>JAWZYV010013341.1:0-717202 GCA_038373885.1 Cheiracanthium punctorium | reverse complement strand
GCCATTCATAAACCTTGGATCTCGATTTATGGTAGATTCATCATACACATTTCTTAGCATTTCCAAAGTCTCTATTGGTGTCTTACCTAACAGTTGACAGAATTTAATGATACAGCACTGCTCAAGAAAAGCCAATTTTCTTATGTCACCAAGCTAAGACAACTGACTTCGGAAGGTAACAGCTGTGAGTGCTGTTCGTCCGCATGACATGGGATAAATCAACTCAGTCAGGTAGGGGTAGGTTGGGAGAATCCTTTCCAAGCAATTTAACTTTAGGTACTTGCTTTCGCCACATCATCAGGAATAACCACAGTCCCGGAATTTTTGGATCATACTATGTATAAGCTAATATAAAGCTTTCAGCATAAAATGCACACATAATCAATACTCTCCTTAATTGTCATTTTAATTGTAAATAAAATATAACTTTTCAAATTTGTAATTAAATACTAAATAAAGATTAATTAAAATTCATTTTATATTATTCATAGGTAAAACACACAACAGTATATTATATGTAAAACTAAAAAACTTGGTCATGAAAAATTACCTTCACAAAGTTAAACACTAATAGCAGCATACTTATATTTTGCAATATTAATCTTATAAATAAAAATGAAATTCTGTTTGTTTGTTTGTTTGTTTGTTTGTTTGTTTGTTTGTGGATTTGATTCGTATACAAATCCACAAAAATGGACCTATCGGCTGAAATTTAGCACAGATATGTAAAATAATATAGAATAAATCGTAGTCCACTTTAAAACGTTTGAAAGTCCACCCGTTCCCGGAATTTAAGAGATTTTTTATGCTATTCACGCAAAAAGCTTTCCCGTAATTGTAACCCCTGTAGTGAAAAAAAGTGTGAAATAAGGATCGTGGTTGCCATGTGTGGCGATTTTGCCGAATATAAAATGTTTTAAATTCTCAAAGTAAAAATAAAAGAATAATAATGATTTTTTTGTTAGTTTATATTCGTAAGGTTATTTTTTTTAAATTATAATATCGTGTGCATGGGAAATCAGAGCAGGAATGTAATGCATTTACACGCAAAACAATAAGAATTGAAGATTTCCGAGGCTAATTGTGTAACATTTTTTAGTTTGGCGAAAAAATAAAATGGCTCAAATGCCCAGAAAGTGAGTTCTAGCGGTTTGCACAGATTTCGGCTTGGCGCAATTTACTGAGAGCTTAAGGAAATAGATTTTTGAAAACAAGTGCAAAGGTTTTATTAGAATACAGCTTTAAATTTTAATGATCCGTGAAGAAATAATGCAGTTATTAAGGGATTTCAATTGATCTATCTCCAGAATTCTCGCCAAATGAGTACATTGATTTAAGTTGGGGGAATTCCGCCAAATTTCAGAAAATTGAAATCTTCTCATTTAGTACATCGAGAGTAATGATGAATAAAACACGTTATAGTTGATAATTTTAAAAAATTCGGCTGTATTAAAGGATTCAACTTTTCAAATAAAGGCTTGCTTTACTTTTCGCGGTCGAACCATTTCCCATATATTATTGTGCTAAGACAATGCTTCGAATGATTTCCTGAAAAAACGCTTGCAAAATGGCGTATGTTGGCACTTTGGCGAGGCTTAGATTTGAAACTGGAATTTTATTTGAGACTGGTATATATAATAACACTGGTTATAGATAAAAATGAATGTTGGTATGAGTGTTATGAGTTGAAAAAACTCCAGCAGCCGTTGAGCACCGTTGCACCCATGAAATTTGGTTCACCTAAGTCTTTTATCATGGAGAAGCTTTTTTATGCTAATGCGTTTTCCTCTAACTTGCACAAGGTGCCGCAGCAGAACGTCGAATTCTATTCCGTTTAGCCCTTTGCTATGCGAATATCGTCCAACCGATTTCGATGAAATTTGGTACACGCGAATATTAGAACACGGAGAATATTTTTCCACTATCCATTTTGCTGTAACTTGCCGCTAAATGGCGCTGAAAAGCATCAACTTCTATACCGTTCGGACTGATCGGCATAAAATTTTTTTATACTTACACATTTGAGCACGAAGAATATATTCTAACTGCGTTCCTTTTGATGGTTACTCACCACTAGATGACACTGCAATGCATTATTATTTTAACTCGCCACTAGATGACGCTGCGCAGGCCACATTCTTGACCATTCAAAACGGTCGCTATGAAAATCAGTATACATAGCTATTTGAACAATGAGATATTTTGGCGTTATCCATTTTGCTATAACTCGCCACATGACGGCGCTGTAGCAAATCATTACTTTAATTAACCACTAGATGGCCCTGCAGTGTATCACTTCTTGACTGTGGAATCGTATCGTATGAAAAATTGGTATACATAGATAGTTGAACACGGTCGCTATGAAAATCAGTATATCATAGCTTTTTGACACAATGAGACTATTTTGGCGTTATCCATTTTGCTATAAACTCGCCCACTTGACGGCGCTGTAGCAAATCATTACTTTATTGAACCACTGGATGGCCCTGCAGTGTATCACTTCTTGACTTTGCAAATGATCGCTATGAAAATAGGTATACCATAGATATTTGAACACGGGGGAAGAGTTTGGCGCTATCCATTTTCTTATAACTTGCCACTAATGTCGCGTCAACACATGAACTTCAGGACTGTCCAGCCGATAGTCATGAAAATTCGTATACATCGATATCTGAATGCGAAAAATATTTTCGCCGTATCCGTTTTGCTAAAACTCGCCACTAGATTGCGCTACGCCGCATGGCCTTCTGCACCGTACAAACGATTGCCTTGCAATTCGGTATGCATGATTATTGGACAACAATATAACGCGATATCCACTTTGCTATATCTGTTTAATACAATGAATAGTAAATTACCACAAATCGTAAGATCAAAAAGTCCATTCATTCCCGTGCGAAGAACGGGTACTTCAGCTAGTGTAAAATAAATTACTTGTGAAACACCATTTTTTTAACTTTCGACAACCGAACCTAGTGCAGTTGGAGTGTCAGAGCAGACTGATCTCCACTGTCTTAAAATTTTTAAATATTCTATAATCTAGAATTTATTAATAAATGATATCGAATACTTTACTTGCTCAGAGATGTAAAAATCCAGAACTTTGATATTCTTTCTATGGTTAATGAGTTTAGAAAATTACTATTTAGTTAGGATACAGTAAATTGTTAAATGTATTTTAACAGACATGGGCATCAACTGGATTCAGACTCGATTCAACAGTCTGAAAACTGAAAATTGAAGTACAACCTTTAAAACTTTAACGCGAAGTGGTCCCGCTCTGGGAACACCAAAGTCTGACGCTTTGACTTTTGCCAGTCAAGAAGAAATAGATTTGATTTCTATAAAAATAGTAGCAGGTGACATAGCTCCACGAGAATCCTTTACTTTTTAGCACGTCATTTCCAGTAAAACAAAAAAAAAATGTCTCGATTATTTTTAACAGCACTGACATTGCTGAAAAATGGAAAGAATGCGAGAACAGTGGATAGATTGTCAAATTCTGAAAAAAGGGCAGGTCGTTGCCATCACTCGACTTAAACTACCAGACAAGATGACGGACGATCGAAACGTTACATCGCGTGCCCAGATCTAGATACCTTTTTGACGCAGCTGGCTGTGCGCGGGCACATCTGCTGCCATCTTGTTGGTAGTTAAGTCGAGCGATGGTAACGGCTGCCCTTTTTTCAGCATAGGGAAAGGGTTGCGCCTCAAAGGGTTGAATATGAAATTTTTATTGTTGTTCTACTAAAACGTTTTTATACTGCAGTAATTACATGTACAGCAAATTATTTTATCGATTAAGCTGAATTTGTATTAGTGCTTCTTATATCTACTCGATTCATTACAGGTCTATACTACACAAGTCACAAGACAACTATGACAAAAATGGTGCGATTTCTGGACGACAGCTGGCTGTGCGCGCACAGCCAGCTGTCGTCAGAAAAAGGGTTTCTAGATCTGTGGCACGCGATGAAGGTTTCGATCGTCCGCCATCTTGATGGTAGATAAGTCGAGCGATGGCAACGGCTGCCCTTTTTTCAGCATTGGGAAAGGGTTGCGCCTCAAAGGGTTAAACTAATGGCCTTTCATTATACAACGCCGTAGAGATATCTTTAAAGAAAGGTGGTCGGGGACTATACATCATTTTGAATGTAAACGTTTATTGCTAGAGTGGAAGATTTTCTTTCATAATTTCTATACGACCCCTGAAATGCGATCATCCGGGTGTGTTTTTTTTTGTTTTTTTTTTTTTTTTTTTTTTGCTTTCGAGAGCCATGCGAATGTGGTTTAAGTCTGAGTTATATTTGTCTTCATATCTCTGACCACTTTTCAAGGCATAATTCTCAAATTTTCTATGTCAGCTCATGAGTGTGCGACTTAACTGTGCCGACAGTTAAGTCGACCAACTTTTTGACGACAGCTGGCTGTGCCCGGCACAGCCAGCTGTCGTCAAAAAGGGTCTCTAGATCTGTGGCACACTATGAAGGTTTCGATCGTCCGCCATCTTGCTGGTAGTTAAGTCGAGTGATGGCAACGGCTTCCCTTTTTTCAGCATTGGGAAAGGGTTGCGCCTTAAAGGGTTAATTTTAAACTGTACCACAAGAAATTCACATTTCAACCTCAAAACTAAAGAGTTTGAGTCTTTAATTTAAAAACTCAACAATAAACGTGTTTGCTTTACCAAGGAAGTTTCCGTGATTCCTCTCACTAAATCTTTTTACTGAATAAGTAATTAGATTTACTGCTGCGAAATATTTTGGGATTCGTTTTGTTTTACAAACATTTATAGGCGTGCACTTAACGTTTTACGTAAACTTAGAATCGATCTCACGTTTTCGGTAATTTCTTAGCGGCATTAGCATAAAAAATTAATTAACGAATTTCAGCAAGAAAATTTGCATGCATTTTACTATTTGAAAGAATCGTGACCGGCTGCAAGCTTGATTTTCATTAAAGCTTTATTTATGCATAATGTGTACTATGGGGGAAGCAAGTAAAGATATTTCTGAGGTAAAAAAAATATGTACTTAAATAGTTTAATAGTTATGTAGTTAAATAGTTTAAATATATGAGAAAAACAAGATTTTGTTTTCTGTGATAGGGATTCTTTTAAAGCTGGAGAAACACAGTGATGGTTTCCGAATAATACAGCGCAAGTACTGCAGCTTTGGAGTGTAGCACTGCATGCTATCAATCCACTCGTGAAATGACGTAATGACGTTGAGAATCCTTGTACAACAAAAAATTGTGATTGACACTGTCTTTACATCACAACGTGTTGGCGTTAAGTTTACCCACACCTTGTACTGTAATCTAGGGAAATATTTTTTTCAGTATAGGCTTGACGCATGTAGAGAAGATGTTTGTAGTATGAAATTTACTGAACATGCATCCCAATTATAAAACGCTATCTAGAGGATCATATGTTTGTTGGGCTTTTTGCTGAGGATCTAAGATAGTATTAACCTTGTTTACGTTAAGCAATACTATTTTTGTTACTCAAGTCATTTTATGGAAGGATAACATTAATTATTTTATATGAATAGTAAAATTTTACAACTAAATATTTTATTTTTTGAGTTACCAACCATTATTTCATCTAAAATAAATAAATAACGTCACAAAACGTGTTATATTTACCTCTCATATTTAATTTACAGAAATACAGAGATGTTAAAGTAAATTAACATTATTTAAAAAGAAAACTCAACATAAAACTGCTTTTAAAGGCATAAATAATTAAAATCTTCCTAAAACAACACACATAAAAAGGTAGCTGAGACATACAAAAAGTCCACCCTTCTTCAGTTGCAAAAGAGTTCAACCATCCTTACAAGCAACCCAGTTAGGAACATTTCTGCCTGTTTGAACAAAATGATCTAAACTTTCTGTTTGTGTGGATGGTCTAACTTTTTTATAGATGAAGAAAGGTGGACCTCTCGTACTACCTGAAACAATCGTAATGCTAAATATCTCTTTTATTTGTGTTATTTTGCGAAGTTTAAATTGATGTTATTGTTTAATTTGCCGGAACCTTTTAAAAGTTCGCTTAAAATGCATTTAATTTGAGGCGATATTTTGCAGATCCAAAAAATTTAGTATACTATACAAGTATAAAATCTATACGGAAAAATAAAGTAATTTCATTTATTCTTAGAGAATAGAAGAGAATATAAAATGCTTTAAAAAAACATTGTGTGCATGGGATATGAAAGCCAAAATATTTTGAAGAAATGACTTTCCACCTCATCATACAATTACTAGATGGAATTAAAATAGGTCTTCCGCTTAAATCGTGGGTTTTAACTTTCTTAGGTCAACCAGAAGTTAATGTTGTGTAGACAGTAGACTAATTATCAAAAAATTTGCTCAATACAAAATGTTTTGAGCAATAATTTTACTGTGCAATCACAAGAAAGATAATTTCAATTCTTTTTTTTTTTTTTTTTTTTTTGCTTTAATGGATGAAGATAATTTTCTCACATTATATTTTCTGTGTATACAAATTGAAAACAACTCGTAAGATTTCTTTGAACCCGTTTTGTGATACCGATAAAATAATTGCATCAATAAGATTCTATCATGGAAACCATTAACAAACAGTTAGATGAGGATTGTAAATTATTTTTCTCTCAATTCACACTTCATAAACAATTATCTCTCGCTCTCACATACACTAACACTCTCTTTATTGTTAAGAGTAGTTAAATAATTTTATGCAAACAATTGTCGCTACCTTTAATAAAATTCTCCCTTTCAGACAGTGCTTGTTATTCAAGTTACCTTCCAGCTTTTCTCAGCTGTCTACCGCTCTTTATTCTCTCCAATAAAGCTGGAAAGAAGAGAATTGTTCAGTTTCAAGGAAAGGTCATATAAGAAAGGTTTATAAAAGTAAAATTTATCTAGTCCTGTAGTAATCAATCGCATCTGTACGTAGGAACATGCATTTGTGAGCATGTGTACATCGAATTTTTGTATAGTTTAATATAGATTTATTATATATCTGCTAATATTATAGTCATTTTCACTTTCTGAACACGTATCATGTAAGAAAAGTATTGTGATCACGGGAAATTTCGAATAGGATTTTGATCTGTATTTACTCGTTTTCATGTATTCTGAATTTATTTGTGCTATCTTTACGATGATGTATTGTATGTGTAGGTGTGTGTGTGTGTTTGTGGGAGAGAACATGATTGATAGCTCCTTTCCCTTGAATTAAAACTTGACATATATGTTATAGATCTTACTCGTATGACAGGTATTGATTTTGGTGTGTATAAGACGTGTGTGTGTGTGTGTGTTTCAGGGCTACAAAATGAATTCTCTTACATTACGAACTATGTACGTAAATTATTGAACGTATGCTGACGTCTGAACGGTGGATTTGATTTAACGCAAACTGAGCATGCTAATTTTATTTCACGGTCACATGAATTGTGTAGATTTTGGTGCGTGTGGAACTGATAGTTTGTTTACAGGGTTAAAAAAATTCATATACATTAGGGCCCCTGTGAGTGCAAATTATCTAATATGCGCTAGTGTCTAAATGATACACTCGAATAAGTTCAAAATGACACCTTTGTTGTGTGTAAGAGTTTACATTTTTTTACAGCGCTACAAAAAAGGATTCTTACACTTTGCGAACTAGATTGAAAGATTTTTTGTATTCTAAAGATCCTGAAGAAAATTTTATAGGGGATCTATATTTGGTAGTACAAAACTGTTTTTTAATATACTAAATTATTGATATAAATATATGAATTTGTATTGCAATTTTTACTCTTATTATTTTTATAATACAAATATAGAGAGAGATAAATAGATAGATAGATATAGATACATATACAGGGTGTCCACTGCTGATATTGGTGCGTACCAGTGTATTGTATGTATATATATATATATATATATATATATATATATATATATATATATATATAAATACAAAAATGCTTGGTAACGATCAGATACTCGGAATCAGACGGTAACGATCAGATACTCAAAGGACATATTAAATGGTTTCATTGGAACTGTACTTGATGGGCTCTGTAATTTGTTTCTTGATTCAACGTTCTCTTTCATTCAAACTTATGTCTGATTATTTTGTAAAAATAATACTTTTTGCCTATGAATAGGTGTAAAGTTAAACATGAATCACCTTAAAATGGAAATTTATCTTCAGTTATAGTTGTTTCAGGTATAATAGAGGTTACGTTTCCGATACCTGTACAGATTTTGATTACTAAGGTGAGCATGATAAAAAAAACTAAACACATTCACGATATATTCATGAATGACCTAAAAACACTCACCTTATTCTTTTTTCCTTAAATATGATCATAGACGTATAGAATAAATTACAAAGTTGCGTAAAAAAATGCACAGAATTGTATGGTATCTATAAAAATTTTGAAGATATTAATTTTTTTAAAATTCAAAATTTAAATCTTTATACAGCCCCACTTTCAGGAAAATTCTTAGTAGCTAAAATGTAACCATACATTACTTAGGTGATGTACGTAATTTGAGCATTTTATCCTAAAAAGCGTTGGTGATATGTGCTGACTAACACCAATTTGCAATGGCTCTCGAAGGGAAAAAAGATCACGTGGAATGATCGCGCAACAGGATTTGTACTCAAATTACGAAAAAAAATAATCATTACATAAATACACAAAGCTTTGGAGTTTATTGCTATTGTATAGCTCCTCACAAACTTTGTTTAGTTATGTCTCTGGTCCTTTTCATGATGAAAAGCTGAAACTTTGTACGTCACCTAATTAATTTAGGAGGCACATTTTTTCTAATAGAGAAATTTTCTGTATGGAGACCACAAACTGACGGTGACCGTATAAAAATTTAATTTTATATTTCTTTAATCCCCATATAAAAGGTTAAGCCAATTTCTAAGATTTTTTTCTTTTTGCGCTATTTTATAATTTATTGTAATATTTAACAAGAGGAATGCTTTAGTTATTATATAACACGGCTGTACTTCTTCAATGATCTATTAAGCATTATAAACCATCTAGAACTAAGACAAAATTACTGGATATGCACGCAACATTGCAATCATTTATTAATCATCATCTTATAACCATTGGGTGCACTTTTTCACAGTGTACTCTCAGCGTTTTCACTGTGAAACTAATTTCTTTCCTTTTCTTTTAGCGTTTCCCCCTAGTAGTATCTATTAATTTCTTTATTTTTATTCAATTGTTTTATTTAATAAAAAATATATTTTTTTAAGAATCTGTTTATTTTTAACGCTTTTGAAATTTTATGTAA
This sequence comes from Cheiracanthium punctorium, assembly GCA_038373885.1. Taxonomy (NCBI): domain Eukaryota; kingdom Metazoa; phylum Arthropoda; class Arachnida; order Araneae; family Cheiracanthiidae; genus Cheiracanthium; species Cheiracanthium punctorium. Next base: position 707,908 of record JAWZYV010013341.1, on the reverse strand, counting down.
TTTTTATTTAGTGAAAACAACTTTACGTTAATGACCTTTTTTAAACGCTAAAAAAATTAATAACGTGCATTTCTCCTAAAACTGTTACTTTAATTTAATTTAATTAATTAATTTATCGTTTAAAGGCTTCAGATTCATATTGGAAAAAGAGTTTTAATATTACAGCATATTCGGAAAATATAAAAATATATTCACCAGTGTTGCAGCTTTCACATAAATTTGTATGAAATTCGTGTACACCCTTTCAAAACATATCCGAGCTTAAGTCAAATTTTCTACGTCAGTTTCAGATTAAAAAATTGTCTCCGTAAAAATCAATCATGTTATATATAACAATAACTTCTCATATTTCTCTTTAATGCTGTGTTTTTCCAGAAACCAATTATCTATCTAAGGATCAAACTGAAGTAGGGAATTTTGCTATTACTCTAATACTTTGAGTGAATGTATTTATAAAATTCTTTGACATTCCCATGCAAATCCCTAGAATGTTCCTGATGCTCTGCCTAAGTACCCATCGCAAGAGAAAAAATACGCTTGCGTATTTTTTAAAAAGAGAAAAATATAAGTGATGAGAAAAAATAACAGAATATTACCTTTTTCTTTCAGATTTTTCATAGCCATTCATTTAATCAGAAACATAACTCAATCAGGAAGTAGAGTGTACTTTCTCGAAGGTCCTTTATTAAATTTTCTTTGACGAATATTAGCTTTTCAAATATTAAGGAAATTTATGGCTGGCAATGCAGTCTTCAAATATAATGAGTCCCTTTGGTTATTCAATTAGCGGAGAGTTATTGTTTTGCGCATATTCAGAAAAGCGGATGTGTCTTGTATCGTTTGCTCAGTGATAGAATTAAGGCTTCACCATGGAGGTAATTAAATTATGTGGGTTATTTTCATTAAGCTTGAAAGGACGTGGATTGAAAAAAATATATATGTCACATTTGCTTTTAACTATTTTGTGTTCAATTCCTCTGTTTATAATAAAGTTTTAATAACTCCATTGTATATCTCTAATATATAAAATTCTCCTGTCCCAGTGTTAGTCACCTAACTCCTGCGAAACCACTCGACCAATTTTAATGAAATTTTCTATGTATATTCGTTAGTTCATAGAATAGGTTTTTAACTATGTCTCATACCCCTAAGTCATAAGGGCGGTCCACCCAAAATGTTTAGCCCCCGAGTGCTATTCATTTCAATCAGGATTTCTGTGTAGACATTAGCGTGTCGAATCACTTTTCAAATGTGTTTGCCAGATAATGTGGAGAGGGGGGGGGAGAAGTTAATAAAATGTTGAAAGTCGCACAAGGTTTGCAATTTTTGATAATTGATCGCTAAATGGGGTGCCAAAACGCGACAATTTATTATAAATATATTTCGCGTATAGTTAGAAAACGCCTAGCGTATATTGTAAAAGAGTTTTATTAGGCGATTTTAATATAGATTTCTATTCCGAAGAAGTTCTCTGTGGAACAAGAAAGAAAACACGGTACACTCATGGATTATGATGCCCATTCCAAACAGCATTTAAAATGTCTTTGCGGTATAGTTGGAATATGCCTACAGGAAGAATATGCCTGGCGAAGATTGTAAAACATTTTCAGTAGGCGATTTTAAGATAGATTTCGATTCCAAAGATGCGTTTTATGGTACTAGAAAGAGTTGATTCCTATTTTAACATGCCCACTCTCGCCAACCTAAAAAATCCCCGTACTTTGGCGAGCTTTGCAGTCATGGGTCTTTGGGAGTTATGCACAAGTTTTAACGGTACTTACGTATTATCCCGGCGGTCCGGCAAGACAAGCAATTTTTCACCAAGATAAATGCCGGCACAAGAAATTGTTGATGGTTTGGAATACGATTGCACGATACGGTAAGTACCGTTTCAACGCTCCCAAAAGAACCAGATGAAAACTAAAGTAAGACACTTAATTATTAAAACTACATTAATTGGCAATTCAAAATAAATAAAAATGTAACGGCATGCTTTACTTACATGTTGTTCCAAATCGCCATTTTATTTCTAAATTACGATTGCCACATAAAAGCAAAAAATCGTCAGGGTAACTGCATATGTTTAATGATCGCAAACCTTGGCGAGAGTCGAGGCGTTAAAGTGGGAATCAACCGAAGAAAGACAAACCGGTACACTCATGGATTATGATGCACATTCGAAACAAGATATAAAACGATGAAGTATAGTTGTAATGTACTTGGCATAGATTGTAAAATAATCTTAGTAGGCAATTTTAAGATAGATTTCGATTCCAAAGATGGGTTTTACGAAACAAGAAAGAAAAATACAGCACAGTCATGAATAACGATACACTTTTGCAACTTAATGGAATAAGTAAGAAAAATAGGGACGACGTATAAATTATGATACGATTTTAATATATATATAATATATATAGCACTATAGTGTGTATTTAAAACCTGAAAGTGTTTCAGATTTTCATCCTTTTTTCTTTCCGAACATGTACCCTGTAAGGAAAGTATTGTAATCATGAAAAAATTCGACTTCGAGATTTTGATGTATTGACACGTTTTGAGGTCTTCTGAATTAATTTATGCTATTTTTACGAGATGTATGTTTGTATGTGTGTGTGTGTGTGTGTGTGTGTGTGTGTATGTGTGTGTGTGTGTGTATGTGTGTGTGTGTGTGTGTGTATGTGAGTGAACACGATAGCTCCTAAACGGGGCATTCGATTGAGCTCAAATTGGGTATATATGTTATAAACCACCATCGTAAGACCGACATTGATTTTGATGTGTATAGAACTTATAGTTTTTCTACTGGGCTCCTACAAAGATTTCTTTTACATTATGGCTTATGGGGAGGAAATTCTTGAAAGTGCTCTAGCGTTTACACGGTACATTCGATTGAACTCATATTGGGTATCCTTATAAATAAAAATGAAATTCTGTTTGTTTGTTTGTTTGTTTGTTTGTTTATTTGTTTGTTTGTTTGTTTGTTTGTGGATTTGAGTTGTATACAAATCCACAAAAATGGACCTATCAGCCTGAAATTGGGCACAGATGTGTAAAATAATATAGAATAAAAGACAGTCCACTTTAAAACTTTGAAAGTCCACCCGTTCCCGGAATTTAAGAGATTTTTTATGTTCTCCACGCAAAAAGCTTTCAGTAATTGTAACCCCTGTAGTGAAAAAAGTGTGAAATAAGGATCGTGGTTGCCATGTGTGGCGATTTTGCCGAATAAAATGTTTTAAATTCTCAAAGTAAAAATAAAAGAATAATAATGATTTTTTTTTTGTTAGTTTATATTCGTAATGTTATTTTTTTTAATTATAATATCGTGTGCATGGGAAATCGGAGCAGGAATGAAATGTTTTATACGCAAAACAATAAGAATTGAAGATTTCCGAGGCTAATATGTTAAAATTTTTTAGTTTGGCGAAAAAATAAAATGGCTCAAATGCCGAGAAAGTGAGTTCTAGAGGTTTACACTGTTTCGGGCTTGGCGCAATTTACTGAGAGCTTAAGGAAACGGATTTTTGAAAACAAGTGCAAAGGTTTTATTAGAATACAGCGTTAAATTTTAATGATCCGTGCGGAAATAATGCAGTTATTAAGGGATTTCAGGTGATCTATCTTCAGCATTCTCGCCAATTGAGTGCATTGATTTTAGTTGGGGGAAATCCGCCAAATTTCAGAAAATTGAAATCTTCGCATTTAGTACATCGAGGTAACGATGAATGAAACATGTTATAGTTGATAATTTAAAAAATGAGGCTGTATTAAGGGATTCCACTTTTCAAAAAAATGCCTGGCGGTCGAACCATTTCCCATTTTGATTGCTGCTAAGTCAATGCTTCGAATGATTCCCTGAAAAAACTCTTGCAAAATGGCGTATGTTGGCACTTTGGTGAGGCTTAGATTTGAAACTGGATTTTATTATACTGGAGACTGGTATCTATATTAATAAAACAATGTGTGTAAACTGTTTGTTTGTCTGTGTCTCGCGTAGATCGCAAACGTGTGATCGTAGACCTACCAAATTTTGAACGGAAATTCTCCATGACAGGTGCCGACACACCTCGAAGCGATTTTTTCAAAATTCGAACTATTTTAGGAAATATCGATAAAAACCTATCGCAAAAGGCTAATTTTTGCTTTCCGCCATTTCGTAATTGTAACCTCACAGTGCATTAAGCGACAATTAAGCTTATCTAGGTTGCCACATTCGGCAGTTCATTAAATGATTCAGACTCTTGAAGTAAAATTTAAAGAATAACGATTTTTTTATTTTGACTAGATTATTTGTAAGGTTGTTTTTAAATTAAAATATCGTGTGCATGTGAAAGCAGAGCGGGAATGAAATGATTTATACTCAAAATAAAAATAGAATTTGGAAATTTTCCGAAAATAAATGTGTAACTTTTTAATTTGGCGAAAAATAAAAGGGGTTGATGTCCGATTTTGTGGAGGATTCTAACGCTTGGCGCTATTTATCGTAATTTAATCGTCTGCTATTTGGGTTATGAATACACCTGCGTATAAGTTTTTGAAATTTTCATTCAGTTGGAATTGTGCATTTTTCTGAGCAGCTTTTCTGCACCTATTTCTAATATATTACATCCAGAAAAAAGGATGTTAGAAATATCAATTTTAATTTTGTTTAATCACACTCATGAATAATGATACACTTTCCAAGTTAATAAAAGAAGGAACGAAAATAGGGAAGACCCATGGATTATAACTCTTTTTATATATAGCACTTTAGTGCGTATTTTCAATCTGAAAATGTGTCAGATTTTCTATGATTCTAGCGCTTGGCGCAATTTAATGAGAGGGTATTTTTAAAAACAAGCGTAGGTAATCTTATAAATAAAAATCAAATTCTGTTTGTCAATTTGTTGATTTGGGTAGTATACAATTCCACAAAAATGGACCTGTCAGCCTGAAATTTTACACAGATATATGTAAAATAATATAGAATAAATGATAGTCCACTTTAAAACTTTGAAAGTCCATCCGTTCCCGGAATTTAAGAGATTTTTTATGTTCTCCACGCAGAAAGCTTTATGTAATTGTAAACCCTGTAGTGAAAAAAGTGTGTGAAATAAGCATCTTGGTTGCCATGTGTGGCGATTTTGCCGAATAAAATGTTTTAAATTCTTAAAATGAAAAGAAAAGAATAAATGATTTTTTTAGTTTATATTTGTAAGGTTATTTTTTTAATTATAATATCGTGTGCGCATAAGAAATGAGAGCAGGAATGAAATGTTTTATACGCAAAACAATGAGGATCGAAGATTTCCGAGACTAATATGTAAATTTTTTTAGTTTGGTGAAAAATAAAATGGCTGATAGGCCGATTTTTAGAAAGTGAGTTCTAACGGTTTGCACAGTTTTAGGCTTTTTGGAGCAATTTACTGAGAGCTTAAGGGAATAGCATTTTTGAAAACAAGTGTATAGGTTTTCTTAGAATACAGCATTAAATTTTAACTATCCGTGCAGAAATAATGCAGTTATTAGGGCATTTCAAGCGATGTAGCTTCAGAATTCTCGCCAATTGAGTACATTGATTTAACTTGGGGGAAATCCGCCAAATTTCAGAAAATTGAAATCTTCGCATTTAGTACATCGAGGTAACGATGAATAAAACATGTTATAGTTGATAATTTAAAAAATGAGGCTGTATTAAGGGATTCCACTTTTCAAAAAAATGCCTGGCGGTCGAACCATTTCCCATTTTGATTGCTGCTAAGTCAATGCATCGAATGATTCCCTGAAAAAACTCTTGCAAAATGGCGTATGCTGGCACTTTGGCGAGGCTTAGATTTGAAACTGGATTTTACTTGAGACTGGTATATATAATAAGACTGGTTATAGATAAAAATGAATGTTGGTATGTGTGTAGGATGTTGAAAAACTCAGCACCGTTTCACCGATCACCATGAAATTTGGTTCACCTAAGTGTTTTATCAGAGAAGGTTTTTATGCTATCCGTTTTCCTCTAACTTGCCACTAGCTGGCGCAGCAGAACGTCGAATTCTATTCCGTTTAGCCGTTTGCTATGCGAATATCGTCCAACCGATTTCGATGAAATTTGGTACACGCGAATATTAGAACACGGAGAATATTTTTCACTATCCATTTTGCTGTAATTTGCCGCTAAATGTCGCTGCAACGCATCAACGTCTATACCGTTCGACCGATCGGCATAAAATTTTTTATACTTACACATTTGAGCACGAAGAATATATTCTAACTGCGTTTCTTTTGATGTTACTCACCACTAGGTGGCACTGCAATGCATTATTATTTTAACTCGCCACTAGATGACGCTGCAGCAGGCCAAATTTTTGACCATTCAAACGGTGGCTATGAAAATCAGTACTCATAGCTATTTGAACAATGAGAATATTTTGGCGTTATCCATTTTTCTATAACTCGCCACGTGACGGCGCTGTAGCAAATCATTACTTTAATTAACCACTAGATGGCCCTGCAGTGTATCACTTCTTGACTGTGCGAATGATCGCTATGGAAATAGGTATACATAGATATTTGAACACGGGGAAGAGTTTGGCACGATCCATTTTCCTATAACTTGACACTTAAAATCGCGTCAACACATGAACTTCAGGACTATTCAGCCGATCGTCATGAAAATTCGTATGCATCGATATCTGAATGCGAAGAATATTTTCGCCGTATACGTTTTGCTAAAACTCGCCACTAGATTGCGCTACGCCGCATGACCTTCTGCACCATACAAACGATTGCCTTGAAATTCGGTATGCATGGTTATTGAACACAATATAAAGCGATATCCATTTTGCTATATCTCTTTATTACAATAAATAGTAATCCCCACAAATCGTAATATCAAAAAGTCCATTCATTCCCGTGCGAAGAACGGGTACTTCAGCTAGTATCTAATAAATAAAATTCTCATGTCACAGTGTTAGTTACCATACTCCTCCAAAACGGCTCAACCGATTTTAAAGAAATTTTATATGTATATTCGTTAGGTCTGCGAATATGATTTTGTCTCATACCTCTAAGTCACAAGGGCGGTCCACCTCAAAATTTTTAGCACCAGAGTGCTAATAAGTTCAATCAGGATTTTTGTCTAGGCATTAGCGCATCGAGTCCCTTTTCAAATGTGTTTGCCAGATAACGTGGAGAGGGGGGGGGGTGTTAATAAAATGTTGAAAGTCGCACAAGGATTTGCAATTTTTGATAATGGATCGCTAAATGGGGAGCCAAAACGTGACAATTTATTATAAATATATTTCGAGTATAGTTAGAAAACGCCTGGCGTATATTGTAACACAGTTTTATTAGGCGATTTTAATATTGATTTCTATTCTGAAGAAGTGCTTTGTGGAACAAGAAAGGAAAACACTGTACACTCATGGATTATAATTCCCATTTCATGTCTTTGCGGCATAGTTGGAATATGCCTATAGGAGGAATATGCCTGGCGAAGATTGTAAAACAGTTTCAGTAGGAGATTTTAAGGTAGATTTCGATTCCAAAGATGTGTTTTATGGTACAAGAAAAAGTTGATTCCTATTTTAACGCCCCCTACTCTCACCAACCTAAAAAATCCCCGTAATTTGGCGAGCTTTGCAGTCATGGGTCTGTGGGAGTAATGCACAAGTTTCAACGTACTTAAGTATTATCCCGGCGGTCCTCTAAGACAAGCAATTTTCACCAATATAAATGCCGGGCACATGAAATTGTTGATGGTTTGGAATACGATTGGCAATAGTTTGCCAGCAAATTTGACGAAAAAGTAGTTTGGCGGAAGTGACCGCCGGCATAATACGTACGTACCGTTTCGGCGCTCCCAAAAGAACTAGATGAAAACTAAAGTAAACAAATTAGCGATAAACGCACCAGTTAAGGAATTTGAAGACACTTTATTATTACAACTACATTAATTGGCAATCCAAAATAAATAAAAATGTAACGGCATGCTGTGCTTACATGTTGTTCCAAATCGCCATTTTAATTCTAAATTATGATTGCCACATAAATGCAAAAAATTGTCATTTTAACTGCATATGTTTAATAATAATCGCCACCTTGGCGAGAGTCAAGGCGTTAAAGTAGGAATCAACCCAAGAAAGACATACATGGTATACGCATGTATTATGATGCGCATTCGAAACATTATATAGAACGATGAAGTGTAGTTGTAATATACTTGGCGAATATTGTAAAATAGTTTTAGTAGACGATTTTAAGATAGATTTCGATTCCAAAGATGGGTTTTACGAAACAAGAAAAAAAATACAGCACAGTCATGAATAATATACACTTTCCAACTTAATGGAATATGAGAGAAAAATAGGGACGATGCATAAATTATGATACGATTTTAATATATAGCGCTATAGTGCGTATTTAAAATCATCTGAAAATGTTTCAGATTTTCATCCTTTTATTATTATTTTTTTTTTGGACAAAATTTTTTATGGAATGACTATGAATAAGTCTCAAGGCCAAACTATGTTTGTTTGTGGCTTAGATTTGAGCACGCCATGCTTTTCACACGGACAATTATACATGGCATGATCTCGAGTGGGCAAACCATGCAGATTGTTTGTGTTAGCTAAAAATATTGTTCACTCTATTCCTTTAAGGGATTGATATTATTTTTTAGTAAAATTATTGTAATTAGCAATATATATAAATGTAAAGAATAAATTACAATGAATTAAAAATATAAATGTTTGGTATTGTGTTATTTTTATATTCCAGCATTGTTCACAGTGCTCCATGCCTCTTCCACTCATATACCACATCCTCACACACTTACAATAAGTTAGCCATTTCTTTCTACTAAAATAATCCTAGGAATAATTTATATGGCAAAATAACGTTTGCCGGGTCAGCTAGTATTTAAAAGAAAATCTGAAGTGAAGTTTCAATGAATCTGAAGTGAATTTATAGCTCAAATTCTTAGTAAAAGCTGTGTCATTTATTTTCCATCTCTTAAAGTTACCAAAACAGAAATAAAATGCCTCCAAGTCTATAGTACCGATGTTATATATAATCCCCAGCGGTACGGAGGCTGAGTACGTAAGTTCGTAGGCTGTTTTTAAAAGAAACAGTATTTGAATTCAACTAATGAAACGTCTAACAATGTACGTTTTCCAGCACCTCAAAAGCTTGTCAATAATATCAACAGTTCCTGTGTATATCAGTATATATATTTGAAGAGCAATCTATAAATAACCACTTTATTTATAAAAAAATATATTAAGCAAATAATTTGTAGCTTGTCTAATACTTTCAGCTGCTTATTTCATTAATATATTTATAAGTTAATAATTTTTAGCGAGATAAAATAATTAAAACTTTGTAAAATAACACACGTTATAAGTACTTATCAAAGTGTAGATGTGTTTCGATGAAAAAAATTTCGATCAGATGGAAAATTTCTCAACAGACTCAATGTCCAGCCCATACACAGTCTGTGTATGCCCTTCCACTGGTACTGATGAAGATCAAAAGTTTTTCGATCGGAACACGTTTACACTTTTATAAGTACTTATAATCCCTATAACATGCGTTATTTTAGAAAAGTGTAAGTTATTTTATATTTCAAACATTAGTTTCTTTTGAGAGTTTTTCGTTAATCTTTTACGTGGATCAACCTCAAAGTGCGGCGAAGTAGAGATTTCCAACACTAACGTGAAAGATGAAAGTGCAGTCACATGAACAATATCGGAATCGGCATCCTGAAAGGGAAATTTTTAATACTTACTTTTTTTACATAGTTAAAAATCAAATTTTTTAAGAAAAACATTTATTTAATTAAAACAGAAAAACTAGCGAGATTTTTAAAGACAAAATAATATTTAGAAAATATTACTTTTTTCTATGTTTACTAACATATAAACAGACATTTTGAAAAATTCAAAAAATTATCTGTATATTCTAAACTAAATATCATTTTCTGATACATAGTAAAATTTAAAAATTTACACTCTGTATAAAGTAACAGTCAGACTTAATATTTATTCTTTAAAAAGAAAATACTAAAATTTGGAAAAATGCGCTCACAGAATTGCTAGTTCGACTAGTTACTGCCTGCCAGTTTATTAAAAATTCTCGTAAATTATATATATTCAGAGTTACGTTAAAACTAGAGCTTAAATATTTCACTTACAAGTGGAATACATTTAACTTATTTTTCAGACGCTCTTCAATCCGTTTTAAACTTTCATATATGGATAATTTTTAAAATATTTTTGAGTAGCTGGTTTTCAGACCCGTTTATTTACATTAACCTATATGGAGCGCGTACATTTTCCATTCTTCAAAGTCTTTCATAATGATGTTTAGACTCACTAATGCATAAATAAGACAGCAAAGGTGTTTTCAAAAATATCATGTTCATTTAAATAATACAAATTAAATATTTATTAGTTATATTTTCTGCCTTGATCTGCTGAAACATATTTTTTCCCACAAAAAATATCAATAAAAATTTTGCATTCTAAACATCTTTTTAGACAAATATTTTCAGATAATTCTGAATGTTCGCTAAAGTTTAAAATCGTTATTAAATCGCTATTTTTTGTTTATGAACACAACGAACATGTATGCATGTTACTAATGCAAATGTATAGATAATGTTAATATAAAAGACTATTTGACTATGTAGAAATATTTTTAAAACACAAAATCGTGTTTGAAATGAGTGTCAATGTACAGGAAATTTTAAAATGGAATTTTTAATGTTTTTAATTTTATTCTAATTTATGTTCGAAAACGCAACATCAATCTAAAATGGGTTAAAGTATCCATTCATATGACTTGATCGTGAGTGGCGTGAAAGACAGGCTGCGGTGCTGACATTTGGTTACACTTCTTTTGCCTTCGAAGAGTCATGTGACTTAGGAGGTGTGAAAATATTGGTCCGAGATAGTCACAGTAAGATAACCACACCCCTTAGGTATCATGACTCTTCGAGGACAAAAGGGGTGGGACCCAATGTCAGCACCCCAGCCTGTCCTACTCGTCAGCAATTTCATTTATTTTCTCATAATGAAGTACGAATTACACTTGACTAACTACAAACGTCGTTTCATTATAAGTGACCAGCTGGCAATAATCTGAATACGTGATCGAACTCCTTTTGATAAGCACTTCCAACAACAAACGTTCTTCATCAATAGTCAATTTGTAGTTCTCATTTTGCACTATTTCACATAGGAATAAAGCAGTAAGGTCCGAAGGCTTATTTGAATTACTGGGCAATAACAGACTAAAGCCCGCGGGATTACGTACGTATCTGTACACAAAATGCCAACACCCAAATGATTCTCGTATATTGCATACTAATTTATTCAGCATTAATGCTAAAATATATCTGCTAATAGAAAGTTTCTGTGGAATATTTCTTATTTTATAGGGGGAAGTAACGTCTTTTTTATTTCTCATTGCCTTTAAAGCTGTGAGAAGTAAATTCTATATTAAGGATTAGAATAAAATCAGGAAATGTAATTTCCCTTTAATTTTTTAAAGATATTCATTTCACAAAATTACAAAATGTGTGTTTGACCCTTTGAGGCGCAACCCCTTCCTAATGCTGAAAAAAAGGGCGCAGCTTTTTTGACGCAGCTGGCTGTGCCGCATAGCCAGCTGTCGTCAAATAACGGTTCTCTAGATCTATGGCACACGATGGACGTTTCGATCGTCCGCCATCTTGCTGATAGTTAAGTCGAGCGATCGCAACGGCTGACCTTTTTTCAGCATTGGGCCATCTCTCCGGCTGGTTCTCGCATTCTTCCATTTTTCAGCAGATGTGTGTGCTGTTAAAAATAATCGTGACCATTTTTTGACGGGAAACGACATGCTAAAAAGTAAAGGATTCTCGTGGAGCTATGTCACCCGCAACTATTTTTATAGAAATCAAATCGATTCTTCGTGACTGGCAACAGTCAAAACGTCAGAGTTGGGTGTTCCCAGAGCGGGAACACTGCGCGTTAAAGGGTTCATAAAACTGTGTTTCTAAGCTCATTCCACATAGCCATAAGACATTGAACAGTTTTATTATGCATATAAAGTTTGCCTGGCTTCTTATATTAGGTCTTTGTTGTTATTGTTAATTATATTTTTAAAACGGTTTTTTTTTTATCGGGGCAAATTTACCATACAAATATCTTTGAGCAGCTTAATCTCATTTCATGCAAAGCCAGCTTGTTTGCCAAATACATAACTTTACGCTTGAATTGCTATTCTTTTTTCAGTCTTTCATTTAAATATTGCATAATTTTTAATGTCTATGCTTCTTATGCTCTCTAATCCTACATACTGGGAAAAAAATCTGATGCATGTTGAAGCAAAAGCACATGTCTGTACAAATAACATAACTCTTAGAAACGAATGACTTTATGGAAATATTTTCAGGGTCATCACTTGTCAACAAATCGCATTCAAAGATTCCTTGGTTCACATTGCTAGCAGAAAGTATCTTACGTAAGCTACCCTTCTCACAATGGACACCGCACTGATCGTTTGCTCCAGCTAATCAAGATGAGAGACATTTGAACGAACAAATTCGAGCCAAATAACTAACTGTGAACTTACGAGCACACGCACGACGTTGAGAACCGAGGGATAATCAAGGGACTTTTCAGGGATACTACGCCAGGTACAAAATTTTCATTATTACGACTCAGCAAAGAGGTATCGCAATCAAGTTGGAATTTAAGATCTGTACGTTAATGGAAGCCCAAGATCTAATTTTCTGAAAGCGGTCAAGCAAGCTGTGAAAGGATTCAGTACTTTGCTTTGAATCAGTGGCGGCTAGTGGGTTATGTAAATGGAGCTTCACAAAACAAATTTTGAAAATATATTTGCGTTGAACACGTTGAAACGTATTTGAACACGTTTAAATGTGTTAAAGGAAAACAATTTCATGCATTTTTTTAAAAAATAATCTCACATAAATCTTACATTTAGCCATCTGCCTAACTTTTAGCAAATAACGTGGCATGAGAAATTTTATTTCAGTTTTTCTTTCCAAAGACAATGCTGAAAAATGTAATTGCTTTAGCTCCGAAACACTTATTTTAGTGACATCTTAATTATTTATACTATTTCGTAAAAAATATTCTTTTGAAAAATGATAATAATAATGAACATAATTTTTTAAAAAATGGGGACGAAAAAGATTAACAAACCGAACACAAAAAAACAAGGGAGAATTCGGATGAGATAACCGCAAAAAAATGGTCGGTACGCACACTGAAAATGTGCGAAAGAAATGATATCAGCAGCGCCTAACCGCTCCCACGACTCTATCCGCTTCTGTTCTCACAGTGCATTTTTCGATCGCACATGCGATCGACGAAAGACCTGATTTTTTTTTCTGTAGTAACCTAAAATACAGTGCGTTAGCTGTGATAAGCGTGTACTTAATAATAGTCTGTGTGTGTGTGGGGGGGGGGGTAGAGATAAAGAAAAAATCACGTTTTAAATTCACAGAAATTTAGAAACGTACTTAATATATTTGTTTTAACTTAATTTGTTATTGTGCTTATTCTTTTAGGGATTCACGTGCTCATGTGCTCAAATAGAGGAACCGCCACTTCTCCGAATATAATGAGAATCTCAGTTGGCAACACTATTACTGAAGAATACATATACAAACACATATTCTTTGCACAGGTAATCAGCCTTAAAAGTAATACCTTAAACATTTCACTTAATAGTCGCTTCTGAAATCCATAAATAAGTCATAGTATTAAGCGCTTTTTTACAAATACATCAATATCTGTATCAAAAGTGACTTATCACTGTCCAACATAACTGGAAGTAAAATTAAATAAATAAGCAGTCTCGTGCCATATTTTTCACATGTTATAGCATTTTTTTCCTTAATCTGACACTAAGCCGGTAAGAATGTAACCAATGTCCTTTCTCCATCTATTATAATTTATTTCTTGCTTGGCCCTTTATCTGTGTGTGAGTGAAAACATATTTAGCAAATTATTTTTTAAGACCTACCTTGGATTTTCGCCAGTTTTTAATGATTAATGGAAAACTCCTTTGCATGACGTATATGGCTTAGTGGATATGTCCACAACATCATTTTTCAGACTATTCAATGCGCAATTTAAATTTGCAATAATTTAAGGCTTATGTTAAAGGCATAAAATATATGAATTTTAAAATAATTACTCTAAATGACAAATTTTACTTTTACAAAGAGTTATAAATTTAAAGTATACATCTCTATACGATTTTGTCATAAAATTTATTACTTTAGAAAACATTTTAATTAAATTAAATAATTATAATTCTAAAATGAAAATTTAAAAACCCTTTCATATTCGTCAAATTTCATAGCTTCTTGAATATCCCTTGTGATTAATTAGAGACAGGAGCTTTCTATCTAGAAAATCATGTATAATAATATTGATGAGTCAGAATATATTTTGTAATAAAATGTGCATTAAGTCCTTATCTAAATGTCTTTACATAAAAATGCTAAACTACGGAAATAGAGTTAAGCATTTGATATAAAAATATTTGATCTTTTATATATATATTCAAGTAATGTATATATATATATATTACTTGACGAGTAACATGTAAAAAAATCTTTTTTTGCTGTTATTCTGTAATAAAATAAAAAAATACAAATATTAAATATTGTTACCCACACTTTATACCATAGTTTATTTTTGTAATTTCTGAAAATTACTCTCATGATATACGAACAATTTCAGTTTTTCAGTTTATAATTACATATTGTCTATGATTTATTCGTTTAATATTTTAAATCTCTCATATATTGAAGCTCACCTAATCTCATGGAAATTAAATAAATAAATTTTATTTTGTTTAGTGATACATTTTTCATTTTTTAAATTGACGACCAAGAAAGTCTTAATGAAAGTAATACTAAATTATTATTATTTTTGTAAGGCAATGTAAAACAAAAAAAGGATTTATCATCTATTTTTTTATTAATTCGCGATAATTTCGTTAATTCTGTACACCAAGAAAAATTAATTTATTTAATTTATGAGTTAAGATAGGGAGATGAATGTTTTTACTTGCATTACAAAAGCATCTAAGATCCAGAGATTAACTGTGAATTTACATATAACTCTAAAGGCGAAAAAAGTATGATTTTTGTAGTAGTATAATTCTCCCTTACTGCAAACTACATGTTAAAGAACACTTTCTGTTTCCAATACAACTTTGACAAACCATCCGCTCATTTTGAAAGTTTGTTTTTGAACCTCTATATTTACGGGAGAATTTACTCTTTTTAGATTACTCTATTCTCCTCATTGTTTACATTACTCATCTTACTTTTTATCCGATTGGTAACAAGGAATAAGAAATTAACTATTTTGAGTTGTATATATAGTCTTTGGAAAATACATAGACAGGTCAACGTAAAATCGTGTTCCCACTTCCATTCACTCATTCCCACAGTAATACCAAACGTGAATATCTCTTGACTTTTTCGAACTGTAGTTAGAAGTTGAAATAGCAGACTTTAGTACCCTAAGGAGGAATAAAAGGAGGAAGTAGTACGTGTTACGTATCGCCGTGGCAACAAGTGAATGAAGGTATAGCTTACAATTGAACTTGACAGGTGTATTGCTTCACGTATACTTGTTGCTGTTCTTGTATTTGAAACATTTATTCCTGGACTTGTTTACTTGATTTGATGAACCTGCTAATAAATACTAGCTTAATCATCCTATCCTAATAAGTGGATAACACAATAATAGTTTTTGCTATCACAGAGAAAGGAAACAATTCATAGGACGAATACAAACAACCAAGGGATGAGTGGGAATCGAACCCAGGACCTACGTTTATCGGGGGCCATCGTGATTCTACCGAGCCTCCTTGTGCACTTCGAAAGAAGCCTGCGGACTTTTCCTCATTGATACGATTGGTCGTAAGATGGCGTATCTAAGTGCTGGAATCAATAACTGAGTATACGCAGGCCTCTTTGAATGACTCATCGGAGTGCAGAAGCAGGCCCGGTAGAATCACGGTGGCCCCGGCTTAAGCTATTATGGGAGAGAGGCACAAGACTTTAACCTATCAGCTACTGGCTCTCCTAAATAGACTAATCTTGCAAATTCTGACATCGCAAAAGTATATCACGCCAGCTTCAGTATTAACTACCAACTTGTTTGGCCAGTTATTACAACAGATCTCTCGGTCGTTACCTACACAATCCTCTTTTTTCCTCCGAATGAAAGCTGTTAAAAATTCAGCCAATCAGAGCATCCCTTCACTCTGCGTCACAAGTAAAGTTGCCGGACAATGATAATTGTCAAGGGGGAAAAAAAAAGTGTGCCAAATGGAATTTAAACTTAAAAGAGCATTTCACAGATGATATATAAAACAGACTATGCTTCATTTTTACTTTAAAAATAAATAATAATAATTAAATAACTTTTGATTATTTTTCTGAGAAACTATCCATGCATGCATTTCAGGTTTTTCTTTATTGAAGTTTTGCAAAATCGTTTAAGCTTACAAAAATTAAAACAGTTTCATTGTCCTTGTTATTAGTTACTATTATTTTCTGTAAACTGAGCCACTCAGTAATCATTTTTTTGGAAAACTTAAGAATATACAATAACAAATACTGATGTTGGTTATAAAAAAATCTCAAAAAAGCTGTTAAAAATTCAAATTTATTATGAACTTTGTAAAAAACATCACATAAATAAAAATATTCCCACTTTCTTGCCTATTCGGATGTTGGAAATTTTTTCGGGTGAGTAAAAGTAGACCTATTGTTCAGGCAAAACTCTAGCACTGCACTATTTTTTTAAATTAATGTGTGTTATTTACAAAGTTATTAACTAATTTTAACTGATAACTTAACCAGGTGCTGAAATATAAAAGCTCCTAATGGGTTATTATCTTTTTTTCACAAACGCGCGACAATGATATGCTGTACCACAAAGTATATTTAACTATTACAATCGTAAACGATCATCTCTGCAAGAAATTGTCCCAAAAAGTGTCTGAAAAAAAAGCTGTCGTTCATTCATGAATTATAGTGTGCTAAGAGCATTAGATACACTGTCGTGAACATTTTTTGCATACTTCAATAAAGAAAAACTTTTCGTTCTGAGTTATAAAATAGTAATTCAGCCACCTTTCGCTATCTTCGTTTTTTCTGAAGATTTCTTTTCTATTGTAAATATTTTAGCATTTAGGTTACTTAATCATTTTTCTTACCCCTTCGTTCCGAAAATGGCCATCTACAACATTGTTTTGAGTGAGGAGCTAAACAGCAATCGCTAACAGTTATATTTGCAAGGACAGTTGTAGACTTAATTTTCAGAGGGGGCCATTGAACATTTTAGATAGGTTTATACATTGTTCAAAATGCAAATTGAACACTTGAAATCGTGCGTATGCGAAAATTTCATGTGAAAGTTGTCAAACAAAATTTCGAAGGGAACATGGGCCCCATGGCCCCCCTCACTAGAGCCGCCGTTGCTATTTTGTCTTACCCTTCCAGAAAAGACGGTCATTTTCCAGTACTCGCTCAGGCAAATTTACTATATCAGATTCGTGACTTCAACAGAAGTGCTACACCGATAGAGCTAAAAGATGAGTAAAGTAGTTTAAAAAATTCTTTTAAAAGATTTTACTCATAAACTTTACTCAAAAAATTATTTTAATGAAAATATTACTCTTTGCACTATGCCCGGAAATTTTTAAATTACAGGTGTCTGTGTAGCATAATAATATTCTCGTTTAATCTTGCTTGAGGCTGGATAAAAGCCAAGTGGGACCAAAAGTTAATTTCCTGGAACAATGTTTTAACACAAACATGAAGAAACGTGCAAGAGAAAAAGACACCATGGATTGTAAAAAAAAAATTACTAAATTAAGTGCACTTTTTCGTCGCAATTTATGTAAAGAAGTATATCATGTAAAGTAACATGGGATCCGTTTTTTAAAAACAGTTAAGAAAAACTGACTCACTTTTCGGCCGGAATATACTTAAGCTGTAAACTTCTTAATGATATCATCCAGAAATTTAAGTGTTAATTTGAATATGAGTGCTTTAATTTTCGCATGAATTTTGGAGGATATTAACTGCATAAAGTGTGCAAATTCGTTACCGAAGAAGAAAAATAATTAAATTATTTGCAGCAAACACTCGCCTCCGCTGGTTCACAAGCTTTATCTTATTCAAAAAAACTGATAGCATTTTCGGTACAAGAAACGTAATCAAACGTAGTCGAATCATAAGAGATACATATTAGATATCGAATAAGAACTGAATTTTGGTTTACCGTAACCCGCTGCCTACTGCTGTGCACTATCAGAACATTATCCCTGTGAATCTCTTACTGAAAATACGTACAGAAAAGCTTATTCAAAACTGTTGTCTGCGGTGCAGAATCGGAGCACTATACCTAGACTGAACACGCAGGTTCTCTGAACGTTAAGAGATGTTCAGAAAACATTACTGAACGTTCTTGGAACGTTTATTAACGTTCATTGAACCTGCGTGGGCTGCCTGTGTATCCCTGTACATGTCGTACTAAAGGTACGTGCAGCAAAACGTAAAAGTACGTACAGAGGTGCGTTTTAGAGATACGTACAGAGAAAGTAAGAGGAAGCATTTCACTACAGATTCAATGATCCGAAAATCTAGTCAACAAAATGGCGCACTTTTTTTCTTGAAACAGAGTGGTTAATTTTTATGATGCTTTCTGCATACGTTAATGACTACGTAGATGGTACATCTTCAACCTGACAGCTAAAGGATCTGCGATTGTTCCATGAAATTTTGTAACACAGCTGGTAAATTCGGTTTTGAATCCAAATGTTTCTGTTTTGCTTGCATTTGCTGTGATTCACTGTCAGTTTGTATGACAAATCTTTTTATTCGGACCATTCAGTATCCTTCAGTTATCTTAATTCATTTGGCGTTTGTAAGTATATCAGAAAAAAACACACAAAAAACTGCCTTTAGTTGAACTGTATTTTGCTTAATAGCAATAACTTTTTATACATTGGAATCTTCATTGGTAAGAGCATTTTCACTATGACCAAAACATGTAAATTTGCGAAAGTAAAATATGGAACTCAATCCTGTCTTCAACGTAAAATTTGAAGTTCGATATCATCAAAGAAATTGTATATGAATACTGCCTTAGATAATGAAAAACTCCGGTGCTTTTCTTTTACCTTCTAGTTTAAAATGTAACTAAAATTTATTGCACCTTAAACTAAAAGAATTATAATTGCGTAACATAATTATTGCTAGTCCCACTCTATGCGATACTAATATCTTTTCGAGTAACCCATTTCTCAAAATATTGGTCTCACTGTTAGTGAATCCCCCCTGTGTACATCAAATTCTCTTCAATTAGACTTGCTTCGATAAAATTTATTACTCTTTAAAGCTTTAAAACTGCTTTAGATCAGTATGGTACGTTACCTTCCTTTAAAGATGGGGAAGGCGGAGAGCTAATACTTCTCCTTTTACTATCAAGCTTCAATCCAGGTTTAGCTTATTTGCTTCCATCATTGAAAAGACACAATGACGCAGATTCCCTTCCCTGTAATGCTCCACTGAACGTTAGCGTAAGAATGCCCATTCAGATTTTAGCATGCTTTTATGGAATTCGAACCGAAAGACATTTACCGTTGACAGAAAATTTAGAATCGTAAATTCCATTTCAGTCGGCTTAATAAACAATATTACTTGTTTAGTAAGTCGTATGAACGACTTACAACACAAAAACATTTATATTATTAACGACTCTCCTTTTATATTGTACTAAACAATTACCCATTTACAATGCTAAGTGCCAACTATGAAGATATTTAGAATAGCTGACACTTGTGTAGTGCTCCTCGTAGCTAATTTTACGAGTACAGTACACTATTGATAATCCGACGGTTCGTTAGTCCGGCACGTTCAGTGATCCGGTACTCTTGGATGAATTTGTATCAAAAACAAGATATCTTGATAATCCAGAATTTTTCTATCATCCAGCAGTTGTATCTGATCCAATATAGATGTTCGATTATCAAGATTATGCAAAAGAAAATATGAAGGGTTAAACTCAAACTACTCAGTTTAAAACAATAAGAATTTTTTTCTCAAAATCGAAAAATTAAAGGAAATTCAAACAAACTAACGACATTGTAAAAAAAGTATTTACATATATATTTTTAATAAGAAAGAGAAGTTAATCAGTATTCATGAATACTGCATATTTTATTTGTTCCATGCGTTACTTATTTTTAAATTTACACAAGAGGGAAAAATAAATGAAATGGCAAATTAAAAAATGGCAACAATTTCCCAGCTCTCTCATAAATCTTTAGAAATTCTATTTATAGATAGCCATAAATTTGAACTTGTATGCTACAAATTTAAATTATGTTTTAAGGAGTCCTCTGAAAAATGGTTTTGTGCGAAAATCCTCTTTGGTAGGTACATAACGTTGCATTTTTAACTACGAGCATCATTAATCTTCAGGAGGCTGGCTGCTATCCAAATGAAGCTAAACATTTAATTGCTGAAAGATGTTTCACCCCAAGAAATACCAAAAGTAAAAAAGAATATTTTGGTTTGAACGTAGGGAGATCGAATAATTAGACACATTCTATTAATTATTTTATAAATAGTTCAACGATATAGATGGAAAATTAAGTAACTGATTTGTTTTCCTCTGAAGAAATGGTTATTTGACTGGTAAGATTTTAGGAAAGTTTGTGTGGGAAATTTTTACTTAGATTCTTCAGCTTGACAGTTAATTTGAAATTTTAGTAGGTTGCTTTTATTTGCGATGAAAAGCATTTAGTCTTGTCTAGTATGTACTGAAATATTTTTAAAGAATTTTACTGAAAATAAGATGTGATATAATGACAACTCCAATATGACAATTAATAATAAAAATGCGATAAATGTGAATTATTTGGAATATTCTGATCTAAAAGACCAATGATGATTTTACTAAAAAGATTACATCATTCACATATTAATTTGCAATTTTTAATAACTTTTTTCACTGCTTTGAACATAAACTATCAACTGAACTTAACGAACAACAAATAAACCAAAATACCCCCCCCCCACCATTGCTACTAAGGAATGAAGCGTCTATTAAAGTCCAAAGAATCCGTTACACTGCCAAACAGATTAGCTTTCACAGTAATCAAAGGATTCTCCAAAAAATTTGAAAGGTAATAGTGGAATAGTTATCATATACTATAAATAATCGGTTCCCAACCAGCGTTTGCAAGGTAAACGAGAGAAAAACGCTCTAACAGCAAGTGATAGTGCATGTTTTAAAAAATCATCTTCTTTGTTCTTATTTTTACTCCAAAAAACATCTATTTTCGCTTAAAATATGTATCGAAACTTTACCGATAGCATTATTTTGTAGAACAGGTCACTGATTGTTCGTTGTAGAATAACAAACAAGAAAGATAAATCATGCCAAACGCATTGATTATAAAACTCTTTCCAACATATTTGCGCGGACACACATGTACACACATCCCCTAAGCAGATGCCTATACGAAGCTTTGCCTTAACACAGCACAAAGCCCTAATTCGGTTAATTGGAGCCGCAAATAATAAGTTTTCCAGATTCCTATTAAACTCACCATACCGCATTATTACCACGATAGGTATTTCTTGATTTCCCGCCAAAATGTGAAAATATTGCTAAGATGGGTTCATTTTTCGAATGATTTTTTTCTCACTTGACTTTAGGAGCAACTTTTGAGGGAGGTATTACGTAGTATTACATATTAAGACAGTATTGGACTTTAACTGGATACCTGTCTCCAATTACCTTTGAACGTAACGTATTGAAATTATTTCGATTGCTCTTGTAAAAGAAGTATTAATGATACAGTAACTAGTAAAGGTACAGTAGATAAGAATAACATATATAAATTTCTTAGAAATCAATGCATATTTATGGGAGTTAGAGCACGAATGGACGGACAGACAGACAGACAGACAAACCGAAATCATAAACACTTTTCAACCTTGTTGGAAAGTGTTAAAAATTGTAGGTATGCTGAGGAATGTGATCTAGAAGGGGAGCGTTATCGTAATTTATGCTTTGTTGGGGCGCGGGCCCAATGTTAAAAGGTTGGGAACCGCTGCTAGGGCTAGATGAAAACGAAGAGCGTGAGGAAATCAGAAACAATACCATCCGTAGCCAATTTTACCTCACTGAAATTCTATTCAATTCCTTAATATAAACAGAACATCCGGTGTGGCTTCAAGTAGTTATATTTGGCAATGAATGGCACTAACAGGACTCTTTTAAGTAAACGTAACGTTGTTTTAAAATCAATGTTGTTCGTTTGCATTGTAATCAGAACATCATTTGTGTTTTAATGTTGTAATAAAAGTTTAAGGAACCGTAAGTTTAAACAGACCGTCTACGGGCATACTGATACAGTATTCAGATAACAGTAAACATGTAATGTCCTAGAAAGTGTACAAAAATAATTCATCTTTGTGATTGGCATTTTTAACTAAGGATCTAACTGAATGCTCTTGCCATTTTTTTTTAATGGCCACTAGTGTCTCAATATTTTTCGGAGTTATGTAAATATGTCTGCATTGAGGAACTTTAGTCATTACAAAGAAGAACAAATCTCACCTACACTTAAGCAGAAATCTACGAAAATACATTTAATCACACAATCAATATAAAATATTCTTTACCAATTGTTAAAAAATAATAGCTGCTTCCTAAAGAAAGCAAACATTAAATGAACACAAGCGGAGAGAATAATTTAACAATAATCTAACAAACAAGTCTTAGACAAACGAAAAAATCATCTAGAAACATCTTACTTCTCGCAATATTTCTTCAAATCAAATTCATGACAAAGAGTTAGTTGTTAGAATACATATATATAATGGGTATTTTCTAAAGAATATTTCCTCTGTGTTCAGTGAAATCCGCAGTTTTTATTTAAGTAGAATTCTTGCGCTGTCAGCTGCACTAAAATGACTACTTTTGAGTAAATAAGAAGAATGGATGGTGATTTCAAGAATATACGAAGTGAAGAATGTGCTATGGATAAGGACATTTAGAATCTTTTTCTGGGAAAAATGCAGTTCGCAGAAATATTTAAAGGAAAAACAACGTGATGTATGGGATATAGGAATTTTAAGCAATTTTCTCTGACTACAATATTGAATTTTCAAGCTGCTTGTTGCTCCAATTATGCAAATCATCTTTCAACATAAATTTATCATAACACCTTATTTATCCTTTTGTTAGCATTAAATAAAATTTTTATGAATTTACTTATGTTTCAGTATGAATGTTGAATGTAAAATGAATAGTTGAAAATGATTAAAATATCAATTATTTATGTTTAAAATACTGCTCTAAACATTTTGCTCGTGAAAGCAAAATTTGCAAATTATTTTTTTACTGTAAACTGTGACAATTTTTTTTATGAAACATGAATGTACATTAGCGTATTATTTACTAATTAGCTTATTAACTAATATATATATATATAAAATATTATAATATATGTATTAAATACATACAATATTAAAAATATAAAAATATGTACATTATAATATAGTTATATATATATATATGTGTGTGTGTGTGTGTGTATAATCATATTAGCAAATAATGCATATATATAAATATATAAAATTTAAAACAAATAATTTCACAATGCTAAATGGCATATAGATTCAAATCAAACATCCATAAATAAATTTAGAGAAAATATCCTATTTGTAACGCACAAACGCAGCTGTGCATTGCTTTTCGATCATCATACTATTTGGCCTCTGTTTCTGCTGTTATATATTATATCCCGTGGGGTATGTCATATTTGCAGTAATATACTTTGTGTTTTACTTATTAATTATATATATATATATATATATATATATATATATATATAGAGAGAGAGAGAGAGAGAGAGAGATTATTTACTAATAATTAAAACTTATTTAAAAGTATTATAAAAATACAGCAATGACACACACTACATATTCCAAGACACACTACATTTCCATACACAAAGATATTTTTAAGACAATCACATTTTTATAAAAAGTATCTTTTCCGTGTAGCACTGATATTACCTCTTTTGTATATTTTTATATTTTCCAAATAAATGAGTATTTTCCGAATTTTTTATTTTGCTGTTTAATGATTTATTTATAATAACCACTTATATTTTTTATCCTTCTCTATATGTACTCTTTAAATTTATGCATTCACATTTTAAATTCATACATTTACTTAGAGAGGTACATATAATTCTACTTAACCTAAATACTTCTGCAAACTCTGGGTTCTAAACTCGCAACAGTTTTTAAAAGAAGCCTTCTATATAAAGGGAAAGCAGTTTTATATATTTCTTCTTCAATTGAAAATCACTTTACACGCCGTTTAATATTTGTTCTCTCTAAAAAAAAGTATAAATAACGAAGTAACAGCAAAATACACGAAATACAAAACTATCACAATGAATTACAAGAGTTTTTCTTATCAGCGAGCGTCACTTGCCGCTGGCCAGTTCACTTAAAGAAAGTGATTCACTTGTCAGTTCGTAAAGAGTTTGCTGAAATGTGACCAAAAAACCACTTTTATGCTCATTCGTATCGTAGCGATAACGAGGCTTTACAGGTCTTGTTTCAGTGGAAGTTTTTTAAATTCTTTTAACAAATGCTCGAGAAGTGAAATTTATTGGAGAGCAGACGTTAGAAACAAAATTATTTAGCACTTTTTCGGCTGATTTATAGCGAGTGGATATTATTCCGGAGAGAACGTGACTTTGACACATTTATTTTGTTTCCGAAACTTAAAATATTATTTTTAAGAAGTATAAAAAAATACGCATTTAAAAAAAAATTAAATTACTATCACAATCGTATTTCAAACGCTCAATAAAAAGGAAAGATGTAATTGAAGTGGAAATTGGAAAAATGTAAAACTTATCTTTGGAGATCAGACAAATTTATTGTTGTAATGTGGAGAAACTTTTGTGGCTCTATGAATAGTGGCGCAGAGAGGGAGGGGGGGGGGAGCAGGGGGAAAATCCCAAGGCCCCACCTTTTGAAAGGGGGACCCTTTTGCTGTTTTATACATAATACTGAATTGCATGCTGTCACTTTTGTAAAAAAGAATCCCAAATACAAATTAAATCCCTGGGAGTTTCAAATTAATTTTTCAATGAAATTGCAAAAATACAGCTAGCACAATTCATGAACTTGACAAAAACAAGGAATGTGAGTGATTGAGTCTTGTTTTCATTAAAAGTAGACTTTCGCGGTATTATTCAAAGTTTTCCACGACTAAAGCTAGAAAAAATTTATTTAACAATAATTTTTTTTCAAGACACATTGTTATTGTTAGATAATTGAAGAAAGGACAGAGCCAAGGAAGAGACTATGGGAACAACCCAAACTCTGGAATTGGAATTTTCGTTAACTAAATGTTAAAGATCAAGACTTTGTCTGAGAAAATCGGAGTATAATGTTTAAAAATTACTAGTAATTTTAATTGTATTAATTATTTTTCAATTACTAATAATTTAAAATATCTTTGATAATTTTAATAGTGAATAAATGATTGATGAATCCATCCCGACTTGGCTCCCTGCACCTCTGTCTATAAATGGATGGTAATTAATGTATGCAGTTAAACTTCTATGAGCGACCACCTCTTCCAAGCGACCTTTCCTGAATTTTGTCCAAATCCATCCAGCCTTTTCAGCTTGACAGAGTAAAAATCGTTCGCATTTATTATATTAATTGCATGGACTAATCTAT
Organism: Cheiracanthium punctorium; assembly: GCA_038373885.1. Classification (NCBI taxonomy): domain Eukaryota; kingdom Metazoa; phylum Arthropoda; class Arachnida; order Araneae; family Cheiracanthiidae; genus Cheiracanthium; species Cheiracanthium punctorium. Next base: position 682,095 of record JAWZYV010013341.1, on the reverse strand, counting down.
TTATAATAGGTTATTAAATATTGATGAATCCATACCAAAAGGGTTTCTGGGTACTACATTGACTCTGAAGATTTTATCCCGGTGTCCCGACTTGGCTCTCTGCACCTCTGTCTATAAATGGATGGTAATTAATGTATGCAGTGAAACTTCTATGAGCGACCACCTCTACCAAGCGACCCTTCCTGAATTTCGTCCAAATCCATCCAGCTTTTTCAGCTTGACAGAGTAAAAAACGTTCGCATTTATGATATTAATTGCATGGACTAATCTATTTATAATAGGTTATTAAATATTGACGATAATTGTTTCACAAAACTTTGATAGCTTTTCTCTTTTAAGTTATTTTTATGAAAAACGTACTTCAAAATGATATGCCAGTTTTACAGATTTAATAAATAGAATCGAACCTGCTTAATGGAATACACAATTAGGCACGAAAATTTATTCTAATAAGCGAAATGTTCATTATCCGGGGTTACATTGACTAAATATTACTATTTGGTGCATTGAAAGTTTATTGCACTACGTGGGATATACCTTTAATCGATATTCCATTAAAATGGCTAATGCATATTATAAAAGCATTGCTTATTGTGTTTTCCATGTATTTTTATAAATATACATGCTGAATTTTCGTGTAACCAGGCAGAATTAAAAATATGCATCAAAATGCTCAAGTATACACAAGAATTAAAAGGACTCTGGTTTTTTCCTTTCTTACAAGGAAACCATTGTCAGTAATATACAAGGGACATGCTAATTAAAATGGGAATTAAGATATTTTTAAGGTGCTGTTAATATTGCACATAATGTACTCTACCCCTAAAGTGAAAAAATCGAACGCTTATGAGATATTTTTTGAGTTTTTAATGTCACAGTTATAAAGTTATTTAGGCCTACAGTTTTTGTTGTATGACTTTTAATCTACGTAAGTTAAAGTTTCACTTTTTTCATCTATGATCTACGTACTTTTTATTTCAATTTTTAATTTTTAATTCAAACCATTATTATTATATTATTATTATATTCTCAATCCATTTTTAAACACAAGTAACTTCTTGACTATAAATTCAAATCATAACTACATAATGCATATAATTATTGAAACTACCCCTGAATCTTTGACTACATTAAGAATTCATCTTATTTCATACTAAAAATTTAGATTTTTTTCAGTTGCATGTAAGCTTTAGATGTGTTTACATTTTTTTATAAATTCAATTAAAGTGTAAATTCTAGTTAATTTTTGACTCAGAATTTCTAATTTTCATTTTTATAAAACTAAACCCATCCGATAATTGTAAGTGTAGCTAATTTCCTTGATTCTAGTTATGTCTTACTAATTGATGAATCGAAATATTTCCGATCTCAAGTAATAACTAATCATTTGAAATGACTTCCTATGCTGTATAGCACTGAATTGTAATATGCTTGCATCTTTGATTACAGAAATACTCCTTGTAATATTACAGTTATGTAGCAAGTAATTAAATGTACTCCAGACACACAAACTGTGTTAATAAATTGAATTAGAAACCCTTAAACCACTGGAGTAATTATGTATCGCTCTAGATAACGAATGGTTCAATCTTGAAATTCTAGATCATTACTGCGCATTGCACTCTTTTCTGGGGTACAAATTGAAAATATGCAATTTCAGCAACTTTGAGGACTATCTTAATTAAAAAATATAAAACTTCCTAATTAATAGATGTGTACGAAAGTTGCGATATTAACCCCTTAATCCTCGCTTCTGTCAAAATCACAGGCTAAGCTTTTTCCCTCCATTTCGCTTGCCCGTGATATTTACGGGCAATAGTCTTCAAATGTTATGCACCAGAAAGCTAAAAGCATTTCATTTCTTACGCACGGATTTTTTCATATCTCATTTTACATACAACAGATGGCAATACCAGACTATTTTTAACTTAATTCGGAGACAGTTCATTTTTAAATAGATGGTAGCAATACTCAAATCCGTAGATTTGTGATATACATTGTGCAATCTTAGCTCACTTTATTTTATTTGTGTTCAACGAAGCTTTACAAGTACTTGTTTATTTTATGAAGTAATTTTAATAAAATTATCCTTTAGTGTTTAAAACACGTCTTATTAATGACTCCCTGCTTACTACCAAACACACAATCAGTCACAATAATCCTGAATGTTCGCTTTTTCCTATAAATTTAACTTTTTTATTCTTCTTTCGCTCTTAAAAATTGTCCAAAACTTTAAAATGAATACATATATTGTATTGCACTATTTTTATACAATTTTGCGAAATAAAAAAATAGGCACTTTTATGACCTTTTTCTTGAAAATAATACGACCGTTAACCCTTTAACGCGCAGTGTTCCCGCTCTGAGAACACCAAACTCTGACGTTTTGACTGTTGTCAGTCACGAAGAATAGGTTTAATTTCTTTAAAAATAGTTGCGGGTGACATAGTTCCACGAGAATCCTTTACTTTTTAGGTCGTCATTTCCCGTAAAAAAATTGTCACGATTATTTTTAACAGCACTGACATCTGCTGAAAAATGGAAGAATGCCAGAACAGATGGATAGATTGCCCAATGCTGAAAAAAGGGCAGCCGTTGCCATCGCTCGGCTTAACTACCAGCAAGATGACGGACGATCGAAACGTTTAACGGCAACGGCTGCCCTTTTTACTTCCTTGTACGTAGTATAAGGAAGTAATGTGATCCCGAAAAATTTTGGGGGCCAAATTTCGACAAAAAAACCGATTTTGACTACCTCTAAATTTAATTTTAAAATTTTTTTCGATGCATCCTATCGTAGGCTAGCATGCACGATCATATTAACGCGTCTGCAACTCATTTTGACCAGCGGCGAGTCTGCTGTGGCCAGTTTTTCCATGCCGTCTGTACGTACGTACGTACGTATGTATGTAACTCGCATATCTCAAAAACTATTGGTCGTAGAATGTTGAGATTTGATATTTAGGATTGTTCTATGATCTAGTTGTGCACCTCCCCTTTTGGTGGCAATCGAATGGATAGTTTATGTACAGGACCGTCCAAAAGATTCGAAATACATTACGCTCTATGGGCCGAAATTCATTAAACTCGCCTAACTCAAAAACTATTAGGCGTAGAATGTCGAAACTTCATATTTTGGATAGTTGTAACATCTAGTTGTGCACCTCTCCTTTTGGTTCCATTCGACTGGATAGTTTATCTACAGGACTGCCCAAAACATTCGAAATACATTACGCTCAATGGGCCGAAACTCATTAAACTCGCATATCTCAAAAACTATTAGGCGTAGAATGTTGAAACTTTATATTAGGATTGCTGTAACATCTAGTTGTGCACCTCCCCTTTCGATTCCATTCGACTGGATAGTTTATCTACAGAACCGCCCAAAAGATTCGAAATACATTACGCTCTATGGGTCGAAATTCATCAAAGCGTTTTTTAGAGGTATTGGGCTATTTCAAACAACTCAGAAGTGATGTATGCTGTAAAGAGTTAGAAAATGAATTTCTCTATTAAAAAAAGTGTCTTTATCATTTGTAGTTCTGCTACAGGAACACTCAAAAGATTTCCAATACATTACGGTCAATGGCAATTTTAGGGGCATTCATCCATTTCAAGCACAATGCCGTCCTACCACATAAGTTAGGTAAAGGTCCGACCACGGTCACGTGCCTCCCTCAAGAACTATGCCAAAAGTCGCCAAGCTTGGCGACTTTTGGTGTACGTGTGTGCATATTTAACTCTCAAATCTCAAAAACTATTATGAAATTTCATATATAAGAATGTTGTAACATCTAGTTGTGCATCTCGATTTTTGGTTCTAATCTACTGGAGAGTTTATTTACAGGACCACCGAAAAGAATTTTAGTACTTTAATGTCTATGGACATCTTCAATATAATACAACTGTAGACAGTCATTGTTTGGTACATGCCCAAAAACTCGCCGTCTGTCCTCGACCTTGGCGAGTTTTGGCGAAATATCGCCAAATTTGGCGATAGTCAGTCATTTGGTCCATGCCCAAAGTATTGCCATTTGTCATCGTTCTTGGCGAGTTTTGGCGAAATATCGCCAAATTTGGCGATAATCTGTCATTGTTTGGTTCATGCTTAAACTCTCGCCAAATGTCGTCGACATTGACGAGTTTCGCCGAAATATCGCCAAATTTGGCGCCTCAACATCGGGAAAGGGTTGCGCCTCAAAGGGTTAAGGGGTTATCACATAAGGAAAATAGAATTATAAAGCTGGAAAAATAAGTGAGAAGGAAAGAGAATCATTTATTTAAATTACTATGTTACTTAGAAATTTAAGTTTAATTAGACAAACCAAGAATATCTGTATAGGGGAAACGGAAATAGTGAACGCAGATTTTAGTTATTGATTTATATTCATTTTTCGTTCATTTTTTTAAATCAAAATTGAGCTGTACCCTTAAAGTAAAGATATTTGTCTATGAGTAAGAGTTCTATATCTTTAATGGTTGTAGTTTATGCTTAACGGAAGCTTGAGGTAAGAGGAAGAAAAAATGTGCCAATTTGACCCTCAGTCAGGGCACGTTGTCTATACCTATGGGGCAAGTTATCACACACTTTATAAAAAGTTAAATAAAACACAACTAAGACACGCATTTAAGAGAAATGAATTGTACTTTTACCAGCAAAATTAGACACAGGAAATACTTATTTACTTGAAACGTAAATTCACTCTAAATTGTAAAGTTATAAAAATAATGAATGGAACATTAAGGTGGTGTTGCTTTTGCTCAAATCGAATTCATCATCAGAGTAACAGGTATAAGGGTAAAATTGAGTGCCTCCGATTTGCGAACCTTACATGCTCAAAGTTTTGAACTAACTTTCCTGTGTGTCTGATGTGTTTTGATATTGAATCGACTCCATACCTGTGATATAACAGTTTTTGCTAGTCCTTGCAGTATATTTTTTACAGCTCCTAATACGATACAAATGTACCAGCAAAAGTTGGAAGTCTAAAGCAATCTAAAAGGGGGGATGACTTTTTTCTTACCTTTCGTGTTTGTGATCAGAATACATTATTAAACAATTTGCTGGTTAATTCATCAGCAGAGGTTAACTTTCATGAAATAGGACAAAACAGCAGAATATATTCTTAAACAATGTATCGAGGTTATATGGGGTAGAGTCAAATCGCCCCATATTCATTCATTGAGCCTACTAGCCCCGTGATACATTTTTTTCACAAAATAAGACACATACCATCCAAACGTAAACAATCGAAGTAAATCATGTATGGAGTAGATAGAGTTAATCACACGCTATGGAAAACTACATAAGTTAAGCTGCAATTATTAAGATGAGTATTAAAAATTAGAAAAAGAAAAAAGAATGCAGCAGCAAAAAATTGCCGATGCAAAAGAGCAAATCATTGTAAGTGTCCAATAGACGAAGGTAATCTTGCACTATCTCCTTTTTCTACTCAAGTGCAGAGATATTGGAAAGTCCGTGATCTAATGGCCTAACGGTATTTTATAAATAAATAACTGACTGATATTTGATGAATAAATAATTGACTGGCATTTGATAAATAAATAAATAAAGTCGAAAGTAAGAGGAAAGTTATTCTGTGACTGGCTGCTTAATCTATTTAAGAACAGTCGAGTCATGAAGACTGCACCTACACTGCAAAAAAAGGTCTGTCAAATTTACCGAAAAAAAACTGTCAGCCAGGACGCCAGTTTATTTCCGTTTTTTTTACAGAAGTCTTCCGTAAATTTTACAGACTCTCAGTTTATTTTACAGAAATTTTCTGTATACGAAAAGACTTCCGTAAAATATACGGAAATAAACTGGCGTCCTGGCTGACAGTTTTTTTATGTCAGTTTAACGGACTTTTTTTTGCAGTGTACTTACTCTGTAGCCTACTAGCCTCGGTCTCCCCTGTGAAGTATCTGGAACATAAATTTCTACTATTCAAATGCCTAGATTACTAAATTCATGTGAAACGTGTACTATCGCTACTGTTTATTTCCCTTTGCCGTGAACAATATCTCTCAATAAACAGTCTATGTTTACGAACTATACTTGGACTGTTATTCATAATAAACATAACCACAGCTTTAATTGGTTCGATAGAGAAACACAGCGACGATACCATTATCCTCATTAAAATTTGCAATTCAGTCATTAATAATTCCTGTACCTATAATGATATACATACTCAATTCGCATTCTGGAGAACGATAATTGATGTAATAAATTTCGAACTGAACTTATTTACGATAACAATAAAACAGTCATGCTCATGGCTTTTGCGCGTTCATTGCAAGGATTATTAACGTTTTTCGCCTTACAAGGCGTATTGCCAGTGCTTCAAACCTGCTATCAAATTTTAATTGTGACATAATGAAGCCGAGAACTATTTAGGGAAAATATTTCGTAATACTTCGTTTAATTATATGTCTGAACTATTGCATTCTTATTATTGCGGATCCAGAACTAAAAGGAATTAGGTACAGTTAGACGTAAGCGAAAAAAATATTAATTCATTAAGAAGCAATTTGTTTAGTTTTCTTAAGGTTTAAATAACTAAAAAAAGGTGATTAGCAAAAGATTTTGTATTAAATAGTTATAATCATATTTAGTAAATGTTAAAATAAATATTTTTTTAACCAAAAATTGTTAAATTTTAAAAAATCATATGAAATTACCTAAGCTTCAAAATTATTGAAATACAATTATTTAACTGAATATGTCACTATGTCACTAATAATGTAAATATTTTTTTAATCCAACCCCTCCCCCTCTTTTATATTTAGAAGCATCATTTGAAAAAAAAAAAAAAAGAGAGAGAGAGAGAAAAAGAAAGAAAAAAACGTCACTCATACTGTCACATTTCTAACCAACAACCTTAGAGTAATATATTACTACACTTTCTGACTGACATTAAAGGCCTAAAGAGGTAATTGTTCAAATAAACCTGAAGCGTTCAGTCAAATGAAGGATTATAATAAATCATTCCACTGAACTTAAGATTTTCAATTGATCAGCGTGCCTCCAACTCTTCCAATCACATTTGCAGGAGGAAAAAATAAATTTAAAAAGTATTCATTTCCAATAGAAGAAAAACATGGTTTACTTAAATATTTATGCATCCCCCATCAAATCTACGAGTGTAGCACTATTTTAATAATTATGTACATTCTATATTTGTGTACATGCCTCGAGGTGGGCTAGTCCCTAAGATCCGTTCCCGTAAGAACACGGAAAGTGAATCAGCGCCGGCTTGGCCAGTGATTGGGAGGGTGAACTCATCTCTCGGTTGGACTGCTGTGAGACCGAGCTAATGGGAGCTGGTACACCTAAAATCTTTTGTGGCTCCGTTGTCTTTCATGCTCAAACGGTATCCCTCGGGGTGTTGATTTCAGGTGCTAGGTATTTCAGGTGCTAGGTCTCTCATCTGGCAACATTGGCCGGCCTAATAGGCACCCCTACAATGAAACTACCAACATCTGAGGCCCTCGTTGTGGTCAAGCCTGAAGTAAGCCGCTGACCTGGCCATTAAAAAGGAAAAAAATACATATTTATGTACATAATGAATCTTGATTGTAATTTTGTACGGGCACAGATTTAAGTACTTTTTGAGGACGTTATTCATTTATGACATCATTAAGCAAATGTATGGCCAACATTTCACCATAAATTCAATTTATTTTAAATTAACGTATTTCATTTCATTATTCTCAGAAAGTGGGCTCACAGGGCAAATCTTCGCATATATTTTCAGATTTAAAAGGTTATAACTTCCATTGCCGGGATTGTGATCTGTAGGACCTCCTCTGATCTCATTTTCTGTAATAAATTGGATTATGCTACAATTTTTGAAGAAAATTAATGGCTTTCTGATAAATTTCTCGTTTGAAAATGGTTAGAGGTTTTCATTAATCACTTCGATGGATTTTAAACTGACATAACGTTTGTTCGAATGCGTTAAATGATGAATTAAGTCAATTCATTTTAACGGTACTGGAAGGTGTGAAATTAACGGTCGGAAATTGCAGATAAATTTTAAAGAATTTAACTTTTTTTATGCTTACGTATAGCCACGATGTATGTAGTTAGTCAAGCTGCTTGTCTGTGTTATTTCCTTTACGTTTTCCGTTGGTTAGACTGACCCTAGTTTATTTTGGTTAGTGAAGAAAAAGCTGTATATATATATTTTTTTTTCGAATTTTTTTTCCAAAAGTATATTTAAAGCTCTAATTTAATATCGAAGACATTTTCCCACGAACGTTTATTCTATTAAAATCTGTAATTTGATTACAATTTTATTCTTTTAGACAATGTATTGTTAAATTTTAAACAAATATTTTCCTATCAAGTTTGATTTTCTACATGTCTGAATCTATATTCTTAAACACAGATAAGCATTAAAATGTAAAGTTTGCATTTTTAAAGCAGTCGATACAAAGTATATATTATATCGTAAATCAACTCGTGTCAACCCTCTTTATAATCACTCTTAGATTACGTTAGAAGATTCGTTATCATTTCACTTTTGAACTATTCATAACAACTGAAAAGCGGTTATGATTTTGGCCTGAGTGTCATTTAGTAACATTGAGTAAACATTTTGAGTGAATAAACATTTTGATATGTTTAAAAATATCTGACTTAGACGAGACTAGAATAAGACTGTCTGCATTAGAATTGGTGGGATGGGCTCCGAAGATGAAGCTTTTGTAAACAACTTCTTTCTGAACACGTTCATAAGAGTTAAAGAGCCTCTTGGAAACCAAGCCGTGTACCGTCACCTGGACTACTTTGGTCGAACATGAAAAAGAAGTTTTACTGAAGAAACGATGCAAGTAATTAAGAGTGTTTGTGCTTGAAATATACTGTGTACCCTGTTTGAATGTAATTCAACAGTTTAAAGTAAATTAGTTATTTGTTACTAGCAGCACTGGAACTTTTTTTCTAAACATTTGTTTACATGTGACGATTTTTACCGTCTAAACATTTTCCTTTGAGGCACGGACTTAAATATAGGATGATCATCGAAGCACTCTGAAAGAGCTAAACGAAATTTGCCTGTAAGAGACGCAGTGATTTTCAAGTTTATGTTGCACGCATGCGTGTATAAGCGGCAGATTACATCATGATTCGTTGCTATGCATCGCCAGAGGGCTCTTATGTAGTTAATCATTAAAGTATTATATTTTGAGAGGCTGACGTTATTTCGTCCGTCTGCCGCTAATCGATGAAGTCCGTGCTTTGAGGCAATCTGAAAAAAAGTTAAGGAGAAGATAAGTGTCAAGTAACCTGTTACCAATGTTTGATAATAATTTGTCCTATCTTTTTTTAACGATTTAACCAGAGTACCCCCGGTTGACAGTACAGAAAGAGCCTTAAAATAAACTTTAGACTTCTCATTAGACGACGAAAACGAGTTACTTACTGCACAGTTCTTCGTCCAGTCTACTAGTCATCTTGATTGGTTGTCAAAAGTTCACACATTGCTTGTTCTCTGCATTTCAAGTAAAAAGCAAGAAACATAACAGTCTATTGTCATTTCTTAGCATTGATATCACCAAAACATAAAATGCGATGAAGTAAGAAAACATTTGTCTGATAAGCCCTCAAAAGTAAATAAGTAAATAAAACAGTAACTCGTTCTACCAATCTTTTGGGGGAAATAACAATAGACTTTTAACTTCATATGTTAATTCAATAAAATACTTTTTCAATCAGTTTATTTGCTGGGTGAAAACATTTTCATTCAGCAATTCAAACAAAAGCTTACATAATAAATAACAGTTTATATAAAATTGCTTAAAACAATGCCAAACAAACAGACTTCATATCATTTTATTAGATTTTCAAACATTTCCGCCCTTTGAAAATATTTTCAACTTCTCTGTAATTCTATAATTTTGTTCACAATGACGTCTATTTCATATTGACGTAGCGAAACACATAACAAAAGTTCTTTTTGTTTTTACTGTTTTAAAAATATCAGAAAATTCTTAAATACCCCAAGAGATCAACTGCTTTTACTGCTTTTCTTGAAGCAAGTTTAACGAGCCGAGTTACCTTAATCTCATTTGCCAAGTTATGCGCAAGGAATAAAGAATTCTTAAGTTTTTTCCGAGTAAAATTTAAAATCGCTACAAAAAGTACGTTTTGAATGAGTTACAATGCTTAACGTTCAATGTTATTGAGTTTACGTTTTTCTGCTAACAAATTTCCGATTGGAATGCTGGGAGTTTTTATGCTGCTGCATTTATTTGTTTATTTTCGTCTGCAGTTATTGTTATTTTCTTGAATGGATTCACAATAATCTTATGAATAAATCAAGCTGAAATTTAACTATTCAGAAATATAAGTTTTTTTTTTCCTTTCCTTTGGTTAAGGTTTTTTATTCAATAAGGTTTGTAGTTACAGTTCATCTTGAATTTAAAGTAAGTAGTCTGCGTGAACTTTGCCATACAATAACAGATTTTATCCGATAGGAAAAATTCAAGAATGTCTATAAATAATACATATGCGATTTTAAGATATTTTATTGAGATTTTACAATTTCGTTAATAAATAAAAGATAGAGGAAAAACTAGTGAAAACAAAATGCGATTGTGTAAAACTATATCGTCTTTGTGAAAATATGCTAAAATATGAGATGAAATTTCCTTAATGAATTTTATATAATAGATTCAACAGTAACTATCAACAAGCTTGACGAGTACAGCTCGTCATTGTGCTGTTTGGTATGAAAAACCAGTGACGAGCTATTATAATGAAGACATTTACTCGACTAGAGTCGTAAAATTGATTAGTGTTGAGTTTGCTAAACCACAAGTTCGATACACCAAGATTTTTTTATCCAATGGCGGGCACTTGCCATTTCTAGGTATTGAACCCTGACCGGTGGTGTGATAAAAATGGCTCTCTAACCACTACACAACCCGGGAGACTCCATACACTAAGTTTCAGGACATAAATTACAAGGACTTTGGGTACTTTAAAAAAGGTTTCTATTTATTGAAGCAGCAGTATAAAATAAACAATTTAATATTTAAAACTGTTGGTAGCCTAGCGTCGATAAAAATGTGTGTTTACTTGACAAATGAAAAGCGGTGAAGTGACTAAAAAATTATGCCAACACCTAACTTCACATTGGCGAGAACAACAATTATAGAGCAATCTTAAAATTTAAATCAATAAAATAAAATTAACAAAACCGCTAAAGAATAATTTTGAAAGTATGGCATCAAAATGGATACGCCATATACGAGTAAAGCACTGAGAGAGGGGAATCTTAACCCTACAATGCATGATTTTTTTAAATGGTCTGAAAATAAAATCGCAACTTCATTTAGATTTACTTAAGCTAGGAAAAATATTTGTTAAAAAATTCAGCATGTAATTTCCCAGAAAAATCATAAAAAATATTCAGATACGAAGCTCCACCCTATAGCTCTCGTAAAATCGAAGAAAGTAATATAGCCAAATTTTACTTTATTTAGTCCAATATTACCATGTTTTAAAAGTTTTGTGTTTATTTTCATTAAGCAATAAAAATTAGAAGCAATTAAAAATTCGGCTAAAATTTGTTCAGTGAACTGGATGCACTTGTTATAAATCCATGCTTGTTTTCTCAAAAAATAATGCTGGCATACATTTTAAAAACTAAAATTTATTTCCATAAGATCTTACATTTATTTTAAATGCATATTTTAAACAAAAAGTACAACATTTTCTTTTTATTACAAAAAAAAAAAAATGAGAGTGTAGCCAATTGGCTACAGTATGCACTGTAGGGTTAAGATTGCAAATCTGACGTAACAGAACCTGTTTTTATCCCAAATGTGCAACACACTGACGAGAAAACAAAGGGTACATAAAAGGTTATTGCCAGTAGCAAAACCAGGGGAGGGTCTAGGGGGCTTCAGCCCCACTCCCAAAAAGAGATTGCTCAAGGGTAACATTCTGCTTTATTATACACTTTAGCTAAAATGATCATATTTTATTACATAGCCCCTCCCAAAAGCCTAATACATTGGTTTAGACTAAAATTTTGCTTTATAGTACATTTTAATTGGGTGAAATAAGCTTTTAAAAAATTTAGCCCCTCCCAAAAAATATTTCTGGATCCGCCACTGGTTATTTGCATGTGGTGAGAAGCGAAACGATGTGAAAGCCAAAGTGGGGGGAAATGAGAACAGAAATATAAGTTAGAATGCTCGATTTTGAATAGATTACAGAAGTAAATGAGAATTAATATTTAATATGTGATCTACGGCACATGTTGTACTCGACATTTTAACGTAAAGAATTAAGGGTGTTCATTTTGAAAAGCGATCTTCATCGTGGAACTTTTGAACAGCTTTAAAAAGAAACCCGAAAAAATGAATAATGCATCTTCATCCATTAAAATATGCACTAACACTTATAAAAAGAGCTGTATGTTTCATTCTGCTTTCAGGAAAAATTCATAAGCACAAAATTTTATTTCAAAACTGGGGCAAAGTCGTAACTGTTTAGGGGAATATTGCAAAATTCTGCATGTTGAGCACTTTATTCCAAAGTGTTTCGCAAAGGTTTGTTGTTGTTTTTTACATTTCACAGAATAATTTGTAAAGGTACATTCTAAATTTCTTTTAGTCTCTAGCCTAAATGAATTCTTAAAAAAAAGCTGTTCATAAGTTGCATGACTTCCTAACATAACAGCCCTATTACAGGCTTACAGCCGTTGTTCTAACTTGTCCTGTAAAACACGTTTTACCTTTAGAACACTGTATACACCGGAAAGGATAAAGCACCAAAAATGAAATCTATGACATTCTAACGGCTATGTATATGTTACCGTTAAAGTATATAATGCAGCTATTTCATAGAATACCTAGTTATTCCATGAAATAACTGATCGTGTCTGTTAACGTGTGTAGTATGTTAATAATTTGACACTTTAACTAGCTATTCTATGAAATAACTAGGTATTCTATAAATTAACTAATGAGAGACAGTTAAAGTGTAAAATAAACAATTTATCTAAAATGAAATAATGACAATTATTTCATTAAGCTTTGATCATTTCAATTTCATTAAGCATTTTTGCTTTTTTAGGGTAGATTTATGGTTCCGTAGAAAATTATCATATTTTTCAAAACAACGTTCTAACAGACGAACTCTGGAGATGAGACTTTTTATTTCCTGTAAGTGGTATTTAACTATTTCAAATGTTTACGTTAACACAATTTTTAACAACTGCATAATGAAATGCAGGCGATTTCTTTGGAGTTTACTCATTTGTTTCCAGTAGTAGCTCTTATCAGAACAACTCAACCAAACTTTTCTTGTACATGTCAGAATAAATAGTGTATTAAAAATTATGCTGTGATATTTAGTTTCATATTTTCGAAATAAAAACATATAACTAGTACTGCATAACGTTTTTTTTTTTTTTTTTTTTTTTTTTTTTTTTTTGACAAATGACGAGCTGGTTGAATTAACAATGATTTATTCTAAATGCAATAGAAATAATGCAGAAACTGCTCGAGAATTCGGACGACGATATGTGAATTCATCTGAAATTTCTCTCATGTTTGTTTACCGGACGACGAGGCGATTGAGAACTACTGGTGCTTTTCATCCAAAACCTATCCCTGGGAGAAATCGCTTGTACGGTGAAAACAAAGAAACGGATATTATAGCGTTGTTTTTCTGCCAACCCACGTGCAAGTATTCGAAAACGAAAAGCAAACGCGACATTGGGACTACTTAGAACATTGATAGAATTCTTGAAAAAAATAATTAGCATCCATTTTGTATACATGAACTGCAAGCACTCCATCCATCTGATTTGCTAAAAATATTATGCGTACGGATGAATGTTTATTTACGGAAGATGGGTCAATAAATACTCATAACGATCATTATTGGAATAATACAAAACCATATTTTGTGCAAGAAATACACCACCAAAGAAAATTTTCTGTCTCCGTGCGGTGCGGAATTTGGAATGGAGAACTGGTTGGTCCTGTGTTTTATGAAGGGGCACTTACAGCCTCAAAATATCTGCAGCTTATTTTAGATGGCATAGTAAGAGATTATTTCGGAGAATACACCATTATCGTATGTAAAATGTATGTATTTTCCACAAGATGGAGCACCTGCACTCAAGACTATAAGTGTAACAAACTGGCTCAATGTTAAGTTTGATAAACAGCGGATTGGTTTGAAAGGAGTCATAGAATCCCCCCCCCCCTCAGATACCCTGATCTAACGCCACTCGATTTTATTTTTGGTGTCTGCTTCGAACACTAGTTTATAATGCTCATCCCCTAAATGCAACTGATCTAAAACAAAAGATAACCGATGCATGCAACAATATTAGTGGAGAAGAACTCCAAAATATTTACAAAAACATTATTAGAAGAGCTCAGTTATGTACTGGAGTCAGGGCCGTACCCAGGGGGTGGTCCTATGGGTCCGGACACCCCCCCCGAAATTATCACAATATCTATATATTTATATGTACGTGAGAGTATATGTATATATAATATGATGATATTCAATAAGTCAGAACCCCTCCCCCCCCGAAATGTCGGACCCCCTCCGAAATTATTTCCTGGGTACGGCCCTGACTGGAGTTGATGGAAAATATTTCAAGAATGCTTTGTAAATTGCATTTTCTTTATTTGCATTTTTAGCATTTTTAATGAAATTTGCTTTTTTATATGAGTGGTACCGTCTAAAAGTTTTATAAAATTGAACATTTAGCAATCGTAATAGGTACTTATTCATTTTCGAAAAATGTTTTAATTTTAAAATTACATGCATTTACATACATGTTATTGATTGTAAATTTAATGTATTTATTTGTAGTGAAACGTTTTATAAATATAAGTATTAGTAACACGATAAAGCATAAATAAGAAAAAAAAAGTGAGTACGCAACAAGGCTCACAAAATTTGCATATTCTTTAGCTTTTCGTTTATCATGTGAAATCTGTGTGTAATTTATAAGGTTTTAAATCAACTTCAGGTTTAGTTGTTTACCAAAAAAGTTTTTAAATATTTCTTACTTAAGATGCTTAATTCGAAACATATTTCAAGTTGCAATATCATACTTTTTATCTAAAAATTCTCTTTATCAATTTGTATACGCCCCTATTTTCACCAAGAAATTAGCCTTTTATGTAATAAAAAATATCCGGAAAAATGGTATAAGTCCAATTTTTTTTTCTGCATCATAATTCAGTTAGTTTTAGAGATACGGTAATGCTGGTTTTTTTATTGGTCTTGTTGGATGGGAAATAAAAACTTTCTAAATGATTTTTTTTGGGCTGGGAAGGGGGTCGTATAAAAATTTAAAAAGTGTAACTTTTTGAGAATTTTTTCTTAACGGATTCTTATTTCCGACCTTATTTTGAACATTTTTCAATTTACGCTACCCACTTATCTCTAATAGATAAAGAATAAAAGCCCATAACCACCTTTTTGGGGCACCCTGTATGGTAATATATGATATCCTTATAAATAAAACTGAAAATCTGTTTGTGTGTTTGTTTTAACAATATCCATTCTTGAGGGAAGCACGGGTACTTCAGCTAGTCTATATAAATAAAACAACGTGTAAAATGTTAGTTAGTTTATCTGTTGGTCGCGTCGCACGAAGACGGGTGATTGGCGGTCTACCAAATTTTGAATGGGAATTTGCCAGGACAAGTCCAGACATGCCTCGAAGCGATTTTTTCGATATTCAAATTAGAACATTTTTTATTTAACGTTTTATGGAATTTTCTCCAAATTTTGTCGTTTATCGTCTTATATTTGAAGTCAAAACGTGCCAAACACTACTGTAAGTAAAATAAGGTGAATTTTTCTTTTCTTTTATTCTTTCACAAATTCATTTCAGATATCGCAACAAAGAACGACGCCATTTTGATGCCTTGAGTTTAAAATTAGTTAGAAATCCAATTAGGTTAAAAGGCCTTGACGTAAAAATTTACCATTATAAAAATTCAAAGTATTATGTTCAATGCGCTAACTACCCTTGGTGATTTTAGAGCACTATGTTTTTCCAGCAACTATAATAACGAAAGGAAACTTGCATTTTTTTTAAATCGAGAGAAATTCAAAAGTCACCTCAAGTTTGAAAATACCAACTAGCATAACACATAGTATTCGCTACTTACTTCAGTCACTTCAAACTTTAGTCATATCAGCCCGACTCAGATTGGCGCAACGGATAGGACGCTCGCCTCCCAACCCAAAGGTCTCGGGTTCTATTCTAGCCGCGGACACTTGATGGAAACAGATAAAATTAAATTGATATTTCAGCGTAGAGGGGAAAATGCGTGGCAAAATAAAATATGTGGGGCGACTTCGGCGCCCCGTGTATTTAGGAAAATTTTTTAAGCTTGAAATTAAGCTTGCTATGTCAAGCTTGATTCAAGCGTGAAATGTCAAGCTTTCAAGCTGGGCAAGTGTAAACTAGAACACTTGATTAAAGCTTGCATTAAGCTTACACGCTTGAAAATTTCAAGTTTATTGACTTGATAAATCAAGCTTGCTGCAAGTTTGATGCAAGTTTGCTGTGCTGTCTGGGTTAACTGGCTACTTTATACTTCTAACTAGAAAAAGTTTTATAATCACGTGTAAGTAGTTTTGATACCATAAGTTTGATAAAACAAAGTACATTCAAATAAAAATATATAACTTTTCATGGTAATCCTGAGTAGAAAAAATCTTGTCAGAGAAATAAAGTAAAATCTATAAAGCATCATTTAAAAAAAAAAAAAAAAAAAAAAAATCTTGCACATGTGTAAATGTAATATTCACTGAGATGTTGGATTTTATAGTTTTTGGCATTATGACTAATGACTAAGTAAAAAAATTTAACTGTGAAATTATAAACTAAGTACTAAACAAAATAACATTTTTACGATTCAGGAATTATAAATATTCAGAAAATATCATCGCATAGTTATAAAAGAAATTATCTAACGGAAAGAAAAACGCACAAACAAAAGTATTACTTTTTAGTTATTTATTTTCAAGTAACTTTTAAAGGACGGACTTCATTTCTGTCACTGAACATTTATGTACACAGGGACACTCTAAAAATTTATTTTTTCTATTTTTATAAGTATGCGATCCCTTATAAAGTTTATGATATCAAAAGCCATAAGATTTATAAGTTTCTCACTGCATCTCATGAGAAAAGCATTTCTGACTTTAAGTATGAAACTTCTTTTTTTAATAAAGTGTCACACTGATCAAGCACTTCAAACTTGTGTATTAAATTCGCTGTAACTTTAAATGCTATATATATTAAATTTTGTTAATTTCTAAGTACGGAGAAATTAACAAATTGTATTTTCTCGTCCTGAGAAGACAGAAAGATGATGACTTAATTGTGCCAGGCATTTGTAATAAATAAATGTATGTGGAAAGTAAAACGTCGATTGCAGTTCCTTAACTAATTTTTTTTAATTTTTCTACTAATTAAGAAAAATGCAGACGAGGTGCTGCAATCGACGTTTTCTACCCACTTCAACATTCAATTGAAAAAATTCGGATCACGTTTTATCAATTATCCTTTTCTAGTATTATTCTGGATAAAAGATTCAAAACGGTTTAAAACAGAAGGATGATGACTTAGTTGTATTTGACATTTGTAATAAATAAATGTGGAAAGTAAAAAAAGAGAAGCGACAGACACCGAAACATTTTCATTTTTTTTATTTACACTGTCAGCCAGATACATAAATAGATATTTCTTCGAATTCCATTGTACAAACATATGTGTCTACATAGCCAGTCGCCCCTAGTAGGGCTCCTTTGACTAGACTCTAAGTGGGGGAGGGTATGTCATTGGGTAGTCAACTTTGTACACCTAGGCAGCGGGTACGTTCCATCTAAGGTCCCATTGGATTTTTTTTTTTTTTTCAGACGACCTCCCCGCATTACTTTTGACTTATGCTCACGTCGAAAAACAACTTCAGTTGATACCTAACAGTGCAAATTAGTATAAATTACTTTAACTCAAAACTCGGCATACCAAATCATCGACATAAAATCCCATTTATCTAAATACAATAGAAAGAGGTCTTTTTTTTCGCATTTAAAAAAGAGATTGTTCAGTGAGTTTATAATTTTCGAGAAAAATGTGTATTACAAACATCATGTGTCGTCTTGACTTTATGTAATTTGAGAAATAGCTCGTAAAGACAGCAAAATACCACCGATGTTAGTGAACTGTTGAAGGTGGCAGAATGGCAAGTTTCACGATATTTTAAAAAACAGACATAAAAATATGCTTACTCTGTTTCTTTACTTTTTATCAGTATTTTATCACATTTGTAAGGATAAATGCAATTATATTTAAAATTCCATATTTATATATATGGGTGTAATTCATTTTACATGCTATACAATTGTCAGTACGTATTTATTAGCCATACCTACATGCTTGTCACTAATATATGTCACTATCGAACCAATCGTAATGCATTTTAATCAGTTTTTATAAAAAAAAATGCTGTACAAATCATGTAAGTAATTAGGCATCTATTTCTATCTTAGGCATCATCTAAGTTGGGCATCCCTTTCTATTAAAAGTCAAGTTTTTAAAATATAACAGAGACACTAAACTGTCTATCTCACAAACAAATCAAACTATTTCAAACTGTTTAAAATTTTTTTTAAAATTCAAACTCAACTAAACTCATTACCTATTAACCAGCACATAAGATGCACAAGAAAAAAAAAATCAGAATCTATTATAACATTTTACTTTTTTAATTAAATGATAGCTGATGAAACAAAAAATCAAACGATGTATCTGTATCAGATAATTTTTGTAATCTAAACTATGAAATATTTGTTTGGAAATTTACTTTCTGTTTTAAATTTGTATTTATAATAAATCTAACGCATTTAATTGTATAAATGTAAAGTGAATTACGTACTTTATACTATTTTCAAGTAATTCTCCTCCAAATATATATGCAAAATGTGTGTTGATGAAGAAATAAGAAGTTAATTATTATTTTCATATAATTTTTTTTCTTTTACTCCTATATGACTTAAACAATATTTCCCCTTTGTCGTAAATGTATAAATATTTTCTCAGGCCTTATCATTTCAAGGCGTATAACATACCCGTACACTATGTCTATTACGGGAAACATCACTAAATCTATGCAGATATGATTTACTATTTTATTTTACTAATCTTTAGCTTTTACTGCAATGATGAACATGAAAAACTGCGCGTATAAAAATATAAAAATTTTCAATTGTTTTAATACAGATATGATTGTTAAAGTTCTTTTTGAGTTTAGTGTAATCCGATTTTTGCAATAATATATTTATGTATTAGACTTCAAGCTGTAAATTTAGAACATTATTTAAGCAAAGTCCATTTTGCTGTTATGATTAGAATTCGGTTTTCAAATGATATTGTCATTACATTTTTCTAGTTCAATACATAAATATTTCACTGCTGAGGAATAGATTTAAAGTTCTTTAGGAAGTTATTTTGTTTATTTCAGCAACTTCCATTAATAATTTATAAAAAAGAATGGTTTTTGACAAATGTTATCCTTTGATTGAAATTGATGATAGGTATATTAGTAGGTAATTGTCGAAGGGTATTTGTTTTAGAAAATATTAAATTCATGTACTCTACAAAATTGGTAGTTAGGTGAAAAATCATACCTTTAATATATAACTGTTGTGAATATTTAATCAAATAATTCTTTTTAATAAAGAATCGTTGCTGGAAATCCACAGTAATTAGTACTGGCGGAGCTGCATGCTATTAGGTTTGTGTACAAAACTAAATTTAGTTCTTTCAAAGAAACATCTGAAGCATTTTTTTCAGCTTTAAAACAGAGCTAAAGTTTAATAGTATCAAAACAGAAAATGCCAATTCTCATTACTAGCATCGTAAAATATTAAAGCTGTGGGAGTCAGGTATATTTAGTATTTGTACCAAAGCTAACGGTGAATTACCCAACTTACATATATAATTTAAAAAAAAAATAATCTAGAATATTGAATCATTTAATCGATTTGTAACTTTAGAGAAATTCTTTTTGGGAGCATTTATTCGTGATGAAAAATTTCCTTGGTAGTCAAACCAAATAAGAAAAAAAAACAGTTTGTTTCTTTGGCATTTTGCATCACTAATGCTGTATACTTAAGCTAATAACACATTTATGCACATTTAATATACACCAATTTCTGCCAATATAATATTGTATATGTTATTTTTATAGCTGCTTGTTTCCTATTTCTAGCTTAAGTACATTTATAATTATCTTACATTTTTCCTTTATATACACAATAAAATAAAATAGTATGATCTACCAAAAATTTTTTTTATGTACATATGTTCATATACTGGCTTCTAATTTGCATTACACATAATATATCTTTTGCGTATATATATATATATATATATATATGTATCACAAACAATAACATGGCCAAATATCTGTTTCAACTAAGGCTTAAATTTCCCCCACACAACTAAAATCCTATTTTGGAGGGGAACTATGTACCTATAGTGTTAATACGTAGTATCCCATGAATATCCCCCAGAGCTGCAAACTCTGGGAAATTAGTTATTAACGAATGGCTCAGAAATGCTATAGGTTATACATCCTGTTGCAATTTCAACAGGTTTAAACAGCTCTAATCTTTTTGTTGTTGTTGTTTATGCTTTATGCATACTTAATCAGCATTGATGTTACGGGGGAGGTCGTTATTTTTTAGGTCTAGGTCGCCGCCGAGGAACACCCGCAAAAGACTGGGGTTTGGAGTACGTCTGCAATACAGAAATACACATGAACGCGCGAAAGCTACAACACTGAGATACATAGACGCAGAGAGAGAACGAATGGAAGACATAGAGAGACACCAAGGCAGTGCGAGGCCGATTGCCCTTTCAGGCTCTGTTCAGGCCAAATCGTCATACTTGTTTTCCCGCCATGAATAAATGAACTAAAACGTGAAGTGGATTCGAAATCGTAATTTCATGATTACACTAGCGCATTAAAAGATTGCGTCTATTTTTTTTTCCCTTTCTTTTTTTTTCAATGATGTTCAACTGTTTTCTGTGTTGGTTAACATTCTGCGCAATAAACTTTCCGATGCTTCTTTATTTTCTAAACAAAGGTCAAACAAAGGAATAATACAGAAGCAGATCATTTCCTCAAGTTTACTAGACTGGTTACCATTCTGCGCAATGAATCTTCCGATGCTTCTTTATTTACTAAACAAAGGTCAAACAAAGGACTAATACAGAAGCAGATCATTTCCTCAAGTTTACTAGACTGGTTACCATTCTGCGCAACAAACCTTCCGATGCTTTTTTATTTACTAAACAAAGGTCAAACAAAGGACTAATACAGAAGCAGATCATTTCCTCTAGTTTAGATACATAATTTGTTCTTTGAGAATGCATTTTCGGTTCCACTTGCATGCAAGCGGTGTTGACTTGCTCGAATTTAAGCAACAGCAAAAAGTGTATGCGCTCGTGAAACAAAAACCGACCGGTTTCGCAAAGCTTACGTTTGCAGAGCCTCGGCAACAGACTGCGCGCCTTAGCTCTGGGAATTGCGTCAAAGAAACGAAGCCGTAGCGCGAAAAGGCAGCCCGCGGACCACAAGTGGTCAAACCTAACGACTAGGTTCACCCCTGTAGTCCGTTCGTTGTTCGGTCAGGCAGTGCGCGAAGGAAACAAAAACAGTCCCTCAGAAGACAGAAAAGCAGACTGTTTCTGTTTTGCATATTAGAAGAGGCGCCACGAGTAGGAGCAACGAGGGAAACATGCAGCAGCACACAAAGGAAAAAATGGAAAATAAAAAAAAGAACGTGGTTACATGTATCTTTTGTCGATTGAGTTTGGCCCCGATATTTAAAGCGGTGGCGTCGTTCCTCGGCTGCGAACAGACCCGCCTTTGTGCGTTGCGACGAAAAACGGGGTATATTTTGTTTTTTTTCTTCTGGGAGGTGGTAGATCAAAATAACACACATACACAGACACAATTATTGACGACAGTTCCAACCGGGATGTTACAGACATAGATATTACTGTAGTCGTTCGTTGCACGAGTGAGAAGCGACGCAGTTCGATGTTGATGGAATTTTTTTTTAACTTTTTTTTATTTCAAATATCCATGAAGCACCGGGTCTGTCGTTGCATAGAATCGCCCGAGCTATGTTGTTGTATGTGGGGGTTGAGAAACGCACACCAATTTTTTTTTCACAAGATACACATAGATTTTAGCAGTGATCAATGCTTTTCAGAGGGGTTTCAGCTTATGCCACTGAAGAATAGGGGTCCTGGGCTTTGTAAGCATCTCTCCCCAGTGTTTGGCTTCACCAGGGCCCGACTTCGAGCCCAAAACAATGCCTCCAATAGGTTCGTTTCTGCCCACGTGGTCCCAGTCCATGACGGTGACAGCGAGTGATGTCTCTCGAATGTGTTCCCAAGAAACTATAAAAGTGAAAACCTCGTTGAAGACTGGATTCAGGGTACATTTGTAGACAGGGGTCTTGAACTTCTCCAGGCGTTTCTCGCCTCGCATTAACCAAACTTTTACGTAAGGATCTGTAAGTAGAAGATAAACAATTGCCATCAGGGTGTTATGTCGACGATAATTGTTACATAAAAATGAAGATTAATTGAAATTTCTCGAAAATCGGCCAATCAAAATATCTGTTACTGTAGAAATTTACAAAATGACAAAAAAAAAAAAAAAAATTATGTTTCAAACAAATCTAAGAACTTTTAATTTTTTGCTTACATTTGCATAATAAATAATACTAATATCTCCTTTTCTTTTTTCCGTGGAAGGGGGGGGTATATTTGGTAAGTGCATAGAACTCCGAATTTGTTTGCGTTTTAACTTACAAAGTAAATGTTAACATGAATATATAGGGTGCGTTCTGAAAGTAATGCGCATTTTCTGGGAAAAAATAGATTGATTGATCCCATTGGTACAGATGATAAAATTCTTCAAAATAGTCCCCTTGTGCATCAATACACTTGCGGAGACGATTCTGCCACGCTTGGAAAGCACCCTGGAACTCCTCGACTGGAATGCCTCTCAGGAACCTCGTAACATGAGCTTGGATATTCTCCTCCGTCTCCCAGTGCTTTCCCTTCAGCTCTCTCTCAGTCGGGGGAACAAAAAAGAAGTCACACGGAGCCAAGTCAGGGCTGGACCATTTTTTTAATCAATTCCAACAATTATTCACCGCGCCAAAACTCGAAGTTCTTTCTGCTCCTCCGTCAACACCTTCGGCACAAGCTTCGGACAGACCTTTCGCATTTGCAAATCCTCCGTCACAATCCCATGTACCACACATTTTGACACGTTCAGGATGTTAGCGATTTTGTGACTTAGCCGATGGTCTGACTTCAAAACTTCGCGCACACGGTGGACGTTTTCATCGGTTCGGACTGTTGTTGAGCGTCCAGAATGGGGCTCGTCGGTGACCTTCTCCAGGCTTCCACATTCACATCTCAAATTCTTCCCAAGCCGCACACAAAACTTCATCGCTTACCGCTGTTCCAGCGAACACTCCATCGTGCCGTGCCACAACCGAAAAAAAAAAACTTTGTGCGAAGACACGTCCTACTGTTCCTACTGCTCGGAACGAACCGAGACCGAGCGCGTTTGGAAAGAACAGATCCCTCCCCCCCCACATTTTTCGATCAATCCGAGCACGCTGCGATGGATAGTCGCGTCACAATAAAATCATGCGCATTACTTTCAGAATGCAACCTGTATAGTTTAAAATTCTATTAAGCAAAGTCTCGCTGCAACTCCCCTCAATTTTTACGAATAACAAACTTCTATTAATGATTATTAAAATATCATTAATAGTAAAACTCAGCCATAATACAACTTCACTTTAACGAATTTTACAGAATTACGGATTTGATCTCGTTGATCCCTTAAATCTCTTACACTATAACTCTTATATCATATTTGGTTACAATAGGTATCCCAGTGACTGAACTAAACAACATTTTTAAAAGTTGATTTAAAGTGTTTAAAGAAAAATCCCTAAAATCGGATTTAACAAATATCCTTCTTAAAAACTTATTCTTTCTCGCTTTAATTCCACGCTTTGTTATCACGCGATTTTTTCTGAAGAAAGACAAAAATACCGATATTTTGTCAGATCCTGACTGAGACGTGTCAATGTAGTTAGTTGTTGATCAATAATTTCTGATGAATATTTTGTTCTATATATGTATGTTTTGTTTGTAAGTAATTATAGGTATTACTTTTCAAAATGAAAAATTTTGCTACGTAATATTAATTTCTGTGGATTAATAGGTAAAAAGGATTTCCGAGTGACCAATATTTAAGAGGACTGCATCTGAAATGCAGCTAAAAGGCTGTGACTGAAGCGAATGGTTTCACTTATTACAAATTTGCATCTTCTACATTCTCTATATTAGGCATACAATTATTCCTACATCAACTTTCTTTAACTACCTATACAGAACATACGTTTGAAACACAAAAACATTACTATTATATATACAGATACAGTGCATGTAGCAACATAATTCCAATTACAACTTCACTAAACAAAAATGGAATTGATTAAAACACCATTCATTAGTACAAAGTCACATCTGAAATATTCGATGGAACTTACTAATATTTTTTGGTAAAGACTTATTTCAGTGTCATCACTATAATCTTTTGACGTGTATCTCTGATATAAAGTTTGTTCTCATTCTCTACTTATTTATCATTTCATTCCTAAATATTTACGTAGACAAAATTAAAGTATATTTCTTAAACTTTTGAAGAAATTTGTACTTAGTAGCATTTTAGGAAATATAAAAATTATATGATTAACTATATAACACACACTAACTTACATATCACACACACACACACACAAAACTCTTTTGGAGAATGTGCAAAAATTTGGAGATTTAGTGCACAGACGGCGAACTTTTTTTCTGAACGAAGAATATACCGTTGCCGCTCAATGAAATCAATTTTTACACACTGGGCGGGGAAAACTTCCATCTTCTCGTAGTACAAGTATGAGTGCGGTGTAGTTTCCCTTGAAAACAATTCTCATCTGTCTAAATGGTGTTAGTCAAATCATTGATTGCTTTTTGCACTTTGAAATTAATAGAGACCAGCTCCTAGTGTTAGATTTATTCCGTCAAAGAATGCAAAGGAGTAGAAAAAAGCGACCAATTTCAGTTTATAATGACGTTATTGATAGTGTCATTACCAATTTTCCTCTCGGCAAAGCCTGTTCATATGTAGACGGGGCCCCAGGGCAAGAGGTTATTTTGGGGCCCCTATACTATCACAAGCATTTTAACTGATTTTTGTTTGCTGTTGCATTTTCCCGACATAAAAATAAAACATTTTTAAAGAATGCTAAAATTGAATTAAAAATTACCTATGTATTTATGCTTATTTAAAACAAGACTATGTATAAAAGTGATTTTAATATTTTTTAGTCCGTTTGTATTATTAGCGCATGGGTGCGCTAATTCAGGAATAGCAATTACGAGGCACTGGAGCAAAGTTTCTCACCCCAGAAAATTTTCCTCGTACACCAAAAAGAAACTAACGGATATTTTGTGATAAGCATATATATGGCCATACCATACGTTTCAAAAACTCCTAACTTCTTGTTTATTGATCCATGAGTCTTACACCATTTGGAATCCATGAGTCTTAGACCATTGAATTAGAAGAACATAAAATAAATCTCCAAGTTTATTTATGGTTAAAAATTATGCTATAGATATTACAAAGGGAATTTAGTTGCAAAAAATTCATTATTGCAGGATATATGAATATGTAATAAATCATGATAACAATAAATAGGGAGATTTGGGGACCCTCATTTTTTCGGGGCCCCGGGCTATTGCCCCGCATGCCCGTGTGATAATCAGGCTCTGCCTCTCGGAAAATCCGCGGTGTGTGCTGATTGCACACGCGGAGCAGAAACGCAAGGGGAAACTGACCTTAAGACAGAGATAAAAAGATCAGTGAATTGACCGTTGACTGCAGCGCTTCAGGCGTCTAATGCCACTGGGCTCGACGAAAGTTTAATCGTAATCTTAAACTTGTGGTCTATGTAATCACCAAATGCACGTTTACACACACAACGTTTTTTCTACCGTTTTAGAGTCATTTGCTCAGTCTAATTTTAGCTTTCGAATAAAGAAACTGACCAATCGGATGTCGGACATCGAATGTTTGATATGGGACATTGAATATCAATAAATTATATAATATTTGGATACAGGTTGTTTATAGAAGTTGTATTTTTGTGTATAAGTAGAATATGAGTGACGTAACTGATAATGACATTCTTTTTGACTTCCGAATTAGTTCATTTTAGAGCATTTCGACGTGACGTTTCAGTGGCGTCACCTGAGTGACAGCCGACTGCACATCCTTTCTGCGCAGATTTTTCTATTGGCTTCCATTCTATTCAACCCAGAAAAAGGATGTTTAAAACATCAATTTTAATTAACCTTAATAATTTCAATACATAAAAATGCCGCTGGAAAATCAAAGTGGAAAGCTTATTTAACCAATTCACTCCATTACAATCATCCAAAAATTTAATTTTAATACCGTTTTTTGAATTTAAAAAACGGATTGTTCCCATTGAAATACGTTAATTACGAAATCTGCTGAGGTAAGATGTGTCGCAGCGAGCCTAGGCTTGTGGAAATGCTCTCTTCTACAGTATTCGTTGAGCAGCAACGGTAGTTTCTCCGCTCAGAAAAATCTCCGCCGTGTGTGGAACCACTCTTATCATCCATCAAGGTATATTGTTAGATATGTTTGCAGAGAGAAAGCTTACCTGATGCCCCTGTAATATCTTTCGCCTTTAATTTCCTTGCTTTAATAAAGCCAATAGAAAGCTCGCTTGTTCTGGGAACGTACATCAGGCTCACGAGTAAATCGCCCAACTGTCCAAAAGAAAACACATTACAAAAAGAGAAACATTTGCACTATTTTTTTTAACATATTATGGAAAATACTCTTAAAATTTAAAATAAAAAACTCTTTGTGAAGCAAAGCAACTGTGTAATTAGTAAGTAATTGCATTTCAATAAATTTCTCACTAAACGACTAACTATAAAAACGTGGTCACAGAAAATATAGGGTTAGGAATAAATAAGTTGCCCACTTCAGAGGGCTCTAGAATGCATTCTATTGGTCCAAATGAGATAAAATTTGAGTTACGGGTAATTCAAATGTTGAGCTTGTCATTTATTTAAAAAAAAAAACTTTTAGTTCAAAAATTCACTAATAGATGGCACTGTAACACAAATGGCATTATTTTACATGTATTGCAAAAGTGGCTTGTCATTGGCGTTACAGTGCATGCCAATTAGCTTTATTCTTTGGATAAAAAGACGGCGGATTCGGCAGGAGCATTAGTTACTTCTCTGAACATCATGCCTACGTTGCAAAAAAATGCGCTACTGGTAAAATCGTTATACCAGAGACAGCTGAACTCCGTTGCAGCTTTAAGAGAATTCCGTCGTATGAAGCGTATACGAAGAGGTCCAATGTCTCCATGTGCTCTATAGAAGACGATACAAAAATTTGAAACAGCTGGGCAAGTTGGCATTCTTCCTGGCAGAGGACGAAAGCAAATCGCGTCTTCTAGCGTCGAAAATGTGGCTACAAGCGGTCGTTGAAGTCAGCAGTCAATGGCCGCATGGTACTGTGACCGTACCAGCTGCATCCCGTGTAGTTGATATGCCGTATTCCACTATACGGTAAATTTTAAGGTGGACTTTTTAAATTTTTATCCCTATAAAATCAAGCCAGTGCACCAAATGCAAGACGGGGACTCTGAGGTTCGTAAAACTTTTGCATTTCAGTTCCTTGCTCGAATGGTGGGAGATGTCACTTGGCCATGAAACATTCTATGGAGTGAAGAAGCCCATTTTTACCTCAATGGGCAAGTTAATAACCATAATTGTCGAATTAATAGTCGAGTTAATAACCATAATTGTTGGCAGTGGAAAACCCACACACTATTCAGAAACAGCCCTTACATCCTGAAAAAGTGACAGTATGGTGTGGCTTTTCGACTACCTTTATCATTGGACCGTATCTTTTTAAGAGAGTACTGCAAATCTAATCCAAGCATGTTCCGTTACAGTACAACGGACCTGTGATATGCTGAAGATTTTTGTAATCCCACAACTTCAACAGCGCGGATACCTTCAGGAGACTATTCTCATGCAAAATGGTGCACCTCCTCACATTGATCTTCGAGTACAGCAATTGCTAAGACAGCATTTCCCAGACGCACGGGTAATCAGCCATTATTTTCCAATAGCATGGCCTCCTCGTTCGCCAGATATCACTCCATGCGACTTTTGGTTGTGAGGTTTTCTGAAGGACAAGATCTACCGTCAATGTCCAGCATCTGTGCCAGATCTGAAAGCCAGCATACGGAGCCATGGTCTTGATATTCCTGCAGACTCAACTGTGGAAAATATGGTTCTAGGCTTAGAGTACATTGTTGAACGTTAAGGGGGACATATTGAGCAGTTTTACAGTTTCTTATATTATTTAACATTTATATAAAATACGCTTGTGTGTATTGCGCAGCGCCACCTATCGGCGGATTGTTTTACTAAAAGTTTTTATTTAATAAATATCAAGCCCATCATTTGAATTACCGGTAGTTCAAATTAGATCTCATTTGGACCAATAGAACGCATTCTAGAACCCTCTGAAGTGGGCAACTTATTCCTTGCTAACTCTGTATATTTGTACGTGTATGATTTTACGAGCTTTTAAAAGGTATTTTCGATTTAATTTGGCCAAAAATTTTATAATTTCTTTAATTTTGTAATTTTAGCAATACGAAGAATTGTATGCAATATCCTTTGATGCACATTCTTTTAATATTTTATACTATAGTATTTATGACAATTATTTATTATGATAATTGTTAGTTTGATGAAATCGAAATTCTAAAACTATTTTAAATTGTCTACTGCAGATTTCTAGGTTTTTTTTTAACCAGTTAAACGTTTAATAAAATTTTGGGGAAATTCAGCATTCATCACGGAACAGATTTATTTAAGTTTAAATTAAAGCGTTTTTATAAGGTATCATAATTTATCAATCAATGACCATGTTACGACCTTCAGATCATGTGAATATTTAGGCTTTACCCTGTTACCCTAATTGCATGTTCTACCAGTAGATATTTACGAGAAAAAATTAAGTTCAGCAATTTGTAAGCTTGTAAAATAAATTCCGATATTTCAGTTTTTTAACTATTGAGGAAAGACTGACGCTTAGAGAAATTTATGTCAGAAGGTTAAACATATATCCATTAGATTATTACCATTAAAAACGTAAAATGCGTGTTTTTTATTATTCAATTGCCAGCATTGAGAAACACTGAGATTTCCATGTTACACGTCATTCCACTAAAGCACGAAACAGAGTTATCGATAAAACATAATTCTAGGGTTGTCAAATTAAATGCGAAGAAAACACTTTATAATTCAGTGAATCTTTCACGGTAAAGCATTGATTTTCTGATGATGCATTTGCATTTCAGCTGTTTGCATTTAGTTTTCAGTGAAACAATTTAGCTTTTTTACGTTACTTTTCTCGGGAGGTGTACTAAAAATGTAATGTTTATCAGAAGAATCAATAAAATATTCATTTAGTTGTTTTTTAATATATCGGACAGCCATTTTTTATGGGCTTCATAATTATGATTCATCTTTTTACTATGCTGCATGATGATGAGGGAAAAGATTGAAAAAGAAATATGTACTGTGTTAACAAAACATCATTATACTTCATTTCATCGTAAATCTGTAAAAGCCCACAGACAAAGATATCAAATTTTTGGATTATATTTTTTCCATAATAATTATTAATATTAAAAGCATGTATCATAAATTTTAAGTAAGAATATGCATAGATTTTACTTTCATTAGAATCAGTATGCTCTAAAATCTTACAAATACTTTTTGGCTCTATTTGGACCAATAGCTATGCAAGTATCAGCTAATATAAGTTGAAAATGTCCTTCAGAGACCGTATGTTAGCATCTATCCTCTACACATTGTGATATTCAGCTTTCTAGTAACACAGAGCAAAATATTGATACAGCCCTTTTTGAAAACACATTCGAATTTTTTATATAGAGCAGGGGTGGCAAAATCGTGGCGCATTGCAGCAAACTTGGCGCACTAGATAAATTTAATGCAGCTTATCATTCTTTTAACTACTGATTGTTTAAAACAGACTGAAGATTTTTGAAACTATATTATAGCTGCCAACCTTTATAGAATATAGTTAACCATTTTTTCTAAACAGTAATTTTTGGTTTAAAATAAGGCAAAATTTTGAAATGTAATGTGTAGACCGGTTACAATTTAAAAGAAACTTTTAAAACCTATGCTGTTTGCAAAAATTGGTTAACTATATTTCTAAAAGGATGGCAGGTATAATTTTCGTTAACGGAAATATTTTATTTCCTAAAATTTATAATCCTGCCTCTAAAGAATACATTTGTACATTTCAAAATACGCTGTCATGAAAGATCGAACGATCTCCTATCCCCTCAAAGTCATCCAAAAAATTATTTCTAGAATTATATTCCCCAGAACAACAATTTCAACCTCATATTTACACGTTATTACTTTTCTTTCTTTAATCGAAAGCCTACCCTTATTCATATAATTTCAAAATGTACCTTGAATAAAATAAAAAGTAAGAAAATAAAAAAAAATGGCTTGAGTTGTATGGCGCATATCAAATCATCTATAGGGGAAATAAATGCCGCATGCTATGCAAAAGGTTGGACACCTCTGATACAGAGCATATTTCGTGTAACTGAAGCTCGAGAAAACTGTAAAAGAAATTAAAGTAAAAGAAATTAAATGTAGAACAGAATGCTGATTCGTTTCTCAAATTAATTGACAAGATTAATGATTAACTTACGAATTTACAATAACCAATACTAATGTTGAACGGGGGAGTAAATGTACAATATGTAGTAAATATACAAAGTAGGAATGCTATAATGTAGGTTACGCCATATTAAGCACAATAAACTAAAACGAAACACGCAAAATTGGCGATCAACATCGCCGATTTGGCGATATGTGAACATGTGATAACATGTTCTCCGAGAGAATGTTTGTCTACTATCACAACTTTAATCAATCAAATTAGTAGAACATCGGGCGGAAATTTTCAAGTCAAAAATATTGGTTATTCTTATGCATGTTCGTGTGCTTATATCATATCCTCATGCAACAATTACAACTTCATTTGAAATGAAAAAAAAAAAAAAAAAAAAAAAAACTTTACATTTTTCTCTTTCCCAAGATCCCAGGGGGGGCGGGGATTAAAAAATCATTAATACTTTCATACGAATGCAAAAGAGTAGAAGATTAAAAAAAACTATTAAGAACAAGAACTCAGTTTTCACCTTGCAAGTTTCGGCAGGTTTTAGCGCCTTCCAAAATGTTGGCTTCTGAGTCAGATCTACCTGTGCGAGAGGCAAGTAAACATCGCCAATCGGATCATCCCGACTGAAACGGTCCCAGTCATACACGTTTAAATGGAGGATTGACTTTTGTAGTTTGTGGAGCGGGAAACCTGGAAAACACACAAAAGAAGAAAGAAATTTAATCGTAATCGCGTAAATGTTTTACGGTTACAATATCTGATTACAGTTTTGTTCTTATTTGTCATTTAAAAGTCCATTGTTATTTTTCATACAGTTGCTCGTGTTTCATAATGCAATAGATGTTTAAGTCGTCCTGCCACTAACGTGTTTGTTATTCACTGTCTGACTTTTTGTTAGATCTATGCAAAAGAGATCTTACAATTTGAGCTCAGGAGAAAAAAAAATGAGAGATGCAACATTTCTCAAGTTTCCGATATTCAAATTTATGTAAGTTCTTGTCATCATTTTCATGATGCAGCGGTCGTGCCTGATTGACATTTGTGACCTAGCTCCTGCAAAGTAAAATGAATAAAAATTTTACAAATTCTTGAAATATTTCAGTGTAAAGCTGAAATGCTTTTTTTTTGGAATTTTATTGGAATTTTGGAATTGGAATATTGGAATTTTGGAATTTTATTGGAAAAAAAATTTGCAATTTTTTGCAAAATGTGTTGCTTTCGTGACTGGAATTATTTTCTTATACCACCTTTGTTAGCAAAAGCTTAATACAAGAGACACACTAACCATTTCTATAAAAAATTTTGAATATAAAGTCAAATTACATAAATAACCTCTTCAGTTAGAATATTTCAATGCACCAACAGGAATTATATGGTTTATCTTACAGTTGACAATATCTCAGTAACATGAGCGCCGGCAGCATAGGGCAAGGGGGGCAATGCCCCCCCCCTGGATTTTTGTAGGCAGTGTTTTCCCTTGCTTTTTTGCTCTTTCCAACATGGTAACCACACGTTGAAGTAGTCTTTGCCCCCCACCTGGAAAATATTCTGCCGTCGCCCATGCTCAGTAATACCAATTACCACAGGATTGTGCTTAATGGTTGTTAGATATGGTCACGAGAGACGAGAAATACCGCTGTCTTGTCTCACATGGCAACTGCAAATCTTTGTCCCTTCTCCTTAAATTCCCTCTATAGAAGTGAGGAAAGGGCTCAAATAAGCCCTTACCACACGCTCCCGTCAAAATTTGTAGTGAGATTTCTCCTTGATATTTCCAGGCTGGATAGTTTAAAAGTTACTCCAAAAAAGATTAAAAACAACCCATTGGTTATACCCGGAAAATATTTTAGTTCTAATTTTACTTACTAGATGGCAGTACTGTACTATTTATGGTGTAAGTGCAGTTTGACCGCTGATCGCGTAGAATTTTGGCAAGCTGCCAGGGAAGGTGAATCCAAATGAACTGGTCGAGGAGGGGGGTAAAGCTAGCGGAGTGAATGCACCTGTTTCTTCTCGCTCTATGTGATTGTATTGTATTGACCTCAATGCTCGGTAATATATAATAATCTGTTATATACTGAAATGTAGCACGCGGGACTTTTATTGTTATTGTTATTATTGAGGACTAGCTGCCTCCGGTGACCAGTTGGCTCGCCATGTCAATAAATCTTGTTCGGAGAGAATCCTGTATCTCGCCGGCTTTCTTGGCTCTGAAATCTCTCAGATTCTGAATGGACTTTAAAATTAAGATGTTACGAACAGGAGCAGCCCTAGGGTAAGTGGCGCCTACTGCTAACGTAAAAAAGACGCCCCCTTTTATACTCTACTTAGTTTTAGAGTTTGAAATGACGCCCCTTCGAAGCCGGCGGCCCGATGCGATGATTACCTTGCTAAAGGTGTCGGGCCGCCCCTGGTTAAAATCATAAGATGGTTTAGTGATAAAAACTTACTAAAAGGTACAACTTATTTTCGTCCTATATTACTTCTGAAGAGCTTCTGGATCTATTGGCCGTTATCATAAAACGGAAAAAAAAAAAAGAAAAGAAAAGAAAATCTGAAACACTTTCAGATTTTAAATACGCACTATAAAGTGCTGGAACAGCTTTAGTATGGCACACCCACCATTCTTAGCGGCTTTTGTTTTTCGCCAAACCTTTGGCAAGTGTCGTTTGTAAAAGGTTTACCTTTCAGACTCTTGACGCAATTCCCGAGTTTCAAAATGGCAGACATCTTATTTCCAGACACAATAAGCGCCGACAAAAAACATAATACACTTTCATCAACAGTTATAACGATATTATTACCCAAGAGCACATAAAAGTAAATGCATTACATTTGCTATAGCTTCCAATTTTTTTTTCGTTAATTTTAAAATTATCACTTTTCCCACCCCTACAAAAGCATTTTTATAACAACAATACAAACGAAAAATGTCAGCAATTCCTAGTCAACGCAAAACTCCTCCAGCTTAAAGTTGAAATTCTCCCAGTTGATGCCCCTTATTATCTAAAAAAGTCATTGCACAAATATATCCTATAGTAAAGGGTGTATTCAAAAAACTTAAATTTACAACTAACTACGGGTTTCCATCAAGGCAGCCATCTTGTTTCTAAACACACTATCGTTGATAATAAAAACATATTTAAACGAAATTCCTCGTAAACTCATACATGAAATATCTATTTGCAGCTCCTCACTTTCCCAAACTTTTCCATTAACTTGAAAACTCAAACGTAAAATACCTAATCAAAAGGAACTTGCCTTTTAACTTCTCGATGCAAGTACCAAAAATCTGATGTTTTATTTATTAAAAGCTGCGTATATGTTTGCGCCATCTGTCGACGGCTTTGTAAAATAAAAACTCAACTGTATTCTTTTTTTTTATAAAAGTTAGGTTTATATGTATATTACAGGAACAGTATTTTTTCGCACGATAAAAAGTAACCCAGTTGTTGATCCAGGACTTCAACTGTTTTTATTCCAAATTTCATCCAAATCCGTCAAACCGTTTCAGCGTGAAAGAGTAACAGACATACATACAAACATTGCCATTTGTAATATTAGTAGGATAGGCTATCAGCGCAGAGGCTGAGCGTCACGGAACGGCTAGTATGAATGCAGCTTTACTTCTTCAAAACTACGCCTAAATAATTTAGCGGCATGCGCACATCTGACAGCCGTACCCCTCACCTGATGGACGGGCCCGTTTCCTCCTCTAAACCGGATGTTTACGCTTGTATGCAATCCGTAGTCAAGTAGTGACATCAACATGCCGACACAGCTCATGTGTATATTTGTGACACCTGTATTGGTAATTAGCACTTTTCTGGTCGTGTTTCTCAAAATCATGCCATCGTTAATGGGTTAAAGTTTCTATACAAAAAAGTATTCACGAAACAGAATGTGCCACAGAAATAATCTCAAGCAAAGAATGGCAGTTGCCATCTCACTAAAAGCTGATGAATATTAATCATTGCTGCTCTCTTGCAACAACATAATGAGATTATTAAAAGCCATTGACTACGAAACGAAACAGTTATCATTATTTTCACTAAATCAAGAAAAGGAACACAACACCACGTACAAATACATCCTGAATATAAGAGGGGTAAATATTCAGAACAAACCTTCGAAATAGAACGTCTCATTCCACCGAGGATTGAGTGTCCTGTGTTTAACTTTCGTCTCTAGTTTCCTTTTCTTGTCTGGTAAAAGGGTTACTTTTACATAGGGATCACTTGTGCCTAAAGAACAAAAAGAAAATGTATTAGTATACTAGAGCATAAGGAAATGGTTCGTTCCCACGATATCTTCTACAAATACTTTCTTTGTCCTACTGCAATGCAGAACTTTGATGAGAATGTATTGATGAAATAGAAATTACACAGCTGAATTATCAGCCATGTGAAAACATTCCATTATGTGTTGCGGATGGGATTCAGAAGAACTATTAACTGACCATAAAAGTACAGTTGCGATTTTCTTTAACTTGACATTTTACAACATTGTCCTTTCTACTTCTATATCAATGATGTTCACAATTTAACATTCTCGGCAAAATGAGTGTTTCAAACATCTAAGAAAAAAATTCCATTTCATAAAGCACAAAATAAGATCTGTAATGTGGAAATTCGATCGTATACACTGAAAAACAAAATCGTTAATTTTACCATCACTTGTGCTTTAGTTATTCATAACTACTAACATGCTGTAGGGTGGGTATATTACGTTATACTGTACTGTGTAGTTACAGCTTGGGGATAAAAATAACGGTATGTTTTGTTTCAGTGTGCCTAATAAGTTATAAGCTGAACTGCAGGTTTTCATCAGCAAATCCCTGTGGTGTGTAAAATAATAAAAGCAAAACAGATTTAAAACTACCCCAAACAGCTTAAGAGCACTGTGTTTTCATTACCTAAATATTGAACACAATGTTTCTGATAGTTAAAATGGATCGAAAATGGATTTCATAAGCATAATGATTTATATCTGCATGTTTATTTATACTCAAAGTTCGCTTTTATACTTAAATATGAAACATTCACTTAGTAATTTTCCTAAGAGATATATTGCTAAAAAATTTCATTAAATAACAAGAATATGTATATGTCTATAAAAAAACATCAGCCAATGGAAAGCAAATATACGTCCATTAAAAAAAGTTTCCATTAGAAGAAAGTAGAAAGTTCTGTTTTAGTGTACAAAATGTTAATGAAAGAATTATAAATTCAAAATTAAATACAATCTCCTGGTGTAAAAGTTATTAGAAATAACAAGATAAAAAAACTAACTTAACCTTTTGACGCGTGGTAGCTACGCCGTGAAACCACCTTATTTCAGCGCTTTCACTGCTTGTTGCAAAAAAAGGGTTAAATGGCCCTAACGCTGAAAAGTGCAACCGTTATCATTGATCGATTTAACTACCAACAACATGGCAGTCGATCGTGTTGTAGTTAAATGGATCGATGGCAACTGCTGCACTTTTTCAGCTATGAGCAGTTTATCCAGTTTGTCTTCTAGATTGATGTGAAAATGCTTGCTCTTCAAAGGGTTAACCCTTTGAGGCGCAACCCTTCCCCAATGCTGAAAAAAAGGCAGTCGTTGCCGTCGCTCGACTTAACTACCAGCAAGATGGCGGACGATCGAAACGTTCAGGGCGTGCCACCAGGGGCGTAGCCACGGGGGGGGGGTTAGAGGGGTCATAACCCCCCCATGAGGAATTTTTTGCCATGCAAAATGTATATTTTTCACTACATTATCACACACACGCATACATATATATGAGTAGTAGTAGTCGTAACCCCCCCCCATGAAAAATTTCTGGCTACGCCCCTGTGTGCCACAGATCTAGAGACCCTTTTTTGACGACAGCTGGCTATGTGCGGACACAAAAGCGTCAAAAAAAGGGTCTCTGGATCTGTGGCACGCGATGAACGTTACGATCGTCCGCCATCTTGCTGGTAGTTAAGTCGAGCGATAGCAACGGCTGCCCTTTTTTCAGCATTGGGCAATCTATCCAGCTGTTCTCGCATTCTTCCATTTTACAGCAGATGTCAGTGCTGTTAAAAATAATTGTGACCATTTTTTTACGGGAAATGACGTGCTAAAAATAAAGGATTCTCGTAGAGCTATGTCACCTGCAACTATTTTTATAGAAATCAAATCTATTCGATTGGCAACAGTCAAAATGTCAGAATTTGGTGTTGCCAGAGTGGGAACACTGCGCGTTAAAGGGTTAAAGTGACTGTAATTTTGACAAACATATACGACATAAGAATATATACTGACTACTATATTTCATTACAGTATCTATATAAATAAAATTAGACTTTTGTCTGTACATTTCTTGGAATTCAAAAATTTTGCGATTTCTATCCGTTTCAAGCACCCGGGAATCCGATGCGACCCTCAAAAAAAAGTTTGTCTGTCTGTCTTTCTGTCGTTCTGTCCGTGACGCTTTTTATGTTTAAGCATCACGTAAAAACGACTGAAGCGAATGATATGAAATTGGGTGTCATGATAGGTGGTCACTCAGCTTAAAACATAGGCGTCGAATTTTTAAAAAATCTTGATTAGATTTTCAGATTTTGCGAAAATCGTTTCAAACTGCGTAAATTTGTGTTCAAGCATCACGTAAAAACGCCTGAAGCGAATGATATGAAATCGGGCGTCATGATAGGTCGTCACTCAACTTAAAACATAGGTGTCGAATTTTTTAAAAATTTTGATTGGATTTTGAGATTTTGCAAAAATCCTTTCAAACTGCGTAAATTTGTGTTCGAGCATCACGTAAAAACACCTGAAGCGAAAGATATGAAATTGGGTGTCATGATAGATGCTCACTCAACTTAAAACATAGGCGTCGAATTAAAAAAAAAATCTTGACTAGATTTTGAGATTTTGCGAAAATCATTTCAAACTGAGTAAATTTGTGTTCGCACATCACGTAATAACTGCAAAGGTGAAAAAATGATATTTGGTGAATTGATAGGTGGTCACTCACCTTAAACTATTAGCATCTAATTAAAAAAAATCGATCAGATTTGGAGATTTTGCGATAATCGTTTAAAACTGAGTGAATCTTTGTTCCCGCATTACGTAATGACGACTAAAGCGAATGATATGAAATTTGGTCACATGATAGATGGTTGCTGAGCATAATTTACAGGTGTCCAATTTTTTAAACCTTTTTATTAGATTTTGAGATGTTGTGAAAATTCTCTCAAAATACGTTTATATGTCTTCACACATCACGTAATAACGACTAATACGAATGATACGAAATTTAGTGATAGGATAGGTAGTTGCTAATCTAAATTTATAGGCGTTGAAATTTTAAAATATTTTGATTACATTTTGAGATTTTGCGAAAATTGTTTTAAAATGCTGAAATTTTGTTCCAGCATCACGAAATAAAGACTACAGGGAATGAAACGAAATTGGGTGACAGGATAGGTTGTCACTCAACTTAAATTCTAGGCTTCAAATTTTTCAAAAATGTTGATTAGATATTGAGATTTTGCGAAAATTATTTCAATATGCGTAAATATTCGTTCGAGCATCACATGATTACGACTAAAGCGAATGAAGTGATATTACTTAGTTACTCTAACACGTAATAGTTTTACAATACATAAAAATTATAACTTCGCTTTCTTTACTTTGGCAACATACTACATCCAGTCTGTGTACTCCTACAATGCTGACGAAAGTTCTTACTTTTTAGAAATTTGCATTCACTCACCCTTCAAGGACGGGTACTTCAGCTAGTCTTTAAAATATAAAAATACCAAATATTATTACACAGCTTCATCTAGAAGTCTTTTTCTTGTGCCTTCTAAAAAGCATTATTTCAAAATATGTAACTCCCACAACTACTTCCTCGTGGAATAAAAATCTTTCTTGGATGAAGAATTTTGAAATGCAGTTCAAAAGTGTTTTCAAATATTTTAAAGTCTTTGGTAGGAAGATTATTTTGAATAACTTTTGTTCATATGCATTTTTTTTTATCCTGAGAAGTGACTTGAAAAAAAAATTCTAACTTTAGGGATATGAAAAGTTTGTAACAACCGAAAATGTATAAAAAGAAAATATTTTAAAGTATGTTTTTGATCGAGATCCAAAGTTTTTCTTTATGATAAAATGAATTTAGGTAACTTAAAATGATTTTTTGATATTTTTAGTTGCAAAAGCACTCTTTTTTCGCCAAAAGCTTTTTCGAAAGAAATGTGATTTACAACATATTCACTGAAACATTTTCATAAATCCATTTCAAGAATACTTGTTCTAATTCTAAATGCAATGCATTAATTGTTGGAGGAGTATTTTGCCAACGATGATTAAATTACTTTTCCAAGAAATTTTCTCATTTAATACTACAAAGTTAAAATTACTCGTCTAAGAATAAGCCCTTAAGGTATAATCTATTACTCATTCATAGTTTGATTTGGAGTTGCAATGATTATTTCTGGCTCGTTATTAAACAATATATTATGCGCAAGATCCTATCAGATTAAACGCATGTACTACAAGATTAATAGAATTAATTTCAAATTCCTTAAAATCCCAAATTAAAAAATATATTTAAGTTAATTTTATAGGTGTGGAAATGAGATAGTTACAACAATATTCTTAATTAGTTCTGATAATCTACTTAGAATTTTACACAGTACTTTAACAACAAGACACTATTCCGCAATGCATTTAAGTAAATAGTTACACAAAAAGTTCTTTCTTAAAATTTTTATTCCCGTTATAAATAATAAACTATTTACTTAAATGCATTGCGGAATAGCGTCTTGTTGTTAAGTACTGTATAAAAATTCAAAGTAGATTATCAGAACTAATTAACCCATTTATGCCTAGCGTCCCTTTTTTGGGACGGCATTTTCGCTATTAGTCGAAAACGTTATTTATTTTTCCTAGCCTTTATTCATGAGTATTGAGCCTCAACTCTACAAAATATTTTAACATGACCAAGTAGTATGTTGATATTTCAATTTTTATGTATAATTATTTTAAAAGAAATCATCCCTTGTTCAAGAAGTTGACATCAGAAATTTATCTATTATTTCTGTTATCAGTAAAAAATCGAAGAAAGTCGCAAAAATGTCCAGGCACAAATGGGTTAAGAATATTGTTGTAACTATCTCATAGTACTTCCGTGGCAAACAAACAACAACAACAAAAGTAAAATATATGTTATATATAATAATAGATTAACCCATAAACGCACAGCGATCTACTTTTAGACGGTCCTAAAATTTGAAGGTCACAAAACTATTCATGTATTAATTTATTTTCCAATTTTAATTTCTCGAATAATAAATTTGATTTCCACAAAATACTCAGCGGTAAGAAAGTAAAAGTAAATCTTTGACCATCTGATTCATATTTTTAGAAAAAGAAATACATTTCTATACCACACAAATGTTAGAAATTTATTTATCACTTCTGACATCAACATAAATTGGAGAATGTGCTGAAAAAAGTCGGGTGCTAACGAGTTAAATACCATTTACGAATGCAATCATGTAAAATGACTTATTTTTTAATATTTTAACCTTTTCGACTGTTTGTATATCCAAAGCACGAGAAAAATTAGGAAAAGTATGACTTAAATACATTTATTTGATAATATTTCATTTTCAAATAGCACAATATAAAAATAAAATGTCTTCTAACGGGATTAGATTGCATGAAAGCACTTCAGCGATATTTTATTGGCTAATTCACAAGTAGTGTAAAATTCTATTCCCTATCTCATTACCTGAATATCATCACTAGTTCCGTTCAAGGTGATAGAAGGTGATAGACTGTAGTTCATCATAAAGTGCTCCCATAAGCAATCCATTTATCTTTCCCAAATAGCACTTTGCTTATAGTTAAATCTCAGTAATAGTATTTCTGTTATCTTTTTCATTAACGCAAAGTTAGAAGACTAATGATTCTACATAATGTATTATCTAGTGTATAATAATATAGAGTAATAAAGCTATATAATTCACATACTTTTAAATTTATAGTGTTCGCTTATAAAATTATTAAATGATTAATTATTGTTTAACATTTCATTTTCGAAAATATAATTAATTTGTGATTAATGTATTGCCAGTTACATTATAGTTTTAAGAATAAATGTAACATCGCATATTCTTTTAAGCATAAATGAGCTTTCGCAATGTGCATCATGTTTTAATGAAAAGTTGATCACATTTTAAATTTTAAATAGTAATTCAGTGCGGCAAATAAACAACCTTTAACTTTCAATTCACCAGTAACAAAAATAAGCAAACAGAATTGAACAAAATTTTATAGAGCAATTACTGGAAACTGAAGATGTATATTTCAAAAAATAATAATAATAATTAATAGTTAAATAAAAATAAATAGTACAAAAAGTACCAGGAAAATAAGTTGCATGATCATGAGCATATTGAGTTTATGAACATGTCAATTCCAATTTAAAGGGGACGATACAGGATTTGTAGAAAAGTTTTTTTTTTTTTTTTTTCAGTGGCGAGCCTCTACCTTGGGGGCATTGGCCGTTGCTGCGGCTGGAGTTGTTGACCTCTTTATTATGGGGGGCACCTAGTAGGTGGACCAACGTCACCCCCTGTGAAGGGGTGGAGACAACGACAGCCACGCTCAGTTGGGTATCGAACAACGACCGCCGGTAGTTGAACCCGAAACCGTAGTACGGTGCGTTACCCACCATACAATCTGGTCGGCTATGCAGAAAAAGTGATGCCAATGAGTTAATTAAAAAGCATTTATTCATCCAACCGGTACAAAAAATTAAAAACTTTAAAAAGCCTCCTCCTGCGTCGATACATTGATATTTTCAGGTATCGAAGGCGGCATGGTAGACTTTTTCCGGAATGTCCTCTAAAGTTTTGGTGTAAGCCTCTTGATTTGTCAACTGTCCCAAAATTATGTCTTTTCATGGAAATTTTCAAGCGCGGAAACAAGTATGTAGGATCCAATTTGATAGTGTAGGAACTGTGGGTAACAGGTGGCTTTCGCATGAAAGCAGGGCCCTTGCTAAAGAGGGGATGGGGGAGTCTCTCTCCCTAACTCTCGCAAAATTCTATTAAACTTGGCAAAATTAGATACTTAGTTGGCATAATTGGTGAAACAATTTTAACGAAAACGACAATTTACTTTCCGTTTCTGGTACACTTGGCAAAATTTAGCAAATCCTGTTGGAAAAACTAAAAAGTTAGTAATATAGTTGATAAAAAAGAAGCAAGTTGCTAACCGATATTTGACTTGGCAGTTTATCGACATCTCCCCCCCCCCTCCCCTAAAAACAGTCTTAGCAATGGCTCTGCATGAAAGAGCAACTCTCTTGCACCAGCTCTCTAAAGGACATTCCGCTAAAGGCCCTCCTTCGATGCTTGAAATTATCGATTGTGAATGCTGGAGAAGCCTATTTGGGAACCTTTTAATGACTGTAATGTTTTTTTAAGCAATCAATGAACGGTTGTTTTCCATTCTCCATAAAGTAAACTTATAAAGCTAACTCTCAATAGAATACTTCAATATATTTCATGAAAATGAGTTGTGACTTTATTATTGTGTTTGAAACCAGTTTGAAGCCAATTTGAAGATAGAGAAGGTTTTTCACTTAAAAATACCATGTCGAATACTTGATGTCGCATGCTTCAAGATAACAAGTATGGCACACATACAGTGCACTAATCACAAGCATGCAACATTTTGAAAATTTTTCGCTTTTTCAGTTATACTAGTTATATTCTAACTTACACTTGTTCACAATATTTACATATTACTTAATTTAAGCAACAGTTTATGAAAAGATATTTTAAAACACTACTCTCGCGTTTATTTTGAAGGTGCGATAAAGTAATTAATTTCTAAACTCTATAAGTAAGTACAAGTCTTTACGCTAACATGATAATTTACTTACAATAAAGGGAAAGTTGGTGATTGGTGATTAAAAAATAGCAAATATTATTTTTTGAGTTTGTGATGAAGTGCTACTCATCTTATTTATTTCAATGTTTTCTTTCTGTCATTTATTACTCTTTAACAAGTGATGTTTTATGTATTCTGATTATTAACTAAAATCATTTGTCAAGCACTATCACACTTTGATGTGAAAACAATTGGTAGAACGAAAAGATTAATACAAAAAAAAAATTAGTTTGATTGAAAAGCAACAAATGAAACTGTTAATGAAATAAAGTTGCGAGTGCTTGTGTCACTGCTATTTTTATTATTATTATTCGTGTATGTAGGTTGTGTAGGTTGATTTCCATGCTCCATAAAGCAAACTTATAAAGCTTAGTCTCAATGCAAGAAGACTTCAGTATTTTTCATTACGCAGTTTCTGGACAGTAAGTTGTGAATTTATTATTATGTTTGAAACCAGAGATTTTTTTACTTAAAAATACCGTGGCGAATAATTGATGTCGCGTGCTTCAAGATCACAAGTCTAGCTCCAAATTTAGCCAACAGATGGCTCTGTAAGCAGCTTTCTTTCTTAGCGCATGGCAACTTTACTCTTCCTTAACCCGTTTTATGATTACAGTTCTTGCTGATTAGAAATTATTGGGGTGACAACGGACTTTAGCGGGCACACTATATACAGGGTATGTTACAATTCCCTTCAAGGTTTCGGAGGCTTATAAAAAATAACATATTACCAATGCAGCAACAAAGTTGACTTTACTGGAGAAAGAAACACTACAAGTTTTCCTTTTACAAATAATGAGCTTCCTCGTCGTTGGACTGGTCGAGGTTTTGTCGACGACAATTGTCTTCATCCACAAGCACCTCGCTCTCCGTACATAACTCTATGCGATTTTTTTTAAGGCCTTTGCCGATATCCAGAGACCGTTGCGGGTCGCTTGGCCAATTACCACTTGTAAGCAATAAATTTTTCACACTGCGAAGAAATAGGGAGATACTCCGGAAATAGGTAATTGGGGACCGTGGATAATGTTGCGGTTTTTATGCTTGTGGTTTCCACCCCAACTATTGTTCGGTAGTGGACACCCCATGTGTCGCCGCTTCCAAACCCCCTCAAATTTCCCCGTTCAAATACATTGTAGCCGCGACGGT
Source organism: Cheiracanthium punctorium (assembly GCA_038373885.1). NCBI lineage: Eukaryota > Metazoa > Arthropoda > Arachnida > Araneae > Cheiracanthiidae > Cheiracanthium > Cheiracanthium punctorium. Next base: position 638,031 of record JAWZYV010013341.1, on the reverse strand, counting down.
CTCTGGATATCGGCAAAGGCCTTTGTGGGGTTACACAGAAGATCGTGTGTTCGTGCCACACTATGCTTCATAATTTAAAAGATTTAGCGGAAGGATCACAACCGCATTCGCCACGATTGATCGCGACATGTTAAAGCGACTGTGAGGAAGGGAGAATTTGACTTTAGACTTGATATCTGCAGCAGCACGAAAAGTTCACATATTGAACATTTATGAAACAAAACTTGGAACATTTCTTTATCCAATAAGTTTTATCTAATATATATATATATATATATATATATACCGGGTGTTCCAAAAATGACCGGTATATTTGAAAAATCGATAAAAACTAAATGGGCAGCGATAGAAATAAACCGTTTGTTGCAATATGGTTGGAACAACATTACATTTTCAGGCAGACAAACTCAAAATTAGTTACAATTTTCAACAACAGATGGCGCTGCAGGCGATTTGAAAGATATAGAGGAAAACGCAGTCTGTGAGTTCGCCATTCTGTAAGTCGTCTTTCTGCTGTAAGCGTGTGCTGTTCGCAGATTGGAAGCTTGCTGTGAAATGGCGGAACTCACAGAATGGCGAACTCACAGACTACGTTTTCTTCTACATCTTTCAAATCGCCTGCAGCGCCATCTGTTGTTGAAAATTGTAACTAATTTTGTGTATGTCTGCCTGAAAATTTACTGTTGTTCCAACCATATTGCAACAAACCGTTTATTTCTATCGCTGCCCGTTTAGTTTTTATCGATTTTTCAAATATACCGGTCATTTTTGGAACACCCGGTATATATATATATATATATATATATATATATATATACATATATATTTGCAGGTAGTGTAACAATTCTCCCATCTCAAGTAACGTATTTATATTACTGGAGATGGGCGAAAATTTTAATGTCATTTAGGAAAAGTCTTCTACCTGACTCAGCGCATGGTAACTAAATGAATAAAAATCTCAGATTCATATAAACCTTTTTCATAGCGAATACTTTTGCTACTTTTGCCCGCAACAATAATTCTGAACATCCGATTTTTCCTTTATGCACACGATGACTTTAATTTCCTCAAATACATCAGGGATTCGGAAATATTTTCCGGAATAACTTCAAGGTGTCCAATTATCTCAGCTCACACTCGCATTATCGTCTTCAAATAAACAGTGGTACTAGAAGAAGGATTCGAGAAATATACATATATGAAATGAATTCGAACCGCAGTAAAACCCCAACATTATTGAAATATATTATGAAAGAAAAAAAATTTATCGAAGGCAATTTTAAACATTCTACAGAAGGAAATTTCCCCGGGAGACCCACGGATAGTTTCTGGAAAAAAGAATATTCCGCTGAGAAAAGGGAATAGTGGTTTTGTGGCTGAAAAGATATTAACGTCGGAGAAAGAAAATAAATGCATGAAATATAGCTGGGAGTAGAATGAAATGAAACGACGTATATTTCATATTATTCGAGGCGCATTGGTGCTTATTTGCATACTCGTTTTTTATATTAATAATGAGGGGAATTAGTAACGTGTGTGGTGAAATGCCTTTTAAAGTATGCTTTAATTGTAACAGTACTTCCTGCATTAATAAAAAAATATTAACGCAGGAAATATCATGTTTCACAGTATTTCTTATGTGAGTTGATTAAAAAAAAAGATATTATCGAAATTGTAAATGAAAAAACAAAAATATCGACTGAAAATAATTTTTAACTTTTAGTTTTGAATTTCACAAAATTTGTATCAAAACTATGAAAAAAGAAATACACTTATGAATAAAGCAAAATAACTTGAGAGCATAGTTGATTTTTGACTGAAGTTTTTTAAGACGTGCAAATTTCTTGCTTAAAATTGCGAATTATCAATCTTTCCTTGGCATCATTTACAATGTAATTTAGCAATATACAAAAAGTTTTCCCCATTTTTGCATCACAAGATTTTGTTTTTTGGGTTGAAAAATTAATTATTATTCCTGTGATAGTAAGTCCAATTAATATGTTTTAATAAGTCTGAGGCTATATTTTCAATTTTTTAAATTTAGTATAGAACTTTAAAAGGTTTTTCATCAGAGCTTTCTTAGACAGACATACATGATCAATTACAACCCATCGAATAATTTAATGCATAACCTTATAAAACATGATCAATTACAACCCATACATGATCAATTACAAACCATCGAATAATTTAATGCATAACCTTATAATAATTTAATGCATAACCTTATAAAATATATTTAAATATGAAAACGAAGTTTCCCCCCCCCCAAGATGGTGAAATCGAATATTTATTTTACCAGCAGTTTTGGCTCAGTTATCCCAAATTTATGGTATCTGTGTAATACTATAATCGCTACAAAAGGCTTACCTATAATATCTTTAGCCGGAAGATCTCTGCCTTGGATAATACGTAAAACTAGGGTAGAAGCATAAAAATCGTATTCCAAACTGAATTGAATTTGTCCGGCCGGTTCTAGGGGTTCAGATGTGTCCACTTCATCAAAGTCCTCCTAACATAAGAAAAAAATATTGTATAATATATAGTAATATAATATTTTTTATTTACAATGGCAAGTACATCTTTACAGAAAAGGAATGGGACAAAGGAAGAAATGAATATATAGATGGACAGACATTGGTTAATGCGTCAACTTAAGACTGGCAATCCAATACCGCTCCCATGAGGACACAGGGAGTAGAGCAGGACAGGAGGCAAGGTGGGAAAAGTCAAAATCCCCTTCAGAGTCCACAACAGACAAGCAGGTTGTGTTGTGGGATTACGAAAAATTATCTACACGTGGGATCTAGGCCGGTGAGTGGGTGGGTTGCCCTCCGTAGAGGGGGTCTTTCTAAAGGGTCCTAACCCGTATTTACGTGAAGTTTCGGAGAAAAACACGGAAAACTCCGAACGGTCAGGTCGGCGGACGCGGCCTGGTTTTGATCCAAAGAGACAAGCAGGATTTGATGCCAAGTTAATTCTATGTAGATGTTTTCGGAGACAGTCGTGGTCAGAAAATAGCCGTAACAAGGTCACCGATTTATCACGAGGCCAGAGTGTCTTGAATATGACTGAACCAGGGCTTTTGACAACCTCTAGCAGCAGCGTCCCGAGAGTAGGAACTCATTAGTGTCCTTTTAATTATTTTTTAATAGAATGTTCCAAAAAATCAACGGTCGGTCTCGTTGACTTCGATTCTGCAGTGGGTCGGAATCCACAGCAAGACAACTGATTTATTACAATCCGATAAACATTTTAAAAGATTTATTCTGTCATCGACTTTTTTCGTACGAGATGGAGCACTATAGCCTATAGCCTGTAGAGCTGCTCTTGAGTCTGAGAGAATCATCATTTCAGAAAAACATGCCAATTGGTTTCGTAGCTGAGGAAGGGCCAATCGGATAGCAAAAATTGCTCTGTCGAAAGCTGACATGTGAGTACTAACAGGAGAGTAAAATGAAAAGAACTCACAAAACACACCGGCTGAGTTGGCACAATCTTCCATTAGCAATCTTCTATTTATATAATACGCTAACGTATGCGGTATTAAAATCAACTATATTTACACGCTGCTAACGGCAATAGCTAGGTGTAAACATTAGTACAATAACAATAACGCATGTGCGAAAATCCAAATTAACAGATCAGTGACGTCAAAGGAGCAAGCATATGTCACGCAGTAGCTAGATTACAAAATATATTTAATGAATTCACAAAAGTGCAAATTTAGTTAATACTGCACTGAGTATAAAGAACAGTAAGGTATGGGGCGGCGAAGCTGGCCGCCTTGAGGGCAGTTCAATATAATATACTATAAAAGTTTTAGGTACAAATATTCCAACTAAGTAATTTCATAAAAGTTTTCAGACAATGAATATTCAAAGAGATTTATGAGATAATTTTGATTTATTAATTCAATCTAAATTTAGTAAATTTACTTCTAAAACCTCCATCTAAAAGTAAAATAATGACATTCAATATTTTTTAGTACTGGCTGTATAGGGTGTCACATTTTAAAAAAATTATATGAAATACTTTCTTCAATTCAGCTAATGTAACATCAGTGACATACACTTTTTATTTTTTATTCTACATTTCTCACATATGTAACATATTACGCAACAACTCAAAGAAATTTCCTTTGCTGAATCTAAAATGAATTTATGTGTCAGTTACAAAAAAAAATCTTTCACATCAAGAACAAACTTTAACATTTATCAGTCACTCTCACAGAACTGTATCACTAATTAAGTCATTTCGGTGTTCTTGAATAAGAAGCAGACTTTTTTCAGAAAGTACTCCCAAAAGAAGTTTAGTTTGCTAGCTATTTATAAATCTTTCATGAACGAATTTTATTCGATAGTTAAAATCTGAAGTGTGCTGAATTCTTAAATAAATTTAGCGTATTATAAATTTAATTAAGTTGTCACAGAAAGTCACGCTGAATATCCTTAGTGTTGTAATTTGAAGTGTCATATATGCTCTTAATAATTGCGTTATCGTTTTATTTTCTTTCAAGTTGCCATTAAGGACATTTTGTGCTTTGTATAAATTTTATCACATGTCAAATTGCGATTTTAGTTAAACTTACGGTGTTAGTTAAATTTAATTTTTCTGTGTGCTGTATATTTAAACATGCTGACGCCGTATAAACACTCGTCATTTTTAGCAATTAGAAATTCTATTTGCTTTGCAAAAAACTGCATACCATTTAAATGTTATTTTATTTTTAATAAGTAAAATGTACATGGTAGTTCTACAATTTTAGAATTGTTTAATATTGTATAATTGTCTGTCGGATGTGTGAGACTTTATAACCTTTGTTTTTTAATATTCTAAACATAAACAGCGAACCGAACGAACATTTTCTTCGTCCACAAAATATTTTTAATATAAAAAAGAGTGGACAGATTTTAGACATCCATACAGAGTTAATGCTGAGCAGTGCCATTATCTCAAATACTGCCCTTCATAACAGTACAGTGCTAGTAGTTATTGGGTAGATACTAGGATTCGAAAAGTCGCCTGTTGTCCCATCCTCGCCGGGTTTCCATACCACGAGAAGGGTCAAATCGCCTGTTGTTCCGTCCTTTCCTCGTTTCCATGTCACGAGAAGAGTCAAATAGCCTGTTGTCCCGTCCTCGCCGGGTTTCCATACCACGAGAAAGGTCAAATCGCCTGTTGTCCCGTCCTCGCTGGGTTTCCATATTACGAGAAGGGTCAAATTCCTGAAGTCATCAACCTCTTGGACGGGAGACTGTTTGCTTATGACACAGATCTTGTAATTTCGTAATGAATATTGAAATCTTGTAATAAATATTGTAACTCTCCCCCACCGAAAAATCAGCATTGGAAAACTTAGCAAACGCAAATTTTTATAACTGGACCACTTTGGACGACATACAAGAAGTGTGAGCGTACATTTATATAATTCTGTTCGTTGTCGGTTAGCCAGCCCATGCCTCACGTGGGCAAAGCATATTGCAGAAATAACAATCAGCATACCAACATATTTTATCACAGACTGATTTACAATAATCTGTTGTGGGCAGCGACTAACTACATCCATAGGAGAGAGACAAATGTAAAACCAAAATCTCAAACTTTTGAAAGAGTTTCAGACTGTGGCGTCTTTAAAATCTGTAAACGCGAGATGATGTAAACATCGAAAGGGATCTATGTCTCAATACCGATTCACTGATTGGCTTTCAGTAAAAGAATAAGCGCAAAAAACTAATGTCGAATAGCAATGGCTGAAAAGGGCATATATTTGTCTATTCAGGCACAACTCCGCATGTGTTTACGTACAGGTGTTTACATTTACAGGTGATTATATATATTGCAGCTCAATATAAAGCACTTACATGCATTTTTCACAGCTGGTCTACAGAGTACAGAAGATATCCCCAGCTGTAATGAGCAAACACCGTACATAAGTCTTGATATCTTTAAAAGAAAATTTTTTTTGTTGTTACAGTTCTAGGGAAGAACTACAATACCAATAGCTGTCTCGATAAGTGCGTATTTCAGAGATGTTTGAGTAAATTTTTGAAATTTTTCATCATCAGTGATCGCGATGCTTAGTATATTTACCTTGAGGACAGTAGATTGGTTGTTTTAGAATGCATGGTGTTCAACTATTAATTTAAGTTTGTGTATTTTACTGACATTAGTATTCAAGGTAAAACTGCGAAGTATAACTTACACAGTGTTCGCATCGTCAAAGCGTACTCTCCCAGAAATTGCTTTAAGAAGAATGTGAATAAAAACAAGTATTTTTAATTTCCTTTATATAAATACTTATGTTCTCTATGTTCTCTATGTTCTCTTATGTTCTCTATGTTAAAGAACATATCTGAATTATGAGTTCCAACTGATATTCTACACTGTAATCATTAAATTAAATTTCTATATCGTGAATCATCAATCGGAAATCATAGTTATATTCAACTAAAATCAAGCATTTATGAAGAGAAAAGCCTCGACAACTTTGAATTTATAGACCTCCAACTATTCACCTTCCTGAATCGCTTACATACTTACATATATGGATTACATTCATAATTTATCGATTTTTATTATTGGAGTTTCTCTGTGTTGCGAACGTTTTCGATACTTATGAATCGTAATCATTTCAATGGATCCAAACAAATGATTTTGCTTTTCCACTTCGATTAAATTCGGAAAAAAGATTGAATTTTTCGTTTTCTAAATGTATAAATAAACAGGCGTCAACTTGTTTCTCATAGTAAATAGTTATGAGAAGATTCTATGCTTATTTAAAGATTTACTTTAACCACGACATGCCCGCAAACAAATTTATGCTGTTTGCTACTCTTCCCTAGATGTTTTTCTCAGAACTTTAAAATATACAGTTTAACAAATAAATGCAACGACCATATGGAAATCAACTGGTAATCATGCAAGGTAAATATCACAGACAAATTACACTGGTGTAATGTGGACTCTATTTTTTGGAGTTAAGCCAACACTTGCAATATCGAGACGCAGAAAAAGCTTTTTCTTTACGTATAAAAAAAGTTGATAGGAAATTTTATTCGAGAGTAGAGGCAATTTACTTTTAATTCATTAGCTGATATTTTACTTTTTTATATAAAGTTTCACATTTATTTTTGCCAGGTTTATTTATTTTTGTGAGCGGAACTATATTATTATTTTTGTTATTATCTTGTGTAAGGAAATCCATTTTCACAAAGAAAAATTTATTTATTTGGTTATTAGGGGGGCGAGGGGGGAGAATGTCTCGAATTTTTAAACAATGGTTAGAAAAAAGAGCTTAAAACTGAGATGCTATTTATTCGTACTGATACGCACTTTAGCACGCCGTTTATTAGTGCTTTTGGGAGACCTGGAATTGATTTCGTTCTTTATTTGAAATTTAAACAAATTAATTTTTAATTTAAATGAGCTGTGCCTAGCCATAGAGTTCATATTTATTGCATTTTTAAAGCAAGAATTTTATAGACAATATTTTTTTCTCGAAGGATGAATTCCCCTCTTTTTTCATGCCTACCCTCCTTGATGGACGATATTGAAAGTGTCCTGAATTGATGTCAAGATATTCGAGCGTGTTATATTTTACGGCAAGAATTTTATAGATCACCCTTTTTTTTCTTGGGGATCACGCGGGATATGTTAAAAGCATGTACCCTTAACCCCCCTAGGTTACGAATTTTTGGAATGATGTCTAATATAATACACACAATAAATAACTCACATACATACCATATTTCTTATTATTTGTTTCAGTAATTTTTTCTAAGTCAAATACTGACATACTAAATAAGCAGTTGCGTAGCCAATGGGGGGGGGTTAGGGGGTTTGCGCACCCCCCCAAATCCCCCAAATGAGGAATGTTTTGCCGTACAAAATGTATATTCTTCACTATATTATCACATACACGTATACATATATGTGAGTTGTAGTAGTCGTAACCCCCCTCCCCATGAAAAATTTCTGGCAACGCCCCTGGAAATAAGCATTACTTTCCTATTCCTCTAATACGTCAAGTGATTCTCAAACTTTTACTCAGGTTACGCCATCTCGTGATGATTAAAATTTATCTTCAGTGAAAAGGATCCTAAAAACACATACATAAAAAAAAAGTGCGGCACCTATCTTATACTAGCATATTTTAACACATTTGGCATCTTTCAAAAAAACATTTAAAATTGCTCTATCTTGATTTTTAAAAAATATTGCCAAAAGAGTTGTGAGACTGAATTTCTTTGCAAAATTAATATCAAATGTAAATCCAAATACCTATTATTGGTGTATTTTCTTTACAGTAATTTTAAATTGAGAAAAATATTCCTTTTAAATTAAATGACAAGAATGCAATTTCTTGTTATGACATCCTTTTTATGTTAGAATACCATGAGGTTCAATTAATAGAGTACTTAGAATATTTTCAAAAAGAATATTTATTCTCCATTTCTTTCTATTGATATAAAACGTGTAAAAATATGTCAAATCTTTGGAAAAATCCTGAATTCAGATTCACACTATTCGTTTCCATAGTTGAAAAATATCAACATGAGAGTTTGCCCTTCTAAGCAGAGCACTGCTTTTGTACATGGATATTTGATAACAGTCTCTGTCTTTCAATGTCATGGACAGAAATCTCAACTTTACTGTTGCTCCAAGTACTACATTTCTGACGTTTCCATAGAGACCATATAAAATTATTCTTTTTTTAGCTACACAAATCTATTCCATTTTGCTTGTCACAGACCCAAAATGCACATTCAGAACTAAAGTTTGAAAAAAAAAATGACTCCCTCTTTCTGCAGTATGCATAAGTGAATGGGCAAAAATAAAGCACAAAACTCAGCCATTGGAAATGCCTGGAAATATTTCAAGCTAATCGTTCAAAATCAAATATAAAATACATTTTCTGCTGCTATTTTCCGGAAAAAGGATATATCCAACAGTCTTCCTTAAGAAAAAGTTTTTCATTCTTCATAACTTTCTACTTCAATTATTCCTCCCATCGTGAAAGAATTTTTATCTGTCCTCTTATTCGGAAGACATTAACCTAAATAGTCTTTCGTAACAGATTTCGCTGGAGTAATTTTGTAATTATGCCAAGATTTTTTTTTCCTTCAGCATCCTGGTTTTAATGCACCATTTACCTGAAACATCTTTGTAAGTGTTTTATAGAATATGTTAATAATGGTAAACCGAGGGTTATAATAATCTGTTTTTAAAATTATATCTCTTAAGATATGAAATGTCTTAAAATGTTCGCACTTAATTTGCCGTACTGTTTAAAATATTAACTTTTTTAGTAAAAAGACGTTTAAAAGCCGAATTAAAACTAATTATAAATTAACCTCAAAAATGGGATAATGGGATATAATTCTTAATCTTTGAAATCTTAATATGTTTGTTGACATTTTTTTTTTTTGTAGTGTGAATTTTATTTGTCTCTAATGTATGAAATTATTAGGATGTATATAACGGTATTTTCTTTTGAAAAATCAAAAAACATTCTTATCGAACGGAGAATCTCCATAACACTTTTCAAATTTATCATTCTTGGAAAAGCTTTTATATCACAGTAAAATGCTTTTTTTTTTGTAAAATGCTGTAAATTCTAATTATTCCAGTATATTACTAACCAATACATTAAATGTTAACATAAAATTTATCTAAATTTACCTCACATTTACAGTTATCAAATTATAAATTAATATAAAGATTTCCAAAAAACGCTGACCTGGGCTTTTATTCGTTAAATATTTATCATAAACTACAAAGCTACCTAATAAAAGATAGAAAGTTTTATGATATCAGTTAAATTTTCCGCAGATTAAATCAAAATAAATACAAAATTGATATTTTTACACGGTCCCCGTAAAAAAATTCTCAGTAAATTGTTTAATCTTCAGAAAATTTTAATCAATATCATGAATTCTGTACCTTTTTTTGTTTCCTTTTTTTCATAACTTTGTAATTCATTCTTATATCTATGGTCAATATTTAAGGATTAAAAGACTTAAGTCAGATTTTTTGGGACATCCTGTATATCAATAATTTTAAATTCTTTTCGTACATTGTTATGAATCAGACTGTCGACTGTCTAATGTAGCTTGATGACAGGTTACCAGTGAACTTCATTGTTAAGATTCGTAATTTTTCTAACAGTAATCTTTCAATAGATTAAAAACGTTTAAAGCATAATACATACTCGAATAATCAACCATAAAATATTGCTTGTTATTTTTTTATTTTTACGTAAATAAACTTCTTCACAAGCATTTCAAACAATTATCTTAAAAACGATATGATTTTAAAACATCTGAATCTAACACTTATAGGCCTGTTGAAGGACTACAATTAAGCATATTTTTATAAAAAGAAAAAAAAAACTCCGGATTGTACTACAAAAAGCTAAAGTAAAGTTATGTTTTTTTTAACACTCAGTTTGAAAACACTTTAAATATACAGGATTTGTATAAAGAGGACAGAGAACAGCTTTTTCCTGACCCGACTGTACGTCAAAGCGCGCTCACAACACGAATGCTCGGTGGTGGGTAATGTAACCTTCAAGACCCTCCAAGCGCTATCTCTAGCGAGCGCTCATTCAAGCTAGGTGGGCAAGATCGTGTTTTTAATGGATCTCTGTACGAGTGAGTCGGTCGCAAGTGAAAAATGCAGCGAAAGATTGAACAGCGGTACACCATCAAATTTTGTGTTGGATAGGAAAAATCAGTTAAGGAGACGTTGGGCAGGATTCGCCAAGTATTCCAAGACGAACGTGCTTCTGGAATTTCAGTTTTTAGGTTGCGCAAGCTCTTCGAAGGAGGCAGCGAAAAAGTGGAGTATGATCCCTCTCTCTGGACGGTTGTCGACTTCCAAGAACCGACGACAACGTGCAACGTGCAGGGTTGCCAATTTAGCCCCTTTGTGTCTAGACATGCCGTTTTTGTGTCTAGATCTAGCCAACTGGCAATACCGAAGTATTTTGTAAATCGGAAACAAGAGTCAAAATGGCTCTTAAAAACACTTGCAGATAAGCATATTTCAGCAGCACAAGTACTTAGAAATAAACGCTAATGACTAATTTTTATTTCAGCTTGAAATTATTTTTACCCATTTCTGGCCACTTTTAGCTTTGATTTCAGCCACTTTTTCTCCAGAGTTTGCAACACTGGCAACGTGTACGTGAAATACTGATGATCAACTGGATGACGTCAGCCATCACCGGAAATTGAAAGCTGCATGACAACAGTATGCCCTGCCACACTTGCTCCAAGCTCTACCTGTTCCTTCGCCTACCTAACGATAAAGCTTTACAGAGCCGACTAGGCATCAGCAGGCTATTTCTTAGTAGCAAAAGTGAAATCTTCCCTCAAAGGACACCACTTTGGGAAAATATCTGTCAAAGCAGCTTGCACCCGTACCCTTTTGGATATCTTTCGGATTCTGCCTACCAAAGAACCTTCGAGTTGGGGGGGGGAAGCCGCTGGCATAAGTGTATCGACGTTCAAGGGATCTACTCACAAGATTTTGAGGATTTGTATCAATGGCTCAAATAATTTATTTTTCGGAAATTTTTATACTAACTTTGTAAACATACCATATAGTTTTTATATTATATATCTCTGGGGTCAATTTTAGGAACCCCGATTGACTGCCAAATGAGTGCAAAAATTACTAAAACTTTATAACTAATGAAGGACAAAGAACATACACAATTTGTATCTGTGCGATTTTCAAGGCTCGTGTAGTTTCTGTAGTCTTAAATGCATTGCTGCATAAGTTATAACAATGGTTAGTGTTTAGTTTAAGATATTTTTGGTGTCTTCCTTCTTATTAATTTCGCTTCTATTTAAAAAGTAGACTTTTGCAGAAGTGTTATTTATTTCGAAAAAAGGGATACTTAAAATTTTTAAACGAGTGCTTTCACATTGTAATAGAGAATAAGTCATATCCTTTACTGTCTGAATATGCGAGGCACAATTAATTCACAATAGTGTACATTTTAGTGCATATTTTTCACATTAATTTTCAAACTATTCCAGTTCTAATAGGAACTTACGCAAGGCAGTTCAGGGTTACAAAAATGATAATTTAACGTGGCCACAGACATGCAAGTGATAGGAACTAGACAATTAAACCCCAATCTTTACGTTTCTGCTGTAATGTCCATCACTTAAATCCCTACTTTATTCTTATGTATTCTAGATTAGGAATTTAGAAAAGTATTAAAAATAAACAGAAATTTTAAATCAATAAAAACCAATTAAAATAAATGAGTTTATAAAAATTTTCTCTAAAAATGTTCACTACTAAGAAACGCTTTTGACGTGGAAAAGGAAAGAAGTATCAAGAAAGTGCTTCCAGAATTCCAAACCTGCCTATTTCAATTATTTCTCGACGATATAGAGAACATGACACCAGTTATAAAAACAAAATGTGGGTAACTCCAGAACAAGTACTGTGAACATTTGTGCACACATTGCTTCATATTACATAGACGTTACAGAGATTAAAGGAAAAACTTGGTTTGATATTGGAATTCTGATTCTCAGATGATAGTTCTTATTTCTGGATACTACTGGATATACTTTTTTTTTTTCTATCAGACAGTTTATGGAGGATGAGGAAAGAAAAGGGCCCTTCAAAGATCAATAAGTCTGACTGGGAAAATAGAGGTAAAAAAGACAAACACGCAAGCATAGGGATTAATCAATTGGCTGGAAAAGAAGAGATTAGAGAAAAACGTTATGGAAAAATGTGGGAATATTCAGATAAAAGGGAACAGGGGGTGTCTTCTAACAGGAAGAGGGTGGGAAAAAAAGTGATAAGGGAAAGAAAAGATAATCGTAAACGTTGTGGAACTAACAAAACGAAAATATGACCAAATAAATAACTCGTGTTCACCTCATAAGATAGCACAAAATTGTGAATCATGGTGCATTTTCTGGAGTATCATCCCTATCTTAAGAAGTTTCAGTTGTGGGTAACTCTGCTTGGTGAACACATAACCACTCCAAAATTTTGTTTATTATACTTTAAAATAGCAAGAATCTGGGAAAGCATTGCTTTTTTCTCTTGCGTCTTGCTCATTTCAAACCATTTTAAAGATACTTAATGTGGCTAGATGGAGCAAAGCTGTTTCAAAAATCTATATATTTTATCTCGAGCTCATAGAAAAAGTGGCACAAATTGTGAAATATTATTACTTACTGACTTTTTTTTTTCATTTTAAAGCATTTCATACTGTATGTCTTCTAGGTGAAAGACATTGTTTTCGAAATTTAACTGCTTTATTTGGCTGCAACTGAAAGACATAAAATCTGAATTTCGAAGCTTCATATTTCCTAAAACAGCATGCATAGTGAGAAATTCTGGGCAAGGATATTTTCGATTTCATATATGCCGTTTTTGTGTATTTTTAAAGACAAATTTTTGGCTGACCAACTGCTAAAATTTCTTTCAATCAGAGTTTTATGCAAAACTTCAGTGATTTGCGTCAACTCTGGATAACGATAGGAAAAAAAATGTGACATTTTAAATAATATTGGGAGCAATAAACCTTATAAGTTCATGCCTTTACAATAAACACACGTTTGCTTTACAAAATATATTTCGTACTACAAACTGTTATATTTTGTTACACTTTGATTATTAAAATGAAACATAAACATTTGATTTTCATAACATTTCACTGGCATGAACAATCAAAAATATGTATGATACCAAAAGTATGTTCTTATGTATTTATTTTAAAATAAAATTTTAAAACGTACCTCATTTCCTCCCAGCATTGCCAGCATAGTTGATGAAGCGCTGGATCCTGGCTTTAGGTCTTTAGGTTTGTTTGGGTCATATTTCGGTTTTGTAGCTCTGAAAGAAAAAAAAAAAGAAAAAGATAATTTGGCTTAGAACAGCAAAGTGGTTTTAAAAATTCATCAGAACATTCTTAAAATACCATTACTAATTTAATCTTGATGAAAGACATAAAAATCAGAAATTCAGAAAGTTACGTTTAAAGATTGAATTACTATAGAGTAAGTTAATACTGCGTGCTTAAGGTTCTGTAAGCAATTACTTACTTTTGTTATTGCATTATAATTTTGTGGTTTTTCTATGCAGTTTGTTTTGAAAACTTTCTAATATTCTGAAGCCCAATTTTAAACAGTTATATGAATAATAATTTTGAACTGCTCTCTAAAATGTCGTTCAAAAGAACGTGCAGTGAAGCGGCACTTTGAGAAGAACAATACCAAACGGCATGCTTTGTTTGAAAAAAAATATTTATTACAACTCCAAAGTAAAAATTCACGGCATATTTCTTTTCTCTTACAAAATAACACGTAGGAGTGAAAAATAAAGGTTAGTTACTGATGCATAAACATTAGTGAAAGAAAGAAAGAAAATTTTACTTGTAAAAGAATTTTTCATCTTTTTTTCCTTGAGAAAGAGGGTAATTTTAGCTATTATTCAAAATGTAATATATAACTGCATTTATGTTCACTTTTTATGGCATTACCGAATATTTTTTTTACATAAAAAGAAGACGATACTATATAAAAATCAAAAATTTAGAATTCGGATTCTTACACACTAGAAATAATAAAGGACTGATATTTTATTTAAAAAAACCTATACAGAATTTTGCATCATGGCTTATTTCATGCCATATATTTCGGAGTATTACATGTACTAGTATATAATATGCACATAACGTCTGAAAATTCTGTATTTTCGTCACGAAGAAACACCAGAACTCGATGCTGTTTCGCAAAAGCTTGAAACATCATTAAGCTCAGACACACAGGAGTTAACCCAATAATTGCAACAATTCCTATAAGAAACTCAACCAAGGGGTCAATTCTTCCCAAATCGGTGCAAAGACTAAGTCGTTAACTGTGCGTCGCATTGGGAGGAACCTTAAGCAGAATTGTTAAGGTGTTCTTGTGATTGCCTGAACTAGTTAAAACGCAGTTTAGAGTTCGTTAGAGCAGTAGCCATCAAACGATTGAGTAAAGAAATTGAAAACTAAATACCGACAATTAGGGGAGAATTGGCCCTCAGGTGCTTTACACAACTATTGTTTCTGAACTAGATTCATAACACGTTTGAACATGAATCCTTCAATGGTTACCAGAGCGATTAAGAATAGTCTTGAATTCCGCTCTAAGAAGAGATTTGGTCTCATGTTATGAATCAATCATGTCAAAAATAACACACGGGAAAAGGCTCGTATAACACTATAAAAGAATGAGAAATGTTTCTGTTCTGCCTGTCAATATACTCTCTACAGTGCTGATGCTGTTCATCTGTTTGTATAATAAAAGTGACTCCTATAACACGGAATCATATAACACGGAACGTAACTACCGTGTTATAGAGGGTCCACTGTACTGTTCGTTCAATGTTGTCTACATCACTCATAGCATATAGAGGACCCAACCATGGCACAGTGGTTATGTCATTGAAAATGGTAGATAGCCGAAAACATAAGTCCCGGGTCCCATCGTGCGGCTGTCGATTAACGGTCTGGAGTTTTGGTAGGTTTTCTCTAGATGTAATGTGAATACGCGTTAGAACCCCTTAGAAATTTCTCCTATCAAGGCATCCCGCATCCTTGGCAGATCGCCCTAGAGTAGCGTTACCATAATCACACAAACAAGCAAAACCCATAGTATATAGTGTTGTTTACTCAGTAATAATACATTTCGAAATATGTAATTAGAATTTACAAACTAATTTTAAATGGCTTAATACATTACCACGGATTTATATTACTTCTTGCTTATTTTATATATTTAAGCTCTGGGTAAGAATGTTTGATTTCACCGTTTCCTGTCTGACTACAATCCTCAGAGCAAACACTTTCAGAATATCGCAAACTTCTTCAGATAATTGCCATAAAAGTAAAGAAATCCACTCAGCCGTTCTCGAAGCTCCTTTTGTATATTCGATCAAAGAAAAGCTCTCTTAACGAAGAAACGAACTTCTGCGCTTGCCTGATTTACATTTATAGCCGTCACTTCACATATTTAGCGGTTTATTTTCTCAGAATGTCATTATCGCACACTCAGTGGAGCCAGTACAAAGGTTACGGTGTAATCCAATTTCCCCTGTGTGAGAACACCTTTAAATTAAATTGTATTCTCTGCTGAAGAAATGAAGTTAGTCACTTAGGCAGTTTGGGCCAATGAGTTAATGGTATATTTAGAAATTGCTTTGAAAAGAATACAACTATCGGGGAGTGAAAGAGTTTTACGTCAGTAAATATTTCGTCATTACGTCTTCACACAACTTTGTCTTAGCTTAGAGTGAAGCGCTTCTTTTGTTGTGGACGTGTATTCAATTTTTTACAGTGTTAGAACAAAATATTTCGGCATGTTAAAAGTAAAAATTGGATGTTAGAAAAAATTTTACAGTTTTAGAAATCGCATAAGAATTTTGTTGAATTTAAGAAAATGTACGTTATAAACGTAATTACAACTTACACAGAACTTTTTTCCAAAAACAGACATATCGTTACCATGGGTTCAGTTTACAGAAGAAGCAGCATTATGTATATGTTTAGTACATGTGAATACAGGACTTCTTTTTACTAGTTATGCTTCAAATTAAATATTCCTTTGCCTAAATCTTACATTGGTGGTTTAGTACGGAAGTATGAAGTATTTTGTTTAAAATAAAAAAAATTAGGTGCATAGTAATTGCTTAATATGTGAACTTCCTCGCGTATATTTTTATTTGTTGGTTGAATTGATTAGAAAAATATTTATGTGTATGTATGGTATAAAGTAATACGCAAGAATTTTAAGGCACAGCTTCTCGTAGCATTCTAAATTCCGTGCCAAAATCCTTGTTATGTACTCTACACAACTTTTGGAGTACCTTCTAATTGCACATGCCCCCACAACGTCCGAGTGTATAAGGCACTTGAAATGGTTCACGGTTGAAGTGTGGAGGTCCCGGGTTCGGGCCTGTGGCACGGCTGTCTATCTAACGGTCTGGAGTTTTGGTTCGGTTTTGTCCAGATTAAACGTGAATAATCGTTAAAATTCCTTAGAAAATCCTCTGTCCAAGACATCCCCCCATCCTAGGCAGACATCTTTCAGGTTTGCCTTAATGCACACAATACAATGCTAATTGCACATGTTTGTAAGCATCTGTACTCTACTTGAACAGAATACTTCTTAAATTATCCAATTCTGTTAGGACATTCCATAAGAAACGGTGAATATGAGCAGGTCCGGCCCAAGGGGGGTGCGAATGTAGGCGATCGCCTAAGGCACCGCGCTTATAGAGGCCCCGCTCCTGGGCCATTTTATTGCTATCTCATAAGATATGATAGAGAAGAGGCCCCGCTCTTGCGCTTCGCCTGGGGCCCCGCACGCCCCTCGGGCAGCCTCTGATATGAGTTGAATGTAGAACTTCCTCCTATTTTGAAATCGTTTGAGAATTGGTACTCACTATGTGCGACAAACAAAATAAACATAACATAGATAGTAGCGCCATCTACATTCCCTGTTAGTTACTAATCATACAAGCACGATAATATTTTGGGAGACAAATAGGCCAGTAAAAAAATAACAATAATGCAGCAAAGAGTGCATAAAGGGAGAAATTGTAAAAGAAGTCTGGCACGACCTCCCATTTCGTCATCATGATTAATTAAGACAGATAATGACCCGATTAGGCGGGAAAACAGAGATGACGTTGATTAATTACATGGAAGCGAGAAAGGTTGAGACCTCCGATGTTAAAGCACGGCCAATGGACATGAAGCGGCTCTTAAGAAACACCGTTCTTGGAGAATAGAGACACTCCATTCGCAATTATTGGATGCAACTTCGTGCATAATTTATCAATACCGCATCACTGTCAAGAGTGCTAGCTTTAAAGATGGCTGACGGCTTTCAATTTTGTCTAGAAGCGAAGTCAACAGTGTGTTAAGTTTACGCGACATCAGTATGAATTTTTAAAAGTGGTTCTATTGTCGGCGTTCCTCAAAGTTCATCAATTTAGATTTTTGCCCAAAATCAGGCAGTTTATCGTCTCTGTGTACGAAAACTACGCATTGAATTTAGTTTTAATTTAATACATCAGTATGGAAATTAATTCAATTCAGTATAAAAATTAAATCATTGATTGTTGCCGTAGCAGTTTTTATTGATTCTTTGGTATTTACAGTATATGGAACTTATCTAATCCTTGTTTCATAGGGTATGTTGAGATAAAATACGTATAAAAACTGGCGTTTTGTATTCATGGGATGTTAACAGACATGATAATAATTACTTTCATTTTTTTGTGTTTGTGTGTGTGTTACTTTGTGCCATACATTCATTCCCTTCACATCGGAAAAAAAATGCACATTTAGACTAGTTTTAAATGCAAAAATATTAAATTCATAAGCTTTTTCCTTTCTAAGTTACAAATTATTCAAATTTTAAAATATCATGGCCAGGGCTGTTAGACTTAGGTTCTGCATAAACATTCTGTTCCGACAAGCTTGTGTAAAATGAGTAGGCATTTCTTTTTGATCAATAATATAAATAATTTGGTTTAAAATGATTTTTAGCCTATACTTTCAGACATTTAAGGCAGAATTTATGCTCATAAAATTAGAAGGAGCAAATGGAAACGTAATATTAAATAAGTCTAACTGTATACCCATTATACCCCACCACACCAAAACATAAAAGAAAATATTTTAACATTTTCTTACTTTTTTTCTGATAATAAGCTTTTTACACCTTTTCAAGATTGAAAATACATAATAACAGAACTTCTTAAATTTTCAGTAATGTATTAGTTTCTTCAAAGTGTAGTGGAGACATAAGAAAAGAACATGAATTCAATAAGCAGATAAAAGCTAATAACTTTACATTTCTAAATCCAATTAACAAACTTTTAATGGGTACAAGTCTTGCCAAATAATATATGAAAATATAGGTTAAAAAGAAATTAATTTAAAAACAATTTATTTATCTTTTAATCAAGAAGAAATACCTACCCATTTTACCTCAGCATATACTATGCATTTTTAGTAAACATAGCTTGAATTTCAATAACCGAAGCAGTGTTCACACTCTGTTGAATATAGAATTTGGAAGCGTTTTGATACTTGCTTTTGACTCATTTAGCTTAAAAAATATGCTATTGTATGTATCAGTTTTACTTGCCTTGTTTTTCATGATTTCTTAAATATAAAATTTTTATTGCAAATATTTAAAATTAAATTACGTTTTACACAATTTAACAATAACTAATGTTCTCTTAAAACTATCGTAAAATGCTCTAGTTAATCTCTCAATTATTTATAAATTTTTAAATATTTATTTGACAGCTGTGTCTCATAATGTTCTATCGCAAATTTATACGGCAAAATTTAAATTTGCATAAACATTCAGGACTCCTTTTCTGTTAAATCATCCATAATACTCTTTGAATCAGATTTAAAGTATTTCCTATTTGGATTAAAATCTGTATTATTTGTTATTATTATAATTTATTTATTTATTTATGAGATGAGATTCAAGTCGGAAAACTGAATATCAACATAAAAATAACAAACATGCATAAAAAAAAATCTAAAGTTGAACCACTTTTCTCAATGCGAGATTAGCAAACTTTCTCATTTTTATTTTTTTCATAACAACCATAAAGAATTCAGTTCAAGGATTATAAAAGCATCACCCATTTCTAAACATTTTTCTGCCGATTTTTAAAACTGATTTCCGATTAGCATTAAATCCATTAAAGGCACCTTTTTATTAAATGGAATTAAAATAATTATGAATCACTTCCTAAGGCTGATTACGAAAGACATAAAAAGAAAAAAACCGAGTGCATCTAGTTTCTCCCTGACGACGATAAATTAATGCATTAATGAATACAGATGTCTGCAAATAAAACTAGGGTGGATGATTAATTACTTAAGCTAGGAAACAGTAAAGCAAAAAAAA
Organism: Cheiracanthium punctorium; assembly: GCA_038373885.1. Taxonomy (NCBI): domain Eukaryota; kingdom Metazoa; phylum Arthropoda; class Arachnida; order Araneae; family Cheiracanthiidae; genus Cheiracanthium; species Cheiracanthium punctorium. The sequence goes on along the minus strand of JAWZYV010013341.1, from coordinate 618,064 downwards.
AGAACTTCGTAAGTCATGTTTCAGATAAATGAAAGATAAATACATGCATCCTCATAATATTAAAACAGATGAAAACGATTCGTGGAGTGTTTGTACTAGGGCCAGTCACGGAGAGTCTGCAAGTCACGTTAATTAGTTAACAGGAACAGGAAATGAATGTTTCTACCAAATGTCAACATTAAGTTTTGGAGCTTAAAAATTCCTTCGGTAGAATTAGATAATGAGAAATTGTGTGCGGTTCCGAACGAATTCCGTAAAAGAAGTGTTTATGGAAGCATTGATGCCACAAGCTGAAAATTATTCAAACATAAGAAAAGATGTCATGGAGGAAGGTGCTATGTAACATTTTGTCGCCTGAACTTTTTTTGAGAAGTGTTCATGATTTCGGGTTGTCTGTCTGTCCATCTGTCCGTGCACAAACTGTCCTAAATATGCATTGATTGATACGAATTTTCATATATAACTAGCACCACACTAAAAATGCAAATTTGCAAAATTGGCGAATTTTACCTAAATGCACTTTTGGGGTGTCATAGCAATACGTCAAAGCCCCAAATGTTAATCCAACTGAAGCCCTAGCATGGCCGAGTGGATAAGAGAACTCAAAATGGTAGATGTCTGAAGTGTGGAGTCCCAGCAATGTGGCCTGGCCTATGGCGCGGTTGTCGATCTAACGGTCTGGTGTTTGGGTCGGTTTTCTCCAGATGTAACCGGAATACACGTTAGAACCCCTTAAAAAGGCACTCCCCCCCTATTCTTAGCAGATAGCCCTTGCGTAACTCTGACATAACACAACATCCGAATAGTTTGCATACCTTCTACATGGTTTATAGATTTTAAACTGAATCAACGAAACTTTGAAGATGTTTTACTCGAAACTAAGAAAAGGCAGATTTGTGTTTTTAGCGTAGTGCTAGCGCTATATTTTGTACTAGAGCATGTACACTAGTGAAAATGGTTGAAAATGGTGTGTGTAGCATTAATATTTCTTTTAAAAGAGTATCCAAAAGAATTTCAATACATTTCTCTCTGTGGACAGTATACGTTTATAACAGCTTATTCTTCAAGAAAAGGACGAAAAAATAACATTGAAGTTCTTTTGCAAGGTCCGACAAAATTACATGAACAGTGACGTGTAGCTTATCAATAAAAAATAAATAAAGCTGTACCTTAAGTGTAAAATATACCATTCAAACTTGCAGCATATAATACAAGTTTACAAAACTACAAGTTAACGATGACATGTTAAATTGCACTGAAATATCTTAAAATACCAAATTTTAATTAAGAAATCATTTCCAAATAAAAGCAATTGAAAAAAAAAGAAAGAGAACGAAATATATATATATATATATATATATATATATATATATATATATATATATATGTGTGTGTGTGTGTGTGTTACTTATCAGCGATATTATATAATAATTCTCTAAGGCCGTATTCACCAAGTACTTGACACACCTGTTAGCCCCTTCAGACGTTAAATAGACATCAAAAACACATTCATTTGACATCTGACCCTCGTTTCGGTGGGTTAACACGGGTGTCAAGTACTTGGTGAATACGGCCGTAAGAAATGTGAGTAAAACATGCTTAGCGTCTCAGCAACATCAGTAGCAATCAAAGACCAATACCGATGTAATTAATGAGCACAGAAACGATATTTTCGCGCCCCGCTTTTGCAACGGAAAGTGTGAACTGGTTAAAGCAAGTAAGACATGAAATAGTAATCATAGCTACCATCAGAGCTTAATATATGAGAGATGTTCTGTTTGTTCTTTGAAAAGAAAGCTGCTTAATACTGCATCCATATTTTCCTATGGACAACATGGTTTCACGAATCTCATAAGTCCATACTCATTTTACTTCCCTTGATATAAATCAAAGTTTCTAAAATGCTCTTTAAACAGTTTGAAGTTAACTTTTCTTAATTTATTTTGATGCTCCTGTTAAAGAATAAGACAAATATTCCTATAACATATATAAATTCCACCGCAGTCGGTGCATATTTACGTGTAGTCGGACCGCAAGGTTACACAAAAGGTAGGTAAGCGAAAAGGAAGCAGCTATCAAGTAATATCAATAATAAACTGTTTCTCTTAAGAAAACTGGCTAATGTTAAAATGTATTAATTTATGATACAACTACTAAACTGTCCTTAACGTGGCGATAGATGTGGGTTTTGGAGAATAATGTTTGACCAAATTAAAGTTTGAATGCTTGAAACAGAAGACATTGAATTAAAAGCACTTCTTCAGATTCAAAAAAAAAAAAACTTAACCTCTAAAAAAATTCATAGGTGTTAAAAATAGAATAAGGAATTCACTTTCCAGAAAAAATAAAGTGTTTTTTTTTTGTTTTTTTTTCTAAAGGTAGGAAATATTGATTAATATTCTTTGGTAATGTGGTCATTCATTTTTCAACTGACTCACTTGATCGCTTGAGTGAAATTTGCTCATTCCCTGAATGATATTCCCAATTTCCAGAAGATATCATGCGGAACTTCAAAAGTTCATGAACCTTTCTCTGGGGGAGAGAGGGGGGGAGGGGAATACATGAGTACAAGCAGTACATTTACCATGTGTTGCCATTTCCGCAGATTCGCTCTCTCCCCCTCTAAAAAAAAGTTTTTCTAATGACAGGTTCAGTTGCCGGGCTTGACCGCTACGAGGGTCAGAAGATGTCAGCCTTTTCATTATGGGGGCGACTAATAGGGAGGCCAACACTGCCCCCCTGTGAGTGGTCTCCTAGTTTTGAACCAATTCAAGATCAGAGACCTAGCACCTGCAGCGGCTCCCTCAATAATAATGCACAATATCTTTCTATATATCTTTCTATTTCCAAAACACTAGCAGATTATCTCTCTGAATGATTATTCTTAAAGTGCATATTGTGTTTTAGGGAAATTTACCGAAAATTAATAAAGAAAATAAGAAATTTCTGAAATTATTATTTTTAAATATATGATAAAATTCAGTTTCTTTGCCAGAATAATAAAAAAAAAAATATGGCGTTATGCATCCAGTCTCCAAGATCAACTTTTGAAAGACCACTTTCTGAGTTTCTTAAAATGCGTTAGCTGAGAAAAGCATAGAAGTACCTTCCTCAGCAGCCTAGGTATATTCTATTTTTTTATTTAAGAGGTATAAAATTACTTGGAAGTTTTTTGCATTTTCTTTATTTTCATTCGCGAATAATAAAAACAAGAATGACACTGTGAAACAATCTCTTAATAAAAATTTCATCTCAAAAGCAATCAAAAGAAAAATCTTGACATTTAGCTCACATTTATTCAACAATTTGCTGCATTTAAGTTCTCTTTCTAATATATACCAATCGTGCGCCAGCAATTCAAGCTAAATATGGGCTTACGTTGAATATAAGTAAAGAGATAAAATAAATATTAAAAGGATCCTACACAAAAATTAAGCATCAATTTTTTTACTGGAGCATGTGTGAATGAAATTTAAATTAAACATATCTTTATAATCGGATAAATGTACTCAGAACAGAACCTGCGCAGCACGGCCTACACTCAGAAAATGAACTGTCGGTTAACAACACAACACAACACTCATCTCGCAGTTCTTGAACTGGAATCGAATGTCCCTGTGATAAATTACCCTTTAATGCGAATGAAGTTTTCGTAGATGGCGGCAGAATCGATTGCGACTCGGTTAGCTGCTCCGTGTGCCTAACTAATGCTAATCCCTCTTGAAACAGCTAATGTGATTATAAGTGACCAAGCTTATTATAAAAGCTTTTATAAAGTCGTTGTGGAAGGCGGTAATAAACTGTCTCTCTTAAGAAAACTGTCTCAATGTTAAAATTTATTAATTTATGATACAGCTACTAAAGTGTCTTTAACGTGGCGATAGATGTGGGTTTTGGAGAATAATGTTCGACCAAATTAAAGCTTGAGTGCACTTAAAACAGAAGACATTGAATTAAAAGCACATCTTCAGATTCAAAATTAAATTTCGATACATAATGTTATTTTGAAATGAAAATACCAGTTTGAAATTTCAACCCTCTAACTTTTATTAAGAATTTGTTTCCTTTTACCTTTTACTTTCCTTTCTTTAGTGAAAATTGTACGATGGGTTTTAAAACTATTGATATTAAATATCATTTTCTCTTTTTGTTTTATGACGGATGTTCTTCACATTTTCGATAGTGAGTTTCATTTTTAAAATAACTGTACAGCCTAATTTCTGCGTTTCATAGATATGCTCAGTAATATTTGGGCAATAAAATGATTTTGCGTGTAAAATTTTCTGTTTAAAAAGTACGTTTAATTTTCTACAATGTTACATGCATAATTTTGGGACCTGCTAGCAAGGCCATAGTTTACAAATGTAACTAATTCCATAAAATCAATTTTTTTTTTTTTTTTGAGAAGTACTAGCGTACAAATCGAGAAAATATACGCAGAGCACTTTATAAAGTGTAAGGGGGACCAAAATGATCCTATCTGGCAAAACGATCCACATATTTTCTTAAATACAGGTAACGCTATCTACCGGGTAACGCATAAACTAATTCTGTCAAGTGAAGAAGAAGCAATGGCAATATTTAAGCGATCAGTGTATTACGTGCCTGAGTAGAATTCTTCAAAAAACTGGGTTTAATCATATCCCTTATAAGATAAGCACTAACCTATTTATTTAGATAACGTAAGCACTAACCTATTTATTTAGAAATACAGTGTTTAGTGTAAAGAAATATGACTTGGTTTACTGAATAGAGTATGTTTTTAGCGTTACGTTTAGTTTACAAGATGTTTAGTTTGTTACGATTCTCTGCGTGGGCTGCCATACTGCGGGGTTAAATGATCCATCAACTGAAGAAAGTTCAGTACCGGGTCCTAGTCATCATGGCAGACCTTCAGGCGTTCATGGCAGACGTTCTCAAAATGCCTGACTCCTCATTACATTATTTAATTATTTCTGCGTTTATTGTAGGCCATAACTTTTTAATTTTAGTTTTGAGATATTCCATTTTATTGTTTGTAACACATTTTTATTTAAAATTCTCATAAAATAAATTATGTATACTATATGATTGTAAAACTTTTTTTTTCGTCTAGTGATAATTGCTTTTACATCTTTTATTTTGCCGATAAAAACAATTTACTTTTTTTTTTTCAATATTTTTTTTTTTTTTTTTTTTTTACATCGGGCGGGAACTCGTCGATTGGACATTGTCCCTTACAACGACCCGAAGGTGTGATCATTTTATGATGGGGGCACTCAGTGAGCGGTCAGCGTTACCCGCTATGAAGGGACGGGCACAATGACAACCATGCCCAGTCGGGGTTCGAACCCCGGCCGCCGGCAGTTGAACCCGAAACCTGAGTACGGTGCTTTACCCACCATAAAACTCGGTCGGCTATTATTTTTAAATGAAGGAGCATTTTGCCCTAGGGTGCGGGTAAAATGATCCTTTGAACTCTTTTTACAAAATTCTATTTTTTTTTTCTTTCCGTTACTCAATTTGGGTTTAAATTATAATTAAAATATGCGTATGGCACAAAATATAGTGTAAAATATTGTGGCAAAGGGACCAAGTTTTATTTAACATTTATGTTTTTATGCAAGTTATCCCCTTAAGGGAATCATTTTGGGCCACCTTCCCCTAAACATATAAGGTTTTATGCTTATGCTCTACTCATAAGCATAAAATATTATTAGAACACTTTTCGGCAATCGAATTTAATTCTGTTCTAATCGCAGCGCGACGAACAAAACGAAACGCAAAACTAAATCCTTACACACAAAAGAGTTCCGCTGATTATTGTCTTTATTCACACAAGATGCGTGACCAAATGCATATTAAATAATTCCATTCCTGAGGCTACCGTGCAATCCTCACTCAACTTTTAAAAGATGCGGGCGCAGATTTAATTAACCAGCCAGAAGCGGCGGAAGCAATCAACCGTCTGAGGGGGAGAGTGGGAAAAAAACCGAAGATGCACGAACATTTCAGCTCTGTTTAGGAGAATCCTCATATCTGTTATGTTTATCTTCTTAGAGGGAGTAAAGGTTAGGCTATTTTTAGTTTTGCAGCTGTGAAGAGTATTGTTCTAACAAGGGAATAAATTTAGCATAAGAAAACGATTTATAAAGTTCGCTCGGTTAATTTATAACAAAAGTAGGCTGTTGGGATATGTAAATACTGTAAATATATAAGAAAGCTAAGCAGACTTACATGCATATATGCATACTTAAATATGTACAGTGTTCATAATTATAAGTTTCCCTGTTCAAATCAGTCTGCGATGAAAACTACTGTTCAGAATGCTACCAAATTTGCCGAAAACCCTAAAAGAGAGATTTCGTAGGAAAAAAAAAATAGTTTAAAAAGTCACCATCAGATGGCGATTCATTGTGTTACAACTACTGATATGCACATTCTCCTGCCACGCACAGGTATAAAACTTATGTTTCACAAACCTAATATCATGACCATGAGCATAAACGTATGCTCTTCGTTGTTCTTGCTGCTTGAAAACTTTAGGTTGTCACTCCGCAAGAGTCTGTTTTTTTATCAATAAAACACTGTGAAACGCCGCCTGGTGGTGATGCTTTGAACTCATATTTGCCATTCGAAATTTTCTCTTCCATGGTCAGATGAAGGATTCCTGCAACTTTGGTATCAATCTCGTTAGTAATTTAGCTGTACACCACTCTGAATTCGAGAATTTCATAATGTGAAATTTATTTTTAAATGTTTTTCTTACAATTCTCCTCTGCTTATGCCTGCAAAATGTACAAAAGAAATATTTGCAGTCTAATTCAAATTACAGGAATTACTATGAAACGTTACACATTAACAGAAGCAGAGCTTACGCTCAAATATTGCCAGAAAAAATGGCAAAATCTGCTCAAAGCAATGCTCATACAAACTGATTTCACATTTCATTCTCCAAGTACCAAACTATGTTGCGCCATTAAAAAGCAGCTTTTAATGACCCGCGTTTAAAAGGCTTGAAATACTCATAGTTTTCACGGAAAACTTTGCAATTCTAAGTTTGCGGGTTTCAACAGTGCCTCGCCGGTTGCATAAATTAAAGGAGTACTGAAGTAGTACAGATCTTCATGTGAGACTTCAGAAGTTATTAGCTGTTTTGTTTTGCCATGAGGAGAAATCTTAGATGCAAAATTTGTTATTTAGAGATACTTCCTCCTTTTCAGGAGATTGCATACACTATTTAGATCTTCATCAGAATGTTGAGACTTCTGAATGTCTGAATATTATCTATCATCTTCAGAAACGACGAACGACAGCCTAGAAGACTTTCCAAACCAATTATTTAGCGTGCACATTAGGGTGGTCACAAGTTATATGGGAGACAATTTTTAATTTTATTTTTGGGGGCACCCCCCTAAAAGTTGCCAATTGACTAGAAAATGAGATTGGCAAAGTTTTAGCTCAATTGTTGTATAATATTAACCCGTGCAGCATCGAGTTTGAATTCTTGAAAAATTACGATTTTTTTCAAAAATATCTAGTTTTTCCTTCCTTTAGTATACACTATTTGCTCTACAGACCTGGTTCTTGTTTAATTTCATAAAAAATGTTGTTGCTTTGAACTTTTACTCTCAACAAAACCAATATTTAATGACATTCAGTGTTATTTAGGTCAGTTTGTGAATCGTACCACCAAAATCTGCACTTTTGTAAAATTAGTGAAAAAAAGACAAATTAAGAAGTAACTTTGGCTGTCTTTTGTATTATTTGCATCAAAAAACAAAAAATAAATCAAGAATTTTCAAAACTTAAGCTACAATTCGTGAAATATTTTTATTTATTTGATATGCATTTCTATATGCTTCAGAAGAAAGATCTCGATTTTTATTTCAGTTGAAGCACATCTAAGACAAACCTCTCAAAGTTTCTTTATTACAATGCTAGTTCTGTTGTCTGTTATTATTTACTTTTAGAATGAACATGGGTGCCCATACGAATGGGCAAGGAAGGGCTATGCCTCCCCTAGCTCCCATATTATCGTTATGATTTACATACTGGTATAACGTAAAAGTGGTTCAACGCTAACACATAATATCTTTCCAGTGCAGGATCCTTGACGTGCAATAAGACTCCGAAGACGAGAATTTCGAAAACAAAGAATGGTCTCATCAAAAGCAGATTTTTAAAGTCTGATTGAGAGGGTGTTGTTGTTTGTTCCCTGGGATGGAAAAATGCTTCCTCATATTTTGAATTTAAAAAAACGTAGAGAAAATAGCGATTTTAATTAGCTGTGGCGACGAAGAACAGTTAATAGGAATTACTCAGTTTGTAAATAATATGAGAATAACTCTTAGGCAAAAGCTGTATTTATAGCAGTTGGTAAAATTCAGGCAATGTGTTTTGATACCACTTGTTGCCTTAGGGGAACGTGTATTTTTTACTGCAGCAATTACTGGATCGAAATCTTCTATATTGTTACGAATTTTCGGGGCCACCCGCTGCTCTCGGGTTTAAAATAGTTTAAAATTCGTATTCTACGCTTCAAATAGATAAATTTTGCTTTTTGTTGCATCAAAATCGGCCAGTTAGAACCAGAGGTACGGAGGTTTCGCTTTCCCATGTGTTTTCTATGGGGCTTCTAGAAATCTCGAGAAATATTAGTCCTAGGGCTTCGATCTCTTCACATTTGGGGACTTATTTTTGGCGCCAAATTTTACGATATTTCGCCAAAAGTCGCCAAGCTTGTCGACTTTTTGGTCATTTGGCGCGATTTTCCCAATGGGGCCTGGAAGTTGTTTTTCCTGCATTAAAAACGAGTAATAACCTAACATTTCCCTTCTATGACGTAATCAGAAGTCCCGCTTTATCTGGAATCTCCGAGGAATATACTTTTCTAGAAACTGCTCACAGCTTCTGCCTCCTCTATAAATTCCACCAGCGCGCTGCCCCGACAGTTCAGTGCGAGTTGAACACTCAATGTGTGAAGAGCTGTCAGTGAGAGTACGCTTGTTTTGTGAATTGATAGCGCTATAGAAGCCGTGTTTTAGCTTCCTTTGCGAAGCTGTTTTCAAAGTGGTGTGTGTAAATTCTTCATAGTTGTGTCTTAAGGGATTATGTACGATATCTCTTGAATATTTTCACTGAATTTTTGCCTGTGAAAGTGACTTATTTTGTGTGAGAAATACAGCATTTGTGAGAGCTTCTGATCTAAGAGAACTCTTAAAAGCACATTACTGTTTAAATGTGCTTGTGAATTTTTTACAGCTGATTGTTCCACGAAGTTCTAGAAGCAATAAAGTTATATTCCATCCTGACCAGTGGACTTTTTACCAGCACGTTCTACACCAACTGGACTTTAGAACGACGAACCCCGGAGACAAGACGAGCAGTTCCGCAACAATATTTACCTTGTCGCCATCATATTTTAGAAATCATCCAAAAATCTGTTTTGATTGCAAAGTGGGCGATGCTTTGCTCTTCATCCAGATATTTTTTAAAAATTTCAGATTGGGTGGTGTAAGTTGGACAAGACAAAGTACAAATCTGCTATTGAAGATGAAATTATTACATAAAGAACGCAAAATTTGGCAGAAATTTCAAATTTTCTTGCAGAACATTTAAGAAATCAACAGCTTAGGGATAACTATAAAGGATTAACCTAACATTGTTTAATTTTTATAGGAGTCTCCCGAAATAGACATTTCTTTCAGAGTACCTGGTGCTGTTCATAATGCCAGGTGGATGTCCAAGACAATTTATTGTCTCAAAATACTTCTTTTCAGACATAAGGTCTCATTAACAGATTTAGAAAAAGGAGGTATAACAGACATTTTTTTTATTTATAATAAAAAATATTTATGTAAAGGCATTGTTCAACACTCCCACTCAGACTTTAGCCCCAATCAAAACTTAAAATTATTGCAATACTGAAAATTTGATAGAGAGGCTGCAAACAAAGATCTATAAAATGATAAGCCATCTTAGGTATCTTAACTTGGAGTAAGTTGCATTTCATTTTTCGATGAAACTTGGGCAAAAAAAGTCAAAATAAGCATGGCTGTAAAATTAATTGCATTTGAAAAAAAAAAAAAAAAGATGATGATGAAGATGTAAGAGCAACAATGTGTCAACGAAGTGGATCTTTTATTGAACAAAGAAGTTCATTTTTTTATTTCATCTCGAACAGTAATTTTTTAAAAGAGATTTAATTTTAATATACAATTTTTGAATACTGACCTCAATGTATGGTATGAAAATCAGTATTATTTGAAAGAAAAAAAAACTGAAAGCTTTTAAGGTTTTTAATGACTTAGATGAAAAAAAAGTAAAATTAATCCCAGGATTCAGTTCCTGTTTAGCTGAGGATGAAGAACAAAAGCAGTTTTTACTATAGCCCAGCAAACACACACAGGTTCTCTGAACATCTATTAACGTTCAGAAGACGTTTTCTGAACGTAAATAGACGTTCAGAGAACCTGTGTGTGTTTGCTGGGAGGTGGTATCCGAATGTATAAAAGCTTTTCCAGACTCTTCGAAAGACACATTATTTAAGCCTTGCCACTTTAGCAAAAAATTGTAAACAAAAATAATTTATTTTTTTATAATGTGCTTCCTCTTAGATACATAACTTTAATAATCAAGTATATCTAAACGTTAGTCGTTCGCAATTTTATGCCTTCTATGACCTTATTTTCTGTTACTTCTTGTACTTAAATTTCATTTTTTAGGAGGATAAAGACGAAATATAATTTTTTGAACTTTCATATAAAAGCCAACTTTTAGGATTCCGATCATATCTAGTCCTGAAAAAAGCATAGATATGTGCTTCTTTTAGGACTAGATATGATCCAAATGTTACCCTCTGAGCGTTTGGGAAATGGGCAAACAATTTAAAGTTGCTTTCACGGTAAAATTTTCATGCAGTTTTTAAATTTAAAAAAAAAATTAAATTAAATTATTAAAAAAATAAAATTTTTAACAGGAAGATTTGCAATTATTTAAAAAAAGAAGGCTTCTAAATTACATATAAGCTTTAATATCAAACATATTTTATGATATCTTAGTGTTACAAATTATTATTATTATAGATGTACTGCAGTGAAAACTAGAATAAAGTGGACGGGATTTGACATCACAACCGCTTGGAGGGTTAAATCTGTAAGTTTTTACATAAAAATGATGTGTGACTCATCAAGGTGGGAAGATTTCTTCTGAAACGAGAACAAAATCATGTTTCTAGACTCAATTTTATCCATTTTATGATGGAAAGACTGCTTTTTTGCGAAAAACCGCGATTTTTCTAAACTTTAACCTCAATGCGGCACGGGTTAATATTATGCAAATGAGCTCAAACTTTACCAATCTCATTTTTGAGCCTATTGGCAACTTTTCGGGGGGTGCCGCCCCAAAAATTCGAAAGTTGATTTCTTGTGACCACCCTAGTGCACATACAACTTATGGATACGGGGGACATAGTGTTAGGCTTTTAACTTGCAACCGCCTGGTTATTATTTCGACATCTAAATCACTATGCCGCAGTTTTGCGGTTTTTTCTGGTGTAATTTTAATACAAATTAAAATCCTATGAAATATCTTGCACAAATATCTAGACTACAAAAAAATGCATATTCAATTTTTTATAGAGTCATTGTCATTGATTTTCTAAAGATTATTGCATAATATAGCGTCTGCAATCTTCTTAACAAAAAAAGTTTCACTTAATTTCTTAAATAAACTTAATTTTCCTGAGGCTTACGCTGAAGTGTTATTACATCATTTGGGAAAGTTTTTCTTAGTACAGAGCTTTCTAAATAAGTAGCTTAACTTCATCCAATACTCAAAATTTTCAGTCATTTTCTTAATCAGCGAAGCAGTTTTAGATTCTTCCACAATCTACGATGTCATTCAGAAATGTACAACATTTTCCTTCATAAGATACTGTAAGATATTTCTAGGTAAAGGGTCAAAAAACACGTTTTTACTTCCTTTCTTTTTTTTAGACCTCTTTACAATTACTTAATAAACCACATATCAATGTTTTGTTTATTTAATCATAGACATAAAAATACATAGGTAGCTGATCAAGTTAGAAAATAAATAAAATAAAACAAAATATCTTTATTTCTTCCATACATTCCATCAAGCATTTTCTACCAAGTTTAATGCAATTATTTCAAGCTCATTTCTCGGCAAAATACTGTTGGACCCTGATGTAAATTAAATCAGGCGTAAATAATGACATTTGTCTCGCCGCTTTCTTTGTCTTATTGGTGAATATATTTCACCCTTAGTTTATTGGCTGGCGCATGTGAATTCAATTAAGAAGCTAAGGAGCTCAGGTATATATATTTCTTTAGCGGGAAAAATGGCGTGTCTAGGAATTTTCGACATTCTTTCTAGGACGGGCAATATAATTCGTAACACACCAATATATAAAGTGTTTGTCAATTGTTCACTAGTTGAAGATGGGTTATAATTAATTCAAAGTAAGTGACGAAGAAAAAAACTTGCTGAGTTTTATTTAGCAAGTGGAAAAACTTTATATTAACATACAGATCTGCTATTAATATCCCTTGAGATGCTCCAAACCAAACTGTTTTAACTACCATTTAATTGATTGTTCCTTTGGGACAATCAATTAAATGGTAGATAAAACAGTTATGACAGTATGTCATAAAATAAAAGCCTATATCACCTCTAAACTAAGCCACTGGATCAAAAATATTAAATAATCATGATAGTAAAAAAATGGTCTCATCAGATTATACAACAGAGAGTAATATCTCAGGGATTTTACTATATATTAATGTAAAAAGCAATCTTCTGGCCTCAAAATAATTCTTATGTGTTAATTAAAAACTTCACTCAATATATTTTATTTTTATATCGAACTAGAAGCTTGGTGTTTAATAATTAGGATAGAAAGGAAACTTTAGTTAGCACCAGTGAGCGTTAAAGCCGCAGACCGGTTTCGGCAAGTATGATTTGCCATCATCAGAACAAACAATTACGGTACTACGTTATTTCCTTGCATGTTAACATTTCATTTTTGTCCACTTAAAATAAAAAAATAATTTCGTATTCTACTTTTAATATTGCAGTTACCATAAAATCTTTAACTGTCAACATGTTGTCCTACTGCTTTGTCACGGTATTTTTTCTGTTTCCGTAGAGACATAACCCATTGTTGATCCCCTTAAATTCAACAATCAACAAAAATACACGTCCTTTCTGAAGTTCTTAGACTCAAAAGAAAATACATTAATGTGAAATAATTAGAGCATCGACTCATTGGCTCTTTAAATTCACTTGGATTTTCCATGCATTCTAGTTTTTATTTTATTTTATTTCTTTCGAATACTCTTCAACATGTTCAACCCTGTAGCAGAGACAGCGACATCTATTGTCCGAAAAATCAGGCCCGTTTTGAGAGCTTTAGCTTCGTATATTATACCTATCCCTAAGTATTACTGAATATTAAAAAGACTTCATTTTTTAAGAATTATCATTAATTTTTAACTGCATGACGTCATATTGTCTTGAAACGAACAAGTTCACCTGTTGTCAATTACTGAAAAAAATATCAGAGAACAAATGAATTTATTAGAACTAAATATTCTATCGAATTTGCTCATACTTTATAAAACTGCGTTTCTATTTAATTTTATTATCTTGTAATCCAGTTTTTAAATACTGTGGGCACCTACAAATATATGTTATATGTTATCATGTATGTTATCACTTTCGGATGTTATCATTTTCGAAATTATTTATAAATTTATTTAAAATAATAAATATTTCTCTACTGGGAACAATTTTCATAACATATTGCTATCTATGCAGACAGTAATTGCTTATTATGAGTATATTTATCAGATAACAATACTTATAAATTGGTTATAAAATTCAAATAACGATTAATTTTATATATAACACCTTAAAAAATAATTCCATGAACGTAAAGACGAATTCAAGATGCTTTTCTATGCTTGGAAAATTTATTGATACCATGCATACGCAGGTCATTTAATATGTACTAGAAAAAGTCATTAATTAAGTAATAAATTGATATAATTTTTATTAAATAACTTTAAAAATCTTCATCATAAATCATTTTTAATTAACTTATTTGATATCTTGAATCTAGGTTGCTTTATAAATGAAATTTATGGCTCTCTCATGAAAAGTCATTATGTAAGCGACAAATCCATAAAATTTCTGTAACATATTTAGTGACTTACTTTCATGCGATCGAGTAAATGTAGATAGAAAAATTGTTTACTCGGCCTCAGATTTCTGCATGAGTTAATACTTCGCTACTAGAGTACATCCGAATGAATCCTGAACTATTTTTCTTATGTATGCTTTTTGCAAAATTAGTTATAATATAAATAATGTGAACTGCTTTATTTGTTTATTAGTAAAAGAGAAAATTGGTATAGCTATTACATACTTATTTAACAATTACCGCTCAAAATACAGCACAGGTTCAAGATTCTTTTTTCTTTCCCTTACCTTACTTTCTGCACCTATCAGATTATTTTAAATATACATAAAGTTAGAAAAGTGTTTTATATGTTTTAGTTGTATATATATAGGGATTTTTGTGAGAGCACGTCTTTCATCTACTTAAGGAGAGAAAAAACATTGATAGTTATATTTAATCAAAGTTATGCAATGAATTCAGAAAATTATCTATGAAATTAAGGTCATTAATATTGTGAACAAAATCAATAAATAATTTTTGTTGACAGAAGGACATACACATGGAATCAGGGCCGTACACAGTAAAAAATTTCCGGAGGGTCCAAAAAATTTCGGAGGGGGACCAAACAAATGTTTCACAATAGACTGAATTTTTCATAAAAAGACTTCATAATTATTATTTTGTTAACAAAATTTTAAATGTCGTGGGGGTGGGGGTACCTACCCCCCACCCCCACGACCTTGCATGGAAGCCTTGGCCTATGGAGGTACGGCCTTGCATGGAAGCATTTCTCTACTTTCACGTACAATACCCCTTGAGAAACTATCCATGATTGGTTATTTTTATCTTATTAAATTCATAGAAGCTAGCAGTCTCTATACTTATATATTTAATAAAATATTGTAAACTTACATCAGAAGAAACCTTAAAGGAAAATATAAGAAGACTTTTAAAATAAATTGGTTACATTGAATTACTAATTTAATGTTTGTCCTTTGAGTATTTGATAGAAAACTCAAACAATTTTTCTATCTCATAGCATTTTTGTAGATCACAAGTTCATAAAAATTAAATGTAAGTTTCAAAATGTTGAAAAAAATATGTTTCACTTTGGTTTAATGGAAATGGATAAGCATTATAAAAGTAATTTCTTAATGGATTAAGATCAGATAAAATATTTGTTAATTGGATAGGATACTGCGAAAAGATAATACTATTCTAACTTTACTGAAATAACTAAACATAAGTTTCTGCACTACTAAACCAAACAATCTATACTTTTATTCATACTCCGAAATGAAGTATACATAAGAACATTAAAAAAATTAGTATTTAACATCGAAATTAATTAAAAGCTTTCTAAAATAGCACTCGTAAAAGTCATTAACAACAATTCTAAACGCAAAAAATGTTTAAATAACGTAAATAATTATAATACAGATTTTTAATATAACCAGTTTTTATTTTTTTAAATGAACAGATTGTAACGTTTTTACATTGTCTACTTATGTTAAGCGTATATAAAGTTTTCTTCTTACAATAACATACAAACCAAAAAAAAACAATCTATTATGTTTGTATGACGATGACTGTTTAGTTTGTTATTGTCCTTTTATTTATTCGTTTATTTATATTTTTTTCAGTTTTATCATTCTATAATCAGTTAAAAAATATTTTTCAACTGTATTTTGGTTACATGATTTTGTCAATGAATATCACTGTTCCGAGTCATTAATGTTGAGAGACCTTCTTGAAACTAATAGATTTTTAGATATATACCAAGTTAAGCATTTTACTGTTTGGGCTGAGTTTCAAATTTAAAATATTTTAAATTTCCTATTTGCGTCATAAGTTTATTTGTTTTATAAAAATGTTAAATAACTTAGATATTATCCTTAAACTAACAAAAAAATTGAATGTTTTCAATTTGAATTTAAAGACATGAATAAAAATGAACTCGACTAAGGTAAAATTTTCCGTCTTCATATTTCTATTACTAAGTTTGATATCCTCCATTGAAAAATGAAAAAATTTTTAAAATAACGATAAAACTGAAGATTAATAAATATATTTTTTTAAAAGTTCGAATGTATTTAGTAACATAAAATGTTTTTTTAATATGCTTTATTGTACTCTAATCCTGATTTTATGGAATTTGTTGACAATAAACATGATAAACATTAGCAACATTTAAACAGTGCTGGCACACTTAACTCATGCTCTTGCAAGTACCTAATTTCTCGCAATTTCAAATGCAACTGCAAACAATAAACTTAATTCCAATTACTCAAAAAAAAAATTCTCTTAATTCTCTTATTTTGTTGCGTTACCTGCCTAATCATTCATAAAATACTCAAGTGACACGTTTTTTCAAATTAAGATATTATGTCTTTGAAACAGCACACGCCCACACAAGGAAATGTATCAGTACATCATACCGCAGCCGTACGGATCTCAAAGAAAGGTACGTCCACGCCATTCCATGTGAAACTCTGTACAGGGAAAAAAAAAAAATGTATTTGGACTGTACCCAAATGACTCATCGGAATCATGGTGCGTGATACATTAAGAGACTTGTGTGATGTTGTTGAAAGAAATGAGAGTACGTATTTTTATACTCTCTCCAATTCTTTTTTTTTTTTTTTTCTATCGCGTTTACTGTACTTTTTTTTAACCCTTAAAAGTAAATATCTGTAAGATCGAGGTTAAAAGGACAAATAGATATTAACCTGAAACACTGCCAACAGACCGAGAGAACTGATAGATTTTATTCCAAAAATAATCATGGGACCATGAAACAATTGTGGAAAAACTGAAATTTAAAAAAGAAAAAAAAGCTTTCAAATACTCATTTTTTGTTTTTTTGGACTATACAAACAATGAGTATTTATTAGACGAAGACGTTTTAAGTAAAAAACGACTTGTCATTTATTTAGATCAAGGTTTATATAACAATGATCTTATTACTGAATCAATACACTGTCAACTTTTCTCTCAAAGAAGATATTTCTTTTAATCGTGAAAGACCATTTTTTTTCCCTACTCCTTTTTACAATTTCATTTGTGCACTTGCTTCCAAAAGCACATATTTTGCGATAGTTAGAAACAAAAACATTTTAATTTTTTAAAAATATATGTCATATAATGATGATACTTTTTAATGCAATGTAATCCTTTAGAAGCTGTTAAAAATGTTAAACCAGGCTTAGCAAGGAAAAAAAAAAGAAACTGTTTTTAAAATTCAATTGCACGAAGTTTTCCAAATTTATTTAAAAACGAGATATTTCTGTCGTCAATGCTTTTAAACTGATATATTGACAGCAACCGTCAGCTTACACAATGCCCAGTTTTTTAAGCAGATGGATTTAAAGTTACGAGTGGCTGGGTTGGTAGGTTATGATAATTCATCAGTCAATTTTGTATTCATGAGTGGTAAAAGAGCTGACAAAATCACATAGGAACACGAAGTCAAGTCCATCCTCAAGCATCAGGATGCCTTAGAAGGTGTTTGCAATACTCAACTTTATACTTTCAAGTAATTTTTTATATTTATAAAAGAGTTTTCTATCTATAAAAAGGGATATTTACTTAAAGTCGTAGATCCTTAGTCTCCTAATATTTTTCAATTTCATGAAGAAAAATTGAAATGCACTTAAGTTAACGAGTATTATATGTCAATATCATTTATACGAAAGTAATAAAACCAATATTTCAGGAAAGAGTCAAATAAAAACTACATGTAAATTTTATCTTAAAGACAAACATAAAAGCACAGAACATTTAATCTGATAAAAATTCCAGTTCTTTAAATTAAAAAAATAATAATAATGAATTAACACTTTTTATAGAAATTTTTCAATAAATTACAATTAACAGAAGCTTATTAATACCAGAAATCCTTATTAACCAAGATTAATTATACTCCCATATTTTCGGAAATTATGAATTATAAATTTATTAAAATAATTACATGATATGAAAAATTCATTTTCAGATAAAAGCAAGAACACATATTTATTTATATCTGCACGATTCTGCTATACAGTACTTATTCAGTGGTTGGTGTGTGTGTGTGTGTGTGATTTAATATATATTTCAATCAACAAGTTGTTTCCTTGACAAACATGATGGATTATGGTAATACATCATGTCTACATCAGGAAATTCCCACAATGCAATTCGAGAGCGCTCACTATACGCAAAATTGATTACTCGAGAATAAACTAACTCCCCTGCGCAATATGTAAGGGCAAAAACTAAATTACTTTTGGAATAGTTTGCATGCAGATAGCGAAAAGTAAGGAATCCGTATTCCCGATACTTTTTGTGTCATGCATTTTTTTCCCTAGGTTGCGTATTTTTATCGCATATTAAAAGCAACACAACATTGGTTGTTTTTTAAATTCATCTCTTAACATATGCAAGTACACTGAAAGAATATCTTCAAACTGATGTATGCAGACATCTATATAAAATCATGTATATGTATGTATATATACATTGCAGACTATTATAATAATTTTTGAGCAACTTTTTCGGCCGATTTTCTACTTGGTTCACCATTTAGGATTGTAATAGTTTTCTTGAAAATAACTTTTCTCGAAACGCTAATAATTATTAGCTATTTCAGAATAAATAATCTTTTCTGAAACAGCTAATCGTTATCGTGTGTTCCTAAATAGAAGATGACCACCTTTTTGGGTGTTAAGTTTCCCTCCTCTTCTATTTCATCTCATTTCTTTGTATTTTATGGACAGAATCGGTAGTATCAATGCGGGAGATAATTTGTGAGAAAGACGAGAGCAGAGTGTAAATTCTGTAGGGTTTCCAGAAAGCTTCAAGACTTTACAGAGAATAGACTGCATGAAAAATATTGACTAACTTGTTTTGAACATGAGATGCCTATATAGATTATATTATCTTGATTAAATGTGCTTAAGAGAATAAGAGCTTTACCTTAGACTAGTACACGAATCTTTTTGTGAGATTATGAATAATAAATTTTTTAGAAAAGGAACATTATTACATACATACATAGAAGGAACATATTTTCGAGAAATTTGAAAATTCCCCTTAAAAATTGAAATTAAGCTGCAGGTCTAACCCAAGTACTTTGTTGTTGTTGTTGTTGTTTGTTTGTTTTCTCCTTATATGCTTTTTACAATTATCAAACTTCAAACATGATTTATGAACACATTTAAGTTAAATAGAACAAAATAACAAAAGAATCGATCATCTAATAAAATTTATATCTATTTTATAAGTTATTTTGCATTTCAGATTTTAAATTCTCATCCACTTTCCACGCTACTGGTGTTTGTACTTCAGTTGGAAACGAAATGTATGTTTAATATGCATCAAACCTCTAAAATATATCGTATTTTATAAATTTGTTTCTTAACAACAGAGAAAATGTTTAAAAAATCATTAGACCTTTTTAGTGAATAAATAAAACAACACTCTTTCTCCGAGAAAATAATTAATGAAAAAAACATTCTAAAAATTTAATTTATATTTGTTAATTATGGTATTTTTCCTCCTCCTTTTATAAAGTATGCCACTGAAATTTCAATTCTGAAAACAACTAACTTTTGCAGATAGTTGACATTTTAGAGTTGGTTGTGAGAAAGGCGACGCGTAGAACCTAGTGTGTTTGGCCATATATTGGTTCTTACTGCCTTGGAACCAATGTATCGAGTGTTCGAACTCAAGAGGGCTCTGTTGGTTTACGGAGGAGATTTCGTGCTGCCATCTGCCGTCAGTGTCCAAAAATTATATTTTTCCCATCTGGGTCGCATTGTGACTACACTGTGGGAACAGCTGGTGGACATACTGGCCATATAGTGACCTCACAACGATTTCGCAGAGACTGTTTGTAACTCTATTGTGGCTGCATAAAAATACTTACATTTAATACAACCATGTACGACTGTCGCGACTGTCACAGGGGACACTCGTGCTATTAGGGCAGTTTACTTTCGTATGTTCTATTCTTCCGTGACGATACATTGCCCAACGGTTCTACGTAATGCTGAGAGTGTCTACTAACAGCCGAATACTAATTCATTGATCAGCATTCAACATTCATACTTAAGCACACTAACCACATTTTCATCATTTTGCTTGTTTTTGGCGTCCACAGCTGAGGTCATCTTCCATCCCTTCCTGTACACCCTCTGAAACCTCCATCCACTACATAACTGGAACATTCGAAAGAACATTCTCGTTATAGGCATGTTCAAGCAGGCAATGAGTTTCTGCAGATTTTTTTACCAGTTTTGTGGAGAAATTACGCCAAACTTCATACAAATGTATCCACCATGGTGTGGTCTTAAAACAGGGTTGCACTAAATCAGCAATCTTGAATTCACCAACACTCGGAGCTGACTAAGGCGGCGCTGAGGTTCTCACCCAAGTACGTACAAATGTGAAGCGATCAGTCGGGGACCGACAAAAAAATACATTTCCTGATTTTAGGGGCACACTTTGTGTACTCCTTGTTCCAAGACATCAAGTTGTCTCCTATTATTCTCCATCTAGTGATTCCTACATGTACGAGTTGAACATACTATAAACGCATCATTCAATTCATATGTATATCTATAGAGAGATACTCCTACCTGTCCAGAGATAACGACGAGGCCGGCGTATTGGCTTGATACAGCTTATTCTCGACGTTGTGCCTGGTCAGTTCGACTACGCTTTTTCCTTGCTGCTGCTGCTGTGGCTGAGCACCGGCTTTGGGCGTGGCCTGGGCTGATTGGGCGGGGCCTCCCACTTGCAGGGGCTCCAGCTCGTCTTTGGCCTCCTTGGCTGCTGACCTCTTACGCCAGAAGAGGTAACACAGCGCCAAGGTCACGGCCATCGACGCCAGGGCCGCCAGTGAGCCTAGCACCGACGCCAGCATCAGCCCGCCCGTGCCACTGAAAAAGACAACAAACCAATAACATTAATTAGAACACTTGCCAACACAACAAAATAAAAGAAGATAGATTGATTTAGATAGTACACTTGTAAATATAACTCTCATGTCAGTTTTTAACATAACTGATCCATAAGAAACCCATGTCTATATGTTGGCATTTGTAAGGCATCTGTTTAAGAATATGATCTGAAAAATCTGGAAAATATCCATGAATGAACCAAAACTAGATGCAGAATGTTTAGAATGTTTTTTATTGATTTAGTCCAGATGATCTACATTATAGATAAGTTCTCGGAATTTATGAATCACTATGTAGACATTGATATCCAGAAAATCTCCATATATAGATTGATTTCCAAGATTTAAGCATAAAATGTCCATAAGCAGATTAGCACTTTTATAATTACATCTGTAAGACATCATACTGTCTTATAGTGTCAAAAGGACATAAATTTGGATTTAGGATAAGTTAGTATCATCTTCGCATTCCTGATAGAACTAGATCGACACTGTTACATGTTCATTTTTTATTTACCAAAAATTTTCAGTTGTTATGTGCATCCCAGTTTCAATGATTCATCCTAACACTGAATAGCAGAGTATCTGCTCCGAGATGTCAACTTAAAAAGTCAATCTAAACCATTCCATTAAATGTTTCCTACATTAGCATCACAGTATCAGATGATCATTCTTTTCTTGTTCTTTTCCTATACTGTATTTTGAAATGTGATGCTACCTACAACCGTATTCTAAAATAAATTAGTCACATCAAGAGCTCAAGGAAGTTTCTAGGATCTCTCATCGCAAGATGTTACAAACAATAAGCCTATTGCACAAGGAAATATTCGAAAGCAAATTCTTAAACATCATGGAAATTTTTTTAAATGCTTTAGAAAATTTTAAAATGGAGTTCTGTGTTTAAGATTAGGGATGGACGCGAGACGACTTTTTGCGAGACGAGACAGAGATTTACAGCTTTTTTGCGAGACGAGACAAACATTTTTAACATTATGATATAGGGATTTTTGCGAGACGAGACAAGCTTTTCGGCTGTTTTGCGAGACGCGAGACGCCAATTTTTCGTCTCGCGTCCATTCCTATTTAAGATATATGGGAAAACTTTAATCGTTCCTTGCACTAGTGTACAATACAGCATGTGAAGAAACGTTCAGAAAATGTTCAAGTCACAAACGCAATTATTTCAGTAAGATAAGTAATTAAGATCAGTACCCGTGAAACAGATTTTGTATTCTCAAACAGCCTAAATAAAGTTTCTGGTATTGGACAACAATAGCGTTCAAATTGGCTAAGTCAGTCCATCTTAAATTAACCAGATAAATTGTGCTTCATTTTTGCACGATTCGAGTCTTTTCTTTTATCACAATGCAAAGATGCCTCCTCAGTAGCATTTTCATTTTGTATTTAGCTTTTGAATTTCCTTAGGTAAGTTAATTCTACATTTACTTTTAGTTATTTATGTATGCTGCACAACTATCACACACAAAAAAGAAATATTAGTGTAACTCGTAAAGAAAAAGGTTCTTTTAAGTAATCTTCCAACTTGCAAAGAACAAATAAATCAAACGGTATACAAACTGTGTTTCATCTTAACAATCAAAATTATACAAGACAATCAAATCGAAATAACCGAAACTCAAGGAGTTTACTAGTGACAAGTAAATCAAAAGGACATGTCGCCAAACATAATTCGTGCTAGACATCATCTGCAACGAGCAACCTAGCTCTTAACCAACTGGAGAACGACTCTATACTGCTAGAGTGATAAAACTTTTCAAATGGCAAAAAAGACTCCCCTTATGGAACCAGCTGAAAAAAAAAAACCGAGTTTCTCTTTGATAGGCCACTACACGATCAACTAACTTAAAAGCAACAACAGCAACTGACTAATATTATAAAGACATTTTACAAGTGGGTTTCATTCCGAGTTCTGTATTATGTCAATCACCCGGATCTTTACCCCATTAAATGGGTCAAAGATCCGAAAATACCAAAATCTGTAAAAGTCCCTCCCAGTTTTTATATATTATATTTTAGATAAAAGTGATCATTTAAGATGATAGGTGAAGGTATAAGCTATATTCTAATAAAAAGTTTAAGTTCATAACTTTTTATTATTTTTCATAAATGAGTTATAATTCAAAACTGCGGACCTTTGCCCCCCCCCACCCTATTATTTTTCCTTATAAATCATTTGTAAGCCTGCCTGCAATGTAATATCTAATATAAAAGAACATTAATCTAAAAGAAAAAAAATATTTGTTAAAATTATACCATTATAATACTTATATCACTTTTTTTTTCAAAAATTATATCATAAGAACGATTTAAAAAAATTATTTCCTGCTTGTTAAACATGAATAATTGACACTGAAAAAAATGAAATATGTATTTATAAAACATATAAAAGTGTATGATATTTATAGAAAATAAGATAAAAATTCTTAAACATTACATGGGCAAAGTGTTAATATTAGGTAACCAAAAGTTTTATTGAACTAAATCACATGCTTTAAATTTAAAGTGCAAAAAGTGCAAAATTACTCTTAAGCTAATAGATAAAATGCTTAAATCACATTTAAAAAACATATAAATATTGACGTAAGAAGTATGTATTTGAACTGCATGCTATGATTTTACAGGTTCATTAAAAAAATATCTTGTAATATTTTAAGTTCTTACGTTTTAAGAAATGAAATGTTTTGAAATAACTGTTGAAAAAAAAATGTGTTTACATTTAATTACTTTAATTACATTTTCTAGTAATAATTTATCAACTTTATTTTAACTCTATGTAGAATTTAATTTACTTGGTACTTAAGAATCTAGCTTTCATAGTCATCATATTTAACATAATTTTATATGGTAAAGACACATCCAAGTCTGTGTGTTCTTTGTCTTTTGAAATCTCAAGTGAAATTTACTTAAATTTAATGACATTGCTTTTGCATTTGTCTAGTCTGAATCGCCAAGATGCAAAAATGTTTATCGAAAAATTTTAGTTCATTAATGTTTAATTTAAAAAATTGCAAAACAACAAAACGCATAGTGAAACTTTCCTGTGTTATCCTCCTTACTATACTCGCACATATTTATCCTTAAAACTAAATAATCTAAAGAAAAACGACTTTCCATGTTCTCTATCTCAACACATTTACATAAGAAATATGAAGCTAATACTACTGCTAAAAATATGAAGCTGAAGCTGATTCATTTTCAAAATTATCTGGTAAGGCTTCCCTTGCATTAATTTAAAACAAAATTCTCGACTCTCGTTTCAAGAAATGTATGAAAAAAATCCTGCTTAAAGAGAGTCACATGAAATATTGGGGAGGTAAACTTGAGCGCCTATTACCGCAAGCAATAGCACTCGTTTTTTAAAGGTGAAAACATAGAATAACGTTATCACACTTCACGAAAATTTTCTTCCGAATCGCCGTTTAATGGTGTGCGAGTGCTTTTAACGACTTCTTACTTTTTCAATACTCCATTAACAACGGTGTCAGCCCAGATAAATGGATCCTTTGTGTAACAACTGTCTTTGAGATGATACGGCTAATGATTAGCAATACTAATTCATTGGGTTGCTAAACCTTGGTTGCTAGGCAGAATCGCTGA
Source organism: Cheiracanthium punctorium (assembly GCA_038373885.1). Taxonomy (NCBI): domain Eukaryota; kingdom Metazoa; phylum Arthropoda; class Arachnida; order Araneae; family Cheiracanthiidae; genus Cheiracanthium; species Cheiracanthium punctorium. Next base: position 593,318 of record JAWZYV010013341.1, on the reverse strand, counting down.
ACTCTTTGCATTAAGATAAGCTTTAAAGAACGGGGGGAAACGCCAATTAAATTTAATGATTTGGTTCGGAGTGGAAATTATCTGTTCATTAAATAGATCAGGGATGGTTAATTATATAATTTTGTGTAATGAGTAAGTCATATTTTATGGGGGTAAGGTGTAACGGAGCGTTATGAAATATCAATGGGAACGAACAGTATTATTGTCATTAATATAAAAAGACGAAAGTCAATAATTATTATTCTCGAATTAATGTAACTCCTCCCGCTGGTGAACTGAAATAGAATTTGTACAAGTTGCATTATGTGTCATTTCAATAATAAAGGGAAATGATAATTTGCCACTTAAATTCATGAAGTTTTGTAATAAATTTTACACTATAAAAAAGACACGCAATTCTTTTAACACTTTACTGCATACTTTTTTTTAAATTTTAAAATGAAAATTGTTTTTGAAATGGTCGCCTTTTACAGTAATAAAGAAAACATACAAGTAAAAGTGATATAATAAAGTAAAAATTTATTAATATTTCGGAATTGATACATGTGTATAAGGGCACTTTTCTTGAAATATCATATTTGATACACAGTATAACAACATCAATTATTAAATTATTCTATGCACTGGGTATTTCAGATTTTATATATGATAAGTTTTGAAACGACTGTTAGTCTAATTAAACTATAGAAGTACACCACATTTCTCAGATGTTATGGATGTCAATTTTCTACATTTGGGATTTTTGCTTTTCTGTCTATTGTCTAGAAATTTAATACACTCATATCAGTCCCATTTTATCTGTTACTAATCAAAAGTACTCACCCGACCTAAAATTTACTTGAAAAATATACGAGACAAAAAATTATACTTCCCTTTCAATAAAATTATTCCGTGTAAGGAGCAAAATAATTTTTACTTATAAAATAATTCATTAATGTTCAAATTTCTTTCTATCTTTATTTTTAAAATAACGATTTTCTTTTCAAATGCATTGACTCGTATTAAGAATTAACAAAAGTATCATCGAAGTACCATTCAATTAATAATAAAATATATTTGTTGCCATAACAACTATTTGTACAAAGTCCTAAACCTGTAATAGTTCTGATAAACCTATAATTTAAATTTAAATACGGAAAACGTGAGTTTTGCAACTAACTTTTTGGGGTAATTTTAGTACGATAAAAATTTGGGGTAGATTATACGACAAAATGTTTATTAATTTAAAACAAAAAGAATAAAAAAGAATATGTGACAACTAGCTTTTATTGTCATTTTGGAGGATAATGAACAAAAAATCAACACGCAAAAAGCATTTACTATAAAGGTTCCTTGTTTACTGTTTAGTGTCAGATATAAAGAAAAAAACCATATGATCCTTTGCAACCTTTCCTGGTTGTTTGAATTTGGAGAATGTGAATTTTGTTGCAAAAATAGTTGTTGTACAATGTGAGCTGTGGATCTAGACGAGAATTTCAGCATTTAGCATTTTCATCTTCATCCTTAATATGTTCATTATTAGAGTACCAAAGCACAGTTACAGCCTTAAAAAGATGAACACAGAGATATGAATACTTCAAAAAAGTGATGATGTGACTTTTGCGTCTGCATTCTTCATAAAATGTATTATATTATTAAAAATACTCGGTTCAAAAATGTTTCTTGAATTTAACAACATTTTGCTGATTATACAAATGTTTGGCTGCGCTATTTTAAATGGAACATTTTGTTGGATGAACGAAATATTTTGTTAAATCAACAATATATCAAACAATTTTGTTAATTCAACAAAATAATTCTCCCAAATTTAAATAGCTGCAATTAAATTTCGTTTAATTCAAAAAACCATTTTTATTTGGTGTACTTGTAATCTCACAGTAATTCAATGATTAACGTAACAAAGTTATTAAACTTATAAAACTCCAATCAAGCATCTTCAATTTAGTGAGAAAATTTTCCCGGTGAGTTTCGAGGAAAATAAAGTAACCGTTTTATACTCGGGGGGTATTGTTCACGTTCTGCAAACCTCTCTGCAACAGGAGCACGCTTTCAATCATTAGCTATCAATTGAATAACTACTGCCAAAGCTACGAGTTGTCTTTGTTTGCCATCTGAAATCACCTCTTATCTTCATAAACATGCGCAGGCTTGTTTTCGTTGGGGCCATTAATAATTCCTAATGACCGTGGAAATGGTTAGAAATGAAGATAATAGGATTCGGGATTATTAATATTAAGTGATACGTAAAAATTAAATGGTTAGGCACAGATAATGCAGAGCCGTTTACGCAACAATTATCCAGGCAGAAAATTATAGTTTTAAATTTTTAACTTACTAAAGGCTCAAAGTTTGTGTTCTCTGTGCAGTTTTAGAGGATAATTAGATTGATAAATTTTATATGCATTCACTATTTAGAAGATAATGCTAGCTTGATTACAAACGTAAGTTAAACTAATTAAATAGTTTTAATTAATGTGTAATGGGTTCTAAAGAAAAGCGTTCCCAAAATTCAAAGGCATTCACGAATTGTGAATTTATTACGTTGAGATTGTGCAACGTTGGAAAGAAGATTAGTCTTGTTGCATGTTAAATAATGAATAACTCCGTGACGTCATGTGAAATAAGCCTGTTAATTACTTTTTCCTAGAGTCGCTAAAATATATAGGCCGACGCATGGCCGCCATTTTTGTGCCTCCGTATTACAGATTTAACGCGTTCATAGCCTCTTTGGAATTTTTTTAAAAATGAGACGGCAGCGATCTAACATGTGGTCTCGATTGCCGTTTATTTCTACTGCAGCTCAATATCAAGTTTTTTCTTCTGTTGATTTCAGTGAAAAATTCAGCATGTTACGTACTTTTAATTCGAACAACTGAAAGCTGAACAGCTACTTATGTCCAATATTCTTTAGATTGAAGCAACGGTGGACAAAAAAGCCTAAATTCTGTAGTTGCGTCTTTGTAGATATGGAAACAAACGTGGTGGTAAATTAGTTTAAGTTATGATGTTGTCTCAGCACATTCATTATGTAGTAGTATCACTTTAAAATCTATGTTTTTCAGGATATCTCTTTCTTCTTTCATTTAAGGTAGAAAAGAGAAAAAATTATTTACTCGAAGATCACGTGTAAATAATTTGTGCCAAAATTACCACAAGAATCAACCTTTATTTTAGGTTCTGTGTCAACCATAATTCCGAGGGTTCAAATATTCTATTAACCAGATTAAAAGAATATATTTTTCTCAATGCCGAATGTATCTAATCTATGCATGGTATTTGTTCGTGATTTAGAGTTCAACTAATTTATATTTAAAATGAATGTAATTGCCACGGTCCTGCGAGGCGAACACCGAAAAAAGCAATTATTCTGGTTTTCAGAATTGACGACGAGACTGTGGAATGTCCCGTGGCTTTTAAAACGATGGCATATTTTTTTTATTATCCTTTTTGTTCTGTAAATACTACGTGTAAATATAATTTTCAACAGTTACTTATAGTGTTTATTTGATCCCCTAGACTTCCGATTGCCCACCTTTAAGATGAACAATAAATTAATGTTCCAAAACTATGAAAAGTCCGTCGAGACTTCAACTCTAAGGACATCGCAAGATATTCCGAAAGTAATCAATATTATATTTCAAGAAAGTTTTAAAGAGATTATTTGGAGCCCTACTAAGTACAAAGCAATCAAAATGAAAATCCCCAGGCTACGCTCTGAAGACCTTGTTTCGAATTACGCCATTTCTTTGAAGGGCGCGGAAATAATTTTCAGGGATATCTTTCTGAAACTGTTATGGAAATACCTCATTACCGATAATGATACTGTAGCATTTTTGTCGCAGAAGAACACTCAGTTTAACGAAAATTTCGCGTCGTCAAAATGTGCGAAGTTGTCTTAATTATCTAGATCGATTTTCGCAAATAACCCCTGTTACGGCATAATCGTCAGCTCTTCAATTTTCTTTCTATTTTTTTTTTTTTATCTCATCGCAAATTTCTGTATCATTAATTTGTTCAGGGGTATATTATATTCTAGAGCAGCGAAGTTATATTGTAATGCAAGTTGTTGAAGTGACGTCAAGTTTTTCTCATTTGGTCTCAATTAACAACATGTGATAAGTTTGAGCTATTCCTCCACATAAAAATATAATTAGATTATGATGAAGGTTTGGAAAGATTAGTATATACGCAGAGATTTTGTGCCCAAATTTCTTGTCACTGCTGGTAAATTTTACACATGACTCCTAGAAATTTACTAAATTTTTTTAAAAAATTGATTACGTTTCTTTCGACGTTTTAGTGTCATGCCAGTAAGTGAACTGAAATTTTCTCTTCAAATGATAATATTCTTCTGCTTTTATTTCAATTCCCTGTTAAATGAAAAGGTGCATAGTAAACAAATAAGAGAATTTTCTTCATTTCATCATGTAACATAAAACGCTTTGTTGCTGCGTGTAGCATTGACTAAACTGTCGATATTTCCTTATCAAATGTTTTCATGGTCAGTACTAACAAATAAATCTGTAAGAATAAACAACATTTTTGGTTACAATTGATTTTTACACACAAAGTCGTCCCAGAGAAACATTGATTTCAAAAAATATTTCTCGTTGTTAAAACGTAAAAATTTCTCATAATTATCGAAGTTGGTTAAAAAAGTTTTGTTTTGTTTTGTTACATGATCGCTGTTACGATGGATACAAAATTTCGCCTTACTGAAGTTATTTACCTATTAAAACATAATCAAATTTGTAAAAGCTCTATGAAATCTCTACTTTTCATTTAAAAAAATCAAATTTGTAAAAGCTCTAAGAAAACTCTACTTTTCATTTAAAATTCAAATTCTATGTTCAAAAAAGAAATTTAAAAGTATTATCGTTGCATTTTTGCACTCTACTTTCCATTTAAAATTAATATTCTATGTTCAAAAAAGAAATTTAAAAAAAATTATCGTTGCATTTTTGCAACATCCAATGCATTATTAGCCAGCGAAAAGTGGATCATCCCAGCAAACACACTACTGCCCGCAAAATGCCGGCCGGGTACCCGTCGTGCTGGCAAAGTGCCGTCTACCGGGAGCATGATAGATTGCCATCGTCTGGAAGTCACTGGAGTGCCAGTGTCTGAAAAGTGCATATTCGCCAGTACATAACTGATAACGGCGAACTGCCATGTGTCTATGAGATGCACAGAAAAGTTAACGGCGTGGTACTGCTTACAATGTACCGGACCAGCACTATTTGGAAGTAATGGGCCTGTATATATTTCGCAGTGTTGGCATAAAATTTCGTTATTTTAATTAAATAATAGTTTCACATTCATACTGTATAGAAGTGTTAGGGGATATAAGTTCCGGGCACCCAAAGGCAAGGGTCACTGCTAAGATTTTTTTTTCTTTTTTTTTTTGAGGGAGGGGTGTAAGGGAAGACGTTCATATTGTGCCTTCAAATATTTTATTACTAAAAACTAAAATAATACAAACGAGTTCAGTATGCTATAAAAATGTTGACTACAGCGACAGTGAAACCCCCACTATGTACAGAATTATGAATTTTATTCTTAAAATTTTTATAATTTATATTAATTTTTTACAATTTTGCTAAACTTTTCCTGAAAAACATATTTGGAGACTTTTTTCTACGTTAAGCTCCTGTAGTTATTTTGTTAGAAATTAAGCGAGTATTTTCATGTAATAGTCAAAAATAGAAACGCAACGGGGTTCATTTAGGAATTATAGTTTCTTTATTCTATATTTCGATTTCCCTTACGGGGCCTCATAAGTCGTCTCTCTCTCTGCCGAGGAATCCTTAACGATCTCCAATGAAGGCAGCAAAAATCGAACTGTTATCTTTTTATTTGGCAGAAAATGTTTGTGAAACGCGGGGTTAATATTAGTGGTGTGGTGGAGGGTCTGTCGCCAAGGTATTTACTGCTTCAGTCATGTTTTGAAAATTGGCGAATTACATTCCAACGGAAATGGCAACCCCTCTCGAAAGCCATTTCGTGAATTGTAAAGTGCTCTTTTTTCGGATCTCAAGGCTTTAAAGTTTTTATTTGTTTCATCGATTTACAGCTTTCCAAAGTGTTTAATTGGTATTTTTAAACTGTTCCAGACTAACAAGATCTCATAGTTAGGAATAGTTACTTTAATAACACTATTTCAACGGTGAGGTTCTTGTTAGTTCACATTTGCATGATTTGGATTTAACAGGATAATGCCCTGGATTAATTAGAAAATAACAGGTAAATTTTTACTTACACTGTTTTTAATGTACAAAATCTCATTGCATATTATAGTGTATAAAAGTATTTTCCTTCAAAAAATTTGAGTCATGTAGGTACAACAGGTATATAGAAATTTGTTTTCAGAATAGCTAACATAAAAAAAATCATTTGATCAAAACAAAATGTACAATAAAGCAAAATGCTACTCTAAAGTTATGTGTAACCATATATATATATATATATATATATGTAGTGCAACTTTATTTATTATATCCTATATGATTTTGACTAATATATACATATATATATATATATATATATTATATATACATACATATATCAACCGTAAAGTATTATAACTCATTTATAAAATGTCTCTAATTATGAGATAATGCAATTAAACTGTTTACAAATGATTTTATGTATTTTTTGAAATGTGTTACCGCCTCTCTCATAAAAAAGTATCTTTTGCAACTGAAAATTCGCAAGAAAATTGCAGTTTTTGAAAACTGCACACAATTCACAAATTTTGGGCGAGCATAATTTGCAAACGATAAACTTTTTTGTTGTTTTTTTTCTTTTATGTATGTAGTTTTTTATCTTAAAATGTTACCCTTAAGCAATGTCTTTTTTTTTTTAAATGGGTTGATGAATAAGCCCCCCTACCCCGGATCCGCCACTGGCTCATATTTTAATTATAGCAGCGTTACTGTAACTAGGCACTAATCCGGTACCGTGCCATTATATTGTAGTCACTGTTAAGGTACCAGGCCAGTGCCTTTATTTTTAATAATAGCCGGCACCCGGCCGTTTCATTTTGGGTATTATAAACTCCATGGGCCAGTGTCTTTATTGTGAGTAACGACCGGCACATGCAGTATGCCAGCAGAGTGCCGTTGCCTTCCCGGGCTTCTGGCAAGGTACTTCTCGGGCGACTACTTTTGGTACGATTCAGTTACTTTTTGCAGTGCCGGGCCAGTGCTGGACGTAAAGGCAGAAAGGCACTGGCAAGGTACTCCGCCAGCAGGTGTGTGTTTGCTGGGTCTAATGTTAATGTGAAAATACAAAATTTTAATTCCTAGCACAACGGAAAATAGAATAAAGTGTTGCTACTAAAGGAAAGATTGCACAGTTTTCATTTTTTTTTATATTTAATTTTTTAATCCCCAAAAGATGCATGCTTTCATTATAGCGAAATATGAAATCATACGAGGGTCATTCAAAAAGTAATTCTTAAGATGCTGATTCTGTGGTTTGGCAAAGGCATATTAGATAAAATATATATTACTTGTAGTTCTTCAAACTTCGTGAGAGTAGGGGGTGTTTCCTGCTTCTCCTTATTTGTATTGTTGTTCAGAAATCTTTGTTAAAATTGTTGTTGAGTTAGAAATGGAGCCTACAGTGGTCTCGGGTACTGCCAAGTTTCAACAGCAAAGTTGAACCACTCATTCTGTATGACAATACACTCTGTCCATGTCTTATGGGACAACTTCTCATGTATGGTTAGAAAGTGTTACCTCATGCATCGATAGTTCCTAATGTAAGTGTACCGTATTGGCTCATTCCCTGCTGTACCCGAACCTTTTGGTAATGAACCAAGAATGAACCAGATGAACCAAGATCGCGTTCCATATGGAATAGGAAGTCAGGTGGGACTTTTGTAGAAAAGAGATTATAGTACTGTACTAAAGGCTTGCAATATTACCAATCAAATAAACATGTGAGTAAAGAAAAGAAAAGAAAAGAAAAACTGCGAGTGTTACTTTTGGTATGGCCTCGTATTTTAAATCTCAAAAAACATACACAAAATTGACTTTAATGCAAGTTAGATTTCCAACTGACTAGTCAAGCTTTGTCTGCATTTTGATTAAAAGTTTTGACTGTATCATCTTATATATCAAATATGAAGCCGTAAGAACCATCTATTTAAATTCTTCTATTCTCTGTATTGTCAGAGCAGTTCTTTAACAGAATTGACATTTTTCATTAGTACAAGAAAATTTTATTATTTGGCTCAACAAATCGAAAGAACAGCTAAAAATTATGCTTTGAAGTAGAAAATTTATACTCATCCATAAACGTTATGGTAAACTGATGCTTTCTTCTGCAAGATTAAAATCCCGAAACATCGTTTGCAATAGTCGTTTTTCTTTTGAACGAAACAAACTAATCACACATTTTTTTTTTTATGGTTTCTGTAAAATGTTATACATGCTCTTTTATATAGATAATTCTCCCATGAAGAAAAGCAGAAAAAGAATCAACTGGAACATTAAACAATAAATAATTTAACTCGCTTAGGTTATAAAATATTTTAAAAAGTGATATCTAATTTAACTTTGTTAATTTTCTTTCCAAGTGCCATGCCAGCTGCTGCATAGCTCTTAAACCGTTCATTTTTTTTTCTGGGTGTAATTCTACTTTCACAAAGTTGAAATTGTTCTTCAAAATTAACAGTAATTGTACCACAGCAAGACGGTTTTACCAAGTGTTACATTTTATCACATTTCTAGAATTTTATTTTTATTTTATAAAAGTTATTTTTCATTCCATTTATTAAAACAGGAAAATTTTGCTGGTTTTGTCGTAAGAATATTCAAAAAGATATTATTGGAAACTTCAGTCTGTGTTTTCTTGGTTCATTTCCCATTTTCTTTCAAACATATATGCATGTTCGGTTGTTCGACATATTAATAAGATCGAGATATTTTTAAAATGTTTGCGTCTGAAATTTTAAATGTAAACTATAACATGTCTACAATAGATTTTATGTATTTAGTAATTTTCATCCGTGACACGTTATGTAGAATTACGATATTTGCACTTCACATATCTATTAACAAAACTGCGAAAATCATTGCACGAGAAACGAATTTATTTTTAAATCGTGTTCAATTAATTCACGCTTAATCATGATTCATTGATAAGTTTCAGAATAGTTTTGAAACTTAACAACGAATCAGGAACTTTCTGCCAGTTTTTTAATATATTTTTACGGAAAATATAACAGATATTTTTTTTAATTGAAATTTTATCCATCCATAATTGATTTGTATACCGTATTAAAACCTAAACTTTATATTTATAAACGGCCACATTTTATAAACGGTAATAATTTTCGAGTTTCTCTATATGGCAATACTACAAAGTAAACAGTTGGGGAAAATGTAAAGCGACAAAAAACAGCAAAGGAACAAAGAATCCAATTGGTTAACGAGACATGACGTAACAAAATGTCACAGTTAGCCAACATAGTTTTAACGATAACAATTACTTGCATAATATGTAATATACGACTTTAATTCAAAAATACACAATACTGCAAGAATCTGGTGCTTTAATATCCCTATTTAATGATATAATTAATATAAAAACCGGTGTGTTAAAAGTTAATCGCTCGGCAGCCAATCCAATTTATCCCGTTGCTAATTCTTGTGGCATGTGGGAAAATTAGACGAGCTTGAAGTGTCATACATTGGTATGAAATAACACTTTTAGGAAATGGGCAGCTCAAGCACCACTTAACGAGTTAAAACTGTTCTAAAATAACATTTATGTTTCGAAATGTCGATCGACGTCGAGCATAAAAATTATGCATTAACTGGTCGCCAAGATCACACAATTTACTCCTGCTTATAATAAGGGAATATGAAAAAGCTTTTATCACCAAATTTCATTGGTATCTCACCAAAAAAGATGAGCGTATGCATACGGCTCTGGTGAAAGTGACCACGAAATTTGGAGGTATATGTCGGCTCCGGTAATAGTAACCATGAAACGTGAACGTACATATACGCTAATAATACAAATGAGTTAACGCAGTTGGACATTTTTAAGGGGAGAAAGGGGTTACCTCATAAAATCTGTAATGTTGGAACACCTACACTTAACATCTGCCAATTTCTAGCGTAGATAAATGCTGACAGTTAACAAAATCCCTAATGAAAATTATTTCAAACAAATCAACTGCTACAATAGGCTTAGAGGCCATTTACATCGCTTTCCGTTATTCATGAAAAATACCGAATATTCGATTAATAAGACTAACTATATTTTCTTAAGCAAGAAACTGAAGTTGGATTAAACTTAATTTACAGTTTGATTCGACATTAATTCCAGTCCCCACATACGTATAATCTTACTGTGCATAAAAAAATATGCAAAATATAATTAAACAAAACGTTTCTTAGACTCTGAAAATGGATAAATTTTGCATTTTAAAACATAGGAAGTTATATCAAAGCCTCCAGCTAAGTATACATCAGAGTTCCTGATTACTTTGATTCTTTGAAAGGGCCCAAAGCAATTTCCAGAAATCTGTTTTCAAACCAATTAGTGAATCTTTCTCATTAGCGTTAATTACTTGTTATATTTAAGCTATTTAATGAACATTACATATCGTAACAATAATTAAAAGCAATTATCTCACTGTTAATCTTGATAACAAGTAATGTTCATAGGTTAACAAGCTAAATTATCTATAAAAAAAGCAAGTTTTACTGCAAGTAGCTCAGACCTATTAGTTAATTTACAGTTTTAAAACTTGGAAGCCATTTCTAGAAGATCTGCTATCTATATAAATAAAATTATACTAATGTCTATGCATTGCTTGGAATTCAAAAATTTTGTAATTTCTACCCGTTTCAAGCACTTGGGAACCCAATACGACCGTCAATAGAAAGTTTTAGTGTCAGTCAATATGTCCGTCCGTAACTTATTTTTTTTCGCACATCACGTAGAAAGGACTGAAGCGAATGAAATGAAAGAGGCGATCATTAGACTGATTTTTTTTTAATTTTGCTTAGATTTGAGATTTTGTGAAAATCGTTTCGAACGTGTAGTTTTTTATTCGCGCATCACGTAATAATCACTAAATGAAATGAAATTTGTGACATGATAGGTGGTTACTCAAACTGTACTCGTCGAATCCTTTTTTTAAATTATATTTTGAGATTTTGCGAAAATTGCTTCAAATTCCTTAAATATGTGTTCATGCATCACGTAATGATTTTGAGATTTTACGAAAATTTGTTTAAGAAAAGTAAACATTTGTTCAAAATCATGTAATAACGACGTAAATGAATAAAATGAAATTTTGTGGCAAGTCAGGTGATCATACAACTTAAAAAGGAACCGAATTTTTTGAAAATTTTGAACATTGAATGAACATGCAAGAACCAAGCAATGTGTAGCTCAGTAACATTCTATCTGATCCAATCTTCGGGTTTTGTCTGTTGAATTTATGTCTTTTTTACGAATAAGCCTTATTAGGGGCCGAATGCCTCATACGAAAAGCGAGCGTAGAGAGTCTGGGGGCCTTGGCCCTTAGTTTTTTTAAAAGATTCCAGATTAGAGAGCAAGAAAGTGCTGGGTAAAATTGACAATAGAGAAAGCGTTTTATTTTCAAAACCAATGTTTTATTTTACTGGAATGAGCTTTTTGAAATCAAGGTCACTTTTCAACTGGAACTAAATTTTGCTTGATTCTCTGGAGATATTTTACTATTTATGCCTTAAGAAGATTTTGTACAATTTTCAAAAAATCTAAAAACGCAAATAAACTGAAACGAACAACAACAAAAAAAAATGTATATGAATTGTTGAATAGCCAAATAATTTGGCGACTTGCGTATATGTATAGTTAATAATTAGTTCTAAGAAAACAGTAATTCATGTTTTCTTTAATAAAAACTACGGAACAGGTAGGATAGCATGCCACCAATAGCGAATTTTCATTATTTGGCGATTTACACATGCTCACAACCTATAATTACTGCTCATTTAAAGTTCCCGGAAAACCGTTATCCATATTTTCATTTACATAATTCTTTGCAGATTGGCGTACTTAGCACCACGAATTATACCATCTCGCCGCGCTGGCAAATATCCAAAGTGTACTATAACTGCTATAATAGCACAGTTAACGCCGCCAAATATTTCTACTGGTAGCAAATAATCCAGCTGGACCGAACCGCCTTTAAAATAATCTGCATTTTAATTATTTTTCATTTTCAAGATATTAGATATTCTGTTTTGGAAAAACGAATAATCCCTAATTCTAAACTCCTGTTGTCTAAGCGAACTTACTCTTTGAAAATTGTCAACTTTGTGTAACACATTTTGAGTTACTTATTTCATATGCTTTTTAATTTGGCATAAAATGGATGTAATTCTACTTCTTGTTTGACAATTTCACGTGATTCTACATAATTGGAATTGCTTTGTTGCAAAGAAATGAATGATTTTATGCCAAATCTGGAAACCATTATGTTTTATTTTTTCAGTTTTTTATTAATATCTTCTAAAATAATTCGATTTTCGAAATTTAAGTCACCTTATCAGGTTCCTCGGAGTTTTCCGCATTCGGGAACATGTTTCTCGAAATTCAAATCCCCACGGTTTAGGAGAAGACAGGTCAACAAGCTCTGACATCGGCGAAAGCGTCGACAGCGACCTTTACTTTTTTTTTAGAATAGAGAGATACAAAAGTTATAACTTTGCTTTCATTCCTTTTCCCAATATGCTAATTCCATTCTTTTCACTCCTACAATGCTCACGAAAATTCAGACTTTTTGAAAAATTGCATTATGTACTAACCTGACGGCCACGGGTACTTCAGCTAGTCAAGTTAGTCAAGTAATAATATATTTTAATAGGGTGTCAGGTTAATTACTGTGCGTTTGGTGAAGCTAATGCAGATTACAGAGATTCCAACTCTAGAGAGGAAAAGGGAATACTTCTGTTTAACCAGTGATCTTCTTCACCATTGATTTTGTATCTTTTCTACCATGTTGGAAAGTGTTTCACTTAACAGTTGGAAATAACATTTAAACTTCTTTTACAGGATCTCACAAAATCTGATCTGACGCACTCTGATGTATAGCTTTTTTTTCCGAAATCAAGCCAAATTTCGCGGAAAGAGATTTTTAGGTTCGAAATTTTTTATAGTCAATACATATGGTAGGGTTTATCTTTCTTGTTTTTATATTGCTCTATCACAGAGGGTCGCGAAAGAGCCGGCGATTGCTGGAGACACATAAACGAGTCCACTTCAGACTCTTCAGAAGTAATGTGACTTTACTCAGAGTTCATTGCTACATTTCATGCGTCACTGGTCATAAAATAATTGTATTAGTAATTGCATGAGTCTAATCTGTTGGAAAACTATGCAAGGTAAAGATAAATATTCGTAGGACAAAGAGAGATCCATGGAAGTTTAAAGTGAAAATATTCAATATAAGAAGAAAAACAAAGTAATGCTAAAAACCATCATAAAATTAAATACATGACTGAATCTCCTAAAAGTATGAGAAATATTCTTTTTTTCATTTCCAATGGCTGGGAATATTGAACAAAGAACGATGAAAAGTTTAAAAAGTTCAAAGGTAACCGAAGGTTATCTTCCCTTAAAGCTTCTAGATTACCAAGAGGCATCGGTATCACCGTGGAGGGATCCACAGACGGAGGTGGTCTAGATTCGCATTTTCATTTTTGTCACACAGTGGGCAGGCAGCTTCGGAAAGAATGCCAGTGTGACACAAGTGTGCAGCAAGGCAATCATGGCCAGTAAGAAGTCGGAAAGCAGTCAATGTCACGCACCTTGGTTTTACAGGAATGTCCAGCCCAGAATTTAGTCCATATTTAGAGACCATTTTGCTACGAAGCTCATCAAAGTATGCTGCCTTGATGAAATGTCTAATAGTTTTACTCTGATGAAAGAAATGTTTCTATTTGTACATTGGGTCACCATGGCTTCTTTTTTTAGCAAGAAAATCTTCCTGGTCTTTACCATAACCATAACAATGGCCAGGGATCCATTGCAAGACAACACGCTTGCATTCAGATCTCAAGAAAAACAGCAACTCTTGACATTGAGCGATCTCATTTGATGATGGGGCCTGTATAGGGGCGATGGATATAATGGCAGCCTGCAAATCTGTGAACAACACAACTCTAGTAAACTTGTGCGGGAGGCAGGACAGCTGCTGAAGCGCGGTGCGTATCACCTCTACCTCACGGTCAAAGGCTGTACAAAACTTTTCAATAGGAAAATAAAAGGCAAATAGAGAAGATTCCAGCCCCAACATTCGTATTTTTCGATAGCTTAGACCCATCCGTCATGCAACCATTCGTTCTCGGGATAGTGCATCTCAATCGTTTTCAAAGCTACAGATCTCAAGATCCCTAGCGAATTTTCCTTTTTTGTCAAGTGTTGAGTAAGATTCCGGTTTATTTCAATGTTCAAGGATTCCAATGGGTTTCTGAGCTTCAACAGTGGCTGGATTACACAGTGAAATCCATACATATATCTAATAGCCAGCACCCTCTGGACAAAACCATCTTGTGTCCAGAGATTTCTGGCTTCTATTTAGTATTCCCTCCAGAAGCCATATTCCAAACTAATGTATGAGTAATATAATGGTATGATTATTTTGTGCACTGGTCTAATAAAATATATTTTATTGTACTACATGATAGCAGTTGCGCAGCATATTTTCAAATTTCACAGAAGAAGAGGAGATTAATGAGCATTTCAAATACGCTATACATTTATTTCACTTAATACGTGAGATATTAATATTAAATTGAGGCTTTTATATTCATTATAGAAGATATTAATCTTACAATGACGTTTTTAGCGGCAGGAGTCTCTCCAAAAATGTAGAGATTCTCACTTTTAAAAAAAAGTGAATTTAACTATACATTCTCATAAAAACCACCCTGCCCTTCAAAAAGTATAACAAAATAGCTGTTTCCAATCAACAAGAGACAAGTTTATGAAGAACTCGAATTTTTTCTACAAAAACAGGGTGTTGAATTCCTTACAGATTAATTAACTGGTTTCTTTTATTCATCCTAAAAATGAACCAATTCACGAATGAAAAAAAAATAAGTACGAAACAATAACAAGAATCACGTAACGCCGCATTTCAAAGAAACAGGATTATAAGGCAGAAAATATGTGATGCTCATCGAATCCCTCCGATGCAAAGTAAATTTTATTCAAGAAACTCGGAAAGCATTCCTAAAAAACCTTCCTCGCAATTCGATTGAGGAGCGGAACTTTACTGCGGAAGCATTGGATTAGATTCAGAACTTTAAACTATAAAAAAAGAAAGAAAGAAAATCAATATTGAGCAAGACAGAGCATGCTTTTGAGCATAAAATTCTAAAGTATAGAAAAACTCGGGATATAGTGTAAGATTTCTGTGAATATCTTTCTTTTTTTTCTGTGCTACAACGAAATCGTGAAATAAATAAGTTACATGATTTATTTAAATTCAAGTAACAAATGGTTTAAAATTTATAGAATCATTACAATGGAAATTGGATATTTCGGAAGAAATCGTCATTATCGATTGAAATTTGAATAAATTTGTATAGAGGTTTAAATGATTGGTTACAAAACTAATATCATTTACTCTAGGAAAACTGCAGTTTAGTATAAGTTCTGCAGTTTAGTATAAGTCGATGCCACTACTCATATTGATTTTCTAATAGTGTTCGAAAAACATGACTTAGGTTAAAAAAAAAAAGCAGCCTTGTGTATTACACTGGAACGGTACCAGAAACATGACAAAATCATAAAACAGAACACCATATTAAAATATTAATATGGCCTCAGTTATCCAGTCAAAGTTTTCGACACAATCAGCTAATTTGAACAGCATCGAACTTTTTCAATACTTGGAATGATCTTGGGTGGTCACTGGGGAACATCGTGTGTTGTTGCCATTCTTTAAACTAAATGGGTTAAAAGTTCGCCTTTCTTTATCGAAGTGTCGGATTTGCTTGACAATCTCCCTGATCCAGAAATTTTTTGCACTAAAGGAATCTGTGATCGAGATTTTTTTTTTTTTGTTTGTTTTAAAGGCAGACGATTTTGCGTCTTAAAAACAAATTAGTTCCTGTGGAACGCGTGAGAAAACAAGTTTGATTCTTGTTCGAAGGGATGAATTTCGAAGATTTAAGGTAAGAATATTTTTAAATATATATTTTTAGTGACTAGCATGCGTGCGGTCATTTCGGCATAGTAGTAGCTTTGAGCTCAGTTCCGTAAATTTTTAATATTTTTCAACAGTACCATCACGTTTCTTTTCATTTACTACCGCTCCCTCAAAAGCAATTTTTCAGAAGAAACCAGGCTGATACACATTGATTTTGCTTCTTAGATTCCAATAAAAGTTTAATGAATGAGGCAAAAATATCTGAAACTAGCTCCATATCACAAGTATCACAAAAGTTATCACTTTAGATGACACTTTCTATATTTTTCTGTTTTAATTTCTGGTGTGAGAAAGATATAAATTTCTGTTTCGATTATAAGAAATAGGATATGGATTGGATATTAGAATGATTGTCCTGTGTTTGCGACATGATGCAATCACTAGGATATTGATAGGTGCTTGAATTTGATTCGATTTTGTGGTTAAGGTAAAGCTACACGAGGCTATCTGCCTGAAGGGGGATGCCTTGGGAGAAGCACTTTTCAAGCGGTTCTAATACGCATTCATGTTACATCGTTTGAAAAAACCCAAAACTTCAGACCGTTAGACAGCTGCGAGGTCGGACGGAACTCTGGACTTTCGCACTTCGGTCCTCTACCATGCTCAGTGTCTTATCCACTTAGCCATAGTTGACTGACACATGCTTGAATTACTCCAAAGATCACGTAAGGACATCTCTAGTGATAAGGTTCTCGGCTACTAAGCCACCTGTAAGTGTTGCCTCATGGCGTCTGCTATGGATTAGATTTTAGCACATATCAACACCATCTACTGGTCTTAAATATCGTGTATCATTTGCGTACTTGCTTATCGCAAACCTTCATGTTATATTGCATCTTGATTTTACGACTTAGTGCACTATTTTTGTATCCACTAGGTGTATAGCAGCAATGATTCATAATCTTCCTCCCAGCTGAGTAGATCTTATATTCCTTAACTCCTGTTAAGTGTCGCATTTACTTACATTCCCATGCAGAAGTTTAATACTAGTAGTCGTTTTCCTGTATTTTAACAGATTGCATCATTTTTCTCGTTATTGAGTCATGTGATTGCATAAGACGTTTTCTACTGCTATAAATAAATGTGCCTGTCTCGTTTACCAGTAGTTCGTTATTGGATTTTGCTTACACAGTGCTCTTGTATAATTGTTGCAATGGGTAAAAAAAACCGTCACTTACTGTTGTAAAACGGGCAAAAATAGTGACCCTGCATGAAGTTGGCTTTTCTCAACGTGAAATAATTTTGAAGTTAAATGTCCGCAAGACAGGTGTGCATCAATGTATCAGTAAATTCAAACTTTCGGGAAATTATAGAGAACTTCAGAGAAGCGGTCGCCCAAGAAAATCTAGTGCACGTGATGATCATGTGATAAAAAGAATGGTTACTCGATCTCCAACAACCTCCTGCAATAAAATTAGAGCTGCTCTAGCTGCAAAGGGTACCAACGTTAGTTCGAGTACTATTTCAAGACGTTTGACTAAAGATTTTGGTTTATTATCCTATGAACTTGCAAGGTAACCTCGACTTACTATGAAAAAGGAACGACTGACTTTCGACAGACAATATCAGAACTGGACTTAACAACAGTGGAGTACGGTGTTATTTTGCGATGAGTTAAATGTGTAGCAATTTTCTGCACGTGCTAAATATATTCGCCGCCCATTTAGACAAAGATATGATGAGAGATATACAATTCCAACAGTGAAACACCCTCCAAGCCAGATGATATGGGGTACAATGTCTGCGTCTGGTACTGCTGCTCTGTATTTCTTGCCACCTAAAACCACGATGAACGGCAGTCGGCATCTTAATTTGTTACGTGACAAGTTGAAGCTTCACATGGATGTTCACAGATGTTCAATTTCCATGCATGACAGGGGCTCCGTGTCAAAGGGCAAGGATTGTTGTGGACTTATCTGACGGCTACTCAAATCCAAGTGCTTGATTGGTCAGGTAACAGCTCAGATTTGAATCCCATGGAGAATCTGTGGTGTATTGTTAAAAATAAAGTCGTAGAGAAGCTACCATTCAGTGCTACAGAACTTGTTGAAGCAATAAAGCATGTGTGGTGTACAGAGATTTCTCAAGCTTACTACCAATTCCTTGTTCATAGCATGCCTAAAAGGATTGCAGCAGTGATAAAAAATAAAAGAGGTCCGACAAAATACTGACTGTACTTCAATAACCTTGTAAGTCTATTTTTTTTCCTTTGTAACACATGTTTTTGTTTCGGAATTCCATTAAATCTGATTTTTCTATGTGTGGTCTTAAACTTTTGCACACGGCTGTATATTTATTATAAAAAATTATAGCAATGTAGAAATTTCAATTTTGGAATCAGTTTGAATTGGTGAATACTTACTGTTCTCGGCACGTTTGATAAATTGCATCTGGATATGAATTTAAAGAACATTCACAAATAAATTTGAAACGATAAAATCAATAAATTTAGTAGTAATAAAATGAACACCTATTGAAGAAAACGAATGATTAAATAAATGTGATTTTAACTAATATATGATGCAATAATAAATAATAATATGATGCAATTTCTTAAAATGAAACAGACAAAAGATTTATAGTTTTTATGTTAGTCATAGTGAAAGTAATCTATTATATTCCTCCCAGTCACAACGAATCCGTATTTTTGAATTACTGTTCAATGTCAAATTCACCCATATTCTTAGTGAAGAAAAACATTCACAGATATATATAGATTGTTGATTTTTTTTAAGCATGGAGTGTGGATTGATGAATGGCGACTTTTCTCAGAAAATTTGATTTATGCCAGGTTCCAAAAACCGAATATATATTTCAAAAAATATCTCAAGTTGAAATAAAATTGCAGGTCCATCAAATCAACGAATTTTACTACAATCTAATAATCAGAATTGTTTTTTACAGGAAAATAAACTAAATAATTATTTTAAGAATAAAAATTACGCTTCGAAAATGTCAATAGCTGAAAATAACTATAACTAACAATTGGATCGGTGCACTGGTATTTTTAGTTATTCTTTCTATCCTCATAAATATGTAAGCTCAAACTGATCATAAAGTTACTGCGAGTGATTGCGAAAACAGAATATTTTTCGTCTCAGTTTTAAAAATCTCTATCTATAAAGGAAGATGTCCTGACTGACTGACTGACGATGATCGTCCAGTCAAATCTACCGGAGATACAGACATGAAATTTTAGGAGCTTATAGCTTTTGTGCCCAAGGCATCATTTAAGAAGCGATTTTTAAAAATTCGTACCCAAACGGAAGTGGCGGCCCAAAATGTTGTTTTCATGTTTTCTTCATATCTCAGAGGAAAAAAGAGATAGTCTTAAAATTCTTGCATTAAAATGTAACTAACTAGAAATATCTAAAAATCACTTTCAGGGTTTTTTAGACTTCCCACTCAAATGGGGATAAGGGGACAAAACATTCTTTAACGTTCTTTTCACGTTTCCCTACGTTTGTGAGAGAGAAAAAGAAATAAGCCATACAGTTCTTGCTTTAAAATGTAATAACAGAAATACCTAAAATACATTTCAGGGTTTTTAAATATTCGAACCCAAACGGGGGTAAGGGGCCAAAACATTGTTTTCACATTTTCCTTCATGTCTCAGGGAGTAGGGGGGGGGAAGAGATAGCCGTACAATTTTGGCTTTAAAATGTAACTAACAGAAAACCTAAAAATCCGTTTCAAGGTTTTTTAGAATTCGAAACCAAATAGAGTAAGGGGCCAGAACGTTCTTCGACGTTCTTTTCACATTTTCTTACATATATCAGAAAGAAAAAGAGATAGCCGCAAAATTCTTGCTTAAAAATTTAGTGAACACAAATACCTTATAAACATTTTCAGGATATTTTGTAATTCACATCAAAGCGCGGTTAAAAGGCCAAAACGTTGTTTTCAAATTTGCCATCATATAGAGATAGCCATAAAGTTCTTGCTTTAGAAAGTAGTGAATACGAATGCCTAAAAGTCATTTTTAGGGTTTTTTGGAATTCTTTTCCAAACTGTTATAAGGAGCAAAAACGTTGTTTTCATATTTGTCTTCATATATCGAAGGAAAATCAGGATAGCCATAACAATCTTGCATCAAAATGTAACGAACACAAATTCATAAAAAATCATTTTTCAAGGTTTTTGCAAAAAACGATCTCAGTAGGGGGCAGTTGACAAAAAGGGATTATTCTTCATATTTTTTAGCTCTTGAGTGCTGCTAATTTCAGAAAATATTTTTGCCTACCCGGTGAAAGTGCGAATCACAATTCAAGAGTTGCCAGATTAAATGTGAAAAGTCACCGAAATTTGCCCTTTTTTTTTTTTTTTTTTTTTTTTGACTTATCGCTAAGTTTGGAAACCACTAAACTGGACCCAACTTGGCAATATCTTCCATACTTGTCGAGAAATTGCCTTACCCTACTGTTTATTTAGCTTGAATATTGGTGTATATATTCCCGGAAATGAAGGTGAAGTATAGTTAGAATATCCCTGGCGAGGATTTCAAAACAGTTTTAGTAGGCGATTTTAATATAGACTATAATTTTGAAGAAGTGTTTTATGGAACAAGAAAGACTAGTAAGGCAAACTCGCGGATGCGCATTTCAAACAGTATTTAACCTATTAACGCCCAACGTCTTATTTTTAGGATGATGGCAAATGTTATTAGTCGTAAAAATATATAAGCATTCATTTATTTTCCTATTTTAATTTCTCGAATAATACATCTGATTTCAGAAAAATACTCCAAAAAAGCAATGACAAAGTAAAATTAGAATCTTACGCTGTTTCATTCATGTTTTAAAAAAATGAAATACATTCTTCATACCCCATAAATATCGAAAATTTATTTATCATTTCTGGCATCAACAAAATTTAGAAAATGTGATGAAAAAAGTCGAGCGATAATGGGTTAAAAAGATCAAGTAGAGTTAGGATATGCCAAACAAATGCAGTAAAATAGTTTTGTAGAAGATTAAATTTATAAGCAAAAAACCTTTAATAATTATTTATTTATTTTCCATTTGTATCTGTTGGCTTAACAATATCCATTCCGTGCGAAGGACGATTACTTCAGCTAGTTTAAAATATTTTCTACACCAGATTCGATCACATTTAAATACTTGTATTACATTCTCAAACATATTTAAAGTCATTGCCCAACAACATTATAAGCCATGGTAACTGCGCAGTGACTTCCTCACGTGCTAAATAAAAAACAGACACTTTCTTGATCTGCATAAAACTTTTATGTAACCATTTGCTCGCAATTTCACTACTGCGTCACCGCAACTGTTTGACACTTTGCAATGTTACCGGAAGTTCGGGATTTTAATATTTGCGACATCGCATGGGTTATGACATTCAGGCTTTTTGATAAGCCATTTGTGACTCCTCGGGGACATCTTCATAACTCCACATGACGACATGACGCTATTTGATATATAAAAAGTACTTAAAGTATTCAGATGTCTTCACCAATATTTCTTGAGTCTGCACTGTTATAGGAAGTATAGTGTAGTATAATTTAAATTCTAGATAAACTAGGTCATTACTTATTTTTAATGTTTCTAGAGTTCTAAGATACAGAGGCCTACTACAACTCTTGATTAAATCTAGGTTTTTTGGGTTTTTTGTTAATGAGAAATATTTTTAAGATTTCCTGCCTTCTTTCCCAAAACATGCATGCGTTTGCGTAAATGCAGGGCGTCTACCAGTCCAGAAAATGAGGAAAGTCTGGAAAATGGAAAATAGGTCAATAAAGTCGAGAAAAAGACTGAAAATGCAAAATAGGCCAGGAAATTTCTCAAGAATAAATTTTCCTCTTTATAAAACATTTCTATTATTTTATACAGGGAGCCATACTTAGTGCCCGTAAGTTAATATTTGAGTGTCACTTGCGTTCCAAAATTTTCTTTTAGCTTTGAGTCTTGCAAAATTCAACAGAAACAGAAAAATTCTTTTTCGTCACGTAAGCCTCAAAAAGGGTATTTGACATCATTTAGAAAAACAAAATAAAAATATTTACATTTCACTGCATTATAACTCTATTTGTAACAAAAGTGGTTTTACAGGCAAACAGGCAATTGAAGAAATGTAATTAGATACAAGAAATATGATTAACTGATTTTTAAAATTCTTATAGAGAATGGAAATAAACATTTGCAAACAAATATCTAACCATAATATGACAACAGACTTGGACATCATTTATTCCGAAAACAGGCGCTGTTCATATGTTTCTGCTTTAGAACTCTTCAGGAAGAAAAAGTGCTTTTACAGGCGATGAGGAGGGTTATTCATGAAAGATTTTTTAAAGGATTTGAAAGTAATCATAATATTTCAAAGATAATTACTGATTATCAAATTGCAATTATTCATTGAGAATAAAATCAAAAGCCTATAAACGAATAATTTGTTTCAAAATAAGTTTTAATAAGTTTCAAAAAGTGTACAGTAGCAACAAAACTCTTGCTTGTATAAGTAAACCCTTGAAAAAAAGGTTTGGCTCACTTGTAAAATAATAGACGATAGCTATATTAGTGTTTCAAATTTCTGTACGCATAAGATGTAATTTTACGAACAAGGAAAAGCTCTAGTTCATATAACATTTTCAATAGGTATGACAGTGAACGTAAATTAATTTAAATTATACGTGTAATAAAACTATCTTCATCCATTAGAAATAAAGTCATGTGTATAAACGTACAAATATGACAACTCAAAAAGAGAGCTCAAACTTCGAAGTTCTTGTCTGACGTATTAAACATGAAAACAGTAAGGGTTATACTAGTAGTTACAAGTATCATTTAAAAGACAGTAGTTACTTTTCATGTTTCATTACATTATACTGTTTATGCAGAAAAAGTAGTTTTTAGGGGGGGGAGTTCTTAAAATATTATTAAAGATATTTGTGCAATTAGTTTAAGTCCATTAATTTCTTATGAAAACATTTTAATTAAACATTACTAAAAATTAATGTGCATAAACGTTTTCATTTGACCACTGTTTAGAAAAAGCAAATTCTTGTTTGTGACTATGACTTAAAAAATAGTTGATATCATTTAGAAACGAAAGTCACTCGTCAGCTTTCACTGCACTCCAACTATTTATGCAGAGAATGGAGTTTTACAGGCAAGGAATGTCTAGGATGTATCTTTAATTAATACTCCGACTTATTGGTGATAACCAGTGCTTTTATTTAATAAGGGGACACATATCCCTAAGCATTTTGTAAGTGTAATAGAAAATAATAAAACTTTGCATAGCAGCAATAATGGATACTGGAAATTTTGTCGAATTATATTAATTTTTTATGCTGTTTTTTTTTCTTAACTTAAGCTTAAAATACAAATAAACTCGCCTTTTACAAAAAAGAACTAGTTAGATTCTCAAAATTCAAGTGCATTGAGATCAATGAATTTACTAGATACAAAATTAATAATTCAGAAAATAAAAAAAGAGCTACAGATTGAACTTTCCCTACGCCAAAGATATAATCCAGGTATTACTCGGTTTTAATAAACAAAAGAGTTTCCCTTTATATTTGTTTTTTTTTTTAAGGAAGATGCCAAGTTCGTGTTTTTTTTACCAAACAAGCCTAGAGGTGTATTTACTGGTAGCTGTTAAGCAGAAAAGGAAAAACAAACGTTTATTGTAGACAATTATTTGCTTTGTGGTGTAGTTTATCTTTGTTCTAATACTGCAATAAAGTTTGACTGCAGAACAAGAAAATGCTTTTGAGGCTCGTCTAAATAGATATCATTTTATATTGATTCTTAGAGAATATACACTTTTTCTTAGTATTTTTCGAATTTTGTTACGGGATATCATCCTCTATAACTGAGTACTGACATTTAAATATCCAGTATTGGGAAAGTGGTGTCGTCTTTCCTCAAGTCAATATTTCACCTGAATAAAACTGCTAAAGCTAATAATAAGACATTTGGCTTGTACGGGAAGCTTTTTAACATATGTTCTAGAGTAGACAGCATTTTTCCTAACCAATGACAGGGTAGCTAGAACGTTCTTTTTACTTTAGGTAAGTTGGAGTGTTTAGGCTGATTAATTTTTACCAACTATGCTAAAAATTCCAGAGCTGGGGGTCGAACCCAGGACTACCGCTTAACATGCGGGTGCTCTACCACTGAGCTACTCTGGGACGATTCCCAGATGAAATTTCTCGCTTTAGCACCATTGGCTTTTTATCATCTTTCTCTGTAAACCACAGATGGAACAGATGAAACAATTAATTCGCGACAACTCCGTTACGCCGCGGAAGTTATACATATTTTTAGATACAATCACTTTCTAAAAATATGTTCTTTTTACATAATCAGCGTAATCTAAAAAAATGGGGAGACAGAAAGAGAAACCCATATAATTCTTTTTGAGTACAACATTCACGAATATGTCTAAAAAATCACTTTCAGGATATTTTGAAATTTATCTTCCAAGGAGAGTAGACGAGAAAAAAGGGAGGGGTGGCCATCTTTCATGAAAGGAAAAAATATTATACATAAAATTTCTTCTTTAAATTTCAACAAATACGAATTGTATGTTAAGGCACAACTTGTCTGTAATGTAAAAAGAATGACAAAACTTTCCTTGCCCCCCTAATATTTACAAAATGTTGTGAATAAATCAGGGAATGATTACATTGATGTAGATCGAAAAAAACATTTTTAGGAATTTCAAAACCTACCTATGCGGAAAAAGAGGACTATAATATGGAGATAAAGGGAAAAATAACAAACAAATTTAAATTTAAAATTTAATACTACCGCAAGGGGCTTGAGTTTCGGAAAAAAAGGAATAAAAGAGCAAAATTTGCTTTTATATGGAGAAAGCAAAAATAATGTTAATCAAAACCTACCTATGCGGGAAAAGATGTTTTATAATGGAGATAAAGAGAAAAATAACTAAAAAAATTAATTTTAAAATTTAATGCTACCGCAAGGGAATTGAATTTTTGAAAACAATGGGAAAATGACTAAATTTTGATCTTCTATGGAGAAAGCAAGATTATTGTTTATCAGAACATACCTATGCAGAAAAAATGCTCTTCAACATGGAGATCAAGACAAAAGTGGTTTTAAAAAATTTAATTTTTAAAGGTAATTAATGGCAAGATGAGTGAATAAAAAAAAAACGAAAAAAGATTTAATTTTAATTGCATAATTTTCGACTCAAAATTATTCTTCTTCTAGAATATAAATTTACAAAAATGATGATTACTGAATAGTGAGTACTCAGTACTAAGTAATAGTCCTAAGAAGTACAGCGTACGTTGCAATAAAGACCCAGACCCCTCTTTCGCACCGTTGAATACAATCGTCAAACTCATTTAGAGTAGCAAGATTTTTTTATTAACTGCGTTGTGTATGTGTACTTGAACTAGTACTACGCTATGGCTATATTAAGAAGACATGATTTCCCTTTTGTCTTGACTTGGCTGTGAATGCCAACGAATATGCTTCATAAGAAAACTTAAAAAGATACGTATGTTGACATTCAAAAGAGAAACGAAGTAAAGAGACAGCATCTACATCTAGACTTTCGTCCTCGTGTGCGAAGAAGTTGCAAATAAGTCACACGAGAACTGGAAAAAAGCTCCAATCCCAATAATTGACCATTTCAGCATTTTGAGAAAAATAAATCATTACAAAAAATTTTTGCTCTTCCGAAATGTACAGACATGCAGCTGGTGTACTCAGGGTCATGGCCGGGATTTTTTTTTAAAGCTTACGTGTTCCCTTATCACTTTTCTCCTACATTATTTCAGTGTTAGAGTCTTATCTTTGCGTCTATTAAAGTATAAAGCAAACTGATATTGGTTATAGTCTGTTACAACTGACTCAGACGATAGAGAGATTCAAGCCTTTGTTATCTGATGCCGAATTTTATATTGTTTAAGTCAACAACATTTGATACATTGCTTTGTTAGATAATGGCTACATCTTGAAGGGCAGCTGATGCAATTGCAGAGCATTCTTGTGTGCAAATGCCAAATCGATCCAATGTACTTGCTACGGCTGCAAATCTTCTCACCACAAATATGACGTCGTCAACGTTTAGGACTCCGCTTTCAATTATACCTGGTGTTGGTGAAAAGTCAGTATGCTCGCATATACGACGCTTCAGTTTACATTCAATCCATTGAACTGAAAGAAACGTAATTTCTTTGAGTTCGCTGGTCTAATAGAAATTCTTCTCTTTCAGTGGTCCTTTTTGGTTTTCTTCCAGTAGCAACTACAAATGATATATAAGTACGTGTCGATATGTTACATAAAGCATTTGCTTTCTTTCAAGAGCACGATATTTATCTTAGTATGATTTTATTTTTCTCAAAATGCTGAAGTGATCAAATAATGGGACCTAAGCTTGTTTCCAGTTCTCGTGTAACTTATTTGCAACTTCTTCGCACACGAGGACGAAAGTCTAGATGTAGATACTATCTCTTTACTTCGTTTCTCTTTTGAATGCCAACATACGTATCTTTTTAAGTTTTCGCATGAAGCACATTCGTTGACATATCACAGCCAAAGATCAAAACACAACCATGTCTTCTTAACATAGCCATGGTGTAGTACTAGTACATACACAGCGCAGTTAATAAAAAAATCTTACTACTCTAAATGAGTTTGACAGTCATATTCAACGGTGCAGAAAGAGGGGTCTGGGCCATGAAATATTGCAACGTACTCTGTACTTCTTAGGACTACTACTTAGTACTGAGTATTTGCTACTCAGTAATCATTACGTCTCATTCGTAAATTTTTATTCTAGAAAAATAATAATTTTGAGTCTAAAATCATCTAACTAATATTAAATCTTTTTCCGATTTTTTTTAATTCACTCATCTTGCCGCAGTATTACCTTAAAAAATTAAAAATTTAAAACTACTTTTATAATGATCTCCATACTGAAGAACATCTTTTCTGCATAGGTATGTTCTGATAAACAGTAATCTTGTTTTCTCCGTAGAAGAGAAAAATTTAGTCATTTTTTTCCCTTTTTTCGAAAATTCGACTCCTATGCGGCAGTATTAAAATTTAAAATTAATTTTTTGGGGGTTATTTTTCTCTTTATAGAATATCTCTTCCACATAGGTAGGTTGTGATTATCAGTATTTTTGCTATCTCCATAAAGCAAATTTTACTTCTTTTTTTCCCTTTATTTCGTAAATTCAATTCCTTGCGGCAGTATTAAATTTTAAATTTAAATGTTTTAGGTATTTTTCTCTATCTTCATACTATAGAACATCTTTTCATGATAGGTAGATTTTGAAATTCCGAAAAAAGTTTTTTCCGATCCACCCGAATAAACAATGTATGTTAAAACTGCTTTTTCTTCTTCTTTTTTAATCAAGTCTAGTTACTTCAAGTGAACCTCTGGATTATTTAATTGTATTGGCCACTCAAATACTTGGTAAATTCTGTGTTAAATCATATTGGAATGATTTTACAATGAATGAATCCCTACTTATTTCTGAAACAACTATATTATAATTCGTTTTTGAAATAACTATCACTACATATTTAAAACACATTTTTCTTGTTTAGTCATAAGCGCATTGATATAAATGTATTTGGATTACAATATACCTTTTCAACACAACAACAAAGTTAATTTTGCAAAAATACTTAACAATATAGTTTTTTTACAATGGCGCAAAAGCCCAATTTAAAAAATCTCTCTCCGTTTGCAACACACAAACAGCGAATATACATTATGTTCCACAATATGCTAAATACGAGATGCACTCTCAATTCAACGAATTTCAGAAACACATTCTGAAACAGATCTAATCTAAACATTACTTCCCAACTTCCTTAATCAGATTTACTGTATGGATAGTTTAGAGGGGAAATTCGATGCGTTCATTTCCTGATTTGAATAGATCGACTAGATCTGATATGAGGAAAGTAGCAAACAGGGACTATTTGTCTCTGAGCATATAATTAGGTAAAATTTGAAAATGGATACATAAGGTAGAACGACATGACTTTATCAGCATTCAGCTTTTAGTTATGATGAAAACAAGAAGACTAAATCATGGCAATCGCATCGACCATAAAACACAAATTGCTCATTTGCTGTATAACAAGTAGTTAGCATGTCCGTTCTTTTCTTCCATGAAGTTAGGCCTTAAAGAGGCCACACTGCCCCTACAATGTTGGGAAACACTAGATGGCGCAACACGTCATTCGGTAGATGCTGATGTAGCCATCGGATAGGAGACAATATTCACAGTATGTTTATTTACAACAATAACGATGGCACACAAACAAAGCAGTATTTACATTTACTCTATGAGGCGATAAATTTTACCACAGCTTCAGAGAATCTTGAATTCACACTAAACTCTGAGTGCAATTTTAAAACTGACATAAAAATATTAAACTCACGTTACATAATTTACTCAGTAATGAACTCAAAGCCTATTTCTGGCTAAAATATACACATTCGTAGCAAATATAAGCTAAATATTTTAACCATCTCAAGATAGAACATATTTTTCCTTTTTTTATTCATTTCTTGGTGATACAACCACGTAAACTGCCCCATTGCAAAGTGAAAACAATAATTTAAAAAATCTGATGTGTCCAACACATGACTTCCTTGCACGTCTATTAAATCAAAAATGCTTGTTTACCCACTTCCTCTAAACTTATTTGTTTGAAAGAGATAAAAT
The DNA here is from genome assembly GCA_038373885.1 of Cheiracanthium punctorium. Lineage (NCBI taxonomy): Eukaryota > Metazoa > Arthropoda > Arachnida > Araneae > Cheiracanthiidae > Cheiracanthium > Cheiracanthium punctorium. The sequence goes on along the minus strand of JAWZYV010013341.1, from coordinate 564,393 downwards.
ATCAATAATAGTAAGGTTTAGCGATTTCTAGCCAAATATTTCGATATCGCCAAGCTGAGTTCAATTTGAAAGATTTCCTTCTGACACTTTATTTGGCGATATTTCACCAAAAGCCGACAAACTTGAGATAGTTTGCGAGATTTTGGGGATAGCCAAAGTAGTCATTGACCATAGACTTTCAATGAATTGAATGCATCCATACACCTTAATGTATTTAAAGTCATTTGGCTCGCCCTGTAAATAAATTCCCAGTCGATTGCTGTCAAAAAAGATATTGAAAACAGTTAGATGTTATAATATAGTTCTAAATACAAAAGTTCAAAATTCTACGGGTTAAAGTTTTAGAGTTATACAAAATAAGAAATAATTTTTGGCGCCAAATTTGGCGATATTTCGGCGAAACTCGTCAATCTCGACGACATTTGGCCAGATTTTAAGCATGGACCAACAATGACAGATTGTCGCCAAATGTGGCGATATTTCGCCAAAACTCGCCAAGAACGATTACAAATGGTGATACTTTGGACAAGGACAAAATGACTGACTATCGCCAAATTTGGCACATTTCGGCAAAACTCGCCAAGGTCGTGGACAGATGGCGAGATTTTGGGCATGTACCAAACAATGACTGACTACAATTGTATTATATTGAAGATGTCCATAGGCATTAAAGTACTGAAATTCTTTTCGGTGGTCCTGTAAATAAACTCTCCAATAGATTGGAACCAAAAATCGAGATGCACAACTAGATGTTACAACAATCTTATATATGAAATTTCATAATAGTTTTTGAGATTTAAGAGTTAAATATGCACACACGTACACCAAAAGTCGCCAAGCTTGGCGACTTTTGGCATAGTTCTTGAGGGAGGCACGTGACCGTGGTCGGACCATTACCTAACTTATGTGGTAGGACGGTATTGTGCTTGAAATGGATGAATGCCCCTAAAATTGCCATTGACCGTAATGTATTGGAAATCTTTTGAGTGTTCCTGTAGCAGAACTGTAAATGATAAAGACACTTTTTTTAATGGAGAAATTCATTTTCTAACTCTTTACAGCATATATCACTTCTGAGTCGTTTGAAATAGCCCAATACCTCTAAAAAACGCTTTGATGAATTTCGGCCCATAGAGCGTAATGTATTTCGAATCTTTTGGGCGGTTCTGTAGATAAACTATCCAGTCGAATGGAACCGAAAGGGGAGGTGCACAACTAGATGCTACAACTATCCAAAATATGAAGTTTCGACATTCTACGGATAATAGTTTTTGAGTTAGGCGAATTTAATGAATTTCGGCCCATACAGCGTAATGTATTTCGAATCTTTTGGGCGGTCCTGTACATAAACTATACATTCGATTGCGACCAAAAGGGGAGGTGCACAACTAGATCATAGAACAATCCTAAATATCAAATCTCAACATTCTACTACCAATAGTTTTTGAGATATGCGAGTTACATACATACGTACGTACGTACGTACAGACGGCATGGAACAACTGGCCGCAATAGACTCGCCGCTGGTCAAAATGAGTTGCAGACGCGTTAATAGGATCGTGCATGCTAGCCTATGATGAGATGCATCGAAAAAATTCTTAAAATTTATTTTAGAGGTAGTCAAAATCGGCTTTTTTGTCGAAATTTGGCCCCCAAAATTTTTCGGGATCACATTACTTCCTTATACTACGTACAAGGAAGCAATTAAGAGCTCGCGTTCATAACCTCGTTCAGATGCTAGATGGCGAAATTAAAAACGTGCAAAACTGGCTAGCAGTCAGGGCAGGAAATGTTTTACACTTTAACCGCTAGGATCGCTGCTCTTCATTAGATTAATGATTACATAGATTAAAGGCAGTTTGGTAAACACGAATCCCAGCAAGCAGTTACGGAGAGTGTTATCGCCTTCAGTACACCTCCGTGCCTTCTTCGCAAACACAAGGCAGCTGTGATTTTCTTTGTGTGCCCATCTTTGCTTCCTAATTGAGACTACAGTTGGCTTACGGACGATTAGAGGCAGCTCTTACTACTTGATTTAATATTAGTGGATCCAAGGCGAGTGACTAGAAACAAAAACATTTACAGCAGTTACGAGTGAAATTCTAAGTTAAAGGCAACAATGGCATTTACGGACACTTTCAAAACACAGGCTTTTCCAACACGCATACACTTTATTTCAACCAGGCTTCCACACACTCGGAATTCAGAGTCTGACAAAAGAGTGACGAATGCTTCAAGAACGAATAAGTTTTTCATGCAAATAGATTTAAAAACGAATAAAATGCTTTCAACTTCCTTCAAGCGTGCTGCACACCACTGATATGAATCTATGTGATTTTTCCCGCTAGCAGTCACAGAAAGGGAGCTTTTTGGTGGAGACGAATGACACAAATTCTCATTTTTCCTTTCTTCACCCAGCGTGGGTCTTTCAATGCCCCGGTGTAAACAGACTCCTTATGTGACAGCTCAACGGTGGATCACAGTGAATCATTCAACGACTGGTGAAACGATAGCACCGAAAGGGAATCTCTGCTCTCTTGTCTTTTGTGACAGTTGGAGGGAACATGTTAAAGAAAATAAGACGCTTACAACTTACTTCAAAAATACTAAACTACTTTCTAAACACTGCCTAATCCATGAGTGTAATTTTGGTTTGTCCCTGTAAAGAGCTAAAAATGCTACAAGCACTGTTTTCGATAATCAACACTATGATATATCAAATCAGGTATTTTTTACAGTTTTCTAGAAAGTGTAAAAAATACTAATTTTTCTATAGTTATACCCAACTCCTTAAATTTTCTCAAAATACAAACATTCTCTTATTGGTGAAAGTTGCACAATTTGGTAAGCTAATAATATTAATTTTAAAATTCGTTTTCTAATTTTAGACATTAAAATTTAACAATTTGAAATATTCTGCAATTTATTTATTTATATATTATGGTAAAAGTCGCATATCTGTAGACCATTGAAACACTCCCGAATACTGGCCAGAATGCTTTGCCCACAGACTAACGCTCTTAGTGTGTATGTGCATACCACGAAAACTGTTAAATGGGGGGTTTTTTATGTACATTCAAGTACATTAAACTTTTGGAAAAAATTCAAACTCAGTACTTAGATATGTTAACTTCTGTAACAACGAGAAATGCATAGTACAAATCGAAAATAATTAAAACTTTTTCTTATTTAAAGGGACTACTTATTTAAAAATAAGAAAGTATACTGACAATAAAACGTCCTTAAAATAGAATTCAAATGCATTTCACATAATCCTTTGAAATAATAATACTGCTTTATATTGAAATGTTTTGTAAAATAAAGATTAAAAATATTTTGCAGTGAGAGAATGCTTTGAATTTAGCCATGTTACTTATATCACCTCAAGTCCTCACATGTAATTATTTTTTACTTCAAGATATTATCAGTAATTTCAACATGTATCAGTAATTAAGCATTGTAAACAATAAATAAAGAGCATTATTGTATTGATAAAAAATAAACTTGACCTAATTAATTTAAAAAGCAAAATTCTGTAGTATATCCCGTTGATATGCGCTTTAATTTTTAATGTTAAAATTGTTGAATTACTGTGATCTGAAAGCGTTTTTTTCTTAACCTGCACTTTAATTTGTTAATGCATGTAACACAGCAACGTTTTGTATCATATCCCTTAAAATTATACCACTCATCAAAAGTCAATGCATTCAACAAATGTCAAAATTTTCCATTGTTTTCCATTAATATCCTGTAATATACTACAAAAGTCATTTAATCTTTAAAAATCCTTGTTTAAATATACGAGTCTACTTTTTGCCTTAAATCAATTTATCTTGTAATAACTTTTGCAAGATAAGCGAATTTCAAAAATTTCACAAATAATTATTGAATCAATAATAAATATTTTTGGTTTAATGAAATAAATATATTTGCTTTATAAATTAATAATGTTCTATCAGTATTTTAAAATCAATGTCTCTCCTTTATATTATAAGCTGATTTCATAAAAAATTCACGAATTCACTTAAGCTGATAAATGTCTAGAGAAATTACCTTTGATTATTTATGTTAAATTACAAATCAATTTACTCTTCTCACCTGAATGTTTATTCCTTAATAGCTTTAATTCAGCAAAAGCACAGCGCGGTGTAAATCTTTGAAACTTCAAAAGCTAAATAATTGAACACGTTTCAGCATTTTCAGTAATTTAACTTTTAATTGAGAAATTAAGTATTCAGCGCAGAGATAATTATATCGCCTATTCTGGGCAACAAAATATGTGTACAAAATCAGCCTTGCGAGTGTATCAATATACAGGAATAACTAATTCTCTAAATGAAATTTAAATAATTTATGCTTTTAGATGAGAGAATTTAATTGGAAGGGATCGATATATGGCCATGGAACAGAATTTCATCATATCACATGAATATATTTACGCCTCATAAAACTTTCACTTTTAGGTGTATCGGGGAGCTTAAACCAATTTATTTTGAGAAATATGTTCACATTTAGAAAGATCTTTACAACGCTGCGCTTTAACATTAGTAGATCAAGTTTAACTCCAGGGTAAGAATTCTCATTAATTCCTGCTATATGCACATTCGATAGCAAGAATATTCATGACTTATTACAATATAATTTACAAGTTAATCCCAAAATGCACGTGGAGCTCCTTATTTGTTGTACTGACATTTAATAATGGATTCTAGCAGTTTGCCATCATTTTTCTCCAAACACGTGACCCTCAACCAATCAACTGAAGAGTTACTTGGATTACGGTTAATCCGTCGATCTGATAGACTCATAGATATGTTGTCCACCAACCCATGACTCAAGTAGCCTTACATCTATATCGTCCATCTTTTTAATTCTATTTCACTAAGACTTTCCAACGAAATTCTGATAATGGTATGCTATATTCACAGTATACTATTAACATGCAAAGCTATTTTACAGGGGCTCATGAAAGAATACCATTGCATTACTATCCACGGAGAATTCTTAAAGATCGATTTCATGAAGCTCTATTTAAAACAAAATGAAATCAAGACATGCTTTTGTTGTTTAAAGGAGAAATGTACCGTACGGAAAATCATGAGTGTATCATTTATAGTTATTTAGCGGGGCCACAGAAAATAAGTTATAACGCATCAAGTTATGCGAGTTTTGATATTTTGAAGTTAATTTTCATGATGTTAAACGATATGAATACCTTAAATTTTCTTTTATCGTAAAGGAAGTCGCAGATTCAACATTTTTAGTTCTTTTATTAAAAATGTACAAAATAATATCCGTAAGCTTTTCGGCTTTAGCTGCACGGGTTGATTTACCAGCGTTATTTTGTTTCCACTAGAACGGAATTAAAGTGCCATTTATTTTGTATTTAAGAGGTCATAGGAGGATTAAGAATTCAAAAAATTGATTTTTCAATTTTAATTCCATTTGAAACCTTGGTTAATTCTGAGCATTTTGACCCCAATTTCATGCAATAAATCCAACTAAAGCCTGACATACACATAAAAACGTGTTATGAATGCTTTATATTTGAACGCAATAACTTAAAACTGCGTTTTCTCAAATCGCATTTTTATGAACTATTCGCAAGATAACAAAATTTCTATTATTCGTATCTTCACGAAATTTTGAATAGTTATAACTGGTATCAGTATCTATAGAATGAATTAATATTTAAGAAAAAGTTTTAAGTTACGAATTTTAAAATTGTGTTTTAAATTGAAATTTTAAAAAATCGTACTTATCCCCTCATATTTCTGTAAAAATTTCAAAAGTTTTTCTCTCTCACTTTTAATATTAATTCATTAATTCATTCTTTGTACAGTTATACTGTTCAGGCGCGTAGCCAGGAAAATTTTTCGGGGGGGGGGGGGGATATTAAATTTTATGTGTATAATAAGATGGAATTTCTGCACGGCGTTAATCTTGTGTCACTAATCCAAAAATTTCAGGGGGGGCGGGGATATATCCCGATATACTGTTACCAGTTATAACTATACAAAGTTTTGTAAATATAGGAATCATAGAATTTTTCTTATCTTACAGATAGTTCATAAAGATGCATTTTCAGAAAAGCTTTCAGAAAACGTTTTTATGTTACCTCCGGTTCTAGTTTTTTTTTTTTTTTTTTTAATGAAATTAGGGTCAAAATTCTCAGAAGTAACTAATTTTTCAAATGAAATTAAAATTGAATAACCCATTTTTTGATTTCGTAATCCGCCTAGGCTCATAACAACAGATATCTCAACAAATATATCGTTTAGCTTCAAGGCAGTTGATGTGCTTCTGGGAGGCGTAGGTCCTGACGCACATCAACCGCCTCGAAGCTAATCCGAAAGCCTCGCTCAGAAAAATTAGACGATGACATCAGTATATTTCTAGAACCATCAGCAAGGATCTCAAGCTGAAACTCTCAGGGAACATATACACAAGACTGCTACTAAGTTCTGAGACAGATTAAACACTCTACCAACGAGTAAGTTGCTGAACTGCAGGAAACGGCGTTCCGGAAAAGACCTAAGGTGGTACTCGCTGTCTTTGTCCCGCATTAACTGTTCGTATGCTAGCCAGACTGATTTTCTTTGATGATCTGTACTAATTATTAGCCCTTTCGGGCAATTTTGCAGTTCACGATGACAAAAACATTGGAATGTATATACTGGAGATACGGAACTTTTGCCAAGGTGCTCCATTAAACACTAACTTCAGTCAGTCAGTCATATATCTTGTAAAGAAACAGTGTACGTAATTGTTTGCAGAGTTCTGAAGATTTGCAAAACATGTCGAATATAAATAGGAATCTATGCTTTTATTTACTTTTTCAGTCATAAATATGCAAAAGAATTCGTTTGAAAAAAAAAAAAAAGTGTTCGATAACATATGCACATGAAATTATTATCTTTTCCATCTCTTACGCGCAATTGCAGGGTATTTCAAGAAGAACCTTAAAGTAAATAACTCAAAAATGATGATTGACAGAATTGTAAAACCAGTTGCATGTTTACTAAAATACGCGTAAGCCAAAAAATTTTAGTTACAAATAGCGCCGATAGATGGCACTGCAAACAAAAATGCGTATCTTGGAAAGACAGCTCAAACGCCGAGTAGAATCATTTGCTGAAACTTTCGCCGTAACTTTGCAATTTGAGGGTACCGAAAATGTTCATTTATCGCATGCACGACCGCTCTATTGCCCAAAACACCGTTTGGTCTGCAATCTCCTACAGAGGCATCACTGATCCCTTTTTCTTGTGAGAAACGGTAAGACTGACCGCTTTATTGCACTTTTTAAACAAAACATCAACACTTAATGAGTGTTGGATGATCATCGAGGCCAGCATGAAACATGCAAGATAGGGCTCGCCCATACCGTGCACGAGACGCTTTTGACTTCCTAGTCGAATACTTCCATGATATAGAAATGAACTATTCGACAGTTAAGGGAAAAGTCACAGATTGGCCTCCTTATTCGCCCGACCTCACTCCCTACGACTACTTTCTGTGGGTCATACTGAAAGACACTGTTTACCATGAAAATCCTTCAACAATCGATGAGCTAGAGGTGTCTATCTGTCAGGCTTCTGTGACGGTTTCTGACAACGCACTACAGAGAGTTACAGAAAACTCTATTTTTCGTTTGCGAGATGTGTGTTGAGTGAAAAGAGCTTACACTGAATCGGTTTGATCTGACTGTTGTCAGTGCCTGAGCTCTCTTTCTGGTATTCGCATTCCCGCTTACAGCGCCATCTATCTATGGAATTTGTTTCTAAAATTTTATGATTTGTGTATCACATTCTTACGGATTTTTTATAAACATACCACTTCTTTCATGCTTCTATCAATCACCGTATTTGAATTACGTATTTTCAAAGTTAGGGATCTTTATAAAACTCCCTGGATAAATTCTTCTTCAGTCTAATTCTTTATTTACAGAAAACAAAAAATAATTATAAATATCATATTAAAACGGCCGATTTACATAAATAAAAGAAATGCATTATTGTTATCATCTTTCCGGTAATAAGATCCAACAAACTATTCACCAAGGATTCTAAAATACCTGCTATAGCTAAACTCTTTCCTTATAATTATATTTGATCTGACAGTCTTCAACTGAACGCCGTCCAAGACACTTTCCAATATCTAATTAGCCTTATCGAATATCAGCAGTTGCAACAGAGACGCTCTTCTGGTATTGATTACGTTAGGAAAGTATACTAAACAGGTTCTAAACTGACAATCATCAAATACTAGGTAGGCGTCTGTCGTTCATCCTGATAAGAGATCAATGGAGAACATTCCAAGACTTCGAAAAGATAGAAGGAGAGTTAACAATTAAATATATGCTTCAAATAAAGATCTTGTAACGTTTTAGTACAGGTTAGTGTAAAATTGTTACATTTATTTAAAATGTATTGCACTTATATACGTATAAATGTGTCGAATAACTCTTTATGTTTTAATATGAAATAAAAATAAACATGAAATTCATGGTTTAATAATCATGTGTTGTGAAATACTGGGTGCGCTAAACATCCGTGAAAATATTAAAGATTCATTAAAAAAGAAGAAATAATGATTTTAAAAATTGCGATTCGTACAAAAAGGATTAGAGGGAGATCGGATATTTTTAATTGGGAAAAAATTAATTCGAAAAGTTACCGATAGATGACCCTGACATGCATAATATGAAGCAAATTTATACAAACAAGAACATAAGGAATATGCGAAGTGAAGGATGTGTGGAACTCATTATTTAGCCCCCCCCCCTAATTTCTTTCCCAGTTTTACGAGCATTGCTATTCCTTTGGAATAAAGGAACTGTTTCTTTGAAACGTCTGGCAATGTTGAGTACCCTTTAGAACATAAAACGGTGCTTTTTCTCACCTTTTCTCTGCTTGCCCAGTGAAATTTTACAATGCGATGGTTATGGTTTTACAGTTCTTGTAAAAAATGCAAAGTACTCGTCCGGTAATGATCTCATTCTGTAATACTGCCAACATCGAGTGAAAAACTCGTGGTGTTTTATAAACAGCTTGATTTGCTTAAACTTGCTATAATATGTATATCAGTGCTATCTGTGGGTAACTTTTAGAAAGATATTTTTTTTTCATTAACAAATCAAATCTAAACATGTTAGTCTAAACCGTCATTTTTTATTACAACTTCCAAAAACTTTTGGCACAACAGTACACAGATATGACATTAAAAAATATATTGCTTTTAAAGATATTCAATGAACAGTTTTTTCTTGAAATATAATTTGACTTATTTTTAGCCCATTTCATAACAATTTTTTAAAGTTAGACAAAGTTAATAATAAAGTCACCTAATATCAAGTTTGCAAATAATCATCATTATTTAATTAGGAATTATCTAACTAATAAACTAATAATAATATAATATTTTTAGTGTCACATACCACAGATGTTGATCAAAATGTTGTAGGAACTTTATTCACTTACCTGAAAAAGAAAAAAATATTTAATTTATAGTTATAAACACCAAATGATTAAACACTCTAAATAATAGATCGTCAGATAAACACAAATTTACAAAGACCGACAAAATTACAAAATCCAATACATCTAAAATATTTCATGCCATTATCTATTTGTCAATTTGACATTGTAAAATAATAAACGATGTAATTATATTTGTCTCTTCGCAGTCGTGATGGTGAATAAATGTAATAAAATAGTCGTGAATTTAGCTTGTGAAACCAGTAAAATAGTTGAACTTTGAATTATACAATTATTGATGCTTATCAGTTATACTGGTGTCATCAGCATGCTGTGACAAAATTTATCTCAAAGTACCATGACAATAATTTGTATTCATCTATTCTATTAAGCCTAATTGATCAATTCTGTATAACCTTATGACGTCGCAACATGTGCGCATACTCGTCACGATGTAACTTTGAGACTTCATCTCATATAGCCCTGTGACGTCGCAACATGATTTCATGTGACGCAACATAATTTCATGTTAAGCATAATTTAATACGAATATTTATTAATGTATAAAAACGAATAATTCGTACACTAAAAAACTGCAGACAAGTTTTTTTTCGGAATTACTTTATTTGCATTTTTAATGTACTTTTTTTTACATAAGTCTTGTTATGTTCATCATAATGAATCTTTACAGTTCATTACCTAATAAACTTTGGCAACACTTTGAAGAATTTCTTTCTTCAATCACTACTAAAATTTTTATTCCCTACATTTTAATTAAGGATTGCGATCTAAAGGGAATTGGTTTAAATATTTATTCTCTCTCATCTCAAAGTATCACATTAATTCGAACAACTACCGCGGACAAATATTTTGCATAAAACTCTAAAAATCTCCTTTCCAAACAAACAAGCAAAATCCTCGATTCGTAAATTGAAGTCACGACATAAAGCACCAGCTCCAAATTAAGACTTCGCCCTAATTAGCTGATTACGCTGCACCTGCTTTCACAAAGCCAGTTTTATTCGAATTTTAATGAATGCAGTTATCGCTCTGCGGGACCTGGCCTTTTGTGTCACGCGCAAAGTTTTTCTCTTTTGGTAATTTTAATGATTTTATTTTTTTTTTACTTTTTTAACCTCGAAAGCTGATTTTTTTTCCATTGGCTTACGAAGAATGTTAACAATTCATTATTTTTACGAGCTATCTTTTTAAATAAATTCAAAGGTTGTGTTGGGGGAACGTTGAATTTAAATACTCCTGAAAGCAATCAAAACACAAAAGGAAAGGGAGAAAATGTGGTGGGAAGAGCAATGGAGCACTGGATGGCGTCCCGGGCATTTGCTTGTTCAGAATAACTTAATACAGGAAAGTAACGTATCTGAATATTTTGGAAGCACAAAAGTTTAAAATGCTTGCTCAAAATATTTTGCAAAAGACAAGGGAGTCACAGAAATCACCTAACACTTTCCTAAAATGTTTTTAAAAAATTATGTTTGTACTCTATCTAACGTAATAAAGAATAGATTATATATTATTTCTAAGGGCTATATCCTATTGAATAAGGTGTTTATATAATTAATAGATTTCATTGGAAGACCCGAAACTTTTTCAGTTCATGAAAGTCTGTGGTCAGTATATTTCACAGAAATTCATATGCTTCAAATAAAGCAAGATGATTATACATGAGTGAAGTTAAATAAAATAAAAAATGCTATCCTTCAAAACTAGTGTTTGAAATATGGATAGCACTTTTACAACGGTAAATATATCTAGATTCTAGGCTCTGAATAAAGTAAATAATTCATACAGTCTTATTTCTATTAACCCATTTGCCGCGAGGGCAGTGATTCCCTTTCTGTGACAGGCGTTGCATCTCAGCATAGATATTGAAATGCCTTAGTATTATTTATCATCCTGGTTTTGTGCCTGTAACTTACATAAATTTCAGAACGTCTTAAAAAGCAGACAATGGTTCAGATAGTGTAGCATACAAAAGCTAAAAATGTTCTGGGGTTTAATTCTTCATATTTCAATTCGATGTGCTCCACATGTTGTTCAAGAACTAAGGGCGGGAGCTGCATTGAATTCATACGGAGGATTTTTACTGGTGTATATTAGGTACGACTTTGAAATTTTGAAATTACAAAAAAAAAAGATGATCTATAGCTTATTGCTTTTTGGAAATTGTACATACACTTCTAACTTCGAGTAGTTTTGACAATGTCAGGAGAAAAAAAAAACGATTAAAAAATTGAGAAGGAAAAAGATGTATAGATACTGCTTTAATAACAATGCTGCTGTATAACTGCCTTTCTGGGTCTCATCGTACTATGTTAAAAGGATATCCAAAGCTGTCTCCATGTGGTTTTTGACAAATGGAGACCTATGCATATGCCTATACAGCACACGTACAGTGTGCTGTATAGGCATCAACATTTTCTATTATTTTAGGCTTGCCCATGTTAGTACATTTTAAAGAGTCATTAAAGATCAAGATCTTTCAACCATTGGCGAAACTTGTTTACATCAGTGAAGTATTAGTTTGTTGAATATAGTTGAACAGAATTTGTAGTGTTATAATATACATAATGCCAGTCAATGAATAGATTGTATAAAAATAGTATATAAATTATACATAAAATAAATGATAAATGGTTTTCATTTGTACTAACCCTTTGAACATTTCCCAATGTCAAAAAAAGTGCAGTCGTTGCCAACGCTCAGTTTAACTACATGCAAAATGGCCGTCTATCGAATCGCCCATTGCGTGCCATAGAGCTAAAGAACATTTCTGACAGAGCTTTCACGCGATGGACGATTCTATCAACCGCCATGTTGCTGGTAGTTAAATCGAACGATGACAACGGTTGCATTTATTCAGCATTGGGATGTCTAGTTTTTCTTCTCAATCGGTGTATATTTTCGTCACATTCTCTAGATCTCAGAAGATGCCACTACCAATGGAAATAATTATGACATCCATTTTACAAATTTTACGAGAAAATTATGTGCTAAATAGAAAAGTATTCTAGTGTGACTATGTCCTCCTTCAGTATTTTAGTGAAATCAGTTTATTCTTCGTGAATCAAAGCATTAAAAATGTCAGAGTTGTGTCCTCACGTCGGGGGAAGGGTTAACCCTTTGAGGCGCAACCCTTTCCCAAAGCCGAAAAAAGGGCAGCCGTTGCCATCGCTCGACTTAACTACCAGCAAGATGGCGGAAGATCGAAACGTTCATCGGGTGCCACAGATCTAGAGACCCTTTTTTGACGACAGCTGGCTATGTGCGGCACAAAAGCGTCAAAACAGGGGTCTCTGGATCTGTGACACGCGATGAACGTTACGATCGTCCGCCATCTAGCTGGTAGTTAAGTCAAGCGATGGCAACGGCTGCCCTTTTTTCAACATTGGGCAATCTATACAGCTGTTCTCGGATTCTTCCATTTTTCAGCAGATGTCAGTGCTGTTAAAAAGAAACGTGACAATTTTTTTACGGGAAATGACGTGCTAAAAAGTAAAGGATTCTCGTGGAACCATGTCATCCGCAGCTATTTTTATAGAAATCAGATCTACTCTTCGTGACTGGCAACAGTCAAAATGTCAGAGGTTGGTGTTCCCAGAGCGGGAACACTGCGCGTTAAAGGGTTAAAAGGTGAATGAATGAACAAAGAACAGTACCAATATGCATTCTATTTCTGTTACCCAAAGAGTGTCGTTTTGTAGGAGTAAAAAACGACACTTTTTTCAACAACCACAAATGTCATTGTCGTACTGCATAGGAAAATGCTTTTTAAATAGCTTTACAAAAGTATAAATGTAATTTTGATGAACGATATCTTATCTGCAGTTAATTAATTATATATAGAAATTCCATCAGGATAATAAATTCTCATTGTACATACATACTGCGAATAATTACAGTAAGTGTAACAAATGGTTATTATAATGAAACGGAATATTAACATTTTGCTTCAGTTTAAAGCACTGGTCGTGTATGTTTCCAGAATAGAGTTGCATGCAATGAACAAAATTAATATCGCTGTTCTTTGTCAAGTGGAAGAAAAAATAAAAAATTACTAGTTTTTAAAGTCTCTAAAAACAGCAACATTATTATTAGTACATGTAGTATTATCTCGGTACACAGAATGATTCTTTTTCAGTTATGTCAGTTAGCGGTACATAAAATACATACTGTTGAGCATTTACGGAACAAAATTATTTTGATGAAAGTAATACCTAAGCCATAAAGCATATTTATAATTCGATGACTTCTAGAACTATACAGAATCATTCAACTCTTAAAATTAACAATATTCTCAATCACTCGATATAATTACATTTAATTACTATTTTAAAAACTCTCAACGACTTCTACATAAGCGATAACGAAAAGGAGCAATTTTCTTTTCAGCTCAAAGTATCCATACTTATAATCCAGATAAGCTTGTCTAACAACTTATTATAAAAAATTCTTTTATAAACTTACGGTGAAGAATAAAATTCTTAACAGAAAAAAAAGAAAAAAATCAAAAAATAAGAAAATTCTTTCCTTGAGATAAATTTTTCAGTTACCTTAAAATTAAAAGTTTCGAGCTCCCTAAAAAAAAGGGAAAAAATAAAACTTTTGCAGCAATCTTCTAATTCAACTACAGTCTTCAATGAAGACAGCTGGGGGGGGGGGGGGGGGGGACTGTAGATAGCATTCTTATTTTTTTTTTCCCTGGTAGAATGAGAATTCTTGCAATTGAAGAGTTGTTTTATATATATTTCTCTCTTATCTATACAGAAAGAAAAAAATAAGAAAGTCTAAGGCTAGACTACTGATTACATAAAATAAATAAAAGTTTCTTTTTCTTGTTCCGTAAGCTTCAAATCTACGATTGGCATCGTTTAGACTGCATCTTTGTTCAAGAAGAAAGATGTTTGATCGAGAAATACTTTGATTATTTGATTTCTAAACAAAAGGCAGAAAAGTACCTTGATTCTTTCCGTTTTAAATACAGAATGTACTCTGACACTAAAAACATTACATTAATTTGTTTCAGTAAAATGTGAAAAAACGTTAAAGGTAAAATTTTTGTCTCTACTCCTGAATTGATCATTGAAGACAATAACTATATTGGAGAAAATAACTATTAAAAACAATGTTTAAAAATTTTATAGATTTTTTAATTTAATTTTTGGTATGAAAATCTGACTTTACATATTGGGATAACTACCTCTAGTCTGATATATATATATATAGATAGATAGATAGATAAATTATAGTTCAAATTTTTTGAATAGTCTAACGCTCATTTATATACAGGGTGCTCACAATAGTCCTCCTCGCCCGCAATTTTTCAATAATTATATTAAACGAGGTGTCTAGGCATAGAAAGTGGCTATGCACTACATGATTCGAGTGGTTACGGCACCACCTGGTGACAAAGAAAAGTAAATGTTTCTAGGTCGAGAACTGTTAGAGTCATAGAAAGGAAGTCACTTACAAAGTTGTAAAACTTTATCGATTTAGTACGTAAAGATACTTTAAGCACAGTGATACTGAGAGGCAAAATGTCTATAACTTGCATTTGTTTGGGTATAATTTCCCAAACTGTTGCTTAAAAACGCGAGAGAAAAGAATAAAATATCATATTTTCCACCAATTAAAACTACCCGGCGTACTTGTTCAGTGATAGAATAAAATAAAGGTGTTCTGATGATAACTAGTTGTTATTTTGAGAGGATAAGACTTTAGTGCACAACTAGTGTTAACTATTATTCTTTATCAAAAGAGAAAACAGTCCAACTATGTTATCGCGATCCCAGATTGAGCGGGAATTTGGTTTAGTGAGAGATATTAATATATATGGTTGGTTTAAAGATTTGAATTTATAATAAACCCGGTTAATTCGAGCGCTATGGATATAACAAGCAAACTGCCTCGGCCCTGCTCACCCATTTTTATAACCGAGCTCTGCTGTAATACATATTAAAAGAGACGACTAAATAACTACGGTCGAGTTCGCTTAATAGAATATCGGTTAAGAGAATCTCTCGCTTAATGTAATACTTTTCAAGGTACCAAACAGTTTTAAATAGTGATTGTGATCCCGGATAATGGAATTATTTGAACAGTTTTTCGTTCCAAATTTGTTATTCTATAAAGTGAGCTCGAATGTATCCATCACTTTAATCTAACCATCACTTTGGTTATGCAGATTGTGAAAGGAAAAAGGTTATTTATATAAGGCCCAGGATAAAAGCTTAACTAATATTTATGTACTTATTTATGCAATTTGTTTGCTGCTGTATTCAGCAATGACGTAATCAATGTTGAATACAGTTTTCAGTTTATTTTGATCATTTTTGTTTGTTTGAACCATCGCCTTTTTTTTTTCATCGCCTCTTTTGTTCCAATATATTCCTTCTGCAGTTATTCTATGAACGAAAAGGAGAATACTAGTAATCCATATTTTATTTTTGTATAATGATATAGCCAGTATTTTTGCAATATACCCATGTCAAACATTGACTTTCCAATTGTTAATGATTATCTAAATGATTAATTATACACAACAGAATGTAATATATTCTTCAGGTTAAAGATTATCTACATTTTTCTTGTTGGTTCCTTCAGAAAATCTAAACACACGCATATAAGGCAAGCTATAAGGTTACTCTTCCAAAATATTTGTGTAAGTTATGATTGGTAAAACAAACTATACACACATATGCATATATTAAAAAATAGAATGTCTCTGCATACACTTTTGTTACAGATTCTTTAAAATGGTATTCCTGTGTGATTTATGATACTTTCAAAAAAGATTTTTTAAATATAGTACCAAATATTTTGTACTGCAGTAATTTTTATAATGCTACTATAAGTTTAATTTATGTTTCTAAAAGTTTTGTAAATCTCTTGGATTTACCATATAGTTGTTTTTAATCAATTATTCCGGGATTTTTTTACGTCTTTGCTACGTAATTTTTTCTTTTCTTTATAAACTGTGTAACATGTTTCTTCAAATGAAAGGCCATAAATTCTTAACCAAGAATCTTAAGTATAATATGTAAATTTTCTGCCATTATATGTCTACATATTTACAATCACCAATTAATGTATTTAGCTTTTCATTTTCAAAGTTGATAAAAGAAATTTCACCATGTGAGATTCATAACAAATTATCCAGATATATTCGCATCATCATGTAAAAAATCATCCTTTTTCTGCTTTCTACTATCACTTTCACAAAATGTGGGAGACCTTCGACGCCATGATAAATTAAGTCTAGTCACGGAAGATTATCCAGAAATATTCTAAATGTAGCTCAGTCTCATATCGCTGCTGCTTTGGAGTACAGAAAATAATTTATGAATTAAAATGAATGTATTTTATTATTTTTATAATAAAATTATTCATGTAAAATTAATGCTAAATGCTTTCTATGAAACGTTGTTTGTGAGAGAGGAGTTTACACGATTAATTGTCGTACATGTTTAAATAGAAATAACTACTAATAAATTCAATCCGTAACATAAGGACTCTAAAGTAATTTAAATATGTTTTATAATTATACATTTTTATTTATAATTATATGTATTTAGTGCGTAGGTGAAATGCGGAACAAGTTGCTTTGGTACTAAACACTGGATTGTGTCAGGCTGATCACCTGTCTGTGGTACATGGTTTCGCACCCCAGAGTTAGAGATATGTTTAAACAAATTTGGTAAGGGATTATACAATACGAAATATAGCAAAAGTATTGTGCATGTATGCAATCGCTTTCTTCCGTAATTTGTGTAAAGTCCCTTAAATATGATCTTCTGGTGTGATTTTTGTCTTCGGCAGCCATTGAAAGGTTTAAGTCAAGACATGTTTATCCTGATATCTCTGACCCTTTTTATGATGAAAGGCTGAAAGTTTGTAATCACCTAATTAATAATTTAAATGTTTTGTACATCACCTAAATGTGTAGTATGCATTTTACTAACTGATAGTTTTTGAACGGGGCCGTATAAAAATATTATTTTTTTTATTTATTTAGATTAAATCTTCTGAAAACTTATTCGACTACATTAAATTCTGTACACTTTTTTACTAAATTTTATAATTTATTATATATGTCTATGATTAATATATAGATCTAAGGAATAAAATCCTAGATCAGTGTATTGGAGACACCCTGTGTATATCTATCTTATATAGAATATCCATACTTTATAATGCCTAGGCAGGCAAAATAGGTTCTCTAACTATCACATTACTATAAAACGTGATTGTTAATTTTGAAAAACGATTAGTTTGGGATACAGAAACAGTTATATGTGTTTTACGTTAAGTAATCCTGAAAATAATATGAAATGTTTTGAATAGGTAACTGATTTTTTTTCCCGCTACTTTTTTTTTTACATACAAATTCTAGGCAAAGTCTAAAACATTATTTTTAGCGTGCTATTTAAAACATAAAATTATGAAGCAGGCCTTTTGCCTTTGATTATAATTTAAATTGATTGAGGTACAGCTGCCATTATAGAAAGTTGTATGGACCAGATTAAATAAATTTTATGACAACTCCTTTTTTAAATTTTATTTACGAGTAAATTTCATATTAATATGTTTTTTTTTTTCATTTCATGTACTCTAAATTTTTAGAAAAAAACTGAATGTCTGTTCAATGCTATCTTAATGCATCCAAAAATAATCAATTTTCAAAATAAAAAAAATGCCCAAATTTTTATGTTTATTAAACACGGGGTTTCTTCTTTAATAAATAATATCATTTAAAAGGATATGTGACTTTTTGAAATTTAACTGGAAAATTTTTTATCATCGATAATTTTAAGATCTCTTCGGCACAATTTTAAAGATAATATTGGGTCATTCGTGAATTAACTTTCATGAATTGGCTCATTCGTAAATTCTGTATCACCCTTTTGTACCATCGGCGTCCTGTCTTTTAAATGTGCTATTAAAGTACCTGTTTTATATCGTAATATTAGAGATATCCATAAATTTCAAACCATTCAGGTTTATAACGGTTGTGCAAGGAGTATAAGACTAAACCCTAGATGCTAGACTGAAGATAGCAATGGACTAGTAAAATACCACAGAATACATAGAGCGAGAGACTAAATAATTTAGATTAGGCAACTGAATCGATTCGTTTTCCTTAAAATCAATTCTGGTGGAATCGGACCAAGTTTAAGACCATGGCTGAAAACACATATTTTGGAAAGTAATTCGGTTCTGAAGTTATTCGAAAACATGAGTCGCTGTGTAGCTTCCGAAACATAGCTGCTTTATATCTCGCTTGTAAAAAATTAACTATTTTTATAAGAAACTATATAAAATATAAAATAGATATTATATATTGTAAAAAAAATTTCAAACAATTTCTTTTTTTCGTATTCCTTCCGCTTACTTAGTCGACAGAGATCGTACCGTATTTTTATTTATCAAAAACAATATACTTGCAGAAAAAAGAAACGGCAGAAAAGTATTTTAACATGTATACCAGATAAAACTTTTTCGCTGAATAGCCCTATCAACATAAATATATGCCTTAGAGCAATAACTGAAAAAAATATGTGTACCTCAGCCCGAGTAAAAAAAATTAATTTAATAAAAAATTAAATAAATGTTGGTTTTCAATTGAATTATTCTTAAAATGTTCAGAAATAAGTATTTGAAAAAATCCCCCCCCCCAAAAAAAATATGTTCCGAAATATCGCATGTACTTTATAAATGCTATAGATTCTACAGTATAATTTTTATAGATTCTGTAGATATGCATTAATAATAATTCCGGGAATTAGGGCATTTGTATTTCCCATTTTCTCTATCTTTATGCATGAATATATCATAAGCATCTAAATGCATCCGCAAAAGCATGGCATTGGCATTAGCTAAATTATTTTTCCCGCAATATCTGGGCGAAAATATAACGCGGAATGCACATGTTGATTAAACTAATAACCCTATACATGTCAAGGATCTTTTTTCTCGAATGTATCCCTTCCCTCGTAAGCAAAGAACATATGAACATACTCAGGGAGTGCATGTCAAAGTTGCATTAATACAGAAGAAGTTTTGCTCTTGATGAACAGGAGTATAGGAGGGAGAAAAGAAAATATGCAACAACGAGTAACGTCAAACTGAAGAAGTCAAATGTATCTGTGTTTCCTGCACTTTTTTTTAAATATAGGAAATTGTAGTTAAGTTACTTTAAACCTTTGAGGCGCAACCCTTTCCCAATTCTGAAAAAAGGGCAGCCGTTGCCATCGCTCGACTTAACTACCAGCAAGATGGCGGACGATCGGAACGTTCATCGCGTGTCACAGATCTAGAGACCCTTTTTTGACGACAGCTGGTTGTGCGAGGGCGCGTCAAAGAAGGGTCTCTAGATCTGTGACGCGCGATGAACGTTCCGATCGTCCGCCATCTTGCTGGTAGTTAAGTCGAGCGATGGCAACGGCTGCCCTTTTTTCAGCATTGGGCAATCTATCCAGCTGTTTTCGCATTCTTCTATTTTTCGGCAGATGTCAGTGCTGTTATAAATAATCGTGACACTTTTTGTTACGGGAAATGACGTGCTAAAAAGTCAAGGATTCTCGTGGAGCTATGTCACCCGCAAGTATTTTTATAGAAATCAAATCTATTCTTCGTAACTGGCAACAGTCAAAACGTCAGAGTTTGGTGTTCTCAGAGCAGGAACACTGCGCATTAAAGGGTTAAATAGGTGATTGCATTTTTGGCAGTATAGACGACAGCCGTCTATAAATTTACTTCTATGATAACGGTACTTTTAAGAAAATAGTTTCTTGTGAAAATAATCCTACAAAATTTAATTACGAGGTATTTACAAATGAGGGATAAACGTTTTGGAAACTGTTAAAGAGATCGCGTTTAAAGAATAGTAATAGAATTTTGTAACAGAAAAAAAAAACTGTACGAGAACTTCTTGATCCATGTGTTTTTTTTTTTTTAAAGTTCCATAACTACAAAAATAAGGGAACGAAACTGATTCAACTCCTCTATGATTCTGATAACTCATACACAAAGTATACATGTGTACTGTTTATATATGGATAATATTTGCCTGTTTTCCATCAAGTTTGGTTTGCAAAAACACAACATTTGGTCACCACTTTGGTATTATAGTCGTATAACTCTTTTTACAGTAATAGTATCTATAATAATTTAGAATATACTGGTTTCCTGAAAATTACTGACAAGTTGCTTTTATGTTCATTTTTAAATTCAATCTTAACGATTGAAGAAAGGAAGAAAATTAAATATGCATACACATTTTTATGAATATGTATGCATATTTTATAATTCTCTAAACTGCTGCGTTCTGTTTTTTTACCATGTTTTATGCTACTTATCCGTCACAGTAACTACTTATCTTCAAATTTCATTACATAAAATCTGATTTACTAACACGGCATTGAAGTCATTAAGCTTACAGTAATATTGCTCTTGAACTTTATCATTGTTTGTTTGTTTGTTTTTCCATGCAGTTGATGTAACGGAAAAATAGTTTCTTCTTTCTTAAACAATAATTTATAAATTAAAACTACTTTCATTCTCACTTATACTAAAAATATAGAGATCAGAATATACCTAGAAAACCTTCTATGTATTCGTTTATTTATGCTAATATTTTTTCTTCTTTGTATCAATAAAGATTTGCTATCTGAAGAAGATTTCTATCTTGTTGGTTAAAACACTATCAAGCGTTTTTACTTTTGTATTTTAGATACTTAGGAAACAAATGCATGTGTAATAAAGTAAAATTACTATTCAATCATTCAAACCTTCCCGTGCTTCTTCCATAATTTGTAATGTGCAGTGCATTTGAATTGTTAATATCAGTCAATAAACATTTTGTCAATCTTTTTTCTGTATAAATGTTGTTCGCTTGTTTCTTTGAAAATTCTATGATCACTCAAACAAAATGATTTTGTCATACACCTTAAGACACTATTTAAAAATATTCATAACTTTGATTCTCATGCATATTTCATTTCAGAATCCTTAATGAACGGTTCAAACATGCTACAGCCGGTAAAGAGGGAACTACTTCAACTAATATTGCAAAAACAACAATACGTATTTAACATTATTGACCTGTGAAATTCCAAGTGAAGAAATGCAGCAAGGTAAATAAAAAATTCATGGAAACAAGAGTACTATAATAGTGTTCAATTACCACGACTATTAAAACGGCATAACAAATATTTTGATTCCAGAATATGCATCTAGACAGACATTTCTGGAACCTATTAGTGATTATTTACTTGCACGCAATGCGTCACAGACCATTTAAAAGGCATTTTTATGTCAGCGCAAAAAATAGATGTTTAATCACGCTAATTGAAGCACCTGAAAGAAAATAGCCACGAATGCTAATATTAATAACAATTTTAATACAAGAGAAATGTTATAATTTTACTCATAAAAGTGCAATATATTTCGAAGCATCAAGATTCATCCGACATAAAGGTGTGCAGAAAGTCAATTTAAAATTTTCAATATATAGCGATGTTGGATTCAAAAATTAAAGAAATGTTTGAATCATCCGTACACGCCTGACGAATTTAACTGAATTCCAAATAATAAAAACGCCTCCCAGAAAAAATTCGCGTCAATGACAAAACTAAAATGAATAGAAGGACAATGGAAACACCTTTTTATCCTCTTCTTGCTTTTGGTTAATTCTCTGTCTTCTACAAGTGTGAAAGTTGAATTTTTGCAGCTGAAGAAGGTTAAGCCTTTCATAGAAACCAAAACTTATGCTCTGTACTGTTTTTTTGTATATGTGTGATAAATAAGAAACTTCCCCCACCAAAAGTTATCATCTTTGGGATAAATACTTTTTTGCTAGATATTTTTCCCTAATTATTTGTATAGTGTTCGTTAATTTAAACCGAAGGTTATATTTTAATATTAATAATTTAATTTTATATTGAAAATAAGTTTTATTTTAATTTTGTGCTAAAATTTCTATATCCATAAGAAATCTAAAAGTATTATTTTTCTCAAACCTCTAGTAACTATTAATTTTAAAACAGACCCCATTTTTTAGAGGCAAATATTCTTAATTAAATATGAAACCCTCTTAAGATAGTTTAATAATACTTTGCTAATGAAGAATATAAAGGAGGTAATACTCTACCATGCCATATTGTCACGATTTTGTCTGTTTACACTGTAATTTTATGTCCTTCAGAATAAAAATATTCAAAATGGGTTTATAATAAACAATGAAGAATCAGAAAAAATAAATTGAAAAGATAAGCTCTTCATCAAACTACCTGCATTATCGGCGGAGTTAAAAACTTTGGCGTCAGCAAGTACTAAGCACTTTACCTGCAGTAAAAAAAATCAAAAGTATAAAGTGGTGTAAAAATTGCTTCCCTTCGCTGAAAAGGTAATTAATTGGATTATTAAATTAAGATTATTAAATTTAAGGGCTTTTCTTTCCGGATATGGGTGTTATAGAAAACTAATTTAATTTAAGTGCGAGTTTATTTAACAAAATCAAGAAATTTTATGACCATATTAAATGAGCATTTCGCCATAAACATTTATGAAGATCTTATAAGTAAATCATAAATTTTCAAGTGTTTTTATCTTCCAGCAGGATTGCGAAATAATTCTTTTCGCGGTGCATTATTTCAAAACTTATTAAAAAGCATGTGTTAATTACAAATTATTTCCTTATTTTTTATGTTGTTCAGCTAAAATTTTTATAGCGTTCTGTGAAGGGTGTACATATTTTTTACCCTTTAACGCGCAGTGTTCCCGCTCTGGGAACACCACTCTGACGTTTTGACTGTTGCCAGTCACGAAGAATAGATTTGATTTCTATAAAAATAGTTGCGGGTGGAATAGCTCCACGAGAATCCTTTACTTTTTAACACGTCATTTCCCGTAAAAAAAAAAAAATGGTCACCATTATTTTAAACAGCACTGACATCTGCTGAAAAATCGAAGAATGCGAGACCTGCTGGATAGATTGCCCGATGTTGAAAAAAGGGCAGCCGTTGCCCTTGACGCCAAAAAAGGGTCTCTAGATCTGTGGCACGCGATGAACGTTTCGATCGTCCGCCATCTTGCTGGTAGTTAAGTCGAGCGATGGCAACTGCTGCCCTTTTTTCAGCATTGGGAAAGGGTTGCGCCTCAAAGGGTTAAAAAAATATGTACACCCTTCACAGTGAATAGTTAATTTTACATTTATCGAAGTGCCGCCCAGGAGGTATAGGGTTTAAGAACCATCCTATCACCCCTTGTGTCCGGGTTCGAATCCTGGCTTAGGTATGGATGTTAGCTTGTCTGCCCCTTCATAGAGGGTAACGCTGGCTGCCCACTGGATTCCCCCATGATAAACTGACCACAATACCTTTGGGCAGTAGTTATAATGGACAATACCTCATCGGCACGTGCCTGCCCGATGAAAAAAAAAAAAAAAGCATTTATCGAAGAAATTTAAAATACATTGTAAACTTCCCTCAAAAATATATTGTTCTTGTTCACACTGAAACATTTCAAAATATTGTAAAGACGCTGCACTTTATATTTTAAAAAAGGCCATGCCAAGATCTTTACAGAAAATTTTAACACTTATCATTATATTAACATACAGTGATGTAGTGTAATTGTTTTTAAATTATTCGCGATACATGGGTACAGACGTCAATCTGAAGCAAGTTAAAATTCCGTACAAGTTTATTTCTTCTCGTGTAGGAGTAATATAAATGCTACAGACACTTTTTCGAATTATAGAATTATGTTCTCCTCAATAGCATATGTTATTATATAATATGTAATCCTTAATAACACATGTTATTTTTTTACTTGAAATAATCTTACATCTATGAAATAAGTTTTAAAGAATGATTGCCCATAGAGTGTAATGTATTCGAACCGAAAAATTTTGTTAGATCAAAAAAATATTGTGCTCAATACATGTACAATTATTAACAAATAATATCTTAATCCAACAAAATTATTTGGTTAAGATATCCCAAATCAGATTTTGTTCCAATAAGCAAAACATTCTTTTTTCGTTGTCATTAAGGCATTCAGACCAAAATCAAAATTTTATGAGTCATGAAATCGATGTAACATTGGGAAAAATAACGTACGGAGTGCCGGAACATGATATATTTCCGTGATTTAAATCCATTTAAAACGAATAACAGAAAATTATACACAAATCGTTTCACCTCGCATGACCGACAGACGCTTCTGTCAATGAATTCCGATAACAAATTGCGAAATACGCAATGCGTCCACGCAGGCAATAACTAAATTAAGCATAATATCGGTAATTCTAACTTAAATCAATCCATCAGCCTTTTAGGTCTGCATGCGATTCCAATCATACGCGTTAGTTGCGAATGGTTGTTACTGGGAAAATGGAATAAATCATTCTCCGTTACGATCTGCTTCTCTTACATTTTTCAGTTTAGGGTTTTATTTTCTGTTTTATAGCTGCTCACCTTTCATATACACTAAAAATATCCTATAATTTAGAATTTGAGTTTAAAGCAAAGTTTTCTTTGCGGGTCAAATAAGCATCAATAATGTAAATTTCCCCAATTGCTATTCCTACACGTGTTTTACCCCAGTTGCTATTTTAAAAATACAGGGTTACAGGTAACTCAAAGCATTCCCGGTAAGACGTTATGAGGAAACGAAAATGCTACAATTTCTACCCCCAAATGCGTGACGGAGAATCAGCAATTTTTGGGAAGATTAAATAAATAAGCTTTTTTCTGGGATAACCCGAAATTTGATCTTCAAGTGCAAATTTAAAGAATTGTGCTAATTAAATGAGTTTCATTTTAAAATTTTCATAGATTAACCTCTAACTAAGCTAACATAATCATGAAAAGTACAAAACTACTTTAAAATTTAAATTCACAACCGATTACATGTATTTTTTAAATTTTAAATTCACAAGCTTCCTTTCAAAAGCACCAATTTGCAGCTGAATGCCACATTTTGGGTTATTCAAGAAAAAGGTTTGAAATTCAATTTTTTTCTAAAATCTTTTAATTTTGGAAATAAATATGGGGGGCTAAAATTGTAGAATTTTGGATCCCCTATTACGTCCTATCAGGAATACGTCGAGTTACCAGTAACCCTGCATAAATTACATCAATGTTTGTTTTTTATTATGGCAAGCCTAGACGAGCTACATCTGCCTATCTGCCTACTGGAGGGTTGCCTTGTTCAGAGGACTTTTTAATGGATTCTAACGCGTATGCACGTTACATCTAGATAAAAACGACCAAAACTCCATACTATTTGATCGACAGCCCGAAAGTGGTACCTTCACACTTCAGCCGTCTATCATATTCAGCACCTTATCCACTCGGCTATAGTGGGGCCTAAATAAGTCAAAATTTAAATTATATCAATAAATCTAAATTACAGACAACTGTACTTTCAATTTCAGAGTAGATGTAACGCCTTTATGCCGAATATTTTGCTTAAAAGAAAGATTTTCTCAGAATAAAGTTTTATGTAAGCCCGATTGCAATTTGCAGACATACTATATAATGTCAAGTGGAAGTAAAAAGAAATCCTTTTCATATGACTGGTATTAAATATATTTATTACCGTTTCTGTCGTATTTTATTAATCAATGTTTTCGTATTACTGTAATTTGTAGATAGTTTCATCTGTGCATTTAGCATTTCAAAAATAATCTTTCTGCACAACGTTTAGATAAACTGCAATATAAAAAAATTTATATTCCCATTTTTATATATTTGAATGCTTTTACATGTAAAATATGCGTGTATAAATAGCCATAGGCGTCGTATTTTGAACTATTTCAAGTTAAGTCTTCAATGTTTGTATTCAATTTCATATCTTGTCTACCCGACAGGTTATTTCTCGTACAATTTAATAGGTTCTGCAGACCGTATGCCCTACTACTAAGTGGTTTTTGAAAGTATTAAGCTGCATGTCGTATGTTGACCATTAACTAATATAAATTGTTTTATGACCATTTAATTAGGATTCCTGTTATTTCGATTATAATACGAATAATTTGAAAAAGATTAATTATATGTTAAAGTTTATGTACATGAACGAAAGTATTTTGAGAATACCTAAAGAGAATTTCAACATTTCTGTTTGTTTTACTCGTTGTTTAATCAGTTAACTGATTAAAGTCCTTCAAAAAATTAATTTCATAATAAAATGCCATAGTATATTTTTAATAATACTTTTATAATTAAAAAGTTATACATTTTTTTACAAATACACTACATGAGTCACATTATACATATAGTTAAACATAAAAATCAGTTTTTAAATTTGGTAGAACTATGTGTCTCACGATGTAAAAGTATTATCAAAGCACTATACGTTAGTAAATCAATCAGTGAATCCATATGTTTTTAATAATTTCAAATTGTCAGAAGAATAAATTAGATCACGTAGTCTCACTTTTAAAAGATTATCATTTCATATTTCTCTAAATTTTTGAAAAGTAAAATAATGTAATTTCGTCAAAAAATATACTTTTTTTAAGATATCTAGAAATTAGATAGTTAATTCTACCATATGTTTATTTTTACCTAGATGTTTATTTTTCAATAACATGCAAACATTCATATATATATGAAACGGCAGGCCGGTCGATATTCGCTTTGGAGCTCTAGAAATGCACCCGGCCGACCATTGCTCAGTGCTATTGTAGTCTTAATAGAGCTTCATAGCAAGCCGCTAGACAGTGGGACAAGCCTGATCCTCTGTAGCTGTCGATGTATATTAATCAACACACCTGGCTTGGAGCATGTCTTATTAAAATCTTAAGAGTTTTTCAGACAGATTTATCTAGCTATAGAGGCCATGAAAAAAAGCCCGCTTTCTTGACGGTGTTGACACTTTTATTATCTAGGGTCTAATAACTTATAAGTTGGTCACATGGTTCAAAAAAGGCGCATTTATTGGCTATTGAAATACTTGGGTCTCATATTCCCTGAGAGTAAGTTCCTGAGAGCTGCGGAGACTATGATACGGGAGAACGAGGGGAGATATATCAATTACTTTTTATTAAATTTAGATCCCGGGACAAATCCTTTGTCTGTAAACGAAAGCTGCTACGCGATTTCAAATTTTAAAGGGAAGATAGTATAAAATTTGAATTTTGAGAGGATAATTAGCTTTATATGATATATATATATATATATATATATATATAGATATATATATATATAATTGTTTTTATGTTATTTCTTTATTTAAATTATTACCTATTGCAATTATAAACAATAAGATAAACTGTGTACTTCTTTTTCGACTGGAAAAAACTTTTCTCACGATTATTTCATCTCGTTTTAGCATGTTGACTGACATTAAAAATACTATGGAATATACAATTCAAATATCTGTAAATCAAACATTTTTTTACAGTAGCAATAGTTCCTAAATATTTACGACATTCTGTTGAATAACAGCTCTGACGAATTTTGAAAATTTATTCTCTTAATAAAGTAACGCTCCACATTTAGAGTTTCATGTACAACTTTGATCATAGAGAAGTAAATTGTGTTCATTCTAAAATTCTAATGAGATTTTATGTTTCTTTTCTTTATAATATCCTTAGTTTCCAAACTCGTAAACGTTAAACCCAAACAAAGTTTTGAAAATAATTTCAGATATGCAGAGTAAACATCATACTCATATTTTGATGCCGTCTGGGGGAAACTTTTAAAGAGTATCTTGTAAAATTGTTGCCGTTGAAAAGAGTAAACTTTAAAATTTGACAAATTTCGTACCGAAAACTTTGTGCAAACGTGGATGTGTTAAATAAACAGTAAGATGTAATAAGAAGGCTGATCAAAAAGTAACGTTACAAAGCCTGAAGAGAAACGTGTATATTTTATTAATTTATTTCATCCAACCGACATACCAGCTGATAGTACATGCATTAGGTTATTTTTTGACATAGTAACCATATCAGTTCAGGCATTTGCAGCTTTGTAAGATGAGTTTGAATGCTCTAATGAAGCCACGTTGTGGCGAAGTGATTCACTTCCTTGTATGAAGCGAATAGTTTGATTCCTAGGTGGTCTTTCATGTGAGAAAGGGTGTGAAAGACGCTTGGAGAAATTACAGGGGTATAGGAAGGGTCTGAGATCCATGATATCCAAGTCTACTTTCGATGATGTCCAAGCGAAACTGCTTTCAACAGCGTGGTGGTCTTCTGTGCAACAAAATCACTACACCCCCAAGGACAGGATTTTAACCAAGAGAGAACATTCAAATTCATCTCATAAAGCGACAAATGCCTAAACCGATATGGCGTCTATGTCAAAAAATAACCTAATGCATGTACTATCAATTGGTTATGTTGGTAGCGTGGAAAACTCGTTTCACTCTGATCAAGTTTGCTGCCTACTTGTTACTTTATTTAAAGAATATAGTCAGTGAATTCATTCTGTGGAGGAAATATTTATAAAAACATACAGATAAAAATATACAGATTAATATACAGATACATAAAAATATACAGATTATATGCATGTATCTCAAAACCCGAAATTAATTAAATTTAAATACCTGAACATAAGCAATGCACATTTCTCAAACCGAAGGGTTACTGATGCGACTAAATGTAATTTCAGATTAAGGTGCCTAGCCAGTATTCAAAAGTTTGTACGTTCAATCCCGCGAGTGGTGGAACAAACTTTTCAACCAAAACACTCTGGATTTAAAAAAGAAAAAAAAACTCTTTCCAAAGTTTTTTTTTTTTTTTTTTCAAATAACTTTGTCCGGAAAGTCGAAATAAAATTTAAATTCCTGACAAAATTTATGTACTTTTAAAAGTATTAGAATTCCCTTACTTTAAATTTTAAACACACAGCACGTATGGGTGTATCTCTGTGAGCGCCAATACTAATATAAAAGAAATTTGTTTTTCATGCTGCCTAACTATTACTAATTAATGTCCTGGGAAATTTTCCATCATATTACAGAGGTTTGGATCATTTTTCCTCAAACTACATTCAAAGAGTCAAGCTGTGTGCCGGTAATTTTGATGGGGCTCATCTAATCCTAACACTAATTACAACGGAAGTCTCAATTTTGAAAGATTTAAAACAAACCATGCTCAAAATTTCTGCCACACGAAGACGTCTGACGTGGAACATTTTAAAGTTTTCTGCCCATTTTCTTACAATATCTAGCGCTCTTTATTATTATAAGACGCTTATCCCTAAACGTATTTTGAATCTGCCTGTGATGATCTGAATCTAATAGAGAACGTGTAAATTTTTGTTTTATTGCTTAAATTTTTTATGCTATACAAGATAGTATTTTGAACAAATTGCAGGATTGTATTTTGGCTAATTACATTTGTTTCAGAGGTAAATAATTAAACAACAACAATGTACAGAAAAGTGAAAAAAAAAACATGAATAAAACCACTTTTTTGTGAGACTAAAAAATTCAGATTTATTCGAAAAACTCATTAAGAGATGGGGGAATAAAACTTTTTCAATTACCACGTTTTTTATTTGTTCTTTTTTTATTACCTTACAACTCTAAGAAAGAGACAGACAAAATGCATCTTTCATTAAAAGAATTTATCTGCAAAAGAAACGGTCTGAAGACGAAAATGAACAGTTTTCCAGCTTTACACAGGTGAGAAGAATGCAAGTTTCTCGCATAAAGAGTCCCATTTAAGAAAATTTAATACGTTGTGGGTTTGGCCAATTACGGAAGAGACTTCATTAGAGCTCGACCAATAACGCTAACCGTAAATCTAATTTAAGTCACGGCCGAAAACGTTTCAAAACACGAAAAAAAATTACTGAGAGATAACTTATTAGAAGCAAAATGCATAAAATTAATTAAAATACAAATTGCACTTTAATGAATATGTGAGCATTAGTTGCAAAAACCAGGCGCGTAGCCTGGAAAATTTTTCGTGGGGGGGGGGGGGGTATGAATTTATATGGGTATAAATAGACGGAATTTCAGCACGGCATTAATCTTGTGACCACTAATCCAAAAATTTCAGGGGGGGGGAGTATATATCCTGATATCCCCCCCTGGCTACGCCCCTGGCAAAAACTCTAATTAAATAATATAGGGAAGCGACCAAAACTCTATTATATGAAATTGAGATTATTGTACTTTTATGACGGAAATTAATAATGACGTTAAAGAATATTTTAGTCCATAACCTAGATCTAGATGCATGCTCTTTTCTTTAAGAAATCGTACTTTTATGCGAATAATGCACCGATTCTTTCAGATTCAGTACTTGCAAATTCTTACTTAAACCAGATCTTTATTTAAAGTGTTTCCCGCGTTCTCTGGGAGTTGTGATATACGTTTCAGCAGTGGTGTTTTAACTCTGCCTTTGACTCATCATCGGTAACATATGTCCTGGATGAGGCTTGCAGTCTCACAAGTACTAGGCCAGTGATTTGCAGAGAGGACATTACTATTAACATAAGAGACAAGTAGTGTCTCCTAACTTGTGTAACATGACAAAATATACTCTCTCGACCCTCTCAGATTTTTTTCCACATTTTTAACACATTTCTTGAGCTGTTCTCCTGTCTATCAGACCGTGTCAATTGTATTCACTCTCTATGTTGGTCATAGCTTTGTATTTTTTTTCTTTTTTAGAACAAAATAACTTCAGTAAAACTTACTGTCTCTGCTAATGATGTAAAATACACATAGCTTCAGGCAGAACGCTTAAGCCAAACTTTAAAGGGTGATAAAACGCATCTAAGCAAATAACTTTAGTCTTAAAGATCAGGTCCATAACGTAACCGAGGAACCATCCAACATCGATCATATTAGCACAGCCACAATCGACGTCAGAACAAGCAAATCAACGTCAACTTGTAGCTCCACAGCATATCTGTTGCTAATATCAGCAACGTGTCTAGCTCTTTACCAGCTGCTTTAGGGTTATTATCGCACTGTTTTACACTCCGAAGCTTCCAGGTTCCACAAATTACACCAAATCCGGAGCTTCATAAAAAAATTATAAAACACCTTAATTTTTATTGGGATTTTCCGCAAGTATAGTTTGCGGGTTAAGTAATTTTCGTTTTGAGACTAATTTGTTTCCTAACGTGTTGCAAAGACTTCGAAAAATAATTTACAAATGAAACGTATGCGTAGCTTTGAACTAGTTCCATATTTTAAAGTTACGAACATATTTTATGGGATCCATTAATTTGTATAAGAGCTTCACAGACGCTTTACATGCGTAAAATATGTCGGTTCGATATCACGCGAGTGTAATAAAACTAGTTGAGTGCTCGCTCTTCGCAAAGGGAAGAAAAATATTTTTCCTTTGAAAAAAAGATTCATAAAGCTCTAAAACTCCTCCTGAGATTTTTAACGGAATCAAAAGATTCCTAAACTGTAAATCGCTAAAACCCTGACTCATAATGGTAATTTGTTAAGTTGACGTTACGAGTTTTGGGGTGGGAAAATCTGCTCTTAAGATTTTATTTAGTTAAAAATTGATGTTTCAGGAGTCAAACAATCCAATTTTGCGCTTTATTTCAAGTAAATCGGTCACTGGAAATAGTAGATGGGCGAAGTGTGAAGGTCCCTGGTTCGGGTCCCGTCGCGCATCTGTTGACCTAACCGTTGGGAGTTTTCCGTGGTTTTCTCCAAAACTTAGCGTAAATACGGGTTAGGACCTCTTAAAAAGACGCCCAAGGAGGACACCCCACCCATAGGCCTAGATCCCTCGCGCAGATAATTGGCCTTAATCCCACAACATAGTCATGTAAATCGGCCAATTGGAGTGCGAATTATGAATTTTAAAAACTTCTATTGGATAACATAAGGATTTGGGCGTTTTCTTGCTAAGTATAGATAATAAATGAGAAAAATTGCTGAAAACGTCCCATAAAACTTAAAATTAAAAAAACAATAATTCGTTTTTAAAAATTCACTTTAAAATATGTCAGGCAATGTTTTATTGAATCTCTGTCTAAAGTTGGTAGCCCTAGGACAACACCCTTTTGTGCTAAGCGACGAAAAGACACCTTACACATTCTATAGCCTGTTTCATTTATACATGTATCTGAAAAATAACAATACACCATAAGCAACTCTGGTTTGGAGGTCTGAAATATGGGTCACTTTAGCGGTAATAAACATTGCAGTGATAAGTCAATTTCACCGCTATAATTCATGCACATGCATATGCATTAGAATAAGCAATGAAGACAAAGCAGCAAATGGTGTAAGTTTCAGTGTAAAATACCAATTTTTTATGTAAAGAATCGAATTGTTTGAAACACAAGTATTTCCTTCGATAATATAAGCTGAGAAAAATTGTCTAAATTTTTACATATTAATAGCAAGAAATTCAAAAATCATTTTAATTAAGTTAGTAGAAAGCATCTTCAGTTCATTATTGTTGTGAATATTTTTTCATTAAAAAAGTGTTAAAGCTAAATTTTACTGAGTTCTAACATATCTCTGAACTTTTAAAATTAGTTTCGAAATAAAAAAAGAGCAATCTTTTTCTGTTTTCAGCAAAAAATGGGTTTTTGATTAATTTACATTTACATTTTTAGTTTATTAACAAACTCCAACTTTTTTGAATAAATGTTTTTAATGTGCGTAAAATAAACGTACAATTTTATTAGTTTATAAAAATTATATCAAGCTAAAAAACGTAAAAATATTCTAAGAGCCTTATAAGAGGCATAATTCATTTAAAGTAAAACACAGAATGGTCTCTTTCGAGCTAAAAATGGGAATTGCTTCAGTATAAGGCACTTAGCACGCTTAGTGCCTGAAATCTTCCCTTTTGGAAGCATCCGTAATAACATTATTAATAAAACTGGCCCTAAATTGATGATTTTGTGTACTAATGGGCGAAGTAATGGATTTACAGAAAGATGGGAGCAGAGTAATAACGCGGGAATTTACTACGTCATTTGCATGGAAATAGCTGATAAATTGTTATTTTTATATTTTCAAAACTATATTTATATGTGCTACACATGTGTGCCGCTTAATAAACACCGAGGTTATGTTTATGCATTCGTAAAAATTGTGTACTGTCGTTACAGTGCATTAATGAGCCTTTATGGAGGCAGTTAAAATAACTGAAGAAACTAGAAATTTCGAAAACAGAAATTGTAAGTATGATACAATAAAAAAGAAGAGAATAAAAAGATAAGTATTAGAAAATAGAAACTGGAGAAATTAAGATACAAAAGGAAATAAAAGCTAAACATTACATGTTTTATCTCGAATGAAAATATTTCAATTTCTTTTTTATTCTTGTATAGAATAAACCCGTATGCGGGTGTAACTGAAAAAAATATTGCTTGCGTATATTGTTTTAGTACAATAAAACACCCACAATTAGTTATTTCAGCTAAAAACATGTAACAACTTGTTTGCCATTTCAAAGCATATGAAAAAGTATGTGAAATTAAATCAGCTAGATTAATGTTTAAAAAACTATTAATAAATAAATAAAAGGCCTGAATGTCAAAAGCATTAAAAGAGCACCTATTTGAAGATCTTTATTAAACTAAAATATAGAAAGGAACCCAAATAAACGTTTTATAGAACCTACTTACATTCCATAATTTATTTCATCCATTCCTATATTACTCCGAATTCTTCTTATGTCAAGACTTTAATACTCTACTAAAAATCTTTAATTTTTTTTCCGTTTCCACATCTCAAACTATATTTCCGAGTCGTTTTACAGCTGTTGATTTGAAACGCAAATTGTGTGTACGTATGCCCGGGCACTGAGTAATTTAATTTTTTTTTCTTCCGGTTTCCCGTAAACTCCCGCCATATTAGTTTGAGCCAGTTGGAAATATTTCGTTGGAGAAAAAGAAGGGACGGTGGCAGATGATATATAGATTTTTTTTTTCCAGCTTCCACATCGATCGCGAAAGCATTTTCATTCATTAGGAAGTGCATTCCAGAGCTCTAATAAAATGTCCAGCCTGAAGATGGCCGGAAGTTGGCTCAGGAATTCGATGGGAGAACTTAAGGGGGGAAAAAATTGAATGGAAAAACAGGTTAAGATTGGGGGCTAAATGAGAAATCATGTTCTTTATTTTTTAAATAGAAGTAACTGAAATGATGAAGATCCATACATTATATCCCACATAAGATATAATGTATGGGTCTTCATCATTTTCTGACTTCAACATCTTTGCTTATTACACGTATGTTGTACTGGTAAAACAGCAAAACAGTTTGCAAATCTAGCCTGGTGCAAAAGAAATATTAATGCAATTAAGCTACTGAATTTTTAACTATTGCCTGTTAAATGCATGTACAAGACAAATATAAGCATTTAACGGTTAGCAACTTTGCCTTACCCATTGTTTAGGCATTCTCAAACACTTTTATTAGTCATAATTTTATCAATTGTTCTTCTTAGGATAATTAGATATATTAAATTCTTATTTCTTCAGAAAGTGGTCCCGTAACCACTTCAAATATATTAGGTATGTACAGGGGCGTAGCCACGGGGGGGGGGGGTTACTGGGGTCATAACATCCCCCATGAGGAATTTTTTGCCATGCAAAATGTATATACTTCACTACATTATCACACACACGTATGCATATATATGAGTTGTATTAGTCGTAATCCCCCCATGAAAAATTTCTGGCTACGCCCCTGGGTATGTATCCACAAGTTATAGACTTTTTCTCATCTAATAGTAAAAAAAAAATTATACATCGATTTGCCTTTGCTCTGGCAATATTTTAAATACCCACAAATTTCTAAATTAAAAAATCATCTTAAAAAATTGTTTAATTTAAACCCAAACAATATGACATCCGTACAAGGGTAATTTTAAAGGCTCCTTTCCTTGTCTCTATAATTACTTAACGTTCACAGGCGTAGCCAGGATTTTCATTAGGGGGGGGGGGGGCAGGACATGGAGTCTAACCGGAGAATGCCCGGTTTGTCGTAATCAGACCCTATGACTAGCTCATTTTAGGGGGGGCAGCTGCCCCACCCTGCCCCTCGCTGGCTACGCCCATGTTAACGTTCCAAAATAAAACACTCCAACATTTAAACCAATCCGTTCATGCTTATAGGTTTTGCAATGGCTTTTAACCTTCTTATCTACAGATTAACGTAAAAAATAAAAATATCTTAGAATATTTCATTTCTTAGTGATCCGTGCTTCCTTGTCTAAAACATACCTCCACAAAGAGTTCTTTTGACTTGCAAAACTTCCAATTAGAGATGGCCAATGATTCGATGAGTCGAATCAGTGATTCGAATCTTGGTACTGAGTGGCTCAGTCTTTACACTCACTCTCTACTGATTCGAATCTCAAGCCCTCAAGGGAAATACATTCCAAGTGCGAAGGGAAGAAAAACTTATTTTCCCTTTGCCGTTCCCAGAGATTTTCCCTTACTCTTTCAACTCTTTTCGACTCTTTACGACTCTTTTCGACTCTTTACGACTCTGAGTCGATAGATGATTTGAAACAGTAAATGAGTGGGTGTGGGTGAGTTGGTCACTGAGTTGGTGCAGCAACGAATCTTTACTGATTCAGTGTTTCGCTCTGTTTCGGTGATTGTATACTATCGTTGAGATTCGTTAGTTTTTCGAATCTTCTATCGACTCAGAGTCGAAAGGAGCCGAAAAGAGTTGAAAGGATGTTTCATTTAATTGAAGGTTTTTTTTTTCGAATCTTTGGTGTTTCATTTCTTGGTTGGTGGTCGGATTTAAAGTTTTATCTGTCTGTGGGTGTGGAGTGGGTCGAACATCGTTTGCTTTTGGCGGGGGCATAGGCGTTACTTCCTAAGGGCAAGAGGGGTCAATCTCCCCCCCGAAAAAAAAATTAAGAAAATCCCTCCTTCCAACTTGTCTGGCTGATTTAATATTTGTTTAAAATTTAATGAAACATCCCTTTTCTACTTTTAACTTCAATATATGTCCCCCTGCCCCCACCCTCAAAAAAAAAAAAAAAAAAAACGGAACGTTAAGTTTACATGGTGGCGGATTTTCATGTGAAGGGAAATAGAATGAAATAAAGTTAGGATTGTGCTTGTCACTTTTAATGAAGGATACAGGGGCGGTATTAAGCGCTCTCACAAAAGGACTTTGTAGTAAGCAAAATAACATTTCGCTTTATTGCAGCAGATTTCGTTTTTTTTTTTTTTTTTTTTACCTTGTTTTTCGTTTAAGGGGAATGATTTTATTTTCTTACGTAATTCAGAGAAATACAAAATAGGGTCTAAAGCAGTGGCGTAGTTAGTGTTATTGACAGTGGCGTAGCCAGGATTTTATTTCGGGGTGGGCTGGGTATCAAATTTAAAGATAAAGTTCAATTGTAAGCTAAGTAAAGGGTCCCATTTTTTTTTGGGGGGGGGCAGCAGCCCCTCAGTAGGACTGGGCCAAAAATCGACATATCGGTTTTATTTCAACATCAAATATCCGATATTCCCATTTTCATTTCAGTGAAATCTCGAATTCGATAAAGGGCAAAAATACAGGCCGGCCAGGGGCGTAGCCAGAAATTTTTCATGGGGGGGGGTTTATGACTACTGCAACTCATATATATGTATACGTGTGTATGATAATGTAGTGAAGAATATACATTTTGTATGGCAAAAAATTCCTCATGGGGGGTTATGACCCCCCTAACCCCCCCTTGGCTACGCCTCTGAGGCCGGCGATAAGAAAATCCTGAGATCAATACCAGCTTGTGATGCTTTTGCTACTGCTTTCTCTCGGAAAGCTTCTTCTTCTCTCATCGCAGAAAAAACAGCTCCATGGTTTATTAGTCTAATTACCATAATTAATTAACGTATATCTCGGAACCTATCCACCGGAGCGCGTTTTTATTGATTCTCGACCCCCCCCTAGACGTAACACCCCATCGATACATAAAATTTCGAATACTTTGACACCAAACTTAACCTTTTAATCTTACAGGCCCAGGGGGTCATACGAAGCTCCCCTATATTTTCAATTTGGGCATTTTAAACACTAGCCTCCTCCGGCGGCAACTCCAAAGTCTGGAAACCATCCCAGAGCCAATTTCTACATGTTTGCAGTCCTTTTAAGCCTCAATCATGGTTAATTAGTCTAATTACCATAATTAATTAACGTATATCTCGGAAACTATCCATCGGAGCGCGTTTTTATTGATTCTCGACCCCCCCTTAGGAACTCCCATCGTTGCATAAAATTTCGAATGCTTTGACACCAAACTTAACCTTTTAATCTTACAGGCCCAGGGGGTCATACGAAGCTCCCCTGTATTTTCATTTCGGGCAGTTTAAACACTAGTTTTACTGGAGCAAGGAGAGAGAGATGCTAACTGCCCGAGAACTCAGCGGAGAAGAAACCCGATGAATGGGTGAAGGGTGTTTAAATAGTACGGCTTTCGGCGCAGAGAGAGCGAAAATTTCTTTAGTTGTTTTATTGATTCAAGATTCGAATCACTGATTCGAATCATCGAAGTAGTGAGTGAGTCGAGATTCGAATCAGTAAAATGAGTCGAACCGCCCATCTCTACTTCCAATACTGGTTAGTAGAAAAAAGATTTGTTGTGCAAACCGCAAACC
This sequence comes from Cheiracanthium punctorium, assembly GCA_038373885.1. NCBI lineage: Eukaryota > Metazoa > Arthropoda > Arachnida > Araneae > Cheiracanthiidae > Cheiracanthium > Cheiracanthium punctorium. The sequence continues at coordinate 526,331 of JAWZYV010013341.1, read as the reverse complement.
TTCTTTTAACTTTACGAATATGGATTTTTTTAGTGACGCTGTGTAAATGCAAAGAGTACGAAAACACTATGATATAAAGGTCATTGTGAAACGAAGTAAACCATAAACTGCAGCTGTTTTACCGATACGCATACGTGGAAGTAAGAAAAACAGAGTGCAAGCAACCACTTACTCAGCTAACAATACGCACAGTGTAATGTAAAATACTCATGAGTGTTTGACAAGTTCTCTATAGTTCGATAACGAAAAATATGCAGTAGCATAAAATGCAGAAACGGAATTTTAAAGCACGATAAATTTTATTCATTTGTAAAAATCAATGACAGATTAATACAATTTCGTGATCAGGTGCGGCTAGTTGGAAGATTCACATATTACATCCATTTTATGGAATTAAAATAGGATGTCTTATATTTTTATTTAATTTCTTTTTTCTCATAAGGGGCGGTCACGTCTCCGCCACCCTCCCCCCCCCTTAGCCCGTCTTTAGTAGAAGTGTAAATGAATTAATATTTCTCCATGGTCTTTTTGTAGTTAGCATTGCATTGAATTGTAATTTATTTCATCAAGCAGCCAAAATATAAACCTAAAAATGAATTAATTTATTTTTAAACTTGATTTTCAAACCATTCAGGAATACCAACAGGATATCTTACTTTGTTTCAGATCATGTTAACCAGTCTAAGATTTTTTTCTTCAATAATTTGAGTTTCAAAAAAAATTGAAAAAATTGAAATTGCAAAATTGAAAAGAACTAATGTTAATGTTCTTTTCAATTTTGCTCGGATGCATAGTCGAAGCATGACTAAGAACTCACAAGGAAGAAACATGCAGAGAATTCAACACCAAAGTAACTAACTTTATTTTTCAGGTTTATCAATAAAACCTTTTGAAATAAAGTTGAATACATAACAAACTTTCGGTGCTATGCTTTTGCTTACAGATCTATCATTTCAAGGGTTTATTTTAGTAACTTTTCTCATCCAGTTATTTTTGGTATATGGAAATTCATGTTCTGGCAATAACCCTACCAAAGTCAGTCAGTATCCTTTGAAAAGAACGTGTTTTTTTATTTAAAAAAAACACCGTGCGTAAAATCTCGTGTATTTCATAAACTCACCTAAGCATCAGGACATCCTGGCCAGTTGAACGTCGACTTGCATCAACATTACTGCATTATATTTTTCAAAACAATCAATCAATCCATCAATTTTTCAAAAAAAAGGTATTTTTAAAAATTTAATTTTAATTGAAAATTTAATGTACACTTTAATGTTCGGGATATCTTCATCGGGATATTCTCTGAAAACTTACACTAATTACAAGAGTTGGTGGATCTCTTTTTAGCATATATACATTTTTCTTATGGTTTTTATGTGGTTGAAAGTTCTTATCAGTACTGTTATCAAAGTAATCATTTCTTATTTTAAAAATAAAAGAATTAATGCTAAAGCAGATACGGTGTTTAATTAGAGTTTCGGGGTAATTTGTTTGGAGAATTTTAATGATAATCACATATCCATTTACCAAGAGAACTCGTTTCGCTTTTTCATTGTACGAGCATTCTCCTTTATGCCTAATTATTCTTAAAATTTTCATTTTCAAATTTATTTTTGTAATTTAATTAATTGAAAAGCCTGCCATATCTGACGTTAATGGAATGTTCTACATTCAAACGGCTAAGAAGCGTATAAATAACTGAGAACTGTATTTTTCCGTTTAATGATCATTCTCATTTTCAACTGCAGCGACTTATATCTCAAGCTTTAAAAAAACATAATTAGTACAATATTTAAGTCTAAAACTAAAAAATGTTATTTAGATCTTGTTTTAATTACGTTGATTATCAGAAAGTATAAATCTCCTGCATTGTTTATTCAAGTTTGCTAAATAAATAGCACAAAATAAAAGTTCATAATGTATATCTGTGTTTCAGTTAATGTAAAATATCCATTAGTTGTAATTTAAAAGAAGTAATTTTTCTTTTCAATAAAATATTTATTCAAAAGAAAATATGACACTGCAAATTTCTTATGGGAAAAATAAACTGAGACTTCAAACAATCAGTGTTTGATAAAGTATCCAAGCTTTTCCTTTCCGTTGAAATTTTTATGGTCATCCCTGAAAATACATCATACATACATCTGCGATACTGACTGTGAAAAGCAGTTTAAAACAAAGCGGCCATAATTTATAGAGACTAATTTTTTCCTCATTTTACGAAAATAGAAGTTCATCATTTTCATTTTTTAATTAATCGATAAATTTTTTTATTTTTTAATAAAAAGGTGGAAGATCAACATTAGTATGTAATAGAGTAAAAATATATGAACAAACGTTAAGTAATAAGTAAGAGCCTAGCTTGGTGCAGATGTAAATGAGTATTAAGAATGCAACGTATCCACCACCAGTAATTGAAAAATCTTAGCATACCGGTTTCGACATGCATCTGATCCCTGCTCTCTCATTGGCTCACAAAAACCACTCGCCTCAATCCCAGACATTTTCTACTTTTACTGAGCAATTTTTTGCCTTCGCACTCTAGCACTGACGACGACATGTAAGCATGTCGAAACCGCTAGCTAAGATTCTTCAATTATTGGTTCTGGATACGTTGTTTTCTTAATACTTAAACGTTAAAGTAGTCTCGGCTGTTGAAACTACCTAGGGATACATTAACATAAGATTACTTATCGTTTATTTAGGTGTAAAACGCCCGATGAAAAATGATGAATCCAGCAAACTTTTAATTTAATATACACCAAATATTTATTAACACGGTATATTGTACTTTAATCTATATTATCGTATAAAAAGCTCCTATTTTTAAAATTCCTAATCTAATGTTGCCATTACATAAGTAAAACAATTAAAGGAATATGGAAAAAATAAAAATAATTGCATGCAGAATACTCAGTAAATCCTCGACGGTTCAGCAGAGGACTATCATGAAAATTTTCAAGCTGTGTTAATCTTGGGATTGTATATAAAGTAGCACTAAATTCGAATTCCCTTTGATATGACCTAAATTTCTCAAGAGAGTTTACTTATGTCAATAAATGTTTAATTTATGAAGTAACCTAATTTGACTGCCGTAAAAACCATCCAAGTTATTCAATTAGTTCACATGGTTAGTTCACCCAGTTAGTTTTCTAACGGAGTAACATTATAACTTACAACAACCTTGAAAAAAATAATTCTTTAGATAGCACCGTTATGGTAAACGTAATCCTCCGCTGAGGGAACCAGGCGCCCCTATCTCAGCCATAAATTCATCAGCTTTATGTACTTTTTTCTCAATAATGGTAAAAGATAATGTAGTAATTTTTTTTCTGGAGTTACAATAACATGTTTACTTACTTTAACACATCCATTTCTTTCAAATTAAAAATGAAAAATATTCATTAATTTTTAATTGAAAATCACTTTTAAATTACCATTTATTACCATTTTTTATAGAACTTTAATGCCTAAAATTAATAATCTCAAAGAATGTAATATAAAATGATATAACTGTTATTAAAAAGTCGAGCTCATAAGGTTCATAGAGAAAAAGAAACATGAACCTGCAAAATCCATGTTTTGAGAAAAAAGCATTAAATATTTCACATACTTCTAATAAGATACTTCTTATAAAATTTCTAATACTTCTGTTTTTTTCAATAAAAAAGTATAATATATCGTTGAAATGATAAAAGGTTAAAGTATATTTAATGCAATAAAAAAAAAGAATAAAAATTGATTTTTTCACCGACATTCACTTACCTGGTTCCCTTAAAATTGTGCAGTAAAAATAACTTTACATAAAGGTTCCCAACCTTTTTACTACTTAGAGCCCCCACCTTGAAAGATTTTTTTTCAATAGACCCCCTAATTTTGTTAATACATAAAAACCACCATGCTTGAAATTGAAGGATAGTTCAATAATAATAATAATAATAATAATAATAAACTACATTATATTAAAATACTTTCAATTTTGCAGAATTGAATGTAATTGTAACATATACATATGCCCGCTAAAGTCCGTAATCACCCCAATAATTTCTGAATGGTAAGAGCTATAGTCATAAAAATGGGGTCAAAGTGTAGTAATGTTGCCATGCGTTACGCGGGGGGGAAAAATGCTTGCAACGCCACCTGGTTGGATAAATTTGGAATTTGTGTTCTTATCTTAAAAACGGCTCCAGATACGGGAAAAAGTGAATTGCAAACTTGTTCAGCATCACCGATTATTAATAAAAGACATCTTGATCACATTAATGTTAAAAATTGAAACCGTAAATTGCAAGGAGTAAAAACGTTTAACTGATATTTTGCCAGCATGACACTAGCCATCTTGTACAACTTCCAGCAGAAATTGCAGACCAGCTTCGGCTCTAGGTATGTAAATTACACCGCCAATGAAAATCTATATTCTATTAATAAATATCTAACGGATATGATTATGTATCAATTATATTCCTTAAAAATTAAATAAGAAATTTTAAAACAGAAAAAAATTATCATAATCCCCCCTATAGACCCCTTTCAAAGCTTCAAAGACCCCCATGGAACTACCTGGACCCCGTTAGGAATCACTGCTTAAAATAAACGTCCCATAAACTACATCTAACATTACGATTAAACCAAATTCACCCATGCAAAAAATATACAACCTCTCAAAGTGCAACTAAAACCAACGCATATTTTAGATGAATTTCAACATTACTATTTCACTCGCAGTCACTTAAAATATTTTCCATCTGCGCGCGCGGCTTTTCATCATTCTTTCCCGCCAAATTAATGATCACCCGGTACATTTATAACAATGGAGACAATTGCAAACTGTCAGGCGCTTCGATTCCTTTACAGGTCTCGGCTAATAAAGCTATTTATCGAATACATCGCTGCTCCGATGTCGAAACGCCGTAAATTAAATGGTCGCAGCTAAGAGGTGTCACACGCATGCAGATGAATCCAATGCAGTGAAACTGAATCAGGTTATGGAAATAATAAAAGTGTTAATCAAATAAATAAGTTAACGCGCAGAGCAGTGGCTGATCCAGAAAAGTTTCAAGGGAAGGACGATAAGTAAACCGTCAGAGATGTCAGAGATGGGTCACTCTCCATTCTTTTAGCCTGTTCATTTTCAATCTTAACCATTTGAGGCGCAACCCTTTCCCAATGCTGGGAAAAGGGCAGCCGTTGCCATCGCTCGACTTAACTACCAGCAAGATGGCGGACGAGTGTGCCACAGATCTAGAGATCTTTTTGGACGCAGCTGGCTGTGCCGCACAGCCAGCTGCGTCCAAAAAGATCTCTAGATCTGTGGCACGCGATGAACGTTTCGATCGTCCGCCATCTTGCTGGTAGTTAAGTCGAGCGATGGCAACGGCTGCCCTTTATTTCAGCATTGGGCAATCTATCCAGCTGTTCTCGCATTCTTCTATTTTTCAGCAGATGTCAGTGCTGTTAAAAATAATCGTACCTATTTTTTACGGGAAATGACGAGCTAAAAAATAAAGGATTCTCGTGGAGCTTTGTCACCCGCAACTATTTTTATAGAAATCAAATCTATTCTTCGTGACTGGCAACAGTCAAAACGTCAGAGTTTGGTGTTTAAAGAGCGGAAACACTGCGCGTTAAAGGGTTAAACCCATCTTTAACGCGTTCACTCCCATCATTAAAAAGGCGCAAGGGATAAGACTCTCCTTTTTTGGCCGATGTTAACACATTCGCTCCAAAGTAACTAAAATAGATCCGAAGGACTTATAACCGAGGCAAACTTGTCCCGGTTTTAACGTTACACGCTCGACGTTTTCCGGTTAAGCTGGAGCTTAATCTAAAGAACCTTTCGGAAAACAGCAATTGTCAAAGATGGAGAGTCCTCTCCGTTGCATCTTTTGAATAATGAGAGCGAACGGGTTAAGCATGGGTTTCACACTGGGTTCAAGTACATTCAAGGGGGCGGTGCGGTTGCCTCATCGTATCCACCCCCGTTGTAACCGCCCCTGACGAAGCGTAGTGGCTGCATAGTAAACACAGCGGTCGAAACTAATTAACACAGCGAGACTTTTAATATTACAAAGATGCTTCATCTGCTATCATCACCTCTAAAATAAATGACTATAAATTATTGTATCTCTGATAGATTTATCAGTAAAATAGAAAACTATGTGGGTTGTTTTTCGGCTTTGATGGAAGTTAATCTTAATTCTGATAGATCGACTCTGAGAAAGTAAAAATCTGCAAGAAATTGCCGAAGGCCGTAAACGTTCATAATTTACGGCCAACGAACAGTTCAGATATCCTTCAGAAGTTCCCGATGTTTATGTATACAGAGTTAATACTAAAAATTAAAGCTCCATTAGTGTTCACTGCATAGAGAAAATATTCTAGACGCCTGAGAATACTCTTAACCCTTTGAGGCGCAACCCTTTCCCAATGCTGAAAAAAGGGCAGCCGTTGCCATCGCTCCACTTAACCACCAGCAAGATGGCGGACGATCGGCACAGCCAGCTGTCGTCAAAAAAGGGTCTCTAGATCTGTGGCACGCAATGAAAATTTCGATCGTCCGCCATCTTGCTGGTGGTTAAGTCGAGCGATGGCAACGGCTGCCCTTTTTTCAGCATTGGGCAATCTATCCAACTGTTCTCGCATTCTTCCATTTTTCAGCAAATGTAAGTGCTGTTAAAAATAATCGTGACAATTTTTTTTTACGGGAAATGACAAGTAAAGGATTCTCGTGGAGCTATGTCACCGCAACTATTTTTATAGAAATCAAATCTATTCTTCGTGACTGGCAACAGTCAAAACGTCAGAGTTTGGTGCTCCCAGAGCGGGAACACTGAGCGTTAAAGGGTTAAGTGGGAAAGCATATCAATAAAAAAAATTAAAAGCAATGACAGCATTAACTAAAATAAAATAAAAATAGAGGAAACTTTATAAAGAAAGAAACTTTCTTAAACAGGTACCACTGTACGTGTAAATGCATGCCCTGCGATGGAAAAAAGAATTTTCAAATCGTAAAACTGGTAGTTCCTGAGATTAGCGCGTTGAAAAAAGCATCAAAAGAACTCTTCACCTTTTATATTTTAGAATTGATAATATTTATGTAGAAATTCCTTATTTTATGGCCTTCAATGTAAGCTAAAATGCTCATTCTCGGTTGCTCCGAAACGATTTAACTGCGGTTAGAGATAAGAGAAATTCCATACTAAAATGAACCCCAGTTTCATTGAGTTAGAACACCATAAAATGCAAGTATTATTTTTAGAATGTGAATATAGTAAAAAAAGAAAAAAATTCAGGTGGTGGCTCCTGTTGGAACCACTGCGGGATATATATTATAACCTAGGACTACTTATCATTTAACTAAATTAGTTATAAGGCGCCTGCTGCAAAAGGATTAATAAAACAAACCAGGAACGGACTGGCCAGGTCGGCTGGTCGGCGATTGCCGAGGGGCCCGGGCCTAGGGGGGCCCCAGCGAGGCCTCTCACAAATGGATATATTACTTTATAATTAATTTGATATTTATCAGAGTAATATATCAAAGTAGTTAGATCATTTATTTCCTTGTAATCTTACGCCTTTAAAACAGTGGCTAATCCAGGACCCCACAGACCCCGCGTTGCGAGGGGTCCCCCTAAAAGAATCAGGGGCCCTTAACAGCTTTAAAATAGTTAAATATGGCTTTGGCACCTAAGCCTAATTTTTAAGTATTATATATCCTAATATTCTCTCCGCTCTAAATTCCTCAGTAAGGTGCCCCAGTTCAGTCTCTTGCCGAGGGCCCCCATTAGCCAGTCCGGGCCTGGAACAAACACTTTCAATTTCACGAAATATTTATTAACGCGATATATTCTGCCTCAATGCATATAGTATCGCAGCAAACGAACGAATACAACGTTTATTTAAAATTTTAAATACTCCATGGTTCAATCTCGCGAATAAGTATCAAGCTGCGTCATCTCGAGACGCTATTTAGAATCGAACAAACTGAGAATTTGATCGTAAGAGTTTGTGGCAGAGCTTATGAATCTTGCGCACTTTTTAACTTATGGCGTCATATGTATGACTGTCGTAAAAGAAACCCCTGGTAGTTGAGTCGATTCATCTAATTACGTCACGCATTTAGTTTTCAAATGGAGCAATACTTAAACTTCTGATGGCTTTGAAAAAAAAAGAGTATTTACATATTAACCGTTATAGAGAAACGTAATTCAATGATGAAAATTCTCCATAAAAAAAACAGGGCTAGATTAGATATTTCCAGAATATTATAGCACTATCTTGCGCCAAACAATGATTGTCCAAAACTGAACCCAGCTTGGCGACATCTTCCATATTTATCGAGAAACTGACAAACGCTGCAGTTTTTAGTGCAAAGGAGAAGTATATTTTGAGTATGCTTTGCGAAGATTGTAAAACAGTGTTAGTAGGCGATTTTAATGTAGATTTCGATTCCAAAGAAGTGTATCCTGGAACGAGGAAGAAAAATACGACACGCTCATGAATAATGATACACTTTCCAACTTAATGGAATGAGGAAGAAAATAGGATCAACGCATGGATCATGATACGTTTTTACTTTCCGAACATGTACCATGTAAGGAAAGTATTGTAATCATGAAAAAATTCGACATCCAGATTTTGGTGTTTTTACACGTTTTGAGGGCTTCTGAATCCATTTATGCTATTTTTACGAGATGTATGTATGTATGTGTGTATGTGTGTGTGTGTGTATGTGTGTTTGTGTGTATGTGAGTGAACACGATAGCTCCTGAACGGAGCATTCGATTGAGCTCAAATTGGATATATATGTCATAAACCACCGTCGCAAGACCGGTATTGATTTTGGTGTGTATAGGACTTATAGTTTTTCTACAGGGCTACGACAAAGATTTCTTTTACATTATGGCCTATGGGGGAATTTCTTGAAAGTGCGCTAGCGTTTAAACGGTAGATTCGATTGAGCTTAAATTGGGTATATATGTTATAAACCACCGTTGCAAGACCGGTATTGATTTTAGTGTGTATAGGACTTACAGTTTTTCTACAGGGCTACGACAAAGATTTCTTTTACATTTTGGCCTATGGGGGGAATTTCTTGAAAGTGCGCTAGCGTTTAAACGATACATTCGATTGAGCTCAAATTCGGTATACATGTTATAAACCACCATCCTAAGACCGGTATTGATTTTGGTGTGTATAGGACTTATAGTTCTCCTAAAGGGCTACGACAAAACTTTCTTTTATGTTATGGGATAATGGCATATGGGGAGAAATTCTTGAAAGTGCGCAAGCGTTTAAACGGTGCATTCGATTGAGTTTCAATTTGGTATATATGTTTGAATTATTCATCGATTAAAATTTATTTAAGTGCTTGGTAATGATCTTAATCGTAAGTGTTCGGAAAGTCGAGTGGAGTCACTCCAGATTTTTTTTTTTTTAAATATAGCATTTTAGTTCACATTTAAATGCTTCATTCACACAAAAATGCTTCATTTTTTTTAAGTATGAAACCAAAACGAAGCTCCTCTTCCACATATTCACAGAGCATTCGTCTCCTGAAAAAATCCCTTAACGGAAACCTGCCTGATCCGAGACGCAGAGTAACCCCCCCCCCACTCCAGAAAGAGTCCTCCTGGTTCCTTCCTCCAAAATTAATTAATGGCCTCTGCATCCATTCGCACCAACTGCAGATCGTTAACCATTCCGGCCATTTACAATGCGTGGCTAATAATGCTAACATTTCACTTGCGTTGCCAAGAGGGTGTAATTTTCCGAGTGTGCACTAAATGAAATATTGGCCGCTCTCGAATTGGTATTTTATAACCAACTCCACTCTTTCAATTCATTGGTTATTATTTGTAAGAGTATTATTTCGGTAGGAGTGGCAACTTATTCATGAGCAATTCCAATTAATATGGGGGGGTTGGGGATACAGTCGAACTCGCTAAATGGAACATCGGTTAAAGGAATATCCTGCTTAATGTAATGAATTTTCAATGTACAAAACCGTAAAAATGAGTCAATGTGATCCCAGATAATGGAATAACCCGTTTATTAGCTTAAATTTTCGTGGCAAATTTGCTATTCCACTAAGCGGATTCGACAGTATTATTTGATTTTCCAAGGAAGTTGAAAAATGTGTAAAATTACTGTTCCGTTCTCTAACTGTTGCTGCTGGGTGCGTAGACCGTGGAATTTATTTACGACACTCATGTGAACTGTACCGTCTTCAGTATTAATGGAGATGAATGCAGAAGTTGTTATTTTACAGAGCGCACAAAACAAAATTACAGCGAACGATTTTTCCTTTGTTTGACCACTTTCTCTGCCTATCATAGGTCTTTAAATCCACTGATTTCATTAAAGAGGAATCTCTAGCTTTACACCATCCTGAGAACAGTGGTGAATGGCTTAATTATGTATTAGTGCAGAAGCCTCTTTGAGTTCCTCAGTGCGGTCTGGGCGCTGAACTCCGTTCCCATAAGAACATGTCAAGTGATGCAGCAATCGGCTTGGCCAGTGCTTGGGAGGGTCAGCATTTATTCTTACTATATAACTGGAGTAACAATTAAGTTAATTCAAGGCAGTAACTTTTTTGATTTGATTTGAGGGATTACGGCCGATTACCTACTTGAGCGATCTAGACCGAAGGATTGGAGGTGGATGCCTTCTGTCCGGGGTCTTTCTAAGGGGTCCTAACACGTATTTACGCGAAATTTCGGAGAAAACCACAGAAAACTTCGATCAGCTAGGTCGGACGTGACCTGAGCTTAATGTATTTAGTTAATGTGTAAGGTCATTCCATCGGAACTAGCAGAAATTTTTAGCAGAAAAATGACGTACTTTATTTTATGATGACGTTTAATAGCTGCAAGTTACGTTAGTCACAGATCTTAAATGTCTAGAAGGCTACTATTTAATTAGGTATCAAAATATAAAAAATTGATTTTTTATTTATGACCTTATTATGCATGCTATAAAGCAGAGAAAATTGCATTAACTCCATTTTTAAATAATCTGTAATGGCACATTTTTATTTTCAGCTTTTTTGTATTTGTCATGGAATGATCCCGCTGCCTTTCTCTACTTGTAGAAGTAGAGGAGAGGAGGGTATTACAGAACAGTCGGGAAATATGGAATAGCCAGTTTCGGCCTCTGTTAGTTGCTGTTGTCAGGCATAGGAATACCACGATGTGTTTTGATGTTTGCGCGATTATGGCAACGCTACGGCAGGGCGATATGCGAAGGATGGGGCGATGCCTTGGTAGGAGGACTTTCTAAGGGTTTCTAACGTGTACTCACGTTACATCAGGTGAAAACCTACCAAAACTCTATGCCGTAAGATCGACAGATGCGTGATGGGACCCGAACCCGGGACCTTCAAACTTCGGCCGTCTACCATTTTCAGTGACATAACCACTGTGGCATGATGAGGCCTGTAATACCACAAACTACTCAAGTAAGATTCTCATCTTACAATGCAGTGAGAGTTGACCACTTAATAACGTACCACTCGCAACAGAACAAAGTATGTTTTGTGATTTTCAACCGCTTTCTCAGATAAGTTTTTAAACATTTTAACCTACTAGTATGCACGTGACTTGAACATTCTTATGTTATGCATAAGGTACACTAAAGGAATTAAGTTTAAACGAAAGTAGTTTCTTGCACTGTGCTTGTTTTTTAGCTTACTGTGTTTTGCTCATCAGTTTAAAGGTCCATTTTCCTGGATGGCATGTAGGGCTTTATGATATACTAAGTAATATTCTAATGGATTTCATGACGTTGACTAAAAAACCGGAAAACAAAGACGCTAAATGTATCTTCTGTAACGGAAATTTTTCCTGAGATCAACAAGGAGAAATTTGCATTCAATGCTTCAGCTGTTCTCTGTATGCTCACATCAACTGTACCAGAGTACAGAAAGAATATTATATCTGCGAGTTTTCAAAATAGACTCAAAGCAAAAATCACCTGAACATATTCTTAAAAATATGGTTTTACAATTAACTATGTTTGATGTAGCATAATCAACTTTCCAACGGTTTAAATCACCTATTCCATGATACCCGACTATTTCATGTTAAACTCCCATTCGTAACTTTTTGTCTAATAATTGTTTTCTAAAACAACAAAATAAATAGCTTTTTAATTTACAAGTGGCACTTCATTACAATTAGTTATAGTATGTAATCTTGGGGACTTCATTAAAAAACCTGTAAAGTTATAGTTAGAAATGTAAATTTTACTCCATAATACCCACCTGTCCTCTATAATTTTAATCATCAAGCCTGTTTTGCTTGAAAATTAAAAAACATTAATAATTAGAACTAAAATGGCGTTTAAATTATAGACCAGCACTCGTGAGATACTTCATAATAAAGGAGTTTGCTTGTTTTCTATCTTCAAACTACCAAAATCACTTTATATTCTGCCTAAAAGCACACCCTGTGCACCACAACAGCATTACTTCTATCTTATGCCGCTGTGCACCATTTACTGCCTTTTTATGATCCATCAGAAGCGAGGCATGGAGCGTTCTAAATTCGAAAGGCTGATGCCAACGAGTGCTTCTGAAATCTTTTGCCTCTTCTTTTTTTTTTTTTTTAATTTTTCGAGGAAAAGTTTTATTGCTCTTTGATAATGAATGGCAACGGGGAAATAATTATCCTTCCGCACAAAATGTATTCACCGTTAGGTAAGGAAGGTGGGAAGGAATCGTCTAGAAGTTCGCTGCGTACACAAGTTTCGTGGAAGATTAAAGTTTTATGGTACAGAGCAGTGGGAATATTTGCATGTGCTTGTATCCGTAAACACAGTGGAGAAAAAAGGATTATGCTAGAAATAGTAAATATTCTGTGGAGTTGTGCTTTTATGCTGTGAGTTTTTTTTTTTTTTCTAAAAATAGAGCATTGATGGGAAATCATTACATCTGACTTAAAGTTTTTCAGTTCTTATTCTGTTTTATTTCATTTTATTAATTTTTATCACCAGTGTATGTTTTTAGTGAATTTTTCATTTCTCTATTAACCCTTTAAAGCGCAGTGTTCCCGCTCTAGGAACGCCAAACTCTGACGTTTTGACTATTGCCGGTCACAAAGAATAGATCTATAAAATAGTTTCTATTTTATAGATAGTTGATTTCTATAAAAATAGTTGCGGGTGACATAGCTCCACGAGAATCCTTTACTTTTTAGCACGTCATTTCCAGTAAAAAAAACTGTCACGATTATTTTTTAACAGCACTGACATCTGCTGAAAAATGGAAGAATGTGAGAACAGCTGGATAGATTGCCCAATGCTGGAAAAAGGGTAGCCCTTGCCATCGCTCGACTTAACTACCAGCATTGGGAAAGGGTTGCGCCTCAAAGGGTTAAAAAGACATCATTTGAATGTATAATGTCTCCTCGAAACAGGCATTATATTTCATAACAGCACTTCATTTCACTTTTTGCTCCATTCTGACTGGGACAGGGACACAGATCACAGACAGGACAGAGAACTGTCCGACTCTGTGAAGCTGAAATTGAAGGGATTTTATGCAAAAAGGACGTAGCTCCAACTATTCAACTTTGCGGATGACTAAAAAACATGGAGACAAGTTTTTAACAACATCTTTAGCAAATCAGATTTAAAACATCAAGTTCCTTACCTAATGGTGAATAAATTTTGTGCGGAAGGATAATGATTTACCCGTTGCCATTCATTATCAAAGAGCAATAAAATTGGGAAAAAACGAATTTTGGGGATTCAACACATACTAACTAGGCAGGCAGCCCTATCTCTTTGTGTAATGTAAGAACCAACGATTGGAGCTATTGGATTCTTCGAAAAGTAATTTCGTTTTTTCCCAACAGAGGACTTAATTGTATTTTTCCACAGCCAACTTCACACTTACGCCGCATAATTATAATATATTTTGACAACTTATGTAGCAATCTTGCTTGCGAAAAACGTTCGATTGATTTTGAACAGTAGTTTTTGGTTGGCACACTTTCAAATATGGAAACTGAAAAGCAGCACTTTCGACTTGTTTTGCTTTTTTTCTATCGAAAAGGTAAAAATACTGTTTAAGGAAGAAAAAGATTTTCCGATGTGTGTGGAGAATGTATTCAGAGAACGCCAGTGCCAAAACTGGTTTACAAAATTTTGATCCGGGAATTTTGATGTTGAAAACGCACCACGTTCTGAAAAGCCAGTTGAAGCTGATAAAGACACACTAAAGTATTAATTGATGAAAACCGGCAAATAACCTCTCGTGAGATAGCTGAAAGATTAAATTGATCGAATTCGACCATTCATGATCATTTGAAAGGCCTCAGAGCTCGAAATATCGGTTCCTCACGTTCTTAAGAAACGAAATGACTTCCTGAACAACCCTACATCATTTTGCACCAAACAAGACAAGAGCGATCTCTTTTTTTTTATTGCAAGATAACACATGCAACTCCAGATTCCTGTAGGATGGAGCTGCCTCCTATTTACAGCAAATCCTTCAATTTCCTTCGGGATTTTATTTAAGCTAAATATTTTCCAATGTTTATTTGCAACGTACATCACTGTAATGTGTCTGTTTTGTTTTATTAATTGAAACGCAGGTTCAGACTGTGCGTGAAGCAAACACCGTTGGCAGGAAAAGTCAGGTGTAGACTTTTTAGGACTTCTCATCATTAATATCATGGTTTTCCGTTTTTAGAATACTATCTTTCAATTCGCCGAAGTATAATTGATCATATCCAAACCAACATTAACCCCTTGGATACACTTGAAGACGACGTTGCGTCGTGCGCTTGCTTTACCTAAGAAACGAATGACGAGTATGTTTCGTCATTCAAACCAGTACAACATTAAACATGCACATTCTTGTTCATGGCAAGAGATTTTTAAAATTTACAGGAGCACGTTTCTTCCTGTAACTGCCAACTTGTACGGTTTTCTCGGAAGATTACACATCACTACTTTCTAAATGTTTCTTTATAAAATTAAAAAATTGGATTTATTTTAAGATCAGAATTATCAAAAAAGAAAAAAATAGTGGTGTTTAATATTCCAGAATCTGTTAATACAACCAGATATAATAAACCAGAACTCTGTTGAAGGTACAAGTTGGCATCTATGGCCCATTAGACCCGTTCTAAAAGCAAGAATTTCTTTAAATAAATCCGAACCCAAATGGTTAAGCGAATCACTCAATGTGAAGCTATCCAGAGTGATCATCCTTGTTCATATATTTTTATCCAGTTCGGTGGTTTCACCTCACGCGCGCTTCCACTGTTGAAAGTGCGCAAACCCTCTTAACCACGAGGCTCTCAAGTAAATAGTGGATGGGGACGGAGGAAATGAACGGATCGTTTGTTTGCATATTTCACCGAGCATTCGCTCTGGATGAAACATCTGCTAGGAGAAAGACTTTCATCAAAATACTGGTCATGGGCCGTGGTAGCCCAGTGGTTAAGACATTGGACTCTTAATCGTAAGGCTGCGGGTTCGATTCCGACGTACCACTAAAGACCACCGTGTACATCCGGTGTACGTCCTCTCGGCTTTCGATAGCAGTTTCCGAAGGGTGGCAATATTCAGAAGTCCCCCCACTTTCTAATGGAGGTTCCGCATTGTGGTGGGGAACTCCGGGAAGAACTTGTGTAGCTCTAAACGACACATCCAGTGACGTGGGCTGTCCTCTCCTGGCAAAGAAAAGCTGGTCATGTTGTTCCATCGTTCATCTTAGTGTTCAATTTAGATGAAAAAAAAGAAAGGTAATTTTCCTATTTGTGCAATAGGTTGTAGGAGCAAATTAATAAAACATAATTTCAGTATTAGGTATTATAATTATACCCACATACACATATTATGAGAACGCGCTAATACAACTGTTCCTTAAAACATACAGAGTTTGAATGATTGTAAACATATGACGTCATGTATGTTCTGGTTTAAGGATGGTTCGCAAGTTCTGGTGCTGCCATTTACATTAAATTGTGAGAGGGAAACACCACGGTGATCTACACTTGTAACTTTCGGTAATTCCTCTAAAATTAACATCCAAAGTGATAGGCGTATAACTGAGCTTTAAGGATTACTTTTTCAATTGATATTTTTGAAAATTAACATTGTTCTCAAACTTATTGATTTACTGCTTTCGGAAATGTATTTTCTCTTCCCGCATTGTCAGCATTTTGACAGATCGCAGGCCGGCAACAGAACTGTTGCAGGAATCTACACCTACAGCTTACATATTTAGAAAGTTAAATACATCTTGCTATTAAAAATATTTAACCTACAGTTCTTTAAAGTATTTTCTAATAAATTTGAAAAATGTTTACAATTTCAGCTTCTCTGTCTGTTTGTTCGCCCTCTTACAGTCATGCACATCGATTGCCGCAAAACTTGTATCTAAGGAACGCTCTATATATAATGAGACAAAAAATCCACTTTGGAGTAACAAGCTCCAGTTCGTTAGCTCTTGAATGCTCCTTATATGCTAACGATATTTATACCATAAAGCCCTATCGAAAATTTTGCACGCATGGCATGAACATTTCTCCTATATTTATAAAATTATTGTTAGAGATATGTTTTAAAAATTTCGAATAAAAGAGGTTACATAACTGACATAGATTTTTAAAAATGTCTGTTCTCTAGTTTCGTTGCGAAAACAAAACAAGAAATATTCTCTTCGTCCTTCTTTATGTAAGTTTTTGCATACCGTGAGCGCTTAAATTATGCAAGTTTAGGCCATTTTATAAATATTTCTCATAATCACAATTTACTCTCACAGGTTAATTTTTAACGCATTTTAACACTTTCCCTGCATGTAATTTCTGCCGTTGTGACTTTGTAACGAGTGTAGTGAACAGACTTTTCGGTTTGTCTGTCTGTCCGCCTGTGACACCTTATATATGCATCGATTGTAACAAAATTTACAGACGTTGTTGCTTGCTATGTGAGATGTGCCCTAATGAAAGTGCTGTGTACAGTATGAATAGATTTTATACAAGATTGCACAAAAAACCTCAACACATTACTCTTTACAGGCAATCATTGTTTATAGTGTATTTTTGAGACGTAAAGCTATTTCAAATATATATATATATTATTTATAATCATTCACAAAATTACATTAACATTACAGCTTTTGGAGATTATAATCAAATAATTCCAAACTGTCGCCAAGTTTGATGACTATTAATTGTATACCGCTAATCTTGATGCCAGATGAAATCTTCAAACCTTTGATTGACATCCAACAATTTGCAACTTTTTGCTATTTCCTTAATGAACTATTAATCATTAATTAACTACTAATTAATAATTAAATGGATGAAATTTAAGCTCAGACTAGCATACCAACCAGCAAATGCATTACAACAAATGATTCTCTATGAAATAGTTTTCGAATTTTCGCTTAGCAAGTACATAAAATATTTGTACATAAAATATAATCGTGTTGGAAAGTGTTGCTAATCGATTTGCTTAGCATGATTTATTTTTCTTGCTAAAGAGACGCCCGTGCTTTATCTTTCTATGCTGGTACTCAACAACTTGAGTAATAATTTTCACGCCCGACCAGTGGCCTAGCGCATAGAGCTTTGAACGGGGAGACGAAAGTAGCCTGGTTCAAAACCAGTGTCCGCTGGTTTCGGTTATGTTTTACCACGGCATTAGGTCGGCATCCACCGAATTAACCATTCTGAGTTTTCCGTAGTTTCCTCGAAAACGTAGTGTAAATACGGGTTAGAGCCCTTTAGGAGGACCCCCGCGAAGGGCACCCCACGTCTTGACCTAGATCCCTCGTGCAAATAATTGGCCGTAATTCCACAACCATGATTTTCACAAAATTCTCTTGTGTAATTAATTTTGTCTGTAAGTGGACTGCATATAAATTCAAACGAGAATTTTAAAAGAAAGTAAAGTTCCTTTAAAAATAACTAATTCGTTTTTATTATTAAAAAATACTGTGCCTTATACAAGAATTTATATTTTTGTAAAGAACATAATATTTTATATTAAAAAGACAAAGGTATATCGATGGTGTGTAGCCAGTAATTGTGAGAATTAAGTGAGATAAAAAAGGACCTTTCTTAAAACTTACAGCTTCTGCCCTATTTTTACTATCATCCGAAAAGTTTAAAGTAAACATCTTTTAAAAATTGCAATTGTCTTAGAGTATTAATAATCATAAGGCAATGCCAGTTTAAGAACATAAAAAACATTACTTTATGAGCCCTCGTTAAGAACTGCATTCACTGAGATAAAACAAAGCCCATAATTCTACATTTTACATGATAAAATAACTTTCCTTTTTTCAAAAAACTGCCCTGATTCATGAATCTTTAAAGCACCCATACATCTACTTAATGAAAATTCATGAAGGATCTGTACTTTTCGACAACTTTATACATTATTAAAGACATCTTAGCAAAAAGAGAGAAAAGAAAAAGAAATAGTGTGTACAAAACTGACGATAAATTACCCTCAGCAGAAAAAAAAATATTATTTACTAGGTAGAACATAAAAATTCTGACGAAATTATGTGAGGATATTTTTTAACCATTAGGAATGTTTCGTTATTATAATGCAGTACATAAGTAAATACCCAAATGCTTCTACGCTGACAATTTTGTTTTCTGAAATTTATTTTAAAAATGCGAAACACGGTACATGAAAGTTTTAGATACTTATTTTATGTTTAATTATGTCCTAATTTTTCTTCGGTATATGCATTTATGTATTTTATGTGCAGTGTGGTTATAATTAAACTTTTCCTAAAAAAAAAAGATTTTGCAGCTAAAACGGGTTAACGGATTGGAAACAAATTTCGACTATACATAAGATGAGTTCAAGGAATTTCGAAAAAAAAAAATTGCTTCAAAAAATGATCACTAGGTGGCGCTTTGTATACAAGAAACAGCGCATAGAAAAACAATTTTAACTATGGAAATGGCTAATTTGAAATGTACAAAATAATTGTAGCATTTATTCAATTGTTTTCGGGCATTTGTGCATTGTAAAATATTGAAATATAAAAAAAAATTTAAAGTGCACTATAAGCGATGTTACTTGTAACTCTGCCTATTTTGCACTTTTTAAAATCTTGTATATTCCAATATTTTACAATTCCATGCATAATTTTCTTATTAATACAATCTGTGCGCTGAATACATCGATTAAAAGCAGAAATATTACACTCTATATTACTTTCATGGGAACATCAACACATAAAAAATCTTTGTTTTAAATTCGACATTTAAAAGTCACGCCCACATGTTAAAAAATAACTTTAAAAAACCCGGTGAAAAACTTCTTAAAGGGTTAAAATGACATTTACAGTCATGGTTTCCTACGCAATTCTTAATCCTCGTGAAGTGCACTATCTTGCCTAAAATTTTATACGTACCCTTTAGAAACACCCTGTATATGCGGGTTCCTAAAAACGTTTGCTGGCTATAAGATTTTACAACTTTTGTCAATCCCTGGTAATGAAGATTGACTGGGGTTCAAGTGCCTGCCTTTAATTTAAAAAAAAAAAAAAAGCATTTCTTCATAAGCATTGCAGACAATTTGGAACTTCAAGGTTAAGTACATAAATTCCTGATAATGCTTCTATTGTAGAAGAGGGTAAAAAAGTGTTCACAAAGAAAAAAATTAAGTTACATTCGCGTGTTCTTCGAGATAGTTAAATCAGGCTTCTATATGGATATATTCTAAAATAAAATAATTGCCTTAATGGTATTGGATAGAGTATTAGAGTGTTGTTACATTTTTGGGATATTGTTGCACTTTTTTTTTTTTTTTTTTTGACAAATTTGCTAATTTACTTTCACATCGATGTTACTGCTGCAGAGACTAATGACGTTTAGTGATAAAGGTAACCATAGTTACGCGCCGAGAAGGTTAAACTCATTAGTTTAGTATTAAAAGGATGTAGCAGTAAGTAGACAAAATTAATACTACGAAAAATGTAACACATTAGATAGAGGTGAGTCAACCTTATAAAAGAAAGTTATGTTTTACAGAAAAAAAAATTCCAAGTACTGGTGTTAAAAGATAAAATAAATAAAAGCTTTGTGTAAAAAACACAGATAAAATAATTAGATAGAGGTATCATTTTTTGTGTGTTTTGTTAAATGATTTGATGTTTTTTTGTTTTGTTTTTTCTTCTGATGTTATTTTATATAGTAATTATCGGAAAATTGTAGAAGTTAGCAATAGTAAACTCGGTTAGAGATATGTTTTTATTATTTGTAGCATATTATAATTTTTATTATGTGAATTTTAGCATCACCTTTCGAGACAAAAATGTGTACGCTACTTCTAAATTCAGAGAAATTGAAACCACTAAAGTTAACAAAAGTACTCAAACGGGAAAAACTCCCAGCTAATAAAAAAAATAACGTAATTTGTGTTAATGAAATGTTAATATTTGAATAAAACTCTAACCTAAATCCTGAATGGTTGTTTCTAGAAAAATAAGAGCTTTATTTTTCATAAAGGAAGACATATAACTCGAACTCATGTTAATGCAGTCCAAGAAAACACAGAAAGAAAATGTAAGAGTGAAAAGTAAAATATCAAACATTGTTTTGCTGTGGTGAGAAAAAAAATTTCAAGGAAAGAGGAGATAAAATTAAAATGATGGAAAGAAAGGAAAAATTTGAAAAATGCTTTATAACAAGGGGAAAAAAAGAATAGTATAGAAAATATAAAACAGTAAAAACTTAGAAGCTGTACTCAAAAGATGGAAAATGAAAGCAATAATAATAATGCCTAACTCACAATATGTATACTATAGATTATGTTTCACAAACAGCTAATAATTAAATGGCGATAAATAACATGTATAAACGGATAGTAAACAAACAAAAAAAAATTACCTCGCCTGTGTTCGCATGAGTTTGAT
Source organism: Cheiracanthium punctorium (assembly GCA_038373885.1). Classification (NCBI taxonomy): domain Eukaryota; kingdom Metazoa; phylum Arthropoda; class Arachnida; order Araneae; family Cheiracanthiidae; genus Cheiracanthium; species Cheiracanthium punctorium. Next base: position 505,432 of record JAWZYV010013341.1, on the reverse strand, counting down.
TTTCAAGAATGAAACTTCGCACCTCCCTAGTGCCCTAAAGAAAATACGACCCTTTCTTTTATCCAGGTGTTTCAAACAAAGTTCTACTAACTTCAAAACACCCTTTTTTTAATATAACAAAAATTTCGATGGCTCAGATTTAACCAAATAATTTTGGCGAATCAATGGCATTTTTGATAAATAAACAAATTTTTTTTTTTCATTACTAGCATAGTGCAAACCAACCTTTTTTATTTAAACCAAAACGAAAAAGGAAACAAAACTTTAGAACTGAGAAATTTTGTTTAATTTAACAAAACTTTTTTTTTTTTTTTTTTTTTTTTTGCGATGGCACTTTATCGCTCAGAGTAATTCATAGGTACCATACACGTATACGAATCGAGATCTGGAAGATATGTTATAGAAAAAAATCTGCAGTGACAAAGTGTTTAATTTTCAGTGAAACCCAAAACAATATGTTAGGACATCCAGTATTCATCCACACTCTAGACAACCGCTCCTCAAATATTCACGGGGAAAAAAAAAAAAAAAACTACTCACCGAATGCAATTATTTTATTCCACCGTTCCGCAATAACGCCACTTTTCTTATTACAACAGCACCGCACAGGAAAAAAAAAAAAAAAAATTCTATATATGTATAAGGCAACAAACAATCCCGAAACAGAACAGCTCGTCACATGCTCGCTTATTCTTTCCACGCAAACCTGTCCTCTACTCTGGGAGTTACGAAAACAATCGATTCTCTTCAGACTGACGCATACTATATCTCGCGCGTTCCACGTGCGTCTTCTCTTTGAGCGTCGAGAGCAACAGATGGTTTGATGCAGCCATACACTCGATCCTGAACGAATAACGGCAGACGGTGGTGCTTTTTTTTTTCTGCTGGAAAAGAAACCCGTACATAGAAGGGTGTGTTTCCCAGCATAATGGCCTCATCCATCAGGCAATGTCTCGAGAAAAAAAAAAAACCGAATCACTTATGAGCGTGTCACAATACACTTTGAGGTGCTTGTATTTATGACATACTAAGGAGCTTCTCCATCGGGTGCACGGTGGTACGAAAAATTGCTTCTGGTTGGTTGGTGTACAGCGGTGCAAGTGACCAGCGAACTGACTCTCGTGAGAGGTCGGCAAAGAAGAGATATAAGTTTTATTACACTGACAGTTTAAAATTAAAAGAGAACAAAAAATATTACAAGGTAATACTCAAATAATATTGGGACAATTATGAGCTTATAAGTAAACAGATAATTGGGAAAGGGGGGGATCTTATTAAAAATAAACTCGGCTGTTCGAGCCTCGTCATGGGGAGACCCCCGTGAACCCCCCTAATTTTTAAGTTTCATTATTACCATATTAAAACGATATTAATTGACTATGTCATTTTATCTCTATCTTTCGTGTATTTCGCCTGGTAACCCTATGTTGAAATTTTTATGATTGTAAACTATTTATAGAAAAATACATGTGACGCTTATTCTACAGCTTACGAAATACTGTAACAATAGATTTAAGATGTTGTGAACTAATAGTATTTAAATATATGTAAAATTATGTCGCATACTTTTATGTCGCTTTTTTGGGACATATTTTTCGGACAATTTTCAATAAAGGAGGTGCGAGATAAAATGACATAGTCATTAAAAAAAGTAGCTGTATGATTCATTTTTTAAACAGCTATTTTTTTTCCCAGTGGGCGGGCACTTGATCATCAAACATTTGCCACTACTAAGGCCCTAAATAACTGTCCATTTTGTTATGGTAACACCCGATGGGCGGCCAACGTTACCCCTTATGAAGGGGCAGACAAGATCCCTACCAGGATTCGAACCCTGACCCAAGACGTCATAGGATAGCTCTTAAGCCACTACACCACCGGGCGCCACAGCTAAAAATTAAAAATACGTAATAATATCCTTGCTTCTTTTTTTTATCTCAGGCAGGATATTAATTAAGAATAATATTATTAATAGGAAGAGAGTTATAGCAAATATTTAATTGGTATACTATAGATAAACTTAGTTGGAAACTCGGGATGATTTCAACCCTCTCAGGCAGATCCAGAAATTTTCAAGGGAAGGAGAGGAAAAGGAAAAAGTATTCTATCGCAGATGAGCCATTCTTTTTATGTTAATGGTCAATCGTAAAGCCACGTTTAACCTCATCATTCAGAAGACTTCCCATCTTTGAACAGCGCTGCTTCCGAGCTTGGATAAGTGAATGCTGCGCTGGAGACCAGCGTTTCACATTCACAATCCATGATTTGAAGCTTCGTCATTGTATCACCTGAAAACGTAAAATTCAGTTCCCTGATGTCTTTTCTTCCACTGCACTACACCTAGTTCTTTTAACAGCTAAAATTTGCTTATAAAATATAAAAATTTAATGAAAAACGTTGTGTTTTGTTTTTCCCCTTTCAAAATATGGAGAATATATTTAAAACAAGTTTAGCTCTCGCATACCCCGATTCTAGAGCAAATTTTTTAAAAAGTTCTGAAATAGATTTTTGGATAATCGATTTTGTTGCATTTTAAAGAAAGGTTTGATAGGTATTTGTTTTCTTCTCCAGAATATGCATAGAAAAATGAAAAGATCGTTTTAAACCCCTACTAACCTTAGCAGACAAGTTTTCTCAGTAGTCTTTTCTTCGTACGCAATTACCTCATAAAAAGAACCTATCCCCCAAGTAACATGTTTCTGGAGCTGCTTTTTTTCTTATATATACTTAATTGCTTTTATCTACATTTATTTTTTATGGCATTGTTTATGTGGTCTAAATTCAGCGTGTGCAGAAGACTTCCAAAGGGGAAAGGATCGCCCTTTTCGATTTTTTATTATGAACCCAGGTTTAACTTTTCTCCTTCAATCGTTGCAGTGACTGTGAAAAGAAATTTCCTGAGTAATTATGATTAGAGAACATTTGAAAGACGTAAATGTTTATTGTACATTACCATGCAAGCATACAACATAAATAGATCTTGTCTACGTAGAGTTCTCAAAAGAAAAAATTTAAACACGCGACATTCTCTACTCTAATGAACGTCGAAACGTATAAACTAAAAAAGATATCGTTTTACTTCGGTAAATGTTGTTAGTAACTGTGCATAGTAAATACTATCATCAGGGGTTGTACACGTGCTAGAAACAGAACCAAAATTTTTTAAGTTTTGAGCTCGATATTTGAAAATAGCAGGTGAAAAAATAATAATAAATCAATAAATTTCAACTAATGGTGTTTGAGTTGGAAAACACTAAAATAAAATCTAATGTTAAAGAAAAATTTAAACTTCCATATTTTCATCCATATTTTAATCCATATTTTCTAAAATATTGCATGCATTTCTCGTTTAACTTTTTTAACTTTTAGAAATGACTCACTTTAAATTCAAACTAACATCGATTGCGGGAATATAACTGCATCAATAATAACCCGAAACTCAAGTATAAAGAGCTTTACATGGCGATTAACCGTTATCGATCAATGTTTTGTATAAATTTGCTGCATTTCAGTGACGCCTCGCTCTTTTTTTTTTTTTTTTTTTTTTTTCTTCTTCTTTTTTTTTCCTAGCAATTCTTATTTTGTTTTGACCATGAACGTTACTCTATACCTCGAAAACCCATACCAAAAGGAAAATAAGTACATAATATTTTTTTTCATTATTATGGGTTCGCTTCAAAATCAACCTGAAAACACATTTTGGCTCAGATCATTTCTCCTGGTCTCTTGCTAGTTAACTGATGTTTCAGTTTGACACTAAGGCAGTTTATCCAGCATTTCCAAAGACTTGGATTCTGAATGGTTAGTCAAATTACGGCATACGCGGATAATTGAATACTGAATTATCTAAAACAAAGTAACTAGTGTGCAGAGAAAAGTATTGAAATGACATAACGTCTTTATTTCTGGGTAAGAGATAAAAGTAGCATTGGATCAAATTTAGCTATACCTCCTACTGAACCCGGCTTAGCTATGTTGCCTACATTTCGCAATAAATCTCCGAGTCTTGTTGTTTAAGTAATACATTTCAAATGAAATTAGTTCATATAAAGCGCTCCGAAAAAATACGTACAAATAAATAGAGACAAGGTAGTCGTGTGCTGTCCACATCACATTTTACAGCATCAACGACATCCAGGTCAAGTCACGTGTTGATTTTTTTTTTTCATTTTCATCTTAAAACAATTGCGACTACACAGGAAAGGAAACGTGAAACTCCTACGGGCAGAGGACATGCAGTTGAATTTTCATGGAATAATAGTGAATATTTAAACCTGAAACTCGGAGAGAAAAGATATTCCTCCCATGTAAAAAATGCTAACCATGCGAAAGGAAAAATTTGAAATAGAGCACTGCATAAAAAGAACAGTTTTATTCGCAATGTTAATACGACACAAGCTAGATCTAAATTTGTGGAAGTATTACAGGAGGAATAAAAACTTATTTTCTAGAAGGACTGGTGTGTAAGTCAATGAGTTTTCCGCTATCACAATTAACATTGTTCTATATCGAACTTACATGTTTGAAATAACTGCATTAAAGTTTTGCTTGAAAAACCATTTTAAATGCTTCTAGAATTCCTACTAAAATCTTTAAAAAATAATTAAATCTTTTCAACACAGGCATAGCTTTCGGGACGAGGAATTGGGAGGGTGGAGCACGTGACCCCCCCCCCAACTTGATATAAAAATCTATTTAATGCATCTGTTTCTAAATATATAAAAAGTTTCTTTTCTACCCTGTATTCCAATCTCCCCCGCCCCCTTGTGATGCTGATCGCACATTTTGGAAATTACAGCTTGCCTTTCTACCAAAGCTTTAATAGAACTCAAAAGAAAAAAAATTTTCCCCACATGTTTAATTTCAGTTAACTGCTTCTCAATCCTAATTGTGTGCTTAAATTATTCTGTCACAATTTTCTCTCTGCCAATAACAAGTCGAAGTCGGTTGCATTTTTTACGCTTTCCAAGCTGTTAAGAAACATCTTTTTCTCATCCAAAACATTCACACTTAATTAATATGCAACTAAGCTTAACTGTTTCCATCTATTCCTATACGCGTACACAAGACATTATTTCTTTCATTGCTGAATATGGACTTAACATCAGTAAGAATATATTGCTGAACTAATTTTATATCACGCGTCTTTACTGTAATTTGGTAGTTTTATTTTAATAGTTGTGTGCCCTGCTCTGATGGTTATGTCTTGCCATCTTTCTGTTGACTAAGATTATCCTGTGGTCTTTCGGGGTCATTAGTAATGAATGTAAAGTCTCTTTCAGGCATTCCTTTGATATGCCAAGTTTAACCTTTCAGCAACCTCCTGATCGCTGTTCGATTTGATTTCACAGTTTTTAGACTAGAGACTCATCTTCCAATCTCTATAACATAACGGGTCCCTTCCACCACCATCCTGCAGCCATGCATCGTTTCTAAGGAATAAAATAAAGGTTGTTTTTTTTTTTCATTTTCTACAATTGTGTCTCTTGTAATAGTATCGCAAAGCGATATACTTGGATTATTACTCTACAACACAACGCTCTTCTACTATGCGTCATCACTTCAAAAAATAAACCTTAAAATAAATAAATAGTCCCAAACAAAACCAACCAACTTCTTCAATCCCCCCCCCCTCTCGAAAAATTAACGTTCATGCTACGTTTATGTCTTCACAAGTGTTTGAAAAACGAAACAATTATTTTGATATTGAAAATGAACACATATACACACTACCTATATCGCCTTAAGTATAGATATGTAAAATGCTGACGTCATTATAAGTAAGTTAAGATTTCAAAGCAATTCTTTCAAATAAAAATCCCTACATTTATTTAAAACTTTCTCTAGTTTAATTATCAGTTTCTGCCATAGCTTGAACAGCCCAAAACTCGTCGTTTCGCTTGCATTATTAGCAAGAAAACACATTTTATACCAAGAAGTGATTTGCAGTAATTTAAAGATGCAGCCAGAAAAAATATTGGAGAGTGTCCAGAAGGTAGAATTTATTGATACTGCTTTGTTAACAGAATTCAAAATTTCTGAGGGGGTATCCACCCTCTGGCTGTAAAAGTAAAATACCGACCAGAATACGTTAAATTGCATTTGTAAACGACTTGCAGTCTTTTAAAGTTTCTGGACAGTGCTCAATAAATTCAATTTATTTGTGTAATTAACATTAAACTCTCAGTGTGTGAATAATTATCATGTGACAAATAAATTATCTCATTGCGCCATTAAGAAACTGCGTCCGTTATTCATACGGCATTTTAAACTTTACCATGCGTAGCTTAACATCGTCAACTGCATTGCATTGACGGATCTATGTATTTTTGTGATAAATATATCGCAATGGTGTCTAACTTTTCATCTGGCAAAATTTCCGTCGGCTTCGAGATGAAACTTTTCTCTTTGTTTCAATAGAATCCCTGGCAGAAACAAGTTCAATAAATTACAGAAAGAGACAGAATTCAATATTAAATACTCATTCAGCCGTACATTATTCACTTTCTGATACATTCATCTGCGAAATATCGAAACTATAAAAGAATAAAAACCGAAATTAAAGGTAAGCACAAATACAACATAGTACTTCCATTAATCAGATTACAGAACGCATTGTGGCATGGCCACCGACTAGGAACAAAATTTGTCAAACGTGACCTCACAGCTGAAATATTATTCGCCTGTCACAGCCTTACCGTAACCGTACCGAAATATTCAATTTTTATGACGTCACAAGAGGAGCAATGCGGGAAATAAACACTTTCTCTCGCCTATCCAATTACAGTTATGATTGATCGACAAGAAGAAGTTATAGATTTAGCTTTCTTTCAGCTGATGAGAATAAATACAAAAATTTCCGTGTGGACTATAGATTTAAGATAGAGCTTAGGTGTAGTGTGAATGTTGGCTTATACACTATTTCAATGAAAAACTCCGAGCAGACAGAATAATATACAATAAGAATTGAGAGTTTAAAATATCTAAAGAATGTGATATTTTAGCAAGGGATAGTCATACGTGCTCATGCAATTATACTGATTAAATTTTTTTTGTTGCATGTACTATTATAGATAACTAAATGAATACATTAGCTAAACGAACACTTCTTTTTTTCGATTTTTCAAACCAGCTTACACAAATTTATTGTACCAAATATTCAACAATTATTAATTTTGAATACTAGTATTAGATTGCAATCGTCATACTAGTGTTTCTAATGTGACACAATTTGCCAATTTTTATCTAGTTTGCATGTTTTTATAATAATGTGAGTTTTATTATAGATACATGTGCAGGAGGTGCGACTCCGTGCGTTCATCACTTAAGGTAAATGTACCAGTAATGAACCATGCAAATATAACGGACCACTTAGTTTACAAATTTAAAAAAAAATAGTTCATAATTCATCCTTGGAATCAACTGAAGTAAAAAATGTAAAGTAAAGGCAAAAATAAAAAAAAAATTATTTTTCTTCAGGTTTTTTCCAATGAGTGATTACTGACATTTTTTTAATGTGTAAAAGTAAATGGTCCATTCTACATTTATATACATGGGCCATTACTGGAAAATTTAACTTGCCTGTTCAGGGATTTTAGTCGCAACAGTGTAGAAACTACGCCAAATAAATCTGTACTCGTTAGTTATAGTTTTTTTGAAACTAGAAAGTTTCACAAGTTCACTTCTTGTTCGCCTCTGCGTACGAACAACATCAAAAACAATTAAGTAAAAATCAAAATCCAAATAACAACAGCTGCTTTGCTGTTGCTATTACTGTTGTTCAACAAGGCTTGTACAATCTTCACTGATCAATAGATTACAGTGGTTATCTTATTCTTCCTGTATTCAAAAGCTTGTTCTCCAACTTCGTAATATCTCAAAGATATACGTGCCTTTAATCTTTAGTACCAAAACGTCAAGTAGCGCTGATAACGAATGTTTCATGGATATTTCATGCATTTCTGTGTTTAAGTAAAAAACCGAACCAATCAGTGTAGTTCATACAGGTATTTCAAATTACCGTAACACGTAATGCTTTCCTAATCCATCTCAGGCACATCTTGTCAGGTGCGTGACGCTTTCTGAACTGCCTTGTAAATCGTTTATGTTATTAGTCATAGTCTGATTGATAACTTTGAATTTCTAAAGGAATTAACGATTTATTGCAAGTAAAATCTACATTGTGTTTTCTAAATATTGCTGTGCAATTTAAGCAATTCAATCTTCGCTGACTTGTAAAAACAAATACTAATTTCGTGTTTATTACTCTTGAAAATGAAATTATATTTATAATGAATTTATCACAAAGAACTGATTGTATAATCAATCATATAAGTTTTGAATTACATATAAATGCACATTTTACAATAAACCTTTATCAAATATTTTAATTAATGGTGATTCTTTTTCATAATATTTGTATTGTACTTATTCTCATTGACAGTTTCTTATAAGCACATACTATGTTTACTTCCCTTACACACCCGAAAAAAAAGTAAATAAGTAAATAATGTAACAAACATTTAAACTTAAAAACTGTGTTTGGCAGGAATTTTTCATAGATATTTAGTAAAATGCTACAATACGGGCAATTTTTTCTCCTTTGTCCAAAATGGTAGGTCTAACATTTTGTGTTTGAGTTTCGTAAATAATATTAAACTATTTCTTGTAGCCGAAATACTTTAAGGCATGTCAAGCAAAATTCCTAGACTTCTTTTATGTAAAACATTTTAAAATGCTTTATAATCTGAATTAATCTCGTTAATTTTGAGTTAAGCTCCTTATAAAAAGAAGGTACACAAAACGATTTTGAGTGCTTTAAAAGGAAAATAAAAGTAGATTGCCTCATATTATAAATACCTTGTTTAATGACTTAGCTTTCGTTTTTAAGACTATTTTCATTAAATTTCAAATCTCTAAAATGGGTCTCATAATTTATAATAAGACAAGAGCAAACTAGAATATTTGAGTATTTGTTCTTCAAAAGTATTCTTAAAATGAATATTATTAATCGGGAGAATATAATTTAGATAGTAAAGATAAGACTAAAAGAATTTAAAATTATTAAAATTTTGTATCGAACTTTGCGACGTAAGACTTTATATACTTGTGTACTTTTTTTTCCAATTTCGTGTTAGAGATTGCTGAAAAAAGAATTCGACATTTTTTTTTTTTTTTACACTGCTAATAAATCCTTTGAAAATGCAGAGCGCTTAAATATGTAGAATGTTTTATGAATTTTGGTAAGTATTGAAACTATCAGTGATACATGTGTAAAAATACTTGAAATTTTCTATGCTACTTAATAAAAAAACTGGATACTTAAATTTGTTTTTATAGGAGAAATAATAATAAAATGTCACATTCTTCAACAACTTTGTTATCAATTAAAGCTTAAAGAGGAAAGTAAAAAGAATTTAAAGAGAGCCCCTAAAAAGTGTAAAAGTCGAATTTTATCAAAAAGAAACCTCATTATAAGTTTATCAACAAAACTCCGAGCTTCGGGATGGAGAATTAGAGAGATATGGCGACAACAATGTTCATGAAGCTTTTATAGTTCTTGCAGCTTAGTATTCTCTTTTTCTTTTTATAGTAAGCATTTTCTAATGTGTTACAGCATTCTCATTACAGTCTACTGTTTTGCCGCCACGAAAGAAAAAAGGAAAGCAGATAATAGACTTGCTGATGACGGTCTCTATGGAAACAGGTTATTCCCACTGCATTTTAGTTGTGGGAGGTTGTATCTCCCTTTTTTTTTTTTTTTAATTGGCAAAAATTTCATTTCATTCAACGCCAGAAGCTCTTCTCATGTGCTTTTTTTTTATTTATTTATTTTTTTTTTTTTGTCAAATTTCATATTTTACTCCGAAAAGTTGGTATCCTAGGTGGACTTAATTTGCCAAAAGTAATGAGCAGTCTGTTAAAAACCTTTCCCCGAAAGCATGTACTTTAGGCAATGAGAGTCGTTGAAATCAACTGTAGGTGACATAACGGTACTTCGGTGATTCCTACCGACTAGGCTGTTTATAGTAATATATTAGCAAGAAAGACATGAAGCATTCACATGCAAGCTCACCACCATACATTTAAGTGTTTGACAAAAGATGGAAGACGGTATTACAGGCGGAAACCTCTTGTTCGGACAATGCAAATTCAATTAGTTCCGCTATGCGGAATTTCGGTAATTAACTTCGGTGTAAAATAGAAAGAAACAGGTACCCTTCAAAGGTTCACCACCAAATCACTTCTTTCGCAAGCTCACTTCGTTGCCCTAATAATAAAGCAACACCAAGTCATTGTGATACATTAAGGCAGTGCTTCCCAATTGGTGGGGCGCAAAGAAAATAGGAAAAGATCAAGTGATAATGCATGTTTTAAAAAATCATCTCATTTATTCTTATTTTTACTGCAAAAGGTAACTATTTTGGCTTAAAATATTTATCCAAATTTTACCGATAACATTTGTTTCTAGAAAAGGTGATTCAATGTTCATTGTTGAAGTATAAATATCTGCATGCTGAGAAACATGAGGGGGGAGCCATTTTATGCTATGTTTGTTGCAGAGCGCACAACGTTAAAAGGTTGGGAACCTCTCGATTAAGATAATATCCAGGACAGATCCTTAATTTGCTAAAATTCCGAACTTTCGAAAAATTGCTTTAAAATGTCCTACTATTTAAGAGGGCGTCTTTCCGTATTTTATGAAAAAGAGGGTCACATTTAAAATGGCCATACCTTTTTAGGACAATCTTTCAAAAGGTTAGAATTTTAGCAAATCCACTATCCAAATGCTTTCCTACTGTAAAAAAATTCCTGTATTGATTCTTCCATTCAGATTCTCCATATGGAGTTTTTTTTTTAAAGTTGGTGTTTCGAATTAAAACAAAACAAGCTCTAAATATTTAAAAACAGCACACAAAAACATATTCTCTGAGCAATCACAGCTGAAACTCTACAGCGTAACTATACTCCATTTTCATTATTTCGAACTCGAAATCAGAAAATTCCTTAAAACTCAGTTTTAAATAAAAACTCGATAGAGAGAACAAAATGATTTATTCCACATCATCCGAAAATCCTTTCAATATTTGCGATAACGGTTGACAAAAGGAAGACATTGTTTGAATTGTTTCACTTAAGAAAGTGTACAATCAGTGTTTGCCGAGTTGTAGCTTATTTAAAAATCAGTAGTTTAATTAAATCTCTCTGTAAGAGCGACTTTCAGATAGTTTGTTCTTATTTATTCCGAATTCTCACCGTTAGCTACGGTCCTAAGCTTAAATAAAAGAATACATCCAGTTTGTGATTTTATTCTTTACCTTCTTTTATTCATTGTTAAACGCTTTGCAACAAAAATCTAAGATTTAAAAATAAGAATAGGAAGCTTTTGAAGCGGTATTGAAAGGAATTAATAAAACTTGCGCTTTTTTAAAAAGTACGCTATCATAAAAGAATTTTACAATAAGTGATTTCTATCCAAAGAACTTTAAGTATTTTCTAGGGGGATTAATAAAAATTCGGAAATTGTTTTAAAAGTTTTTATTTCAGTTCGTTTTTAGTTACAATTATATATATATATATATATATATATAATACAGGGTGGCCCAAAAACACTGCCCTACACTTTGATTCCTTAAATATTGATCCTAGACATATATAATAAATTACAAAGTTGCGTAAAAAAATACAGAATTTTATGGTATCGATTAAAATTTTCAGGGGATTAAACCTAAACAAATATAATATTTAAATTTTATACGGCCCCCATATAAAAAAAAATTCACATTTACTAAAATGTGCCCCACAAATTAATATGGCGACGAAAAAAAATTAGCCTTTCATCATAAAAAGGCTCACAAATATTAAAATTAATGTATGTTGAGTTAAACCACCTTTCAGTGGCTCTCGAAGAAAAAAAAAATCACACGGGAAAGTCGGGTTTCAGGGGCTGAACACAAATTATGAAAGAAAACGATGCGTAAATACATACTTTCGCTCATATTGGTATTATATAGTCCTTCACCAACATTGCTTAAACATAGCTCGGAGCCTTTTAATGATGGCTAAGACTGAAATTTTGTGTATGACCTCATTAATGGATGGGACACATTTATCTATTTGGGAATCTCTTTGTACGAGGGCCAATAAAAAAATTAAATTTTGTATTTAATTAGAGAATTATGTTAAAAACATTTTAATCGTTGATATAAAATCATGTACCTTGTTTTACGTAACGCTTTAATTCAATGTACATGTCTATGATCAATATTTAAAGAATAAAAACCTAGGTATTTTTGAGACACCCTGTGTAGATATATTGAGAAACCCTGCCAATACTTTGTATTCTTAGTATAACAGAAGCAATAAAAACTCGGTTTTCAGAAGTGGTCCTTGTTTTTTTAAGCTCATGATGCAGATTAGTTTTGCCGCACATTTAAGTTTTAGTTTTATTATTATTTAAAAAGAACTGTGCAAAGAAGCTTCTTCTGAAACAGGCACTACTCCGAGATACCTGTAGTTGAATTAGTCAGGTTCAGAATCAACTTGAAACAGGTGAAGCACCTACCTCGCAATATTTTGCTTAATATCACAAATTATGTGTATTAATGTTAATAGATTGTTTTTCAAAGTATTTTCTTTTTCACAATTTTTTATAACTAGTAATTTTTTTTCTTTTATTACTAACTTTACATTCTTATTATAAACTTATGAATAAAACTGCGTGATCTGTAATGAAAACAAAGAAAAAGATGTTAAAAATTGTTATTTTTTAACATAGTTTTTCATGTTAACTAATAAGCTTTTTTAGCAGGCCTTAAAAAATTAATAAAAATTAAATTAAATAAATAAATTCATAATTGATAACGGTTATTTAAAAATGCCTGTCCGTTTAAATCACATCAATCTCAAAAGAATTATGCAGCTCTTATGAAATAAAATAAGCATGACATTATGGGTAAATACTTTGTCCTTAAGTGTGGTCGGTAAAATAACTAGGCATGAACCGAAATACCTCTATTTAAACATATTATAAAATACATTAACAAGAACTTATTTATTTTCATAATAATCTTAGAATATGCACACACCTTGCCAAAACAAGACAAATGAGACAAAACCAGTGAAAAAAAAGTAATGATCAAGGTATAAATATATAGTTTTGTGATTCCTTGCCGATCTCACGGTTTTGTTTTCAGCGAGCAGATTTCGCCTCTTTTGATAGGAATAAATTTCACTCTTAACAGAAATGTTTTCATATTAGTACCATACGTCTGGAATTATTCGATTTCTTTATTACATAAGCAATCAAACGGTACACTCTCGCAAAAATGTATTCGAGTATAAGCGAAATTTTCCATTTTAACTTTGCGAATAATTGCTGAGTTTTTGAAAATCCATAACTCGACAGAAGTAAAGGAAAGTTATAATTATGCATATCCTAATTCATATTTTTTGATAAATTATTTTTAATGTGCGAAACCAACGTACTAAGTTTATCTCTTACTGAAATACTTTTTTGAGAAGGTATACTGTCTGAAAAAGTATGATTGCAATTTGCTGAGTTCATTCAGTCCGAACGATGTACATTTTATGTTTTCACGGAACAATCATGTGAAAAATACCGTTCACATTAAAATGAGCAAGTATTCACTCCCTAAGAAGTGAAATCAAGTCGTAGCATTTGGCCTCTAGACGAGTGAATTTATTCAACCTCGAAACCGTTAACATTCCTTTTAAGCAAATTATTTTAGAAAGATTAACTATTCCTTTTATAAGGGAGTTCGCGTGTTTTGGCTGTCATTTCACTCCCTATAATAAGTGACTACTCACTTTTTTTCGCATTTGAATGCTAAGCAAATTAATAACACATATTAGCTTGAAAATGCAGTTATCACAGTGTCTTGCTTTTTTAATTCTTACTATTAGTTCGCACTCTCCCTATATTTATATAGCTTGTTCAAATTTGCAATCGTTAATGAAATATTTTTTATTCATCCACTCAAGTTCAAATACATTTTTTAAACTTGTAATGGATGCCATTTGATGTTAATGCAGTTTTTTTAATATTAATTTATTAATTAAATTTAATTAATTAATTTTATATCCTGTTACTTGGGATTAAAATGAATGAAAACAAAAAGCTAAACAAACAAGCTGGATTAACGGTATCGACCTTTGCTTCACAAACGGCCCTGCATTAATTAATTAATTATTCATTCATTAAATTTAATAAAAAGTAACTAAAATTTTTTCTTTGTTGACCTAAGTAGGAATTGACTTAATTTTTTTTTATATTACTTGTTTTACCAGTAATGTTCTTCAGAAATGAGCGGTTTAAAATAATTTTAAATTCCTGAAAATATTATTTGTATCCCCTTAAAAGGGTACCTACGAGTTCAGGAATTAAAATATTGCCCTAAAATGACCTGATATGATAAAAATGCTCCTGTTTCTTATAAATTACGGAAAGGAGTTCTCTAGTGTATCTATTCAGGACAATGTGTGTATGTATGCATTACAATTTTTTCAAAATCTCGAAACTTTAACAAATTAAGGGCTCATGCAAACCCTGTTTAAGGGGGTTCTGCGATATATATTATCCCACCTAATTTTAACATGACGACTGCCGGCCGCAAAAAGACATAAGCATTATTCAGCTTAATCACTTTCGTTACACGACTAATAATAATTGATTTTCGGAAATTACTAAAGGGTGGAAGATAATTTTTGAATCACTGATTTTTTGATGGATATTTTCTAGGAAAGCCATCAGTTCTTCATAAAATGACTATCCAAAATATGTATTTTTTACCACGGCATCTACAGAAACTAGAAAGTAAGATGGAAACGATAGCTTTTCAAACAGTTAACATATAAAACTAAAACTAATGTAAGAGGGTTGAAAGGAGGGGAAAGGGGGGGAAAGTGGGGGGAGGGGTTGAAACAGGGATTTTTTTCCCAATCCTGTGGGAAAAACAGCTACTAGTGTAGGTCTTGGTAGCGCAGTAGGCAGCGAGTCAGTCTCATAACTATTAGTGTGAAATATCGATATCATTTATAAGTAAGTCAACATCTACATTTAAAGTTAGGAATTTCTTAAAAGCTTTTTATATTTACATGTATTCAGTGCAAAAGCAAAAAGAAAAACAGTAAAACATACCAGACTAGAAGGTAATTCAAGGCAGTCAAACGCTTTACCATTTCTCAAAGCTTACATAAGGGGTTTACACATTTCGGCGGTAAAACAGAACATATATATGTGTGTGTGAAAAGTTCATAAAGTGCTTCCCAATTTTTTATATCTCTTTGGGAGAATCGCGGTCGATCAATAACGCCCCCATCCGGAAAAAAAAAAAATCTCGATCTTTCGTCTTTTTTTCCCTATAGTTAGCCATGTTTTTTCAACCTTCAATCAATCCTGTATTTTTTCGATAAATCGATTAATTTCAAGATCATAAATTTGATTCTTAATTGAGGTTAATATAGCTGCCATTTATCAATAATTAATACACATAGCGTGCTTCGATATAGTTTAATATAAATGTTATATATTTCGCAATATATTACACTGCGTGATGTGAAGGCTAATACATAGAAGAAAGTAAATAAAATCTCTCTAAAATAGAACGTAATATTATAAATCTTTATAAACAATGATTTTAATTAAAGTTTCTGAATTTCGCATATAGGGAAATTCTCATCAGCCGCCAAAATTTAAAAATCATCTTATTTTGTATAAGTAAAGCAATACAAAACATAATAACTGATTAATAATTTTATGCATTTTAATGCTAGACTTAAAAGTGGCCACCTTAAGTGTCTTTCGTATGAACATGGCAAGAAATTCCACCCCACTTGCAAGAAATGCTGTGATCATCCAGCCTCTCCAGAGCACATACTGAGTTGCGTCGGACTTTCAAAGGAGGACTTAACATCTGCTCCCCTTTTAGTTATTGATTTTCTGTCGGTCAACAATCTATTGGAGTTGATCTGACTTATGTCAGATCTTTAAAGAGGATAAGCAACAACAACACCATGCATTTTAAAGAAAAACATGCATTTAAGAATCCAGTACATTTTAAATTTTTCAGGGGTGATGATACACTACTGTCCAAAAGTATTGCAAGTTTGAGAAATCTAACCATCTTTTCGAGAATAAACCCAGAAAAAATGGACCGGAAATTTGCCAGATTTAAATACTTTTGAGAATTTATGTAGTATAATTGGAAAGAATACATCTGAAAATCATCAAAAAACAAAAATGAGAGCTTCTGGAACTAATAATTTAAGTTAGCACCATGAAACACCGAAGAAAGTGTTGTAAAGCATGGTGGATTCCATATCTAAAAGACTGGCTGTTGTGATCAAAGTCAAGGCTGATCAGGAACATAATAAAGGATCTTTATTTCAATTGAATTTATTTATTATTCTCTTTTTTCAGAATAACTTCTTATATTTTGCAGAAATTAATTCTTTATTTAATTTTATTCCGGCGAGGCAAATTGGATTATGATTTCTATAATAACCTATATATTTTTTATGCCACTTTTCCAATAAATTAAATAATTATTTTTGTTCTTTAACTTAACGCTATCTTGTCTTTGAAGTTATTAATTTAATATGTTGACATTAAAAAATATCAATTATATTGATTTTTAATTTTGACGGGGGAGAGGGGGGCTTAATCTTGAAAAGAGTTAGATTTCTGAAACTTGCAATACTTTTGGCCAGTAGTGTACATGTAGGGTGTTGCAAATATATAAAGGTTCTTGAAAACTTTCTTCGTCAGTTTTTTAAGGATTAATTTAGATGCTTTCCCCCTGCGTTGCTATTCGACAAGAAAACCGAGAGAAAAAGTGTTGCTCAATCATATCAATTTTACTGAATCATAAATTTACGCTTCGGTATAACTGATAACACAAAATAAAAATTGGTAAACCAACTGCTGCTAATACAGGCGAGCCAAATGTATAAATTTATAATCAGAAACAAAATTCCTTGCACTCATTTTAAGAATATCATGCGATCTTTCTCTGAAAATACAAATCAAAATAATGTTTACAAGCCAAATATGATTTGTAAGCTATGCGTTTCACCTTTATTGTCTGGCAAAAATCATGAAATTTACAGTTAAAAAAAACAATTTACAAGCAACTTCTCACGTAAAGCGTTAAATGTAGCCAAAATTAAAACTGAAAGATGCAGATTGAGTTTTGTATTTAGCACAATCAAAGAATTTCTTGTTCAATAATGTATATATATATATATGGGTGATTTTCAAAATTGGGTGTCATTTGGAAATTTAAGAAACGAAAATACAATTTCAAAAAATAGGTAGTTTTTCCATAATATAAAACATACCTTGTTTCTGAGCATTATTTGAGTATTATTCATACATTTTATTTTTTCTTTAATTTTTTTAGATTTTTCCATAATCAGATTTGATGAAATTTGTCATGTCTATTACCAAACATTCTCTTTGAAATTTGTACACTGATATTTAGCATAAAATAATGTGAAGTGATAAATTACATAAGTATAGAGTCCTTTTGTCCATATAATATAGTCTTTCCAATTTAAAAATATGTTTCATTTTGTGTAAGTTTCTGTTTGCCATGTCTGTTACCAAGTTTATCATATCTGTTACTTATTATAGTAATAGACATGTCATTTCAAAGAACAAAAATTCATGACTCTAAATAATTCCACAAGAACATGAAAAGTGACATTAATTTAGACTAAAAAACTAATTATATAAGTTAATCAATTGAATTAACACGTAAATAAATGTATTTTATACAATTAATTAAGGCAACAGACATGACATGCAATAAAAAATGTTTATCACAAATAGGCTATTGCTTTTTTCAGTCAAATGCCAAAAACTCAAGAAGTCTTGTTTATTTATCTTTTTCGTCAATGCTCTAATGATAAACAGGTGTTGCTATTCTCAAATTTCAATTTTGTTGTTTAAAACGTTGAAAATAATGTATGGTAACAGACATGACATCAATGTCCGGAAAGCTGTATTTAATAATCAAAAGTTTTGTATTTTTCTTAAAACCTTAATAAAAACCTTTCCGAATGTAGTTTAAACTCTTTTTCACCATGTTAAAGCATGTCAGGGTAGAAATTTTAGTTTTTGGACAGTAATTCTTCATAACACGTTTCGTGTTCTATGGTTCGGACAGCTATATTTCAGTATCTACTCTATTCATTTTTTAAAATTTAATTATTAAATAATATTTTTAATATGTTGTTTCAGTACTGGAAACTGTCTGATAAAAAACCATGATGAAAAGAAAAACCATTTAAATTTCTTTATACCTTGTACAAAAAAATGTTTTACACGCGAACAGCAAATGGCACCGAATTTTGAAAATATCTGATATATATATACACTGCTCAAGACAATTAAAGGATATTGTGGTTATGGGTGGATCTTGCGGCTGGGCCATTGTTCAGATGATCGATATATAACTGACAGACGTGATAGTTTATAGGAGAAAAAAAATACCCATATTTAGCAGAAAATAATGCATTTTATTGGGTATTTGTGTACAAAAGGAAAAAAACACAATTTGTGCATGTGAAAAAAAAAACTAATAAAAAGGTTTTTCCTTGGAAGAAAATGTTTTTAATAGGGAGAAAGATTTCCCCAGACTGCCAACAATACTGAGCACCTTTAAGGCATGAGTCAATGAGGCTGTTAATGACGAGCTGGAGTATTCTGTCCCGCTACTCCAGAAGAGCTATTTAAAGTTCTCGGAGAGTATGTGCGGGTGGTATACGGCCAGCAACTCGTCTCCCTAGATTGTCCCAAACATGTTCTATTGGGTTCATGTCCGGAGAATACGCTGGCCATTCCATCCGAACGATTCCTTCCTCGAAAAGTAAAGTCATCTAACTAGCGCACACGATGTGGCCTGCAGTTGTCGTCCATTAGTATGAAGTTATCTGTAATTGTTGCAGTGTGAGGAACTACAAAATGTCTGAGAATCTCATCCCTATATTGACGACCGGCCAGAGCTCCATTCCGAATGATGTGGATATAGCTGCACCCATCAATGGAGATACCAGCGTAGACCATCACTCCCCCACCTCCGAATCTGGCATGCACGAACGCAGAGGGTGTTTCTAGTACCACGTTCCTTCCAGATGAAAGTAGGCCTATTATCGGGATAAACAGAAACTCGGGACTAGTCAGCGAAAAGAATATTGGACTATTCATTTCTCGTCCAGTTGACATGCTCTGTTGCCCACTCCCTGCGAGCCCAACGATGCCTTACTGTTAACCTAACTCGTACCATTGGTCGGTGAGCATACAGACCTGCAGCACAGAGTCGGTTTCGGACAGTTTGAGTTTAAACACACTTGTGCCAGTATACGAATGAAGTTGTTGTTGAAGAAGAGTGGCATTCCTATTTCGGTGCCTCCAAGCCGTCAGCGTTAAATATCGATCTTCACTGGGCACTTTTGGA
Organism: Cheiracanthium punctorium; assembly: GCA_038373885.1. Classification (NCBI taxonomy): domain Eukaryota; kingdom Metazoa; phylum Arthropoda; class Arachnida; order Araneae; family Cheiracanthiidae; genus Cheiracanthium; species Cheiracanthium punctorium. The sequence goes on along the minus strand of JAWZYV010013341.1, from coordinate 485,951 downwards.
AATCTAAGACCTTGCCTTGCAATTTGTCTTGCATTTCCAGTCTCTATGAAACTGCTCCAGATCCTTTATATCACATTTCCAGTCTCTATGAAACTGCTCCAGATCCTTTATATCACATTCCCAGTCTGTATGAAACTGCTCCAGATCCTTTATATCACATTTCCAGTCTCTATGAAACTACTCCAGATCCTTTATATCACATTTCCAGTCTCTATGAAACTACTCCAGATCCTTTATATCACATTTTGTGCGACTCCAATGGCTTCTGCTACTTGGACTTGTGTTTGGCCTGGCCCCAATCAACCAACAACTCTGCAAGCTTCTAATTCGGTTAAAATCCTTCGTTGAGACATCGCACTAATCAAAACAAAGCACTTAAGGAGTGTCGATCATTCTTTTTTGCGTATATCTGTTCCTCAGTTAATTTCTGTCGCGTCCCTGACAATTTTATGGATTCTGTCTCAACAAGGTAAAGAACTAACTGAAACACTATTCCAAAGAGTGTTGAAAGCAAAAAACTGAAGCAAGTAAAAATTATTTCGTTACAGTATTATTTTACTTTTCTCTTCACTTCTCTTCTTTCAGTATATTGATACGCATACGGGATGCAGGTACAAGAGTCGCTATCGTAATAACTCTTTTTAAATAATAACTTAATAATAATTTTAAAAGACACAATTGTGCGTTAAGCGTCTACTTTAGCATATTACATTTTTTTACTAATAAATACATCTAAACTCAAAATATCATAAAATTTATTAATAATCTATTTTTATAAATATCTATAAACATTATCCACCTTTGTCCATATTAAAAACTCAGACTCAAATATTTTCTTTCGCTTTGAAGGTTGAAATTATACATGTGTGACTGAATAAACATTTCCCAAGCGTTGACAAATATAATTTGATAAATATTTGCTTAATTCGTTTAAGGGAACATAAATTTAAGAAATTTATTGCTTAAAGCGGATTATAGCTCTGAATAATTCCCACAATGGCCCACATATGCAAATAATGTGCATAATTAAATAAAAGTCAAGGCTGATAAAATAAGTCAGCTTAAGCTAGAAATGCCATAGATTTCAACATACGAAAAAATTACGCAATTAAAAGAAGAAATAATTTTTTTAAATTGCAATTGTCTTTTCTTTTCTTAAAAAATGTATTACCTTAATGAGAAAGCTTTGCGGATTATAACAGCATCAGAAATAAAAAATAATTGAATAAAGAATTATACATGAATAAACAATTAGTTTTACTTTTTAGTAATTATAAAACTTTATCTAAAATGGTGAAGAAATTTCTCCTTTTTATTCCTCCCAGGTTAAAGTATGACATATTCACTGTTAAATGAGTTTTTAGGGAGGAAAAAAACATACATTTATTTATATATTCGATTATTACAACTGCAAATTAGGAAGGATTACAATAGTTATTGAATAATAAGTGTCAAATTATTATATACTCTTATACTAATGTTTACAAAAAAACACAACTGTTACTCGTTAGTGCAAAATTTCTTTTTTAATTAAAGAACAGTTAATTGTTGAAAATCATCTCAGTAAAAATTTACAAGTAAAGTTTTGTAAGTTATTCACTACTATTCAAAGTTTGCTTGTTTGTTTTTCAATCACAATAGCAGTTCATAGACCGCCTCCCGAGTGTGAAGTGGTTATTGAATTTTTTTCTCACACCTTCGGTCCGGGTTCGATTCTCGTCTTTATCTCAGTTATTAACTTGTCTTTCCGTTTATGGGGGTAACCTTGGTGAGCTCACAATATAATAGCCAATACTGTGGGCCTTTGTAGGGGCAAGTGTCCTTCCTTGAAAAAAAAATAATTTATAGGCTTTTTTTATATTCTCTAAATTTGAAATAGACAGCCTTTGTTCAATGCTATAAATCTGTGAGTTGTTAATAAAAGTCTTAAAAGGTAAGAAGGCTTTCCTTTTAAGACAGATCAAATAAATGAAATTTCATAAGTACCTTTGTGGATTTTATTTCTAAAGTTTGTTTGAATAATATTACTAAACATTACAATACTCCTTTTAAAAGAGTTTATAATTCTTTCTCAAGGTATTTTCACGACAAAGCAAAATGAGATATTACTTCGACTAGCTGTGGATTATTGCTTTACTTATCCTGGTTTACTTGTCCTGGCATTAACTGTTTTCATAGAGCAAAAATATATTGTTCTTTCTTTAAAAAAGATAAGCAATTTTAAATCCACGTCACACAAAGGCTTAGAAGTTGTGTTACGACGTCCAAAACAACATTTGGGATAATGGTTTCATCTAGGAAAGTAGATGTTCCAAAGATATCAAAGATATCGATTTCAGCTCAATGGATGTTTTCAAATAAAAACTCAAGAACTTCATTCTTTAAGCTTCAGGAGGATTTTTAATTTTTTTCTTCAGAAATAATCGTTATTTTATTCGTTATCTTTTTTTCCCTTTTTTTTTTTTTCGTTTCTCAGTTATGTTATCTTGAAAACAGTTAAATATTTGTGTGACTAATCCTATACTTAACCGTGTATTCTATTGATGTACGAGATGATTATAATTTAACTTCCCCATTAACAGCATTTTATAGCTGAAGGAAGTGTGCTGATTGCCACCAATTTTGACATTTGGACTGTACACGAGATGCGAAAAAGGAAGTTTTTCAAAAAGTTTAATTCAAAAAATATTCTGTAAGTGACGTTCTGCATGGAAGTTCAATTCGAGATGTGACTCAAATTAGTTAATAAATCTTCAAAAACTATATGGAATAAATATTGAAATTTTTCGTACATTTCAAGTTAGTCATTTCCATTGTTGAATTTGCTGCTTTTACACGCAAAGCGTCACCTACTGGGCATTTTTTGAACATATTTTTTTTCAAAATCTCTTGAGGAGCATCTCATGTATAGTCTTTATATCAAATTTGGTTACAATCCGTTCAACCGTTTTAACTGTAGAACCTTGTTTATATGGGAAGTTTATTATAAACACCCTGTAAATTATAAACACCCTGTATTTTGTAATTAAGAAACAATCTTTTTATAACTAGTTTACAGTTGCATTTTAATTGCAATTTATTTCTCAAGCAGGATGGAAATCAATATTGCAGATAGTGCACTATTTAATTCGAGACAAGCTGAAAAACTGCATTACTACTTGAGAGTAATGAAGGCAATAAATTTTTTCTAAGTACAATCAATTTTTTAATATCTTTATTAGCTTAAAATATTAAATAACCGTACAAACGAATATTAATAGATTTTATATTTAAATTTAAATAATTTTTTAAAAAGTTAAAGTTTTTAAAAAGTTTACACTGATCTTTTTTTCAGTTGCATTTTAGTTGTTAAGTACTTGTTAACTTGACTAAAATCCTACAAATTATGCTTCATGTTAAAAAATCACAAAATAATCTGTATTTATAGACGCATGATCCACTACTTGTTTGGTATTCATTGTAACTGCATCTCTAAGAATGCAAAATAATTCTACACTATTACAGTGAGGAGTATTTGAAATGAGATAGGAATAGTCATTCTGAGGTTGTAAATGGTACGTCATTGATTTCTACAAAAGATTTTAGAAGCCATTAAAGTATAGTTTCTGATTTTTTGGAGTAAAGAGTTTACTTATTAAAGCACAGAATTTTTTTTTCAAATTACATTGCAGTTCAATTTATCTTTAGGGATAATGGTTGTGATAATTGAAACGAAACATAATGTAAGCATTTGATGTTTTTTTTTAATTAATAGAATGATAGTCCATTTATTTATTTTTGTTTGTTTAAAGTGGTTAAAATTTGATTATCTTAAAATATTTATGTATTTTTTAAATATTACTCCTTTTAAACACAACTCTCTCTAGCATTTTTTAAGCTTTTAAATTAAAATCAACATTCCAAAAAGTTTTTTGATCAATAAGTTTATTCGATTAATTCAGCTACCTACTTTTTTTAACTGCATGAGCTTGAATATTTTGTTTGATCATGATCGTGAAAAATATGAATGAGAAATACTTTTAAAAAATATTACAATTCTTGATAGCATAAGCAATAATTCTTTTCGCTATGTAAATAAAATACGACGTATAAATAAAACATCTTGATTAATAAGCCATTTTTACTAGTGCATTTGACCAATTATAAATATTTTAAATTGAAAGTATAATAATTTAATTTTTATTATTTCGCAAAACAACTTATCAATTCCAATGTGTCAAATAATTTAGAAATTTACCAATGAAAAATGCGTTAAATTCTGCCAGCTGTCTTCCACTTCAGTGGAAATTTTGATTTTGGATAACAAACCACTTCATCCAATCCTACCACAAATGAATATTTAAAATTGTAAGAACATAAATATATTGAAATTTTTATTAGTTCCAATAAAAAAATTAATTTAATTGATCTTATTCCTGAAAAAATTGCTATTGTACCAATGAAATGTACATTAAGTGCTGCGAACCATCTGCCGTCTCCTAGTAGTTTCTTCAACAACACTTTAGACAATTTCTTCAAAAACTCCGATATCAAATCAACGTTCATCTAAAAGACCACTTTGTCTTTGGTTAATAGGCCACTTCGAAAGTCTAATATTTTCCGATAACAATCAATATATTGATTGGAAGCAAGATTAAAAAAAAAAAAAAATCCGTAGGTGGTTAGATCAAAGGTCGATCCAGCTAATGGCAAGTTACGTGAAGGGCTTTCTTCTTGGATCTTCCCGTTTATAGCTTTTATTCTTTTGCGGATGGAAATGTTACTGGTAAACTTATTGACGCACTTATTAGACGTTTTTCTCTCGGAATAAAATTGTTAAAGAAAATCTATATACTGATGTTCTAAAGAGAGAGGGGTGATGCGTAATTCCACTTAAAACTAAACGTTTTCCCCTACTGTCAGCAGTATGCCAGTTCATCCCACTGATTAAAAATAAAGCTATTTTCCATTTCCTTTAACCCTTTGAGGCGCAACCCTTTCCCAATGCTGAAAAAAGTGCAGCCGTTGCCATCACTCGACTTAACTACCAGCATGATGGTGGACGATCGAAACGTTCATCGCGTGCCACAGATCTAGAGACCCCTTTTTGACGAAGCTGGCTGTCGTCAGAAAAGGGTCTCTAGATCTGTGGCACGCGATGAACGTTTCGATCGTCCGCCATCTTGCTGGTAGTTAAGTCGAGCGATGGCAACGTCTACCCTTTTTTCAGCATTGGGCAATCTGTCCAGCTGTTCTCCCATTCTTCCACTTTTCAGCAGATGTCAGTGCTGTTAAAAATAATCGTGACCATTTTTTTACGGGAAATGACGTGGTTAAAAGAAAAGGATTCTCGTGGAGCTATGTCACCCGCAACTATTTGTATAGAAATCAGATCTATTCTTCATGACTGGCAACAGTCAAAACGTCAGAGTTTGGTGTTCCTAGAGCGGGAACACTGCGCGTTAAAGGGTTTTAAGCTGAACTGCCACTCGCAGACGAGTCTACTCTGAAAAGAGGTGATACTCATTGGGATGGATACGTACTGAGGTTCTGTTGTTGTTGCTGTTGTTGCTGTTGCTTATTCCCTCTGACAACCGCATGCGGTGCCAGATCCCCCCCAAGATAGGGAGGCCATTGGCAGAGGGGGCGTCACCTTCTATTTTTATTGGGCCTCAGTGGGAAGAAATGCAACTTTAGCCCGTGGTCCCCTAATTTTGAACCAATTCCAGAGGAGTTACCAACACCCAGGATATCGGCACCCCCAGAGTTAGCGTTAAACCTGGAGGACATTGCAGCCAAGACGGATTTTACTTGCACCAGCTCCCATTAGCATGCACGGTCCCACAACAGTCAAGCCGCGCGAGAGTTGACCCTCCCAAGCACTGGCCAACCCGGATGATATTTCGCTTGCCGTGTTCTTATGCGAACGGAGTTTAGCTCCTAGACCACTGCGGGATCTGAAGTTCTGTTTCACGCACGATTAGTTCATTTTTAAGAAACAGTAACAGCGGAGCGTTTTCGCAAAATTATGTATCTTTTGCCCAAAAGTAAAAGTTCTGAAAGTTGAAAAATTCTGAAAACCAGGTAATTTGAACAACTGATGCAAAAGGCCACTCCGACATAGGCCCCAGAGCATAGGCGATCTTACTTCCCTCAAGTTACGCCTATGGGACAATTTTGGGATAAATTTAACGGGGGGGGGGACAAATGTACCCCTTCCCCCCAAAAAAAATTCAAGAAAATTCAATATCACCTATTTGAAAATATTTTCTATAGCAGAAAACATCCCACCCAATATTGCATGGCAATTTACGCCAAGGCCCCGAAGTTCCACAACCTTCAAAATTCAAGTCAAAGGCACCTGAACCTCCTCTCACTTTTTATTTTGATAAAATCGAGAGGGACTTGGAAGCATGCGTAAATACGGGGAAGTTCCCCATAAACAAAAACGAACAGTATATATAAATCATTTGCTCATCGCTATGGCTCATTGTCGATTTGAGCCATAGCGATGTTCCCTTAGCGATTGTTTCCCTTTAGTAGAAGGAAGATTCTGTTAACCGGGGAAAGAGGGGCGGGGGGATGGTGACGCAATAAAGCACTGGTTTGTGATTAGAAAAGTGCGTATTTCATGACGAGCAATCAAATCGAAAATCATATACTAAATGATAAATCGCAAAATGTAGAAATCCGCCTTTTTTGACCGAAGGTCAAAGATTTATGGCAACATCCCCACGCGAGAACTGTCTCAAATCTGACGGTCTGTCTTACTAGACAATAAGTGTGGGGCCTCATTTACCCTACATGCGGAAAGAAACAAAAGGAAAATAGCAAAAATGATATTAAAAGTCAGATTTTTCTTTTTTAAAACGGCAGTGTGTGGCATAATTATGTATTTTGTTTTCCGATGGGAAAATTTCCAGTTAGCACCAAATATTTAAAAATGTCAAAGAGCTCTAGAAATTAAGTTTTCTTTCGTTTAAAAGTAATGAACAACTTGCGCAATATCAATTAACTTAACGGGGGGGGGAATCAGGCCCTGTCTGGTGTCCGATAATTTTACATTTCATTACAATAGAGATATACATATATCCTTAATTACTTTCCGAGCATGTACCATGTAAGGAAAGTATTGTAATCATGAAAAAATTCGACTTCCAGATTTTGGTGTATTAACACGTTTTGAGGTTTTCTGAATTCATTTATGCTATTTTTACGAGATGTTCGTATGTATGTGTGTGTGTGTGTATGTATGTGTGTATGTGTGTTTGTGAGTGAACACGATAGCTCCTAAACAAGGCATTCCATTGAGCTCAAATTGGGTATATATGTTATAAACCACCGTCGCAAGACCGGTATTGATTTTGGCGTGTATAGGACTTAAAGTTTTTCTACAGGGCTACGACAAATATTTCTTTTACATTATGGCCTATGGGAGGAAATTCTTGAAAGTGCGCTAGCGTTTAAACGGCGCATTCAGTTGAGCTTCAGTTTGGTATATATGTTTGAATTATTCATCGATTAAAATTTATTAAAATGCTTGGTAATGATCTTAATTGTAAGTGTTCGGAGAGTCGAGTGGAATCACTCCAGATTTTTTTTAATTTACGGTTAATAGCAACCGTGGATTATCGTCAACAATACCAGGGATGGACGCGAGATGGAAAATTGGCGACTCGCGTCCCACAAAATAGCCTAAAATGGTTGTCTTGTCTCGCAAAATCCCTATATCGTAACGTTAAAAATGTTTGTCTTGTCTCTCAACAGGGCCGGCCCAAGGGGGGAGCGAATGTAGGCGATCGCCTAAGGCCCCGCTCCTGGGCAATTTTTTTTGTAATCACTTGGTAGATGGTTGTAATATATCCCGAAAAAAGCCTAGAAATAGCTAATATGTACAAGCAGTGCTAGTAGTAACTTACATAAGACAAGATAGAAAAGAGACCCAGCTCTTGCGCTTCGCCTGAGGCCCCGCACGCCCCCTCAGGGCGGCCCTTCTCGCAAAAAAGCTGTAAATATCTGTCTCGTCTAGCAAAAAATAGTCTCGCATCCCTAAACAATATTACTACTAAGACAGAGTAATTCTGTTTTATCAGGTTGTACCGTATACTTATTTAAAGAGATTTACAAAATTTTCCGATATTTGCTGTCTCATATGGAGCATTGTTCATCTGATGCCTTAAATGAAGTTTAATTTTATAACGATAGAGTCAACTCCTTAACTTAAAAAAAAATAGTGAATAGAATTTTTATCCTATTTTAAAAAGTTTGAAGCAAGAGGTTTTCTTTCCTGTCAAATTTTCCTCGCACACCTTTAAAATTATAGCATGGTGTTGATCTTCCTAATGTTTTAAGTCCACATTCTTTATTTTTCAAGACTATCACCATCAAAATACTATTTTTTTTAGAAAAGGATAAATCAAGTTTTACATCTAACTTCTAACCGAAAAAATCCATAACTAAACTTTTTATTCAGTTTCTTCAAGCTCCATTTTGTTTATTGTAGTAAGACTTAAACGAGCTTATTGTACATCAAGTTTTAAACCTAAAATTGCTCTTTTAAAATCATTTTTTTATTAGACGGTATATTATCTAGTTGACATATCCAGGTTAAGGTTCATTCATATTTATTTTATGGTTGAAATTTTATCTATTAAGGGAACGCTGAATGGGACATGGCAAATTGCCACGAACTTTCGACAAAGTAGAAAAAAAGTATTATACATTGTAGAATTTATCTTTTTTAACGGAGGTAATATTTTAATAACGAGTCATATAAATGATAAAACAAAAGAAAATGTTTTTATCAAACATTTTCGTTTACGAAAACAAAAGTTTAGAATAAACTTTCTATCTCTAATTTTACAATAATGGATGAACTGTAGAAACACCGTATAGTATTTTTAAAAATTTAAGTTACATTATATAAATTAAAAAGTTTCATTTTTAAGTTTGTATAATGTAATACACCAGAAAATCAGAAAAACCTCACACAGCAATAGTACTGAAAATAGCACATTATAATTCCAATGTTTTGCTGTGACAATCAACTTTATTGTATAAACGCTGAAAAGTGTTGATTGATAATATACAAAGCGATTGTGTGTTGGAAGCAATATTCTACCATAAAATGAAGTTAAATTAGCTGAAACTTTTCAATTGCACTCCGAGATTTCGTGTTTAATATGATCATTGAAAGACTTCTAAATTTAAAGTTTGCAGCTAATTCAGTGCCATTTTATGGTGAATCGTTCAACCATATTAATAATAATTTAATTTGGGAAATAATAAATGCAGGGTACGTCAGAAAAATAGAGACTCACTTCGAGCTGTCAAATAGAAAATGTATTTTACAACCTTCGAGATTAAATTTCTGGGAATTTTTCACCAAACTTGTCCAACTGTTGTTGAAAAATCCAACTTGTGAAACAGATGCACTCTTTGGTCATACTGAATGTTCCAAATGGTAATTAAATTATGCTTTCAAAACGATGGCCTTCAACAACGATCCATGCCTGAGTACGAGTCACGGCTGATTCAGTACTTCGAATGGTTTAGTGGGATTTTGGAGCACACCACTTGAATTTCATCCCAAAATGTGTCGAGGTAAAGTATTTTACGACGGTACAACTCGTCTTTTACTCTGATCCAAAATAGAAAGCCGATTGGCGTAAGGTCAGAGACTGCTTCGGAACTTTTATTGTCTAAGCATAACATTACTTTTACCCAGAAATTTTAAATTTGTAGGTAAGAAAATGCCATTTTCTGTGATAGTTCAAATTGTTGATAGGTTTTTATGACTCACCCTGTACAATACTGGCTTATTTAATCACTTCACAGTGAAGAATGAAAGCTAAGTTGAAAAATAAAAGCTAAGTCATTTTATAATGGATTAGTAAAAGAATAGTTAGTAGTAATCTCTTACGATTAGTAAAAGAATAATTAGTAGTAATCTTTTTTTTACGTTCCACAACTTTGAAATCCAGATCTGATTTGCTATATTCATCTACCAAACAACACTTTTAGCTTTAATTCAACGATTTCTAAAAATAAGAAATAAATAAAAATAATCAAAAAGTAGACGGATCAAGCAAGTTAGGTTCTAATCCTTTAATTATAAATTTTTACTTTTTAAAAGTCTAGCACATACTTGAAAACCTTTTTCTGAAAACTTGCAGCTTTTATCGTCTGAGCAAAGTACTGGAAGATGTAGTATGCTATATAAATCTTTGCCTCCATTGCTACATTTAAAGTGATGATTTTAAAGCAACAATAGCTTTAATGGATCTTAAGAAATTGGTTCCTTTTTCTTCCTTGTTGACCTAACTATGTTACGAAATCGATAGATCAAAGGAATCGCAGATCATTTAGAAGCGCGTTTGAGATTGTACAGAAGTCATTTTAAGGACACGCTCTAAAAGAGTATTTCGTAAATTAGTTGGTATCAGCTTCCTTCGTCAGCTTCAGTTTTCATCACTGAACAAAAGTCATTTTGATTTCTCGCTTTATTCGGTTCATGTAAATATATTTCTGTTCAATAAAGAAAACTTTAGCTACTAATTTTTCAGTGTTTGTTTAATATATTGGAATGCAGAATACTTTCTCGGTGCTTTATGCGAGAAATAAATGCTGTGTGTTTTTTAACCCTTTGAGGCGCAACCCTTTCCCAATGCTGAAAAAAGGGCAGCCGTTGCCATCGCTCGACTTAACTACCAGCAAGATGGCGGACGATCGAAACATTCATCGCGTGCCACAGATCTAGAGACCCTTTTTTGACTGTGCGGCACAGCCAGCTGTCGTCAAAAAAGGGTCTCTAGATCTGTGGCACGCGATGAACGTTTCGATCGTCCGCCATCTTGCTGGTAGTTAAGTCGAACGATTGCAACGGCTGCCCTTTTTTCAGCATTGGGCACTCCATCCAGCTGCTCTCGCATTCTTCCATTTTTCAGCAGATGTCAGTGCTGTTAAAAATAATCGTGACCATTTTTTTACGGGAAATGACGTGCTTAAAAAGTAAAGGATTCTTGTGCAGCTATGTCACCCGCCACTATTTTTATAGAAATCAAATCTATTCTTCGTGACTGGCAACAGTCGAAACGTCAGAGTTTGGTGTTCCCAGAGCGGGAATATTGCGCGTTAAAGGGTTAAAAATGCAGTAAATACACAAGCAACTGCTAAGTATCAGCTACTCTATGAAAAGATGAAACTATGAAAAGATTGTGAAGCATATGTTTTATACATCTGCGTGGTGGAAGAATTTGCATATCTACAACTATAGCACTTTAAACGTCATCTGATGGTGAATTTTTGAACTAATTTTTTTCCCACGAAAATCTTCGTCCCATGGTCTGGATCTTACAAATTTGGTTGCATTGGACTAATAGTTTTTGCTGCACACCGCTCTAAATTGGAAAAACTTTAATTATGAACACCCTGTAATAGTAAACGGTAGGAGCAATGTCTGGTGAATACAGCGGGTGGGATAGGACTTTTTAATGTCAAAGCACAATAACATGTGATCGTACGTTGTCATGATAAAAAATCACTTTGACTTTTCATGCAAAGCGACCTATTTTTTGCTTCAGTTTATTTTTCCATATTCACCATAAAAGTGTTTTCTGTTATGGTTAAACCTACAGGAGGGGGCTATTATGGTGGTGCCTTGTGTGGAGGACTTTTTAAGGGGTTCAAACGCGTAGTCACGTTATATCTGGAGAAAACCACCCAAAACTCCAGACCGTTAGATCGACAGCCGTGCGTAGGCCCGAACACAAGGCCTTTGCATTTCGGCCATTGTAGCAAAGATTTTTTTTCGGTTCTTCGTACATAATAAAAAAATTAACAATAGTAAAATCATTCTGAAGTAAATGACGTAAGCAAGTGGTTTTCGCAAGCGAGTTGTAGGCATAATGCAAGCATGTGTGTTCCCTTTTGCTGTTGCCGATCGTTGTTGCCGTCGGAATAAACGATTTGTTTATTCTTTTGCAAACTTCAGAACAGACTTTTTCAGTCTCTTTCAAGTTCCATGTTCGGATGTGTATAAACTTGGAGATTATTTTTCGTGTACCCTGGGGACGAATGAGATGGAACAATGTTGAAATATATCGTGGATTTGACCTCTATAAACACAGATAATATATATATATATTTTTTTTTCTTTGATAATTTTGGTTTCATTTTTTTTTATTTCATGAAAGCTTGTATGTTGATTTATAAGATAATAGTAGACAAAACATTTAGATATGATTAAATACGTTTACAGAATATAAACTTTGATTTTTTAATCATCTAGTACATCGAGATATTATTATGGCATTTGTTTGTAAAGGTGATATATTTAAGATATTTTTAAAATAAATTTGTGAATTTGAATCCATACTGTTTCGTCTGAAAAATTTTAGTTTGTTCTTTTTTCTTCTGGAAGCTTATGCGATCACGACCACCCCATACCCATCTGCCTTGTTCAGTGTCTTATCCATTCGGTCATTGTGAGGCCCGAAATGCCATTTGTTGAAAAATAGAGAGAACTTATCCAACACATAAAAATTTACGAATGGTCAAAAATCGTTCCATCAAAATATGAATACCGAAGTTTTTCGCGATTTCAAAACTTCCTTCACCTTGTTACAAAAAAAGTAAAAAGGGCAAGCCACATTGTTACATGCACTTACAGCATGTTTCGCTAGGCAAACAATGCAGAATATATCACTGCACCGAATGCGACAATGCGTGCGTGCAGGCTGCAATGGCAGTATAAGCACACTCCCTCCTTCATCTGACGAACACGAGTTTCAAAATCGCGATTTAATGTAATGGAATTTAAAAGATGTGACAGGGCGCTAATGGAAGTCCACTATCTCCGTTCCCTGTTCAAGAAAGGTTCATCTAATTTTGCTTTGAAATCGATGCCCCCCTTAGGAAGCAAAAAGAAAGAAGTGTTCTTTCGCTCTCCTGAGGCGAAAATAATTTGTCCGAAATCCGATCCTTTTTCGAATTCCTATACGGCAGCAGCCATCGATCGCGCGAAACCTTCGAAAAAAGAACAAGAATCAAAGAGAGACAGACCCTAGGTTTTAATGTCTCACGGCATTAAAGGCGCGCGTATTTTACAGAAGTTTCATTTCCTCTGTCATTAAAATAAATTACAGTAATCAGTTCTACAGAACAATGCTCATAAAGGCATTCGATTTATACGCATTTTTGTGGAAGGTGGGGGGGGATATTTCTCTTTCGGATCTATGAATAGTTTTTTTAGAATTTCGAGAATAGAATTAAAGTCCATCTGTTAATCGTGAAAAAAAAAAACTCTACAGCAATTAAGCTTGCATAAAATAATCTATAGGAATGTAATTTCTTTCTTCTTGGTGGAGTCACAATTTGCACTCCGTGTGAGAAGACTACGCGTAAAATGCTAAAATAAAAATGGCAAATGAGCTTGCAAGTGCAAATATATATTTTTGGAACAGATATTACTTTATAATATTTTTTCCAGGGATATTGCCAAGATATTTTACAAAAGGAAAATGAAATATGGCATGTAGAAATAGACAAAAATTTATCACGCCAAAAAATATGAAAGCCCTTGGTAATTAATGCGAGATATTTTCGAACACCCAACCCACCCCTTTTCAGCTATGCCCCTGGGTTTTTTCTTCATTACTTATAGTAGTTTTATTAGATCCATTCACTAAAATTTTAAATCGACTAAATAATACGTGTCATAAATCAAATGATACGAGTACGTAACTAAACTACGAATGCAATGTCAAACTGAAAACGTCTTGCCTCCATAACTTTTAGTTAAAAAAGCTTATATACCTACTTTCATCTATTTCTTTGTACCTCCGTTATAAGACAGCGAGCTAATTTCCTGGAACAATGCTGCTCTTTGCAAATGTTCCTTCCTGCATCTCATTTCCGGACATAGTATTTCTTGCTTGCTTCTTAATGTTAAATGATTCTTCCTTTTCTGGTAGTTTCCTCTGAGACAACAATATCAAAATGCTTTGGGATTTTGTGCAGGATGAATACCTTATCGATGGTCACACATGATTTATTTATTTGCCAGAAGAGGACGGCTCGCGTCACTGAATGTGTCACTTAGAGCTACATATATGTCCTTCCCAGAATTTCCCGCCACAATTTGGAACCTCATCAGAAGGTGACGGAGTTCTGAATATTGGCACCCCTCGGAAACTCCTAGCGACCGTCGAGAGGACTTTCGGAACCACGGATTTAACGTGCACGTACACCGCATGTACACGGTGGTCTTTAGTGGTAAACCGGTATCGAACCTTACGGTTAGGAGTCCAACGCCTTAACCACTGGGCTACCACGGCCCCTTCACACATGATTAAAAAAAGAGCAGAATAAATCAATCCGAATGAAAAATACATTTTCCAACACAATGTTATTTACGCATGTTCAACATCGTTCAAGCGCACTCTATTGCACAAACTTCATAAAAATTAAAACAACTCCATCAAAATTAAAAACTCTTTTGTATTATTTATTACGTCAACTTAGTACCATACGCAGAATTTTTCTATGGGAGATGGGGGTCATCTTATCATCTCTTAATTTTTTCTCCCAAGGATGGATTAGAGCAGGGGTGGCGAACCAATGGCACACATGCCACTGATGGCACGCGGCACAATGTTTTGGGCACGCCACCGATCAAAACGGTTTGCATTTTAATTAAAAATAACAAAGTTCACCATGAAATAACACGATCGAACGGTGACTAAGTCAAAATTATTTGACGACACGTCTATGGCCTCATTAAACATTTCCTTAGAAAAAAAAATGGCACGTACACTATCTATGTATCGCTAGATATCTAGAATCCAATGCGGAGATGCAATGGTGGACCCGAAATTGGAATCTTTGTCGTTGTAATGATTAGATCAATAATGGGAGTATGGTGCGGCGGAATATTGCCTCATAACAACCTTTTTCACTGCCTGCAGTTACTGTAAAGTGGAAACAACTTTACATACACTAAAAGTATTTAAAACGAAATAAATCTCTAGGAAAATGTGTCTTGTACCAAAGAATAATTATGAAAAGGTATATTACCATGTATAAAAAATATAATCGTTACAGTTCGGATATAATCGTCGGAAAAGAAAAAGCATACGTTTATGGGAAGTTTTGAAATGAACTGCCTCTTTCTGGAAAGAAGATTTTTAAAATTTTAAATTCATCTTACTTTAAATATTTTATAACAAACTTGCAATGCATAAAAAAAACCTTAAAAGCAAAATGAATAATTACTTTCAAATCAATACCCAAAGGTGGACCTTCAAATATTTATTTGATTTACCCAATACTACAAAAACAAATAAGCATTTGTTGAAGCTTCCTGGAAGCTTGCGAAATGATTGCAGAAACATACTCTGACGCACTAGTTTCAATCTTACTTAACTTGAAACGACCCGTTGTCGTATTCGTAAGGAAAGTGGTATTCACTGTTAATGGATCCGGGTTCTGAAGAGGTTGGGGGAAAAGCACAGAAATGGCGCCGATGAGCGCCTTGTTAGTAGCACCTCCTCTCCTTGGTATGCCTTTAACTTAGTTAAGGAATCAATATTCTACCGAACCCGAAAACTGATCTTGTTCCTAGAGAAATAAAAAGAAGTGTATGAGATCTGAACATTTTTTTGGTCATAAGACGATCCACCAGAGGTTGGGTTTCTGGGTAAATTGGAAGGAGATATTAATTTAGAGTTGTATTTATTTACTTATTTCTTAAGGAGGGGTATGATGCATTTTTTTTTTCATATTACTTCAAGATGATTACAGTGACGGACTCGTTGACTAGTTGAAATAACTGGGAATTATATTGAAATATACGTGCTCAACCATGAAACTTAACCATGTGCATTTGAATAGTTTTCTATTGATGGCTTTAAATAGTATTATATTATAAAGAATGGTTATTGATGAGTAATATGCTATCTATTTGTTGAATACCATCAGCTTAAAAGAATATATCCGTTAACTTTTAGTGCACATGCAATACGAAAATGTAGACGAACAGACATTTTTATTTCTAATTAACGTATAGAAATAAATTATAGCATAAGTAAATGTAATCTGTTGCTAGGCGCAATATACAGGGTGTTCAGAATTAAAAGAAAACTGCTGGTCAGAATTCTACCAAATTTGCAGAAAACTTCTGAGATTGTCGGGGTGAGTTCTGTTTGGAAAAAAAAAAAAGAAATACTTCAAAACTCACCACCAACAATGTTTTAGTGCAAATATAACAGACAAATAAACATTCGCAAACAATGACCAGAATGAAGAGGTTGTACAAGTGTTGCTTTTACTCCTCTGCGCTGTAGAAAAATTTGCATATCAGCAACTCTAATATTGTAAAAAGCCTCCTGGTGATAATTTTTCAACTATTTATCCAAAATTAGTTCAAAAAGTCACCAATTTAGAATTTGACTACGTTTCAGCTCAAATAAATATTCTCAAGCGATGATAATAATGAAGAGGTTGTACAGGAGATGTTTTACATGCGCGGAGGAAAAAATTGCTTATCAGCAGATATAACATTGTAAATGCCACCTGGTGGTAATTTTTTTAACTATTTTTTGTCAGTGCATATCTCGTTCCCATGGTCTCATTAAGATTTCCTGTGAATTTGACAGGATTCTGTCCAGTAATTTCCACTGTACAGCGCTCTGAAAAGGGAAACTTTAATATGAACACCCAGTATTTTGTCCCAGAGGGTCATCTATATATTAAAATATAATCCAGATATTAATCATTGCTGAGTCTATCTTTTAACTTAATGTTTGAAATTTTCAGATCAAAAAGAAATAAATTAAAAGCCCGGAATATTATGATTTATTAATTTGCACAACAAACATTTTATAAGTTAGAAAGTACTGTTAAACCCCGAACTTACTCGATAGGTGGGACCAAATGGTAGCCGCATAAGTCGAATTCGGGTAAGTCGGAGTATAATTTTGCATATAATATGTACATATAAATCATTAGTAACTGGGACCGGAGATTAAAGAAAACAATAATTTAGAAAACAAAATGCTTAGTAAAATCTTCAATAATGCAAATATACAACGAATTATGTGATAAAATTCGTAAAACGAAGTCATTTCGGAAGTAAACAAGAGACGAATAGACGAGATTTGAAAATCGCGTAACTCTGGGATAAACTCGCGTAATTCGCATAAATTGTCGCATCGTTGTGTAAGTCGAGGTATTACTTACCAAAAATTTGTTTTCTAATGTTAAAAATAAATTTCAAAATTTAAGTCATAGCTCAATGCAATTCATTATACTTTACTTACAAAAATTAATTATAAAAGCCCAAATATAAACGACTTGTTCCGAATAGTTTTTGTTTTACATTAATTGTAAAATATTAAATGTTTTTTCAGAAAATTTAAATAGGAACATACATAACTTTTGTTTTTATTGGAATCAGTGTACTTCAAAACCAGTTTTAAAAAGTGTTATAAACATTCAACAGTCCTTTAGAAAATATCAGGTAATATATCTGAGGTCTGCTCTTAATGCAGATTCTAACATTCTGCGTGTAATCTTGTTCAGCTTCCAAATAGAAGAACTGATATTAATGCAATTCTTAAATGTTATTGCCATCAATTTTTGTCGTAGATCAATGAAATTTCATATACCATATAGGGTGAACGAGGGTCAAGAAATCGATAAAAGAGATGTTTTTGAATACGGTTTTCATGAAAAGTTTAAAGAACATAGATGATCCTAAAATAAAGAAAAATTACATGAAAAAAAAAGAAAAAAATCTCAGCCATAAATATAGGTTTAAAAGTTTTTGAGTTCGACAATCAGAATTTAAGATATCACTTATGTAAGGCATTTATTGGGGGAGGCCATAGAAGAGTATTGTGTGCATTCAGATTTTCTTTTTTTTTTTTTTTTTTTTTTCTCCTCTTATGCATCTCGTTCGAAGATATTCATAACTTGAATGTCTTAGGACTAGTTTTTTTAACTTTTTACTAACAGAAAAGTTTATTACACAAATCTAGCTAGCGGATAGAAGAAGGGAATGACGACTTGTAATTTTTAGCAGTTAAAAATACATAAGCATGTGACATTACAGTATAATGAAGGATAAAAATGATTGATATTTTCTAAATTTCAACTATTTTATAATGATTTCATGCAAAATCAATCGCCAAAATGAATAAATACACTCTTCCTGAAACACAAAACCATTTCTGAGGCCAGCGCTTAAGATGTTTTCATTTGAGTTTTTCGTATCGATTGCTCCACAAAAGAAAGAGGAGCTGTTCTTAACTCAAAAAGTTTGTGACATTTCTGTGAAAGAAATCAATTTTTCATGAAATCAGGCACTTGTTTTTCCTTCCCGAGACCATAAAGCGGAAGAGAAACATGCTTTCCCCTGCCGCTTTCGAAACTGCTCAGGACAATCTCAAAGACGACGAAATGGTTCTTGTTATTGAAAAAATACAAAAGAAATTACAAATTATTTGTCTAATACATAAAGCAAAAAACATGCTTGGTACGTGCTTCTTGTATGTGATTATTACTTCTCTTATTTACTTTTTGATTTATTGCAAATAATCTTTTCGGTTTACTGATGTTTCTGCTATACGCAGTTAAGTGTTTAGTTAAAAATCCCCTTTACGCGTACAATATTTCTTCAAATGTATATTTTGATATTAGATTTGAAGAAATTTCTTTCTTCTGTTGCTTTTAATGTAACCAAAAAAATTAAATTAAAATATCCAAAACTTTTAACTGAAAGATTTTAAACCAGAAGATCCTTTTTACTTCCTTGTACGTAGTATAAGGAAGTAATGTGATCCCGAAAAATTTTGAGGGCCAAATTTCGACAAAAAATCCGATTTTGACTACCTCTAAATTTAATTTTAAGAATTTTTTCGATGCATCTCATCGTAGGCTAGAATGCACGATCATATTAACGCGTCTGCAACTCATTTTGACCAGCGGCGAGTTTATTGTGGTCAGTTTTTCCATGCCGTCTGTACGTACGTACGTAGGTACGTACGTACGTAGGTACGTACGTACGTACGTACGTACGTATGTATGTAACTCGCATATCTCAAAAACTATGGGTCGTAGAATGTTGAGATTTGATATTTAGGATTGTTCTATGATCTAGTTGTGCACCTCCCCTTTTGGTCGCAATCGAATGAATAGTTTATGTACAGGACCGCACAAAAGATTCGAAATACATTACGCTCTATGGGCCGAAATTCATTAAACTCGCATATCTCAAAAACTATTAGGCGTAGAATGTCGAAACTTCATATTTAGGATAGTTGTAACATCTAGTTGTGCACCTCCCCTTTTGGTTCCATTCGATTTGATGGTTTATCTACAGCACCGCCCAAAACATTCGAAATACATTACGCTCAATGGGCCGAAATTCATTAAACTCGCATATCTCAAAAACTATGAGGCGTAGAATGTTGAAGCTTTATATTTAGGATTGTTGTAACATCTAGTTGTGCACCTCCCCTTTCGGTTCCATTCGACTGGATAGTTTATCTACAGAACCGCCTAAAAGATTCGAAATACATTACGCTCTATGGGCCGAAATTCATCAAAGCGTTTTTTAGAGGTATTGGGTTATTTCAAACGACTCAGAAGTGATATATGCTGTAAAGAGTTAGAAAATGAATTTCTCCATTAAAAAAAGTGTCTTTATCATTTACAGTTCTGCTACAGGAACACTCAAAAGATTTCCAATACATTACGGTCAATGGCAATTTTAGGAGATTCATCCATTTCAAGCACAATACCGTCCTACCACATAAGTTAGGTAATGGTCCGACCACGGTCACGTGCCTCCCTCAAGAACTATGCCAAAAGTCGCCAAGCTTGGCGACTTTTTTGTGTACGTGTGTGCATATTTAACTCTCAAATCTCAAAAACTATTATGAAATTTCATATATAAGATTGTTGTAACATCTATTTGTGCATCTCGATTTTTGGTTAAAATCTACTGGAGAGTTTATTTACAGGACCACCGAAAAGAATTTCAGTACTTTAATGTCTATAGACATTTTCAATGTAATACAATTGTAGACAGTCATTGTTTGGTACATACCCAAAATCTCGCCGTCTGTCCTCGACCTTGGCGAGTTTTGTCGAAATGTCGCCAAATTTGGCGATAGTCAGTCATTTGGTCCATGCCCAAAGTATCGCCATTTGTCATCGTTCTTGGCGAGTTTTGGCGAAATATCGCCAAATTTGGCGATAATCTATCATTGTTGGTCCATGCTTAATATCTCGCCAAATGTCGTCGACATTAACGAGTTTCGCCGAAATATCGCCAAATTTGGCACCAAAAATTATTTCGTATTTTGTATAACTCTAAAACTTTAACCCGTAGAATTTTGAACTTTTGTATTTAGAACTATATTATAATATCTAACGGTTTTCAATATCTTTTTTGACAGCAATCGACTGGGAATTTATTTACAGGGTGAGCCAAATGACTTTAAATACATTAAGGTGTATGGATGCATTAAATTCATTGAAAGTCTGTGGTCAATGACTACTTTGGCTATCGCCAACATCTCGCAAACTATCTCAAGTTTGTCGGCTTTTGGTGAAATATCGCCAAATAAAGTGTCAGAAAGAAATCTTTCAAATTGAACTCAGCTTGGCGATATCGAAATGTTTGGCTAGAAATCGCTATATCTTACTATTATTGATATTTTATATCTTTCAAACAAATAAGTTTAGAGGAAGTGCGTAAAAAACATTTTTGATTTAATAGACGTGCAAGGAAGTCATGTGTTGGACACATCAGATTTTTTTTTATTGGGAACAGCAGCGTTATATTTTCTTGAAACGTCAAACAGAGATAGTTCAAATGCTAGGCGATGAATATTCAATTATGTATATATTCACTAACATTTTTTAAATGCAAAGGCAACCAAGAATATCTACTGATGTTGGATTAAGAGCAGACAAAAAACACGCTGTAGCTTTATGAAACATAGTTGACCTTATTCAGAGACAGTTAAATTTTCATGAAGTGATAGAATTATAAAGACTTTTCGTTATTTCTTTCATATACACTTGAAATATATGAAACATTTTGTAATTAAATTAAGTCAACATAAAATTACTCCTTGAGCTGAGAAAGATCCAGTACACTATTTTATTGACAAGGGCCGTTTAACGCAAGTACTAACTACAGTTTAGAACCTGAAAGTGTATTTACTCAACTATTGTATTTTAAATTGAATTTCATTGAACAAGTAAGACATTAAGTTACGAGAGAAACATCACTTTAATATTCACAATTGGATTTCATAAAAAAGTCTAAAATATTAGTCTCAGATCTCAGTACCCACAGAAATGTCTTTAAATCGACATTCTCAACCTACGCGTCTTTTTTAAAGCATTCACACACGAATCGTTCTGATCACGTTGGTCTGTTCTGCACTTGGCACACTCAAAAAAGTAATAACTTTAAATAAACTTGCGAAAAAAATCTGTATCGTTGATATTTTAACCCTTTAACGCCCAGTGTTCCCGCTCTGGGAACACCAAACTCTGACGTTTGGACCGCTGCCTGTCATGAAGAATAGATTTGATTTCTATAAAAATAGTTGCGGGTGACATAGCTCCACGAGAATCCTTTACTTTTTACCACGTCATTTCCCGTAAAAAAATGGTCACGATTATTTTTAACAGCACTGACATCTGCTGTGAAATGGAAGAATGCGAGAGCAGCTGGATAGATTGCCCAATGCTGAAAAAAGGGCAGCCGTTGCCATCGCTCGACTTAACTACCATAAAGATGGCGGACGATCGAAACGTTGATCGCGTGCCACAGATCTAGAGACCCTTTTTTGACGACAGCTGGCTGTGCCGGGCACAGCCAGCTGCGTCAAAAAAGGGTCTCTAGATCTGTTCGAAAGGTCTCTACATCTGAACGTTTCGATCTTCCACCATCTTGCTGGTAGTTAAGTCGAGCGATGGCAACGGCTGACCTTTTTTCGGCTTTGGGAAAGGGTTACGCCTCAAAGGATTAAAAAGCTTACAAAGCGCTTTCGCAAAAACTTTAATTCTGTCTGCTTGAGGGAAAAAAAGAAAAATCGCAACTAGTTGAAAGAGGCTTGTGCCACTTTTATTCTGAAAATCGATTTCGAAAAATACAGGCAATAATATTATCTGCTAAAAAGCTATGAAAAACTAAGTTCCTCTTTTGTTTTTTCAAACTCTCTCTCAAGAGCTACAAAAACAATTTCGTTCCTTTCGTTCCTATTAGCAAATAGATGCAGCAAATATCATTTTGCCATGTTTCTAAGCATTACACAAAGGCAATTTGTTCCAAGAAATTGGTTCTTGGGTATTGTTTTTATACAATGAGGAGGGGGGCCAATTTATTTGATTGGCTGGGGGGAAAACGAACAATTGTGAAATGCCTGCTAAATTGAAAAAAGAAAACAGAAAAAGAGAAAAGAAATGACATGAATTATCTAGAGAAATTTAAAAAAAACACTTTTCATTTGCTTTTATGAATAGTCATGAGCATTGTTTGAAAGTTTTAAGGAATTCTTTTCTGTGCGACCTTAAAGAAATATTTCTATATCCGTCGGTTAAAACTCAAGCTTTTTTATGACGAAAAAATTGATTAAAACAATCATTATCGACCATTATCATTAATGAATTACAAAAGCAATTGTTTTATTAAATGATGATATGTGTTTTTAATGCATGGTATTAATTAAATTATTTTTTGCTGCTAAAAGATTTATTTGTTTAATCCCTTAAAAAAAATAAGGTTTTTCCCGTAATAACATCGTGCGGTTTTTTTTTTTCTAAAAATATCAGTTTAACAGTTTTTTAAAAATACATTAAGAACCATCTCTGAAAACAACGATAATATGTTCAATTTTTGTTAAAGTACTATTTTTGTTATGTCTATAAAACATTCTTTTTGGTTTTGTTTTAATATTTTTTTTAAAATATTTGCATTTATAAATTGGGAAAATATAAAAATTTTAGTACGTTTTAACTGTATAGAGCAAAGCAATTTCTGCAAGGGGAGAATTCATCGCTTCATTTTATATAATTAATTAATATTTTATTTTATTTCCCTATTTATCTCAATCAAACTTTTTTCAAGCCTAAATATTTTTACATTTCTGCTATAAATCAAATATAGCCTCTCTTTATGGATTCTGTGCTAAAAAAGGATGCATATACATTATGTGCAAAGAGCGTGCTTAGAGCAAAAAGCATGTGCAAAGATCATGCATATGGATTATCTCCCTTTATGCATAATGTGCTAATGTACGAGAATTACATGCGTACAAAAATTACATGCTCTCCTTCTTCATTATTAACATACATGTCTTCGAGCATGCGCAAAGGCAAGATTCCATATCTATGATATAAAAGTGTCTATTACAATATAGTAAAAAACTAGTGCTTTTACGCAAATAACCAGTCGCCTCTTCCTCATTACTTGATTGAGTATTTACTTATTGATACTCTCTCCCATCACATTCATAAGACACTGGACATGGTGGTCGGCTGAAGTGTAAAGGTCCTGTGTTCTGGCCTAGCGCAAGACTGTCGATCTAATGGTGTGGAGTTTTGGTCAGTTTTCTCCAGACGTTACGCGAATAAGTGTTAAAACCTCTTTAAACCATCTGCTTACAAAGTCTTCCAACTAAAGCAAACCCAGTCATTGGCAGATAGCCCTTCCCTAGTAGCACAATTAGTCCCTAAAAAACGTTTAAAACACGTTTTTTTAACGTCAAAAAACGTGTTTCCAACGTAATTTAAAACGTTTTTTTAAGTAGTTGTGCTACTAGGGTTGCGTAATCTTTGCCATAACGCGATACAGCCCACATATCGCATTCATCAAACGCTGTCACACTTATAATGTGTAAATGAATTGCATCATTTAGTACGGTAAATATTTTCTCCGTTTGAAACTATCTTGTGAGTCAAGCAACTTACTTTTTAGCACAACACAAAATACGCATTCTCTTCATACAATGTAACTTAATCCAAAAGAGATGCTTAAAAAAAGTGCCGCATATCTTGCAATAAGGGTTTTTTTTTTTTTTCTCGCCTTTAAACTTTTATCGCATCAAATTTTCTTGCATGAAACAGACCACGGGCGTACACTAGAGATGAGACGGGCTCAGCCCGAGCACGAAAGCCCGAGCCCGAAAGCCCGAGCCCGAGCCCGGGCCCGACTCGGGCTCGGGCTCTGTAATTCACGATTACGTTCGGGCTCGGGCTCGTGAAAAATTTCTCCTTCGTTGAACATACTCCTTGAAACAAATTTTAAAAAGTGATTCTTGGGATAAATAGACGTACTTATTTCAAAAAATAGCGGCACGGGGGACTAGAAGGTGTGTGAAGCTCCAAAATTTATTGTATCCTATTAATGAAGTAGTTCATTTTATTTGTCTTTAGCTGACATTTCGGGCTCGGGCGGGCTCGGGCTCCAACTTTAATAATATTGCTCGGGCTCGGGCGGGCTCGTATTAAAAGTCTTCGGGCTCGGGCGGGCTCGGGCTTCAAAAAATGAGCCCGAACTCATCTCTAGCGTACACTGCAGCTTTCACATGAGAGCGATCGATTCTTACTATAAAACTTGATTTCTGTGAAATTTAAAACTATATTTTTACCGTATCCTTGCACGAATACAAGAGGCGTACATGCTGTCAAAATTAGCGTTTTTGCGGAGATTAAAGGGTGGTTGGTGTCCAGACCCTCTTATGTACGTACGTGAAGAAAAGAATGAATTCTTACCTTCCGAAAGTCTCTTTTATAATATTAATCCGCTATCGTTTTTGACAGTTTACATATATTTAAATTAAATACTTCAACTAATTGTAATTTTTTAAAATATTAATTTAATATGTAATGAAATTTGCGGAATTGAATTATCTATCTGCCTTGCCTTTAAATTTCTCTGTGCATAAAATAACTAACTTAACTATACACACATTCACATGAACGTAGATACTATTCACAAAATAATTGCAGGAATGAGATTCTTCAGACTTTTGTCTGATTTTCAAACTTTTTCAATGCTTCAAAAAAATTCAGTTTTTTTTTTTTTAAATTTTCAAAATTTTTCTGATTTTTTAAATTTTTCATCGAGGTAATATTATATATAAGTAGGATAGATTTAATATCATTAACAATTACATTTATTGAACTTAAAATATTTCATAAGTATTATTCCTCAAATATTGTTTGCACATTCGTTCAAACTTTTTACTTTTTTTGAAAATTTGTCTCCATTTTGTCAATCATGGTTCATGCAGGAGAAAATATTTTTATTTTAACCTCATGTAATTAAGAAATCGAATTATGTAACAAATCAGAACCACAAAAAAGTTCTAGTAAATTTTTAACTTTGATGTATTTTTTGCGACCCATTTTATGAATCTCGGGCAATTTTAATTCAATTTATTGATTGAAATAATTTTGTTCACATTTGTACTCTTTTGAAGTCGAAGCCCGTTGTGGAGGCAATTACAATGGGCACTAGAAACAACGTGATGAAAATATGTCTACGCTCACTAAATTTCATCTTCGCTCACCTAAGATAAATAACTTCCTCTATTCAATTTTTATATATCCAAATCGAATTTCATCCTCTTCTGGAAACGCGCAGAAACTTTTCGCAGTCGAACGATTTCGTTTTGGATAAACAGACCCTCTTACATCAATGCTTCATGCAGAGGCATGCATAATTAAAAAAATTAAATTGTGCTATCTGTTAAAACTGTTTAAAATGCATTGAAACCGCAATTTTTCCTTCAAAGCCCGATGACCGTGACTTCAAATATGATGTCATTGTCACCTGAAACAACTCTTTTGTCACGCAAATGATCCACTTTTTTGACTCTCGGAAATAAAATCGAGCTCAAAATAGCTTAAAAATGAGGGAACAGGTGGATTTTCAGATTTTTAAAGCAGCGCAAATTGTTTTCTAGATTTTTATACGTAATTACGAAATTTTTCAATCGGATCGTACAAACGGTGTAGATGTTATTAAGATTTTTGCGCTTTTTAATCTATCTGAACTTTTTAATCTTCTTAGAGTAATGTCGGTAAAAAAATTACCTTGAAGTGGTTTCTCGGAAATGTTAGAGAGTGAGTCAGGTATCTGCGTAACTATGTAATAGGATAAGTTCGTGGATTAAAAATTACTAAAAACTGGGTTAATATATGTTAAAGGTTTTTTTTAACTCATTTGAATAAAACTGGAAGCCGATTGATCCAGCAGTGTAAATTTTGCTCACGACAATGGCCCACAAACAGACTTTTCTACTTTATCTTTGAGATTAAAACAACTTCAATTCATCGTTTTTCGTCCGATTTGTAGCTGGCCATTTTTCTGCTGAAGTCTGAAGTAAGTTAAATTGTAACCGATAAGGCACGTATCTTAGACTCATTCCATGCGTTGCAAACCTCGGGCACTTACTGAAATGCAAATTTGTCTAGCATTTCTGATATGTCTGTGTGGACTGTTTGATTTTTAACACTTTCCGAAAGCTGAAAAATGTTTAAGATTTCGGTTTGTCGATGTCTGTCTGACCTTCAGCCTTTTTTACTGTCGTAACTATGCATGCATCACTACCAAAATTCATGCGTGTTATTTTTATGTGCTGTATTACGAACCCTATTGAGAAAATGGCGCAGGTAGCATTTTTAGTTCTTTTCGGGGACATTCAAAGAACTCCAATATATTACGCTCTACGGGCCATGTGATATAAGCTATTAAGGATTACAAAATAATGCTCTCCGTCTAAAACAGTGCATGTACACTTATAAAAAAACGGGAGATGTTCTGAAAAAAAATGGGACGCCAGCGCTGTTCCCTTATATGTACGGAATTCTGTTCCTTCAATTCAAGAAGAAATTGTGTTCCAGAGAAAAGCTGCTCTTAATATACGGAAAATGTATAGAATTCAAATATAGATGGAAAATTTCCGAAAAAATTTCACGGAAACTTTCCAGAAAATTTACGGTTTATTTTTTTAGAGTGCAGCATTTGTAGTTTTTCTACGGGGATCTCTCAAAATAATTCCAGTACACAACGGTCTAAGGCAGTTTAAGGGCATCCATCCATTTCAACCACAATACAATAAGTACATGGACGTTTATAACAGCTTAGTCTTCGTTTAAAGGTTCGAAATAGCATTTAAAGATTTTAAAAGTCCTCGCAAAACTACATTGATAGTGACGCACAGCTTTCTTAAAGATTTGCCCCAAAATTTTGCCAAGTCTGACGAAGGCACATCGCCCAATTTGGCGCAAAAAGGACTTGTATTGGAAAGTGATTTATAATCAATGTAAAATTTCACGAAAGAATTGCAGTAAATGTGCGGTTATTTGGAGAGTAGCATTGACTTTGGCATGATTTACAGTGGTGGCCCAAAGTGTGGACATTTTTTGAAAGTTTCATGTTTTTCAACTTTGTGTTCTTGTAGAATATATTAATTTTCACTTAAATACAAATGTTTATATATAAAATTGAAGGTAATTTAATGTAGAATTTAATAACAAAAACAGTATTACAAAAAAAGTTATGCAACTAATAGTAAGATCTATCTTAGATTTGCATTTTTCTTAAGTGATACTTACACAATCAATACTTAGTAGAATAATCCTTATTTTTTAAGAAAGCGTCACAACTTCTTTTCATCGAGTAAATGAGTGTGTTTGTAGTTCATCTTTCGTAATCACATGGTGCCAAGAATCAATTATAGATTCAATAATTTGTCTTTTATTGGATGGACTTTTTTTCGTACAAGAATTTTGAAACGTCGCCACAAACTTTCAATTGGATTGAGATCAGGGCTGTTTCCTGGCCATGGTAATATATCTATGCCTTTATTTTGAAACCATGCTTTGCATACTTTTGCTTTGTGGCATTGAGCTGAATCCTGCTGAAAAATAAATGGTGCTTTGTTGGGGAAGAGATCCCTGATGGAAGGTATCGATTTTGGTTCCAGGACAGTTTCGTGTATTTTTTGCCATTCAGGATGCCATCAATCACTTGAATTCGGCCCACACCATCTGCAGACATACATGCCCAAATCATGACATTTGTTGGGTTTTTTTGTAGTTGCTTCAATGTAATCAGAATGAAGTGCTTCACCTACTCTACGTCTCACGTATTTTCTACCATCACTACCAAAGAGCGATATTTTACTCTCATCGCTCCAGATTACTTGCTTCCATTGATTTTCTGACCAATTAATCTATTCTTTTGCCCACTTAACTCATTTTTCACGTTGCTTTTGATTTAAATATGGTTTTTTCCTTGGAATTCTAGCTTGTAGTCCAAATCCTGATAACCTTCTTCGCATTGTTCTTGAACTTACTGCAATACCCGCTACATTCATTTCACATCTAATGGCATCTGATGAAAGTTTTCTATCTTGAAGGCATAGCCGTTTAATTTTTTTATTGGCAGTAGCACTTGTGCATTTTTTTCGGCCTGATTTGGCCTTATTTTCCACTGATTTCATTTTTTCATAACGTAAACAGAACTTTCGTACACCAGAACAAGTCATTGAACCACCAACTTGTCTTGCAATTTCAGCATAAGAGAGACCATTTTCTCTCAATATGACAATTCGGCTTCGTTTTGTAGATGTCCAATCAGTTCTTCTTGTTGGTGATATTGTTTAAAATTAGTTTAATTGATAAAAAAAGGACTTAAAATACTCAAAAACAGCAATACTCTATTTAATTGTAATAGTATGCATCATTCCGCAAAATATTTCCACAACAATAACTCTTTTACCATCCAAATAACCTAAACTATAGTTATAGACATTTGGTTGGTCCTCAGAACAGTGTTTGTGATTGGCCAGTACGCTTTTATGACAAAACACGTCATTATTCAAAACGATTTGTGTTTGTTTGTTCTACTAAAATGAGCATAACTTTTTTTTTAAATTCATATATTTTAATTCTGTTTTTGTTATTAAATTCTACATTAAATTACCTCTAATTTGATATATAAACATTTGTATTTAAGTGAAAATTAATATATTCTAAAAGCACACAAAATTGAAAAACATGAAACTTTCAAAAAATGTCCACACTTTTGGCCACCAATGTATATACCGTTATTGCTTTTCTTATTTTCCCCAGCTGACGGTTTGATGAAGGGAGTATTTTTTTTAATCCATGCTTACTTCATGCATTAGTGACTGTGACGATAAGCCGCATTCTTACACAAAGAACAGGACTAGTTGATTAGCTGACATCATTGATTGGACTTGCGGACATCAGCAGACAGTTTTTTTTTCGTAAATTTTGCTGTAAAACCCAAGACTTAGTGCAAATCGGACCATGAAAGGGACCAAAAAATAATCTCTAAATCTGTGGCACGCGATGAACGTTTCGATCGTCCGCCATCTCTCTGGTAGTTAAGTCGAGCGATGGCAACGGCTGCCCTTTTTTTCAGCATTGGGCAATCTATCCAGTTGTTCTCGCATTCTTCCATTTTCCAGCAGATGTCAATGCTGTTAAAAATAATCTTGGCAATTTTTTACGGGAAAGGACTTGCTAAAAAGTAAAGGATTCTCGTGGAGCTATGTCAGATGCAACTATTTTTACAGAAATCAAATCTATTCTTCGTGACTGGCAACATACCGTGCATACTGTAATACCGTGGAAGTACTCCTCTGACATACTTGGCTGCCACCTTTTGTCTCTGCAGCAATGTGCGTAACATTGAACCGTTACGAAAACGAAAACATTTGCGAAACCTATTTATCAATAATAAAATATCTCAGATCAAAACAGAATTTATATTATGTTTTAAACATTATACTTTCCTATCGTCAACCCTTTAACGTGCTACGGTCGCGCAGTGAAACCACCAGCGCTTTCACTGCTAGCCTCCAAAAATATAGTTAAATGACTCGAACGCTAAAAAAGGGCAGATATTGCCATTGCTATATTTAACTACCAGCAACATGGTGGTTGATCGAATCGTCAATGGAGGGATTTTCTAACACTGCCAGATGTGCCAAAAAAAGTTCGTCAACTCTGTGGTACGCCACTGGCGATTCGATGGACTGCTATGTTGCTGATAGTTGATTAGATCGATTGAAATGGCTGCATTTTTTCAGAGCTGGGCATTGTAACCAGTTACTGTCAAATGAATTTATCTCATAATGCTTAATTGCATGTATTTGCGACACATTCACTGCATAAAATATTTTACGAAACATTTATTTTTTGAGTGGCACAGTAACTTCCCTCGAAAACATATTCGGAATAATTCAAATTTATTCCGACGTTATTTATTTATTACCAATGATTAAATTTATGATATATCATATACACACAGCGAATAAATATCGCCGAGCCATTATTGAAGAAAACAGAATAAAAACAGTCTTAAAATACTCTTCTCGTATGCCAATACAAAGTTATAGGTTCAGTCGCGTACTATTGTCAATACCATATGACAGCGGAAAATTGATGAGGCACAAAAATAACAAAAAATAATAATAAAAAAATTGTTTTCGCAGCCAGTCGCAGCTAGGTTACATGAATCTCACCCAGAAATGAGAAATCTGAGAACTGATGGGGAGAGAAAAATCTTTAAAATATTTTTCTCTGGCCTAGATGCTTTTTAAAGTTAATTTCTCTTCCAGATGCTTTGTTTTATTTTCATTTTAAAACGTGTGTAACATGCGTTTGTTTGGTTTCATGAAAGAAGTGAATTTATTAAAAATTTTCTCGAACTAGTTTTTAAAGCTGGGTATTGTTAAATGTGAAAGAAGTCGATAATGCTTGTGCACTGTATTTCTATTTTTTGTACTGCTTGTGCACTGTATCTCTATCTGTGCTGGCTGTGCCGGCACAGCCAGATGTCATCAAAAAAGGGTCTCTGGATCTGTGGCACGCGATGAACGTTTCGATCGTCCGCCATCTTGCTGGTAGTTAAGTCGAGCGATGGCAACGGCTGCCCTTTTTTCAGCATTGGGAAAGGGTTGCGCCTCAAAGGGTTAAAAAAATGTACATTGCATGTACGAATCTCTTACTGGTGAGCAAAATTATATTATGCTCTAGGGGTGATAACTAATTATATTATGCTCTAGGGGTGCTCAGTGGTGTAATGGTTACCGCGTGCTGCCATACCAAAGCACACGTGGGGTATGTGGTGAAGTGAAACAGCAGTAAAATATAATTTTGAGACGGTTCCCATGGGAAGACCACACAAGTAGACCGTAAATTAGAAGAGGCGCCAGGCAATGGACAGTCTGGACACTATAGCACAATGAACTGTCAACGTTAAAATATTTATGGCCGAAAATATTTATGGCCGAAAATGATATGCAAATTTGGCGGGGTATAGTCCCGAATGATCCACCTACATGTATGGGATTCGACGAGAGGATGCATTAATTCCCCGAGACGAACAAATCAGAAACTCCAGCCAATGATGTAAGAGGGGGTAAGAAAAGAGGAATCAACCCCGTGGGAGAAGAAAAAAAGATGACAGAACGAGTGTGCTAGAGAAAAGAAGCAGAGCAGAGTTTGAAAAAAGGTATGAACGGACTTAAAAAAATCAGTGTGTGCTTCGAATCAATATGATCAAGTTGTGTTCAAAAGAAACATGGAATCAGAGGCCAGATGAGGGCTTAAGAAAAAGACAGCGGTTCCAAGAGGACACGCGTCGATCGTGTCTTGTGTAAAGACGGCTACCTCATCAGAATGGTGAATATTAACAGTAATCTATTTATTATTTGCGTCTCAAAACTTTTGTGGATACCCCTTATCCTCCAAAACCACATCTCCCCCAGACATGTTTAAGTTTAAAATTATGTCAATATCGTCTGTTAATTAATATTAGTGGAATGACTAAGAATAAATGGTATTTAGTTGCAATTCATAGAGTCTTTAGTTTTTTTTAGTGTTTTGGTGTATGTCAATCATTTTTCAATTTTTTCAGCGTAATACTAGGAGTACTTGCCAGGCAGGTTATGCGCGGCATAATACCACTGTACGATCATCTTAGGCTTTAGTTTTCCTCAAATTTTAACCAATACTGATAACAAACCACCACATAATGGTGCCGTAGAAAAAAGGCAATTTTATGTACTCCTAGTAACTCAAATGATAGTTAAATTAATGATAATAATAATAATAAATATATATAGTAGATTTTTCAAAAATAAAACAAAGTCTGGGAGAGAAATTATGCATCATAATAACGAAGTTACTATCTTGTTTCTCAGTTTCAACAAAAAAAAAAAAAAAACATGCATTGACATTCTTTGAATATTTTATTTGTAATTTGTAAGTGTTAATATACTGCTGCAAAAAAAAAATATATATATATATATATATACGAAAGAACTTTGATTTTAAAGGTGACAAAGAAGGTATTTTTGTTAAAACAATTAATTTCTCTAATAGAAAGAATGTTGTGAATAAGATAGTTTGTAGTCATTACAACGTATTGACATATAGAAAAATTAAATTAAATAAAATTAAGTAAATAAATAAAATAAATAAATAAATATTTTATTGATGGAATATTATGCAACAATCAGTAGAACTGAACAATTGAATTAATACTTGCTTAATATGTATGTATTCATGTACAATATTTTTCATTTATGTGTATGTTGAAAGTGTCAAAGTGCATTTTGTATATGTATAAGGTAACGGAACATATAGTGTTAAAATAGGTAAAATAGTATCTGTAAATATTTAAAGTAAAAAAAAAAAAAAAAAAAAAAAAAAAAAAAAAAAAAAAAATGGGTCGTCCCAGAGTTAGACAGGAGTCGCCAGAGTCTCTTAGGAATCGAAATACCCAAAGTTCGGCACAAAGCCAGCATAACAAAACGCCAGACACGGGACTAATCCCTCTATTGCCCCGATATTCGGCCGATAGTCTCGAGAACCCAAAGCAATTTTTCAGCGAATTTGAAAACGTAGCTGCTCTCACCGATTGGTCCAATGAGCAGAAAGGCATAATTTTAAAGACATGCCTCAAAGGTAAGGCAAAAGCATTTATACTAGGCCTAAAAGAGACGAAAGACGGAAACAATTACGAATACCTGAAAAAAGCGATTCTCCAAAGATTTAGGGAAATAAAATCAGCTTCGGAAGTGCACGCGGAATTTAATGCAATTAGGCAAACCCCGAAAACATCGATTATACAACTAAGGGACATAATCTCTGAAAAGACTGAAGCATTTTTAGGGATCGATAAGCCGTCAGAGGAAACAGATAAAATAAAGAACCACATCATGCTCGCGAAATTCACGGAAGCGGTACGTCCGGAAATTAGAAGAGAAATTTTAAAAGAAAACGTAAAACACTTTGACGAGGCGGTTGAGTTGGCAATCAGACTGGAGAGAATTTTTAATGAAGAAGAAGACATAAACAATATTGACGTACAAAAATCAGACGTTACTGGTCTATTGAAGGACTTAGAAATCGCGCAGTTAAAAGATAAAATAAAACAGTTTGAGGATAAAATTCAGGCACTCGAGATTTCTCAAGTGAATGAAAAATCCAATCCATTGAAATCATGCTCTTTTTGTAAAAAACAAAATCACACAGACACAGACTGCTGGTTCAATCCCCGAAATAGAAGACAACCAGTTAATCAACATAATAGTAGTTATACACAAGTTGCAATTATCTGCCAAATATGCGGAAAGTCGAACCACTCCGCTCAGACATGCTGGGAAAGAATTCCCGCGGA
Organism: Cheiracanthium punctorium; assembly: GCA_038373885.1. Classification (NCBI taxonomy): domain Eukaryota; kingdom Metazoa; phylum Arthropoda; class Arachnida; order Araneae; family Cheiracanthiidae; genus Cheiracanthium; species Cheiracanthium punctorium. The sequence goes on along the minus strand of JAWZYV010013341.1, from coordinate 452,221 downwards.
CGGTCGACAGCAACCAAATGTCCGCAGAACGAACAACAATGGAAACAGGAACTATAAGAATTTAAACTCATACAGGGGTCCCAGAGGCAACAGATAAATAATAATCAGAGGTTGGGATCCCATAGAACGAAACTCGAGGCTACCAAAGTAAATATTGACCATAAAAACAAGAATAAAAATCAAATGATAGAGGCACAAAATAGTACGAAAGAAATAAATGATAATAAACGCAAACAACAAGAGAACCATAAGTATATAATGTCGGTGAGTGACAACGAGCAAAATGTAATTAAATTACCACTAGTAACGCTTAACATTGGGGATGAAGAATATGCTGCACTCATTGATTCAGGAGCAGGAATTAGTTTAATAAATAACGAAATATTTGAAGGAATAAAAAGTAAAATAAAAATAAACTTTATTTCCAGACAGGTAACAATAAAATCTGTGACACAACAAACTGTACCTTTTCTAAAAGCCGTGAAGTTTTCATTTAAAATAGGGCATAAAAAATGTAATAACACCTTTTTCGTGGCAAACTTCAAAATGAACCCACAATACCCAATCATACTAGGTTACGACTTCATGATTAATAATAAAGTAATTTTAAATACGAAACAAAATAGCATAACAATAAATAATGAAGAAATTCCAATTAATAAATCAGAGACCAAAAATACGGAGCTAAGGGAAGAAAATGATAAGACGGAGGAGATTAATAATTGCATTCGAATAGCACGGAAAGTACTGATTCCGCCCGCGGACACAAAAATAGTAAATTTAAAAACAGATCGACCTATTGAAAAGCAACAAAATGAAAGCAACATTCAAGTGATACCCAAATTCCAAAAGGAACAGATATGCATCATCCAACAAAAAACAGATAAGTCGTTACAAATGATTTTCGAAAATAACACCAACACCACGAAACATTTACAAAAAAACATGAAAGTCGCGAAAATCATAGAACCGCAGAACGTTCGGCAGATACGGGAGTCAGCACAAGGTACAGAAGTAGGAATGAATTATTGTGCACAAACAACTAATGATAGGGACAATATCCTAAACTTGAGAAAAAAGGAATTCGAAGAGGCGACTTTTGATTTAGATCATTTACCGGAAGACCAACAGCGTATATTTAAAAAAATGCTACAAGAAAACTATCAGGTATTCTCTACCTCTTATAAAACATTAGGAGTGACAGACGCTGTGAGACCGCAAATCAAATTAGCCCACAATTACCCTATCCAATGTAGACCGTACCCAATACCGCAAAACATGAAAACGCTCGCAGACCGCGAAATAGACGAGCTATTAGAAGCGGGTATACTCGAACCATCCGACGGGGGTTACGCGTTCCCAATAATCTTCGTTAAAAAACAAACGAGTGAGGAAAATAAAACCCCTAAATACCGAATGGCGACAGATTTTCGATTATTAAATAACATCACTGAACCTTATAAAACATATATCCCGCATATTGAAGATATCTTACAAGAAGTTGCCGGATTCAAATGGTACACGACTATGGATCTTAAATCTGCGTTTTTTCAAATAGCATTACCGGAGGCAGAGCGAGAGAAATGTGCAATAATTACCCACCGAGGAAATTTTAGACACACGAGACTACCCTTTGGCTTGCGTAACAGCGCCAGTTACTTCACCCAACTCATGAATACGGTGCTGGGAGGTATGAGAGAAACGAAGATAAATTTCTACCTAGACGATATAATCATACCAGCTAATTCCCTCGAAGAATTACGAAAAAAAATGACTTTAATATTCCAAAAGCTCAAAGAGTTTAATTTAACATTGGACCCGTCAAAAATCAAAATAGCCCGAAAAAATATCACATGTTTAGGATTCCAAGTGGACGAAGTAGGGATTTCCCCAGACCCAAAAAACATCGTGAAAATCACAAAATTTAAAACACCTAAGTCAGTTAAAGAGATTCAATCATTTTTAGGGATGACAAATTACTTCAGAACGATTATTCCACAATATTCCCAAATTATTGCACCGATTGTGCAGCTCACAAGAAAGACCAAAAAATTTGAATGGTCGGAAGAGTGTCAGACTAGTTTCGCGAACATACAACAGATCATTTTAGAAAAACCAAGAATTACCAAAATTGATTTTGCAAAACCATTCCTGTTAGCAACCGATGCATCCAACACGGCCATTAATGGTATTTTAATGCAGGATCGGCCAGAAGGCAGAACACCAGTCAAATTTTTTAGCAGAATTTTAAAAAATGCGGAAAAACGATACTCATCTCTTAAACTGGAACTAATGGCAATTTATGAAGCGGTGAGACATTTTCGCAATTATTTATGGAACCATGAATTTGTATTAATTAGTGACGCGAAATCATTGAAATACCATTTAGATCTAACGCAGCAATCCGATATCACTGCAAGGTGGCTATTATTTTTAAGTGAATTTGCGTTTAAATTTCAACATATAAAGGGTGAGGAAAACCCCGCGGATTATTTGTCCCGATACATCTTACAAGAAGAACAGGTAAATAACATAACGGCACAAATCTTCGAAGGGAAGAAGGATTTAACGACCGAAAAAATTAAACAAGAACAGCAGAACGATGAATTATTGAACAAAATAATACCACACGTCCGCGAAAAGACCCCTAAAAGTCCTAAGTTCAAAAATTACTATCTCGATGCACATGGAATTCTTCGTTATAGGGAAAAAGCCACACGAGAGAGGGCAGGAATAGATGTAATAGTGATCCCTCAGGCTTTAAAACAGTCCGTGATCAAAATTGCACACGCAACACATTTCGGCAGACAAAAAACGATCGATTTCATTAAGAAATATTATACTTGGGGCAACTTATTTGATGACGTAAAGACGTTTATCGATAACTGTCACAGATGTGCACAATTCAAAAACAGGCACATTCCCCCTACGGCGAAACAAAAAATGGACCGAGCAATACTGCCCGGAAAGTGTCTACATATAGATATTGTTGGGAAGCTGCCTCGCAGTGTCAGAGGCAATTGCTTTTTTTTTTCCGTAATTGACAGTTTCTCAAGGTATATAGAATTATTTCCATGTAGAAAAATCACTGCGGATCAAATAGTTCAATGTTTACAAAGTTATTTTTCTCGTTTTGGGCTTCCAGATACGATTATATCGGATAACGGACCTCAATTCCGATCAAAGGAATTAAGGAGTTTTTTAAAATCTCTCAATATAGAGAGTCGTTTTTCGTCGATCTACCACCCACAATCGAATGGGACGGTAGAGCGAGCACAAGGCACGCTTCAGCAGTGTATTCGATGCATAGCAGAGAACACTTTTGAATGGGAAGATGCAAGTGTATGGGCGCAGCTCTATTACAACGCCTCTAAACACAGGGCGACGAATTTCCCGCCGGCGTTACTATTTCTGGGTCGTGACATTAAAATACCCCTGGACAATACAACTGACGGACAGGGACAAAATATTTTCGAATCAAGATGGTCCCAAGAGGAAATACAAATATTTGTGGACAAATTAATTAAGCAGAATTTAAATAACAGACAACAGGCCTGGATATTCCAAGAAAAAGCGGCTAAACCGCAGAACTTAGAAAAACCCGCTAAACATACTCCAATCCACATAGGGGATTTGGTATACATGAGAAATATGCACAAGAAGTGTAAATTTGACCCCATTTTTACCGGCCCTTATAGGGTAATTAAACTATTGCGTAATAATAATTTGTTACTTAAAGAAGTGAATAAACCTCATGTAGAAGCAAAGAAATTGCACAGAAACCTCATTTTTCGGGTAAAACCCCAGACACAAGAAACAGACTCTGACGAGTCAAAAACCCCCACCCATGGTTATTGGTTACGCAACCGCTCCCGGAAGGGGCGAGAAACAGCACAAACATAGGAAAAGAACAAAAATTCAAAAAAAAAAAAAAAAAAAAAAAAAAAAAAAGGGGTTCTTACCAGCAGCCGAGTTGTGAGGTCCAGAGTGTTCCACGAGTGTGTTCATTCAGAGTGTTTTTCTTTTTCGGTTGCATCAGTAGATGATTAAAAGATTGGAATTTCTGTGAAAGGATAACGAAAACGAGAATTACAAAACTGATAGGAAAAAGAGAAAAACGCGACCTGGAAGGCAATTGAATTTAGCTAATCATAACAGTAATAATAATAAGAATTATAATAATAATGACATGATATATATATAATCAAAAGGGATATCCCGTTTAACCTTGTGCACTGCAGAAAAGCTAAGCTGAAAATGAAGGAAATGTTAACAACCAAAAAAAAAAAAAAAAAGAGACGGACAAAATATAATAATGTTGATAATAATAGCAAGCAATAAGATAACAGGCACACACATACGTAGGTAAAAAATAAAAATAAAATAAAATAAAAATAAATAAATAAATAAATAAATAAATAAATAAATAAAAAAATAAATAAAAAGTAAAACACAAGTTAGCAAGGCATCAGCTGGTCTTGTCGTTTGGCTTTTTCTGTTGGTAAACAAACCGGCAGGGAGCCATTCGCATGGGGGCGAGTCGTTCGTTCGGATTAGAGTCGTTCGTTCGGATGTCACGCATAGGATGCAAGAGAAGGGCAACATGAAAAGACAAAAATATGCATATAAATAAATACCGGACATACAACTATAGGAGAGACAAATACATAGTACAGTAATTTTACTAAAAATTTTAATTAATACAAGTTAGAATAAAATTATTGAGTTGCGTCACCAGAGTACCTGGGACGGAAAGCTGCAGATTTCCCCTTGGATTTTGGTACTTATCGGGCAATTGCAGGCAATAACCACGATGAGTAAGACGCGCTCTAGAATAATAGAAGACTATTTATTTTAAAGTAAACATAGGGAGTTCACAGAATAATAACCTATCAGACCGCATGGACTCGACATGCAGATCGGCGCTATACAAAATAAAACGTAAGAACAGTAACGTTAAGTTTGTTTCTCTTTACAAAATTACAGTTAATAGGGCGGCATAAGCTTTCATTAACAAAATAATTAAATAACAATCACTTACCTCTACACGACGTTGACATCCTAAAAAAAAAAAAAAAAAAAAAAACACAGGCGAAAAAGGTGCCGAGTCACTCCCGGCGCAGGAGATAAACCGGTTGCTTACAGCGCGAGTTGAGTCGTCGAGCTGCAGTTTCCCCCGTTTCCAAACGCGCGGATGTATTATACGCAGTGAAAAACCGGAAATTTCAACCATGAGTTCCGATTGTCAAGCGACAAACAGTTTCGCAGCCGGAAGGATCTGCTTAAAAGGAATACAAGAGAAGAGAGGGTAGTTCCAGAACGCACGGGTTTAGCGGTGAAACTCTTTTAATGAATTGAATGAGTAAATAAGAACGCATCGATGATTATGGCTAGATATTTTGAAACAGTGGTACGTGAGGTGTACCGTATAAATAAAAGGGTGTGCAATATAGGAATGAATCCCCTGTCTGAGCAAAAATAATAATAATAATAATAATAATAATAATAATAAATTTAAAAAAAAAAAAAAAAAAAAAAAAAAAAATAGGAAGGAAGACGAGTATTTTTATGATATGCAGATAAATATATATGTGTAACAAGTAATAGACACACATGATATTGTATGTTATTCTTAATATATATATAATATAAATATGGTACTCTAATAATATAAATATGGTGCATGTTGGTACAGAATGTGTGATCAAACATAATAATGTGTGTACAATCCCATTGGTGTACAATATATTATTTTGAAGAAATTGAGAAACAAGATACAAAGGTAACTCATTAATGTTATTAATGCAAAGTGGTTCGGAAACATTATCGATACTGCCAGATTTAACAAAATCTGACAAAACAAACCCGCAAAGGAGAACGAAAATGTTCACGTGAAACCACAAAATGCTTGAGACACAACGGGAGAACAAATGTATCACAACTGAGACTTTTGCCATGTGTAGCTACGCGTGACGGACTATATGGACTAAACTCCAACTACTACACTGTAGAACGTAGCACATAATTTGCTACGTATGATGGACTATATCGCATGGACTATACAGGACAAGTGCCAAATTTTAAAACGTAGCACATGTGTAGCTACGTGTAATGAACTAGTAACTGTGGACATTGAATATTTTTTTTTCTTGTTTTTTTTATGTACACGGGGGAGAGATGTGGTGAAGTGAAACAGCAGTAAAATATAATTTTGAGACGGTTCCCATGGGAAGACCACACAAGTAGACCGTAAATTAGAAGAGGCGCCAGGCAATGGACAGTCTGGACACTATAGCACAATGAACTGTCAACGTTAAAATATTTATGGCCGAAAATATTTATGGCCGAAAATGATATGCAAATTTGGCGGGGTATAGTCCCGAATGATCCACCTACATGTATGGGATTCGACGAGAGGATGCATTAATTCCCCGAGACGAACAAATCAGAAACTCCAGCCAATGATGTAAGAGGGGGTAAGAAAAGAGGAATCAACCCCGTGGGAGAAGAAAAAAAGATGACAGAACGAGTGTGCTAGAGAAAAGAAGCAGAGCAGAGTTTGAAAAAAGGTATGAACGGACTTAAAAAAATCAGTGTGTGCTTCGAATCAATATGATCAAGTTGTGTTCAAAAGAAACATGGAATCAGAGGCCAGATGAGGGCTTAAGAAAAAGACAGCGGTTCCAAGAGGACACACGTCGATCGTGTCTTGTGTAAAGACGGCTACCTCATCAGAATGGTGAATATTAACAGTAATCTATTTATTATTTGCGTCTCAAAACTTTTGTGGATACCCCTTATCCTCCAAAACCACATCTCCCCCAGACATGTTTAAGTTTAAAATTATGTCAATATCGTCTGTTAATTAATATTAGTGGAATGACTAAGAATAAATGGTATTTAGTTGCAATTCATAGAGTCTTTAGTTTTTTTTAGTGTTTTGGTGTATGTCAATCATTTTTCAATTTTTTCAGCGTAATACTAGGAGTACTTGCCAGGCAGGTTATGCGCGGCATAATACCACTGTACGATCATCTTAGGCTTTAGTTTTCCTCAAATTTTAACCAATACTATAACAAACCACCACAGGGTAGGCAGGGTTAACTGAACCTTTCATTTCTTTTGTGAGTCAATAGGGTCGATGAGGACCAAGACTGCTTGAGGACTAAACACTTTTGGCTCCAGATCAGGCTGACCACCGGGGTATATGGTTCCGCATCGCCAGAGCCTTGGGGGCGAAAGGGTGGATGGGCAGCTCAGGACTCGTGGGCGTTGAGCCAATGTTTAGTTTAGTTTAGTATGTGTGAGATGAGTGAATTATTTATTTTCTTATTTGCACAGTGTATTTCTTTTTTTTTGTGCAATGGTGTTTGTTCAGATAAAACGTGAGTTGCATAACGTTCGATGTACTTGCAATGATATCTCTCTCTGGTCTAACTACTTAATACGGAAATTTTCATGTAGAGGTGACGAAAAAGAATTCATCTTTAATAGAATGGTCAGTTTAAATACAGAACATTTTACCAGTTCTTCTTTATAACAATCAAAAAATATTGTAATAATAGTGTGTTATGGCAACCGTTGTCATGCTGACCAACTTGTGTCATAATCCACTATGTTTAGGGAATCAATAACACTTGCAATCACACTGGTCATGCGAATGACAGATATTTTATTGGATTAGATTTATTACTCGACAAATTTCACTGCCTAGCCTATTCGTATTTTGAATCCATTTAATTATTTTATCATGTAATTGTTTCGAAACTTTAATTATTCAAGCAACGGATCGCATTCGATTGTTTTAAAACTTGTTATATTACATCAGTCATTTCTATTTCTTTGAAAGCTGAAGTGTATTCGTTCGTCACTCTACAGATCAATGCTTCTTCACTTTACGAATCATGTATTATACATGAAGATACATAATAAGACAAGATAAGTTTGTCTTGGATCATTATTTATTGACTCGGCTCATTCGTTCAATCAATCGTAATCCGAATCAGATTAGAGTAATGCTTGCGAGCAACCTTCTTACGAACAACAAAAGTTATGCCGCTGACCTATCACAGTTCTGTTCCAGGTTCAAACCCACTGCTAGGCATGCGCATTTAGTTTGACTCAAAATGCCTGTAATCAAATCTCAGCAATCTATTACAGCAAAGCGTGAAACCTACTTGCGTCAGCGCCTCTAGATGGAAATCGAAAATATGAATAGGAAAAATGGTTAGTTGTCTACGAAAAATTACCACTGAACTCTATCATGTATTTATCATGTGTATTAAATAGGCATCTATAATCCAAATTCAACGCGAGTGAGACCGCAAAACAGAGCTAATGATGAATATACTATATCAAAATTTAGTTTTTCCATGGGAACACAGAAGAATTTCCCATCGATAAAAAAGAATGTCTGTATGAGATTGCTCAACGCTGAAAAAGTCATCCCCGATTTAACTGCCAGCAACATCGATCAAATCACCAATCGCGTGCCACACAGCCAGCTGTGTCAAAGAAGTTCTCTGGCTTTGCAGCAATCGATTCAAACCTTCGTTCGGCGATTTGTACGATCACCATGTTGCTGGTAGTTATATCGGGGAATGGCAATGGCAATCCCAAAGCTGAACTTAGGGACATTTGGACCGTGTACACAGTTATTCTTATGTAATCGATGGAATTTCCTAATGCACTGGGATCTATAAGCAGACCATGCTTAAAATCCTGTTTTAGTTTAGGGACGTTCGTCTGTTTCAAACAAAGCAAAATTAACATATACTGATGAAGTGAGTAAATGAATATACGACGTCTAAAACAGTTCTGCTAATGTTTTATAGATATTTTACTGATATAAACATAAAGTATTCTCAAATATTTAGATTATATGGGCGTTTATTTGAAATAAATACCTCATTTGTTTTAACATGTCTTATTTTGTTTAACCTACGCACTATCACGCAAGTTCTGGACCATAGCACGCTATTCAAAAACCCACGCCGGGAAGCAACGATCTACACGAAAAGGGGTTGCCTCCACGTTTGTTTAATGATGGGAGCGAAAAGGCTATCTGCACTTTAAGCTGTAGTACGGTGCGTACATAAGATTGTGTTGGAAAATGTATTATAGTATATGCGTTTGCCATTAATTATTATTCTTGTACATCTTAAAAAGGCTAAATGTACTTGTTTTTGAAACATTCGCTTTTAAATACGTCCGAAGAAATCACAAACTCTTAAAAACCTTTATGTTTAGCGGATTCATTTATCTTTAACGTTTATATTTTGTGCATCGCTCTTAATGACAGAAAAAAAGAAAAAGAAAGAAAAGAAAGATAAACTTGGCACAGGAAAAAAAAAAGTGAAACTAAAGAAAACAATTGTGAATTTATTTTAAAACACATTGAAAAATTAAACTCATTTAAGTAGAGCTCGGGCGAAAACTGTAAGGCTACTGTAAGGTTTTTCTGTTTCAGACTATTTAACGAAATAAAATTTGTTTCTAGCACTTAAATGTACCATGAGATTTGTAAAAATATTTAAAATTTCTCAGAAAAGATACATTTTTATCTTAATTCAGAAATAAAAGATCCAATTTTGTTCTTTCTCAGTCACTTTTTTTCTTAACACATGTGTAACAAATTTTATTTCTTCTAAAATTTTATTTAAAATTATCTCCATGTAATTTGATTTTAAGATATATGAATCAACTTATTCCAAAAATAATTAAAGAACATAAATAAATATAAAACCTAATTAATGAGTACTTCAAAACAGAATTTGTTTGTCTTAAAAAGGATCAGTTAAATATTATCCATTTTTTCAGGGGGACGGGGGGTCCGTTCTAAGTTTGGACAGTTGTGCATTTTAGGTTTTTAAAGAATTGTACTTTTGCATATTAGCTTATCACTTTAAAAAGATAAATAAAATGGGGTGCTTTAAGTTTATTACTTCAGTTACAGTTTCTTTATTCAAATAAAATTAAAGAAAATTCTCTAAAAGGCTTCGTACTCTTTTTAAATCCTTTTTAAAGACATTTCCTTCAATGAAATCACTCTCTTTTTAATGTTTTATATTATACAGAACTTGCTCAGACATATTTAATATTATTTAAAAATTTTGTAATATAATGGAAATCCTTCCAAAGCCCTAAAAATGACGATTACGATGAAATTTATGTTGAGAAAATATTAATCGCGATTATCGATAGAAAACTAATTATTAATATTTAATCAGAATTAACGTTTGACGATCGAAATCTTTTAGTCAATAATAAATCATTAATCGTTAGAGTAGCAATGGAAAACTGACGATTAATATTTAATCACAAATAAATATTAGAAGATTTTAGTCTAATAAATATTTAATCGTTAGTATAACGATGGAAGACTAACGATTAATATTTAATCACGATTAACGATTAAAAAGATTTTAGCAATAAATCGTTATTCGTGATTATTTTGTTTTCTCGGCACTGGATGAAATGGGCTTCATACATCAATACAAGTACAATATATCACAGCGTATATCACAAATCCCTCCCGGGTTTGGAAGGCTTATAAAAAAATATAGTATATATTACCAATACAGGAAGAAAGTTGGCTTTATTGGAGAAAGAAATGTCACAAGTTTTATTTCACAAAAGTCCAATATGTGAACCTTTCGTGACAGCGACGAATTAATGCAATTTTTTCGGGGGTGGGGGTGGGGGAGGACAGTTAGTTTGTCGATGAAGGGGGTTGTTAGAAGATTGATATATAATCCATTTTATGGAAGTAAAATAGGATCTTTTACATTAATTTCTTTTTCTCAATAAAATTGAAGCGGTCGCTCCTCCCCCCCCCCCCTACAATCCGTCCTTGCTTTGTGATGTTGATGATTCGACAAACTAACTCCCCACCTCCATCCCCAACAGAAGTTCTTTAATCCGTCACTGTCACGAAAGGTTCACATATTGTACTTTTATGAAATAAAACTTGTAACATTTCTTTCTCCAATAAAGTCAACTTTGTTGCTGTATTGGTAATATATATTTTTTATAAGCCTTCCAAAAGCGGGAGGGAATTGTGATACACCCTATACATTATATTTTATTTCCAATTTTCTACCTTCGTTTTCCTCTGAATTTCTGTTTTCAGTATTAATTACTATAATACTTGATAATTAATCCATCATTTATTTCGGTAAGTTATATATTCGTTTATATTTTTCTTATCCGCTTTTCATCGTAATTTTCAGTCATCTGTGAATACAGATATTTCTAGGTACATTTTACCTGCACACTTTTCTTTAGAAATCAGAGAAAATACATCAAGAAAGACTGTTTATTTTCTAAATTAACCAAGCACGCTAAATGCTGCATCATTCAAGGCAACAATCATCGAAGGTACAGAACCTAGCAAATAGGAAGCATTTACAAAATTTTGTTCGTCATTAGCCATTCTTTCACAAATGAACTTTTTACGTGGCTTTCATTTTGTTTCTTATTTTACTTTTCGAGTTAATTGCCAACCGTCAGTGTAATCATTGATGTATATTTAGCATCATTAAAAACTAAGTGCCCAGAAAATAAAAATATATTCGGTTTCTTATGCTAAAAAAAAAAAAAATGGCTTCAGATAAATGAGTTCTTTCTGGGAAAATATATGTTTGTAACTGCGTAGTAGAGAGAGTAGTTATATATATGTGTGTGTGTGTGTGTATACAGGGTGTATCCAAACTTTAAGGGTAGATAAAATGTATATAAAGTAGCATTTTTTATACTGTAAAATCAGAGTCTGTTCTTTGATTTCGAGCATACAAGTTACATATCGTAAGGGATATTGACATGATTTTGATATATCAAGAGTTTTAAACTGCATAAGAAACTCAATTATGTGAAAGGCTTCGCCGCACAAATTTCGTAGCTAGCAAAATAATTTAATAGAACTGGAAATAGTCCCAAAATGATTTTGGTGCTGACTTATTATCCCGGCGGTCATTTCCGACTAACTATTTTTTCGTCAAATATGTTGGCAAACTGTTGCCAATCGTATTCCGAACCATCATTAATTTCATGTGTACGGCATTTATCTTGGCGAAAATCGCTCGTCTTGGCGGACCGCCGGGATAATACGTAACTACCATGTTTTCCTAAGTGAATCATGGATATAGAAATTGATAGATGTAAATTCAGCATTTCAATTTCTTTTTCAGAACCCAGAATTCACTTTTTTTTTAATGTAATTCTGACGAAACATCGCGTACAGATGTTACGTCGTATAATGTAGTACTGATATATTATACGTTTATAATGTAGTCATTCGCGATACATGCCTCATATAATCATGTAAACGTAAAAAAGAAAAAAATTATAGCTTAAAATACATTTAGAGCCTCTTGTAATCGCCTCTACAATGGGCTTTACCAACTAGTAGTAGCAGAGTAACGATAGACTATTTCTGTTTAGTCAAAACTTAGATGCAAAAGACACAACTTTTTGTTAACAGTCAATAAATTAAGTCACTTTTGGCTTTTGCTTCAAGCTTTCAATAAAAATCACAAATCTTGAAGAGTAGAAATCAAAAACAGATTAATAGTTCCTTCTCTATTTAGCATGGCTGTTCTACAGATAATATAATTTATAATACTCATTAATGAATGTGTGAGAAGGTAAACAGAGTACAATAATGCCAGATGTGTTTGCAAAATGTGAGAGATAAGTTGCCTTTTTCAAAGAGAGTGATACTGAGCAAGCGAGATACATGATGTCGAAATCATCAAATATAATAAAACGAATTCCGAACACTGTCTTATTTTCTCGTAAAGAATAGTTACTTCTTAGCGACTTTCTTCGCAAGTCTGGCTTTGTGACTCAGCGCTGGGCTACAAGTGAGGCATTCAAAGACTCATGTCGCAGAGTAACGACTGGCACAGAAACCATTGCTTATTTGCGAAGAAAGGAAGCAACCAAATAAAGCAAATTTGAAAATCTAGCTTTTATTTTCAACAGCTAAATTTATGGAATTTATTTTATCGTCCTTTTTTAAAAAGCTACATGCGCTATTTTCGACGGAGAGCTTCCATAATACAAACTAATTTTGTTTTTCGAATAAATGTACATATTTAATGATACAGTGTAAAGTGTTTAAATAAAGACTTCCCAAGGAATGTGATGTACTAAGTTTTTTGTGTGTCTTTATAAAGGAGCTATTCATGTTGTTGTTGTTATTATTATTGTTTATTTATTTATTTATTTATTTTTGTACAAGTACTTACATATATTACGTGCCAATAAATTCCTTAGTAATGAACGCATATTTGCGGCAATTGAAGCATAGGCAAACGGAAATCAAAAAGACTATTACACTTTTTGGAAAGTGTTAATAAACGTCATGGTTTGAAGAAAAAAAAATTGTGCAAAATTCTAATTTCGTAATTTTTAATCAATATTCGCATGATCATTAAGAAGAGATGAGCTAAATTCAGACAGGGATAATTTAAAATTAATCTTTTAACTTAGTTTTAATGCCTTAAACATGATAAACTATGTAATCTTTATTGATTCTAAACATTATGAGTTTCTTTTACTTGGTGTTGTGATGCAAATATATGTAATGAAAAATGGAACCATGGTTGCAAGAATAAAAGAGTTAATCAATTTTAAAACGAACAAATTAAATCTAATAGAATGTACTTTGCTGAAAGTGTAACTAACTACAATCTCAACATTAATGCAATTGATATTTTTTTAAATACCTATCTTAGGGTTTCTACCAAAAATGCATTGAATTTGTTCTGAAATAAAGCTGTTTGCTGTATTAATGATCACTGAATCATTATGATCAGCTGATCAATTGTGATCAATCTTAATGAATCATCTGTTCAACAAATGATGAGATTTAGGGTATTTAAATGTTCATAAATTAATGGCATTGTTTTATAAGTTTTTTTTTTAATAACGGGCGGACATTTGGCCAACTAGGCATTCGCCGCTACATTGGCTCGAAGGCATTGCCGTTCTATTATGGGAGCATCCAATGGGTGACCAACATTACCCCCTATGAAGGGACGAACGAGTTAGCCAAGCCCAAACAGGGAATCAAACCCGTACCCAAGGCGTAATAGATTGGTTCTTCAATCCACTTTACCACGTACGGCCTGTTTTATAAAATAAGCCATTCACACCTCATACATTTATCTAAACACTTTTTTTTTACTGTTAAACCACCGATAAAAATATTTTATTTCTATAAACATTCCGCACTAAATAAAATATCTGATTACTTTTGTTGGAGCTTTAAATATGCCACTAAAACAACCATTCCCATGCCATACCATGCGATACGAACATGTATAAAACATTATAATACATTGAACGCATCAAACCGAAGTAAAACATTATAATACATTGAATGCATCAAACCGAAGTAAAATCTCGTCGTGTACTTAATGTATAATTCAGACAATCGATTTCAAGCATATTATGGTGTAATTCTTTTTTTATGCGGAAGTTACTAGAATGGTTAAAATTCATTTCAACCACTGTAGTAACCTGTTTTGATATTTATATTTGTTGCATCAAGCCAAAACGTAGAAAGTTCAACATTTCTAAAAGATCGTTAAAAACATTTTTTTTTTCGTTGTTCTCCTTATAAATCGTTGGAAAGACATTTATTTCTGGTAGGGGTGTTTTAATGTCCGTTTGCAGTCGAAAAGAGTAAATGGGAAAATATTGTTCTAGATTAATTGATGTAACTCAAGTGTAAGTGAGGCACTGAAAAAGTCCTATGTGTGTACATGGTACTTTCAATAATAAAAATATATAATTTAAACTGTCTCATGTAATTGAAAAAGATCAAAACACTTTTTCGCTTCATATAGGCGGACGTTAATTAAAAATGAAAAACCTAGAAGTTCTAAAATCAGTTACCTAAAAATAATTTCATTTAACTTACGGCTTGATAAGTGATTGTGTTGAGGTACTTTTCCTGTATTTTAATACTGAGAACGACTAATTTAAAAAATTGTTCTAGTAATTTAAATTTTGAAAATATTGTGTATCCCAAATAGCTTAAAGATTCGAAGCGAAAAGTAGTTTTAATAAAAATTATAATTCATGCATAAACTATTTGATTTATAAATTACTTTATAATTCGTAAATTAAAAGTTCGCTCAAATAATAATTATTGTATGATTTTTCAAAATGCATGTCATTTAAAATTTCTATTTTGTTTTTGTGTTTGATAAATCATTAATATAGTTGTCACACCAATTTTTAAAAAGCTCTAAAATTAGATGAAAAATAAAGGACAGGGCCTTATCATCGCATGGGCGATTCGGTCATTTTCCCCGAGTCCCCCAGATTTTTAGGGCTCCCAAATTGTTCACAAAAAAATTCTTCTACCAATAGTTTGGATTTTTTCCGAAAATATTTATACATAGAGATTTAGGTCGAATTTTAAATTAATTTAGAAATTACAAAGTTTTCTCACTGTTTACTAAAATACTGCCTTTTTTAAACTTTTTATCATTTACGCTTCATGTTTATAAAACTGACCTACCGTTTGACCGCATTATGACTTCATGATTTATCTGGTACATAATATCTGGTTATAAATTTTTTATCATGCTGAGTATCGAGTTCTAGTAAAAATTTCTTAAATTTAGTTTTCAACGAATAAATTTCATATACAAGAGTACTGTGTGCTTAGAAGACACTTGTGTTGCACAATAAGGTCATAACGACATTTTAATATATGTAACATTTCCATTCTTGAAATCTTGGAACATGTTGGTACAATCGGACCAGCCGGTTATTTGGTTCAAACTGTTCCAGTTCCAATGGGGTCCAATTAACTGGAATCGACGGTATATGATTTTAGAGCATTTTGTTTATTTATCACTGTATTTTCTGGAGAAGGGACCCCCCCATGATGTAATAATCAGAGCCTGAGTAGGGACCCCAAATATACCGCGCTCCGAAGCATCATTACATTTGTTATATCGCAGGTACAGTCATTTCCTGTACGTTTAGAATCAACTAAATTGCAACTCGTTTCATTTATTTCTATTCAACTGAAAATCAGAATGAAACATTGCTGGATTCCAAGTCATGCTTAATTCACAACACACGTTTAATCACACAAGTTTAATCCCAATCACAACAAAAGTTCAAAATTTAATGAAGTGAAAATGAAATGCATTAGTAATCAATAAATACATCTATAAAATTATGCAAATTTCTTAAACTTCCCTACAATTCCCCCCTCCCCCTTTGCAGAGTTGAAGCAAGTCCTTCAAAACTGGTGTTGCACTGTTAATTTTTTATTTTTTTTTTTTTGCTTTTCAGACACTAATCTCCAAAGTCTGTCTCAGTTTGAAGTCGAATTTGATAAAAATCGTTTTTAGAAAACTTTACTTTTAACACAAGTAAGAATCAGATTTCAAAAAAATAACAACAACAATTTTTAAAAAGTGTTTTCTTAATTAAGAAAGGCGCAGAATTCCAAAACTCCCAAATTGAGAATAGTTAATAAGTAAGACAACAAGAACCCAATTCAAAAGAAAATGCTAAATCCATATAACTCACGTTTATTTGCTTTCCCTCGAACATCACAGTCGTACGATGATTCTTGTAAGCGATTACTGAACTACCAGAACGTTCCGAAATATGAATAATACATGAACTCAATCTGTTTTTCTCGATAGAGGTAGTTAAACCCATTTCTTCCGTTGTTTTTTTTCTTTTTTTTTTTCTTGCCAAAATAAGCATTTGGAAAGAATTATCTGCAATAGGCGCCGTTCCATTAGCGTTCTCGTCCGGAAAGAAAAGATCTGTTCATTACGAGATTTTCACCCAAGTTGATGAAAAAATAAAAGAACATAAAATTCTAGAGTGTTGGTGATGTTTCTAATCTTTTTTTTAAATGCATCTGAAATCACATGATGGGAGAATGATTTGTTAAAAAAAAGAACACTTGAAGAAAAAAATATCATGCATCGATGGTTAAAAAAAAAAAAGTGAAGAAACTTGCAAAAACACTTATATTTTGTAGAATCACTTTTGGTAATCCATTTTTTGGGGAATTGTTTGGAATTTATTATTAAAACTGTCTCGTTACTCTAACTGGTAAAAAATAAATAAACTCAGAGGAATTTTTTTTTAAATATTTTTACTAGTAACAATCAGTATTATCTTTTCCCAATTACCATTGTTTATGGAGGCTGATAATCTTCATTACATGGTCCAGAGAATATTCTTACAATACAAACTCTTTTAATGTCTTTCCAAGGCAAATTGGCGGGACTTAAGGGATATTTGAAGAAAAACATACATGGCCAGTATATTCGAGTTTAAATCCTCATTGCTATAGCGACCTCAAAATATAAGAAAAATACAAAAAGCCATACTTAGCTGTTAGAAAGAGTACTTAGCTCTTGGTGATGCTTAATCTTTGAGCAGCTTGATAAAACACTTTGATCACTCAACTAGTGCTTATATAACTAATACAGCACGCACATATCGTGAATTCTTTTTCTGCTTCAAATCTTGAGAACAGTATTTAGAGTTTCTTTTCTTTAGTTACAGTTGCTTTACTTATTCAATTCAAAAGTTAGATTGTTTTTAGTAAAGATAGCCTTTAAAACTCGCCATATAACAAAAAAGACACACAAAACAGGTGTTTAAAAAAAGATACAATAATTAAATCTTCGTAAAATAACATACAAAAAAGGTATTTATCAAAGTGCACACGTGTTTGGATTGAAAAAATTTCGATTTTCATCAGCATCAGTAGAGGTCTATACACAGACTGAGACTGGGGACAGAAAAAACTTAACAGAAAACAGGGAAAAGTGAGTGGTCAATCGGACGAAATAAAAAGCAAGAAATCAGATAGAATAAGAAAAGGGAAGAGAGAATTAATAAAAATAAAATACAAAATACAATAAAATATTAAAAAACAGAAATTTAAGAAAAAAAGAAATGAAAATTGCACAAACTAGAAACATGCAAAAACAATAGAAAACAGACAAAAAAAACAGCTACAACCAACAAAAAAGAACATATAAATACTTAATTACTATTTTTTGTATAAAGCGGAAAACACTGTGTTTTCATTTTTTGCAATTTTCTTTTCTTTTTTCTTTAGTTTTTTTCTATATTTTATTTTTTATTCTATATTTTATTTTCATCTACCCTCTCCTCCCCCTTCTTTTATTCTGCTGATAAATAACGAAATTTTTTCGATCGAAACACGTGAACGTGTACACTTTGATAAATACCTTTTATCTGTGTTATTTTACAAAGTTTTAATTTATCCTAACTCGTCATATAATCTACCACTTTTCTATCTTGAAAATAAATAAAATGTTTGTTTCACTTGTTAACGGCATATACGTTACATCAAAATTATTACGTTATTTAAATAGATAAAACCTATTAAATAACATTTATTTTCAACAAGAACTACAAATCGTGCCATCGCTTATAAAACACTAAAGTGAGAGACTGGCAAAATCTGTGTTTTGTTACATGTATACGATTTCATTTTTTTCCAAGTTATTAATGGTTTAATTCTCATTGGTTAAGATTAAGAATGTGGTATGACATCAATTCAAGATTCATGTGATACCACTAAGCTTAAACGAGTTTAGTAGATTTATTTTTGGCTTAAATATATGTGTGGCGATATATCATCAAAACTCGATAAATCTGAGAAAAATCTATCCAGATTTTGGGCATCTCTTCAAAAAGCATTGACACGATTAATAAAATTATTCAATTTTTTTAAAGGCATATAAATGCTAGGTATATAGTTTCCCATGAAGAATCTACTAGCATAATTCTCTATTTACTTATTAAATTTTGCTTGAAAAGTATTTATGTTTCTAAATTGAAAACAATAACTATTAGTATTATAATACTTTTATGTACTTAATTAATGTATTCGAGTTTTTGCCCTCCTATATGAGAAACCTTTTTAACGCTTTTAATAAGAGAGCATTATTTTATAAATTGAGGTAATAAATATAAAGTTTGTTTTGTTTGTAATAGGTGGACGTGCGAACTGTAATTTAAATTATCATTACCCGTAAAACAATATATAGGAAATCTTTCGTGTACTCCTTCCTGTAAACGAAGAATTCGTGGTATATGTATGATTTTCAATAGGGTAGAGTATGTATCAATAACTCGAATCAATCTATAAATATTTACACAGATAATACAATCTATAAATATTACAATCTATAAATATTTACACAGTCCGTAGTCTATAAATATAGACTACGGACAAAGAGACAGTTAAACTGTTATCATAAATGTATTTTGCCTTCATTCCAAAGCGTTCAAAATCAAAAATATATAATTTGTTCTAACAATCTATATAGAGTTTGAGAAACGAAAGCATTTTCATTTGTTTGGTAACAATCATATCATTTTAAAACGATTCGAATTATTATAATGTTGCATTTAACATGCAAATACATCGCACTTTATGTGTACCCTTTTATCCGAAAACCTGCGTTGCCATTCCTGTTTATTAAATAAAATGTTTATTTAAGCAAATATTCCTCTCATTACTGTTTGATTGTTAATGCTTTAAATTATTCTACTCGCTTTCGTTTACCACCATTTGTACGTGACTTAGTAAAGATTATTTATCTATTTATGGAATAATTACTTTAAATGCTGTGTTTTCCAAACTATTATTCAACGCTCAAAATGCAATAAATTTAATTTTCCAATGTTTAAAAACTTGTGGCAGTTACAGACACCCAGTTAAGTGAATTAAATCAACTGTTAGGGGTAGGGCAGCAGATCCCCCTAGGAGGGTTTTTTTTTTCCTTCTTTTAAATTAAACGCTTCAGTTTCTTAAAATGCGTTAAGTGTAATGTTGCTCGTTTTATCTTAACTATATTGAAGTACAGACAGAATGAGGTTTTTCGATCGATATAATACAAAAATATATTCAAAAATTCGTCTTAAAATTTTTCAAAATGCTTTGGAACTGATAAATCCATGCATAGAATTAAATTTAATTCAGAACAACTTTTATGGAGTGGTTTATCCAGTAAGAGATGCTTTATTACATAATATTTTTCAAAATTTGTTTCAGAACAGTGTAATTTTAATCTATAAATTACACATACCGCTTTCAAAAGGCAGAAATTGAATTTTTTATTTCTTCTTTCTTTGCAGAAATTTTTCTTCAATAATCATAAATTGTACAATTTATGAGTATTGTACATTTGAACTATATACAAAATGAATGAAATGATAATGTATGCTTTTTAACATTTTCCAGTGTAGTTGAAAAGCGTTTATGACAGGCATTTTGTCTGTCTCCAATGCAATCTAACTGCCATAAATATGATTCACTTGCGAGAAATTTATTTGTCACACTGACTTTAATAAGTAATTTGTTTTAATAATTTGCAATACTGTAATATAATACAAGTTTCAAACTAAAGTCTGGATACACTCAAATTTTGAGTTGATAAAATTACAGTTGTTATCGAATATTTATTTACAGTATAATGACTATGCGCTGTTATAAAAGAGTGACACTAGGGCTCCCTAGTGACGAAATTCAGAAGTTATCATTGATAACTTAAAAGCCATCAGGAAGAGCGAAAAGAAAATGTGAAATATGAAAGTGTATACATAATCATTGTTTAATATGACGTCTTAAAATGCAAAATATACATTTATTTTTTTGCAAAATGTACTCTATTATATGATGGATGATCGCTTGCTTACAAAAATAACACATTTAATCGCGATACAATTTAATTGAATTTAAAAAATCCAGTTTAGTATTTTTAAAGTGTCCAACATCGGAAGCAAAGTTCATATTAACTATAACATCTTGTTTAATGTTCAGTGGCATTTGAGGTGGCATTTTAGTGAAAATATATTAAATAGAGGGTGTCTAAAATAGCTTACTCAACTTGATTTTTTACATGAATTTAATTAAATTTAGGCATTAATGTAGCTTCTCTCCAGCAAGAGATATCACACTTGATTTTTTTTAACAAATTAAATTGTACCTTGTTTCCATATATTGTTTTTATTAGTAGCCGTGCATCTGTCTTTTAATGCCACGTCTATTAATAGACGCATTATAATTTGATTATTTTATGGCAAATTATTCGCACTTCAAAATTTATTAAAGCTGTTTTTGCATGCGAATTTTACCTTCATATTGAATCTAGGATAATCTATTTTGAGTCTCTTTTTTTCATCGTTCGTCATTTTTAGGATAGCAGTGATAGATTCCAAATTTTGCCACTAAGGATGCTGTTGTCACTCTAGCACGGTTACAGCACAGTTGTTTGAGTATGGATAAATGCAGTCAAACCCACTTCATGGAATAGCCATTTTGGAACGAAAAATTATTCTAATAAGAGGGATGTCCCACTATCCGGGAGCATATTGGTAAATTATTGTGGTTTGGTACATTGAAAATTTACTACACTAAGCGGGGTATTTCATTAAGCTGGTTCGATTGTACAACTTTCTTCGTGACTATATCCATAGGAATGTTATTTGAGCTTAACTTGAATTCAACTTGTTTCAAATTAACCTATTTGAACCTTTATTATGTGTTATAATCAACAAAGAAAAGCAGTTATGTTGAATTCATTAGAATTTCATTGATTCAAGAAAATTTTGGTTAATGCTATTTTAACCAAATAATTTAGTTTAATCAAAAACATTTATTGATGAAATACGCAAAAAAAAAAAAATTCGTTTAATAAAAACTTTGTTAAAATAACGCTATTCAAATTTTTGCCAAAATCAGTAAAATATGCATGTATAATTAACTTGTTTATATTAAAACTGCGTCTATAATCGTTTGAATTTTCAATTAATGAAGCATATTTAATGTTTATTAACGAAATCAATTTAATTAATAAATATTAAACCCCCCCCAAATGCACTGATATGTGCATCTCCGTTTACAAGCTTCTAAAATTCAATTTCGTTTAAGCTGTTACATAATATAAAGGGATTGGGAGGAAATCGTTAAAAAAAAATCTTGACATATATTTTAAGTCAATACGCACCTGATAAATAATGGGCAATAATGCAGAGTTGCTATTAAAGAAATTGAACCTTTGCCGGGGTAACCTAGTTGGTAAACATCCAATTTTTGGAAGGTTAGACCAAGTTTCTTCATGTCTGGTATCATTTTTCACTGAAAAGCTTTAAAATTCAAATGATTCTTGTTTTGTCTGTACGCCTGAATTGTAAGCAATGCAGCAAATAAATTTCATTTAAAAGAATTTACGTGAGCTGTACATTTAACATCTCATGATACTGTGCAACTTGTACTTCGACTGTTAAATGCATTAAGACAGATACATACATAAATATCAGTAAAAGGAGCGTTAAAAGTTAAATGTTACACACTGGCCTGTACTGTTTCGCAGTACGAAATACGTCCCCCATTCTATGTATTCAATAAATATGAAATACATAGAATGGGGGACGTGGAAATGCATTTTAGGATAATCGCAAATTCAAATTGGCGTATAGTAATCTTTATATTACGTTGTACGACGTTTATACTACCTTAGTTGACGTAAATTTCGGCTAAAAGCCAAAATATAAATTTGAACTAGACGACAAAGAACCTGAAAAATTAAATCAAATGTTATATAATTATTCGGAACGTATGCTTGTGGAAATAAGTGCGAAAACGCCTAGTTGGCAAACTTCATGGGAAAAAAAATCACAAAACAAGAATTCATTTTTATTTCTTTTATGCTGGTACACTTCTAAAAATTTTAACTTAATAGGAAATATTACGCTTTTTTTATAAAATTGATATTGTTTTTCCTAATTGTAGTAAATTAAGAAGAATAAAACTACGGAAAAAACACTCAAAATACTGGTGTTAAACAATAAAGTAAATAAAAAACTTTGTAAAAAACACACATAAGAAGAATAAAACTAGTTGGAAATTTGTACTTTTTTCTTTTCTTTCAGTTTAAAACTAGTAAGTTTGGCAAACTTGCAAACCTTGGAAAAATTGCATTGGTTGCTAAATTTTAAAACAAAAATCTATGATATCGTTTCTGTTCCTGGTAAGCAAGGCAAAATTACACTAACCCAGTTTGCAATTAAACAATAAAAAAAAGAACGAAGCTGGTAAATATATAATTGACTTAACAGTTTAAGAACATCTCCCCTTCCTCTCCTCCCCCAATATGAAAAGTGTTAGCAATGGCTCTGCGCGCATATTTATTTTAGGGTTGCTTTATGCATATCTCTATATCGATTCTCATGGGTCAACGAAAAAAAAATCTGTGTAAATTGACCCTCAATCTGTCTAAAATTATCTCCAAATGTCAATGATATTTTCTCATTTTGTAAAATCAACAATATTCTTTCGCCATATTGTTCAGGTCTCGAAATCAGCGGTGTTCAGCTGGTCCAAGACCACTAAAATATGCACCAAGCCAGTAGAATACAAAATTTTATGGTTCGTCGGACCAGTACCGTTTTATTTATCATTTTCTCTTGCAAACTTTCTTCATTTACTTCCACAATAAATGTCCCTGAATTTTACCAATACATGTCATATAATTTGATCTATTTAATGTTTTTAAATAAGTATTTACATTTTTAATTCAGCTCTCAACGAAAATCAATGTATATTACCCATATAATTTCTTTTGTTTTTCAATTTTTTAAATTGTGCATACGGACCAGGAAAGTAATGGAATCATTGGTCCTTTGGACCACTGACTAAATATTCTAACCTTCTCTTAAAACATATTATGATAGTGATTTATATAAATGCTGTGGTATGTTCTAGTACACTGCTGTGTAGGCTAGAAACAGTGTGACTCTGCAAAAATCTTGATAAGAACCAACAAACAGTTTTGAGTGATGATCCTCTGGAAGGTTCTTAACCGCAAGCAAAATTTGGACAGGTTCCTTCCACAAATGTTCGTCGACCAGAAATCTCTGCTAATTCCTGGGTTCGTTGTTCTAAAGTCCAGTGGGTGTAAAAAGTTCTAGTAAAAAGTCCACTTGTCAGGATGGAACACGAACTTTATTGCCTCTCTCTAGGACTTCGTCGACTAATCAGCTGTGCAAAATTCACAAGCACAATTAGACAGTAACGTACTTATAACAGTCCGCTTAGTACAGAAGCTTTCAAAAATGCTGTATTTCTCGCAAACAAAACACTTCCACAGGCATACAAACACTTCCACAAAATAAACACTTCCACAACAAAACACTTCCACAAAATAAAACACTTCCACAGGCAAAAATTCAGTGGAAACATACGAGGGAAATCATAAACAGTACCTCAAGACTCAGCAATGAAGAATTTACACACAGCACTTAAAAACAAGGCTTCAAACAGCAAGCGAAAATACCGCTTCTATAGCGTCAAAACAAAGCCTTAAGCTTCCACGGACATCTGCTCTCTTATCAAGCAGAAGCAAGACTGACTCGACTGGGGCAGCAAGCTTCCTTTTATAAATGACGCAAAAGCTATTAGAAATTTCTCGAAGGTTCCCCTTAAAGCGCGAATTGATTACGTCATAGGAATACATCTGAATTAATAAGCTATTATGTAATATTAATGAAGGAAAACTAGCTTTGCAAGTCTCATTGGAAAAATTGCGCCAAATGTCTAAAATATTGTCACGCGTGGAGACTTTTTGGCAAAATATCGCCAAATTTAGCACCAAAAATAAGTCCCCAAAAGTGAGGTTAGCGGAGGCCCACGACCCATATTTCTCGAGATTTCTAGAAAACGCTATATTAAACAATGAGGGAAACCCAAAACTCCATATCTCGCGTTCTAGTTAACCGATTTTGATGCAACAAAATGCAAAATTTAACTATTTCACGCGTAGAATATTAATTTTAAGCTATTTTAAACCACAGAACAGCGGGTTGCCCCGAAAATTCGTAACAGATCTAATATAAAACATAGAAGTTATATTTCGTCCCTAGAGATTTTACATGCCCACATACCGTATGCACATAACAATCTCGATCCGCCTTCATATCTAACGCTGTATACTCCAAACCTCAGCTGTATACCTCATGAACAATGCAACCACGGCAACTACTTGTAGGAGAATATGCAAATTGCACAGTGCCCATAATCAATACTAAGTTCAATCCATCCGCGCAACTATCTGCCATTTGTAATACAGCATACTAACTCCGCACAATAGATACATAGTTATAAAAGGAAATGTGAATAGTTTTAGATTTTGAATTAAATATGTAAAGTTCTCCGAAATCCGTTCAAAGTTTACTTTCCTGAATTACATTAACTTCACTCCGTACGCAAAGAAGAAAAAAAAAACTGAATTATTTTTACACCTAAATTTAAGGCTTATATTCAGTACACATTACGCAAATTTTAATTAAATTATTTCATGACAGCTAAAAACTTTTAATTTAAATGTATACGAGTAGTCACTATTTTAATTAAATTTTCAAATAACTCTGCTTTGAATTAATATTCCAAATTACCGCTGGAAAGTATTTTCGCTTGTCTGGTAAAAACACAAAACATGTAAATGTAACGCAGAAAGTTTAATACAACTTTTAAATCGTTGACGTAGTAATTACTTTTTAAGTTGAGTCTCATTTTCACAGAAAATTATTTTAATAAGGCAATGGAAGAATTTTCTCCAACAGAATTTAAATGAAAAAAATCTTAGCAACATTTTGAATGTGTTTCAGGGAGAATTTTAAAAATAGTGATCGACAAAGTTTTGGCGATAACTTGTTTAGAAATATAGGTACATGCAACTATAAATAATGTAAAAAGGAGAAGAAACACGTTTAAATGTTGATATTATTGATACGTAAGTTTAGTAACATTGTTTAAAACTCGTAGAACATGTATTGTTTAAATTTTTTCACATAAAAACTACAGAAGCAAAGGAATTCAAATTTAGCATTATACTCGGTGACACTAAACTTAGGCTTTGAATTTTTATGAAAATTCAAATAGGTATTAATAATTATTTGTTCGAATATAACATGAAAATTCTTATAGCGAATAAAATGAAATGTGCTTGTTAAGATGCAGATGGATACTTGTTTTCAAAATGCAGGGTTCAAATTTTAGCGAAATTTGGTGTAGGTTTTGAGATGCGATGAAACGTGCAATAATTTTTTCATCACATGAAAAAGGCTATGTGTAATGAAATGAAATACCGCAATATTGCAAACTAACTTTACTTCGCTAAAATATGGGAGTTGTGTCATTTTAAGATCTTAATGACAATCGAGATTAGAGATTCGCCGTAAACTTAATGTAAAAGCCAATTTTTCAGTCGTCTATCATTTGAATAGAAGTTATAGTAAATTACTGAAAGAAAATTCGCAATTCTTCCTCTACCTACATTCTTGCTCAAAGCACAATAATATACTTTTGCTGATTTTAAATATTTACGTTTTCTTGCGGTTTTTGTTGATTACGGGTGCTTAGTGGCTACGAAGCTGAATAACGCGATGTTTCTTTTACATTTTTTAAGACTGACACATGAATGTAGGTATACTTTCATAAACATTTATACAAGAGCAAATTTACACGGAACACGTGTAACATATTGTTTGTTTCAAATTATGACGCATTCGAAGCCCTTGAACAGGCATGCGGGCTTGGGGAAAAAATTGAACTTTGCCCGATTGCTGTATTTCATGTTATCTAAAATTTATAATCATTCCAACACACAACTTAATGTGAAAAAATAAACTGTGAAAATATAATACAAGTTCTGTCCCAGAAACAGTGGGAAAGCATTTTCTGCGCATTGCCAGGGAAAACCGGCGGCTCAGCAATGTGGATTGGTATGTCAGTGACGTGCTCGAACGGTCGTACATCTGATCTAGTGAACAACGAAATGCTATAAAATTTGGCATTAACGGTGCAGTTCGAAAAAATCATGTGGTTTTGTTACTCAAATACAAATAAACTAATTAAGTCATTCACTTCAAAATTTTTAGAATGTCTCTTTACAAGCTGTACTATACATCGTAATAAACGATAAATCTATATCAGTTACGAAACTTTCAGAAAAAATTCTTAAAAATCGAAACTTTAGCCGGATGAATGACTCCTCGAAAATTTTAGCTATACAATTCCATGCTGAAGAATTTTTTTGCGAAAATTCTATAAAAAGCACCGTTGTTTCATTTATTACGATATGTAGTACACCTCAGAAAGAATAATCCTGAATTTTTTCGAACCTCTGGCGCTATTAGTTTATTTTAATTTGTGTACCTAGGCCGTGAGAGAGATTTTCTTTCTTCGAACTACACCCTCAAGCTCGGTAAACGTAGTCCCCATCCGTTTGCTTCCTCATCAGACGTGCAGCCTTGACCTGGCTCCCTGTGACTTTTTTGTTTGTTTGTTTCTACTACTAAAATAGACGTCATTTTGACATTTTCAAAGATATCCTGAGAGCCGTAACCACAAGGCTTCGTGGAATCTCACAAAATGAGTTTTGAGTTCTAATAATGCTACAGCCATTGTTGCAAAAAGAGTGAAATTTCGGTTGAATTTTCCAGCAAGAGAGAGAAAAAGGGAAGAAGAGTCATTTTGAGGAAATTTTTCGATCATCCGCCATCTTGCTGGTAGTTAAGTCGAGCGATGGCAACGGCTGCCCTTTTTTTCAGCATTGGGAAAGGGTTACGCCTCAAAGGGTTAATAAGTTTCAACTGCACAGTTAGCTCTTTGACACGGAAAATAATGCGAAATTTAACCTCAGACAAAACAAATAATCAAATTCAAAACCATGACTGAACGTGAAGTCTTGTACTAAAAATAGATATACAGCGGCTAACTTCATTATTTAAACTTCATTATATCTCGACATCTATTTCTGAAAATTTCTCTTCTTTTTTTAATTACCTACCACTTAATCACAAAATTCTTACGCTGCCCATTAACAATCCTTCCTCACCTGTTCTGGCAGCCGAAAGGACTCATTAAATTCCTTCATCTTAATGGTGCTCTATTTTCGGCGGTGTCTTTTATGCCAAATCTCATCTCCTAGCACAAAGTCCTGTGTTTTTTTGGAGGGGTAAAAGAGAGGTATGGGGAGAGGGTGAATACCCACGTTGGTTGGATGGCGTCCAATCGAATTTCTGCGCCGATTGATTTTGCCTCCCTTGGAACCGAACCGTATGTGTTCGGGAACCTGAATGGCAGAGGAAATTTTTCTGACGGTTCGTTATGGCCTTATATTTCGTTTCAGAAATATATTTAGTTAACTTTTGTTCTTCAAGAGTGGCAGAAGTTTTAAAAGTTGAGAGGAATTTGGAAGACTTTTGTCGTTTGAATAGAGAAGTGTTATCGTTCTCTGGGATATTTTATTTTCCCAAATGAAAACGAGAAGAAGAATTATATAGTACCCTTTCATTAAAAAAATAATAATTCGCACTCAAAACTTTCAAGTAATAATTAAAAAATTTGTTATTAAAAGAATTATGTATCTTTTAATAATCGTTTTCTTTCGCAGCTCCAAATCAAGCCCAAACTTTCCCAGTTTTTGAACCTTCAGCGTATCTACTTTAAGTCCTTTTCTTAAAGGTTTTCTTTACTTCTGTACATTCTTGCACCTATACTCATACAACACTGTCATTTTGGTAATTGCAGGAGATTTATGCATATAACTTGAATGGATATCAAAGTATTGAGCAGGATTCTGCAGTGCATTTCTTAGAAAGTACAGTAATTCCTTTGTTCCATAACTAGTGCAGCTGATCTTTTCTCTTTTAAGGTAATGGAGCACGTGCAAATTTTTACAAAAATACAACATTTTTGCACTAGAATTCCATATTTAGATTACTTTTTAGTGAGTATTAATGGTAGACTAGGATAATTTGAAATAAATTTCTATGATTTTTTTTTTGGGGGGGGGGGAGAAATGTTGAATAAAAATAAAATATTAAGCAAACTATGAGTTTTTTATTCAAGAATAAAACAAAATCATCTGCCTTTTGTGGTTCTAAGAAACAACCTAACAATTTAAGTTACATTCAGAAGTAAAAATGTTAAAGCTGATCGAAATTATATTGACACGAAAAAAAAAATTCTTTTAAATCATTCCGCATTGTATGTAATAACCTCATAATTTTTTATAAAAGTGTGTGATGATAATAATAATTATAGTTAGCTTATTTTTAAGTAAGCAAAATTTATGTAAAATCACTTTTGAAAAAAAAATGCATTCTATATTTAAACTATTACATCTTTAATACAAGTTGCGCAAACGTATACCTAAAATATCCTCGTTTTATAATGAACGTACAATCGAAACGAAACCTAGTTTGTAACAATAAAAGAATTTATCAATTTCGGTCGAAATCGACCCTATCAACCTGTTAAGATATCTCAAAACATTGATCTGTGCAAAAGTTAAATACACGCCGGTATCTAGCTTTCCAGAGCGACAATTACATAGCACCGCACTGCTTAAATTTGTTTAAGTAGGAGGGAGAAAAATGTAATTCGAAGACATTAATGCATCTAATTCAGCATGATAAAGCGAACCTGATATGCATGTGAAATTTTAAACTCGATCTGCGTCGAATTCGCTTATTTGAAATTCAAATGGTATTCCGATACCGCGAAAGGATGTTTGGAATAGTGACGTTTGGAAAACGTGGAAAGAGGTGAGGAGGAACCTAATTCGCGACTGCTGAAACGTTTTAAGATGCAGGATTAGCGAATAAATTAAAGCCCTCCTTCCAAACGAAGCGATACCGTCAGAATGTTGGTTGGCTCGTCGATGGGCGCTGGAGGAATACTGATTGGCAAAGTTGACTCGGTTCTTAAAAAGATGGTCAATATTGGGGCTGCTTTGGCAGTGTTATTACTATAATAATAATGTTTATTTAACCCTTTAACGCGCAGTGTTCCCGCTCTGGGAACACCCAACTCTAACATTTTGACTGTTGCCAGTCACGAAGAATAGATTTGATTTCTATAAAAATAGTTACGGGTGACATAGTTCCACGAGAATCCTTTACTTTTTAGCACGTCATTTCCCGTAAAAAAATGGTCACGATTATTTTTAACAGTACTGACATCTGCTGAAAAATGGAAGAATGCGAGACCAGCTGAGAGCGAAGAGCGAGAATGCGAGATCAATGCTGAGAAAATGGCAGCCGTTGCCATCGCTCGACTTAACAACCAGCAAGAAGGCGCGCACAGCCAGCTGCGTCAAAAAAGGGGTCTCTAGATCTGTGGCACGCGATGAACGTTTCGATCGTCCGCCACCTTACTGGTAGTTAAGTCGAGCGATGGCAACGGCTGCCCTTTTTTCAGCATTGGGAAAGGGTTGCGCCTCAAAGGGTTAATGTAAAAAAATGTTGGAAATATTATTTAATAAGTGAATTTGTCATTTCATAAAGTCTTTAAGTCATGAAATAACAATTTTGTTTTAGAAAACAATAAAAACTGCATAAAACTAAAATATGTTGATTTTCAAAGAACATTTTTTGTGTTTATTACGGTGATTGGGACTTAAAATACGTAATCGTGTGGCTATCGATCAAACGGTCTCGAGTTTTGGTCAGTTTTCTCCAGATGTGACGTAAATGCACGTAATGCGCCTCTAAAAATTCCTCCGACCAAGGCACTTTCACACCCCGCAAGCAGATGCCTCTCGTGTAGGCTTCCCATAACGCAAAACTCAAACTCAGATTCAAAATATGTAAACTGTCCGTGATATTTATTCTTATTTTATTAACATTGAATTTAAAAAAAAAAAGATATGTACATTGAAAAAACTGTTTTTGACTTAAATTAATTGTTTTTTTTTTTTTCAAGAAACAGAGTTTAGTCTGCTTAAAATTAAACATACCAGTTAAGCTCATAATATATTTATTGAGAACTTTGTAATGTAAATCCGAAATATCAACATCTTCATGTATTTCAATATTAAATCATAAGTAACCATATTCAATAAACATCATTTACATTGCTACTATCTTTGTTGTTGATAACAAATCTAGCTATTTGTTTATTGGTACGTCCTCTTAAAAAGAGGCAGGGGTTGTAAAAATCCTATTTTAATTCTGTTTAATATCGTGCGTGCAGAATCTCCGGAACCAGCATATACACTCATGTCCATAAATTAAGGATAATTCAGAATCACACAGAAATTTATCTCTAAAATAAAAATTTCACCTGTGGAATGATCACACACATCTTGAAGAAGAATATGCAAATTACAGGAAACTAACAGATGGTGTGGATGGTACGTCACAATGACGAGAGTGTAAGAGAGGGGTATATAAGGAATGGTGGCAAAGAAGTAAAATTGTTCACAAGCGCTGTGAAAGCCTTTCAGTGCAAAAATCGCATAGTTATGGCACAAAGGAGGCATTTGGATGATGTTTTACGTGGCAGAATTATCGGACGACTGGAATGTGGACGTACCCAGCTGGAAGTATCCGAGGAACTTGGAATCGCCCAGAGTGTCATCTCCAGGCTTTGGCAACGATTCCAAGATGATGGTAATGTGAGTAGACGTTACAGCACAGGTCGCCCCCGAGTTACAACGCCAAATGAGGACCGCTATTTGGCAGTTACTGCCAAAAGAAACAGACGAAGTACAGCATCAGACCTGTCTCGTAAGCTCTCTTCAGCTACCGGTACGACAGTTTCAAGGCAGACCGTGTACAGACGCTTAGGGCACATTGGTCTATATGCTCGTAGGCCTGTCAGATGTGTTCCACTTACCGCAACTCACTGTCGCCTGCGATTAACCTGGAGTAGAGAGCATGCATTGTGGACACCGCAACAGTGGTCTTGTGTGATGTTTTCCGACGAGTCCAGGTTTAGTTTGGAGTCTGATTCTCGCCGGACATTCATCTGGAGAGCGCCAGGTACCCGTTACCAACAAGAGAACACCATTGAAAGACACCGTTACGGTGGTGCAGGATGGCTCGTTTGGGGAGGAATTATTCTTGGTTCCAGAACTGACCTGCATGTTCAGAGTGTAACGATGACAGGCCACATCTATCGGGATGTCATTCTGGAACAACATGTACGTTTGTTTCGGGGCGCCATGGGTGCTGAATTTGTGTTTATGGATGACAACGCCCGTCCTCACCGTGCAAACATTGTAGACGAATGGCAAACAACTCTAGTGATTTCACAGTAAAATCAGACTTCTAGCTCCTGAGACAATTTTGAAGGAACTGTGAATATTAAAATGAAAAAAAAAGTAAACTTTTGTTTGATTGTAAATAATTTTTGTATACTTTTTATATCAGTTACATCTTTGGTAAGCAAGAAAAATTGCAAATATGAAATAATTAAGTCGTTTATTTTATGTCAATTAGTACTAAAATATTGTCATTAATTCCAACAATGTTGTTGAAAATGTGTGTAGTCTTATGTGTGTAGACATATGTGTGGTTTCTAAAATGAAAAACTTAACCACGGAGTCAAGAGATTAAAATCAAGGTCAATGTTATTTCAGTTAAACTATTTGTCTAACGCTGCTTGTAAATTTTAAATAAGATTTCCCGATGAAAATTCCCTACTAGCAATTTTGCTCGGGCCGTCATCGGCCGGATCCGTGGCCGGTGGTAACCCGAGCAAAATTGCTAGTAGGGTTTCTAGTGACACACATATTATGCTGAATTCTTGAAGTCCTTCATTCGTCCAAAGACGTTATAACTATTGAAAGATATTGACATCCTTCATTTATAGACATCCCTGATATTGCTGTTTCGCGTGCAGTGATACCCAAATGATGTGTCAATGCAACGCATTCAAACTGGCCACCAAAGATTGTTTTTCACTAATCTATACATAATCATATCAACGCGAAGGTACTGGCTTTTGTCCCTGGACAATAAAACGTATTGTTATTCAAAAATAAGAAACAAGAAAACAACAAAAAGTCAATAAATGCATTTTGAGTCACGACGATCTACTAAAAACTGAAAGTAACTAAAACAGCGGCTATTAAAATCACACACATTTTCAACAGCATTGTTGGAATTCATGACAGTATTTTAGTACTGATCAACATAAAATAAACGATTTAATTATCTCATCTTTGCAATTTTTCTTCCTTACCAAGGATGTAACTGATATAAAAAATATACAAAAATTATTTACAATCAAAAAAAATTTTATTTATTTTTCATTTTGATATTCATAGTTTCTGCAAAATTGTCTCAGGAGCTAGAAGTCTGATTTTACTGTGAAATCGCTAGAGTTGTTTGTTACATGCTGGTTCTGGAGATTCTGCATGCACGATAGTAAACAGAATTAAAATACTCTAAATATGGAACATTTTAATATTTTCAGTTTTATGTTTTTGATTATTTTAAATTATAAAATTACAACTGACGTTTCCTGCCTTACCTGCGTAATTCTTTTTTATAAAATCTAGGTCGAACACACAATTTATATCTATAAACGTGATACTTTTAAATGTTATGACATTAATTTTATGAATTCTGCCAACCTACTGTTTTCTAGGAATTGAAAGAAAAGAATTTGTAAAAATATCAAATTGTCTAAATTACATTTTTCTATAAACTCTAAATTGTTTTTTACTATCATATTATTAATATTTTATCCCCTTCACTACATTAAAACATACAGTTTATTTTAATACTATCTTCTATGCAATAACTTTCTTTGAAATTTTTCCTTTTTTTTCTTTAGTTTAGTTCTTTTTTAACCATGTGCTTTATTTCAGATTCTGCTCTCATGTTTATAGTTTCCTTGCAGAAAATGAATAAAATATTTACAATATTTTCAAGCTGCACTTTTAAGGCAGAAAAACACTCACAGTAAACATCTCAATATGAAAGAAATCTTTTTTGCGAAAATTTCTTAAATTGAAGAGTAAAAATGTACGAACTGCATGTATAATATCTTCCCCAAAGTAACATAAAGTATATTCAGTGTAAAAAAATATTGCTTTTACCAAGAAGATTTTACTCTAGATTTTCAAAATGATGAACTCTTAGATAAACAAGCTTATAAAGAAATTTTTTTTAGAATAAGCATTCAACAAAAACGAGAGCTCTTTTGTATCACAGCAAGTGTTCTTAAGAAGCATTTCGAACAATAAACTTATCGTGAAGTACAAAATTCTTCCCTTTATCTTTATACAATGTTCCTTTTACATTTTTTTATCAGAATTTCATTGAAAATATGCTAATGCTTATTTGTTGTAAGAAGACTTTAAAAAATCACTGCAAACTTATACTACAAAGGTTATGGAGAAAAAAAATTGCTAACTAAAAAATTCTTTTAACTAATAATAAATAAAATTAGTTTTTATGCTCTTTTTAACAATATTATATTTTAATAGCTATCCCTCAGTTAAAAGTAACAAAAACCACCATACGAATGAAAAAGGGAATTCAATAACTAGTTTTAAAATAAATTAATATTTATTTAATAAAGTTTAGATTTCTGTTTAATTGAATAAATCAGGCACTTTTAGAAATGAATCAATTTCCATTACTCTTTTAAGTAAAGTTTTCTTCATTTGGTATCTTCAGTGGTAGAAATATTTACCTTCAAATATATTGTCAACTTAAGCAAAAAAAGATAAATCATGTCAAAAACTGGATTACAAAACACTCTCCAACAAAATATCTTATTTTTGTATAAATATTACTTAATATTTATTAGTTTAATGAAAACAGCGTCCCTAAAACCATTTTATTAAATTAATTTTCTTTAGTTTTGGAAATTCCACTGCGTGCTCCAGTAAATAAATTTTTACTTGTAGGTTACAGTGGTCACTAAATTTGCTGGGTGACAGCAGAACTGCACTAGGACCGCAGCTATGCTTTAGAACTAAAAATTTCTGTAGGAATGCGAAGTTTCGCCGCCCCTATCATGTCAATTTAAACAGTTCGCTTGGAGACTGACTTTCAGAGACCGCTATACCATACAAGTGCCAGAAAAATTATATAACAGTACAAATCAGTTTCAACAGAAAACGAGTAGTAAAAAAATGTATTAATAGAAGTACAAAATCAAACAATAGTACTAGCCACTGTCACGTTTATTTTTCCTCTCCTTTTCCAAAGACCTTGTTTGATATAGATCTAACTCATGCATCTACAATTTTTTAATTTTAATATACCTTCTTTGCTTGCAGTATGAGTAATTCATAAGTTATAAAACTGATTTCGTAAACATGAATATTTCTTGAGTATGCGGAAACTCATTTATTTATAACGAGGATATGTGGTTAATTTTTAACATGAGTTTATTAATTCAGAGTTTCGGTAGAATTAGTCTTAAAGAAGTTATTCTGTATTTCTGTGAAGGGGTGATAGTATGTGACAAAAAGAAAAATAATTTAACTGCGACTAACAATGTTGAGTCTTGTTTAGAGTCCAAAACTATCTTGTTGTTTTAAAATTTGGATATTGCCACTGTTTATGCGTGACATTTAAATACATAAACAATAACAGTTTAAACGTTCAGCTTCTACTCTTTTTTTTATTTATTTTTTATGGAAATTCTAAAATTTTTTTCAATAGTTTTGAGGTTGTTTGATCTTTTTAATAAGTAAAGGCATGTTATATTTTTTGCATTTAACTTCTCAAAAAATATGATAAAAACATACATTTCTTCAACAAAGTCAGTATTTTGAGACGTTTCATAAATTTTGAGTGCAGCATTATTTCCAATTCCCTCGAGACTTTTCCACTCTAAAATTCTAAGGAATTCATATCCTAAATTGTTTTGAGATCATTAC
The DNA here is from genome assembly GCA_038373885.1 of Cheiracanthium punctorium. Taxonomy (NCBI): domain Eukaryota; kingdom Metazoa; phylum Arthropoda; class Arachnida; order Araneae; family Cheiracanthiidae; genus Cheiracanthium; species Cheiracanthium punctorium. The sequence goes on along the minus strand of JAWZYV010013341.1, from coordinate 416,489 downwards.
TTAAATGAGAATTCAAAAAATTATTTGGTAACCTTCAACATAAAATTTAATTTCTTTGTAAAATTAGTTTCTTTTTTTTAAGTAATTTATTTTTCAAGTACCTTTTATTTCATTCAATTGTTCATTTTTTTTAACTAAATAAAAAGAAAATGTTAAATAGAAGTAGTAAATAAAGGCAAAACAGCTTTCTAATGAATTTGAATTTCTCCGCTTTTACTCAAGGGAAATTCAAGAGAGAGTTTTTTAATATTCCTTAAAAATGCTTTTGGTATTTTCCGCTGGAAAAATTTTAAGGCTGGCGACAATATAAAGCTCTTTAATCAAACAATTCGTTCTTGAATACTACATTTTGTGAATATTTTCTTAGTTTTATCAATAGCGCAAAAGTTTCACTTCTATGACCATTCTATGAAACGTTTGCTGTAAGCATTGAGCAAGAAAACGTACTTTAGATAAATGAAAAAAAGTAAATCGGTGCTCAAGGAGTTTTTTAATTCGTAAAAAATATTAGGTGTGAAACTTTGCTTCCAGATTTTAACTAGTACTAGAGTGCTATTTTTATTTTTAAATAAATGTAAGATTTTTAAAAAGTTTTTTTTTAATCAAGCTTCTTATTCAAAAATTTTTTATGAGGTCAAAAAAGTGATAACGCATCAAACTTTTGAAAATTATGTACTATTTTACATCAAAAAGTAACAGTTCATTATTTTTTAAGTATCTCCGCCGATGATCGATAAGCTAGAATGTGATGCAATAAATGTTTGAGCTTGAAAATTTTTCTAAAAATTACTTTACACATTCAAGCCGATCTTTGAATAAAAAGCTTGGTTTTAAAACCTTTTTTCATCTTATATTTGTTTAATTCTTTCTAGCCTGAAATTTTTTATTTCTTGGTATTTCTAACGAGACTTTGCAAGACTTTACTTGCGTTGTGTTACTGTTTCTTTAATGGTCGTATTTTTTATCCTCATATTATATCTACAAGTACTGCAATAAAGGCAACAGAAAGTGCCCGTGGTGATATATACGCAAATGGAGATCACGTCACGCGGGTAACCCTTAGTTCTGACGCCCCTTATTTTTATTTCGCTTCCTTCAGAATGGCGCTTGGGGCGCTGCCCCCACTCTCCACCCCTAGTTGAGGCCCTGTATACTCTATTCAATCTCTAAAGCTTTAGTAAAATTAATCTTCATTCATGAATCTCAGCTTGATTAAATAGCCAATCACCTGCCTTATGCATGCAGCACTTAAGCACAAAAAAACCTCATATCGATGTTCTTTGTGCTCTCGATAGTTGAGTCTCGATAGACAAAAATAAGTTATGTGTGAAAGAAAAGTGTGAATCTTTTTATTAAATTTTCATGAAATGAAATTCGTAAATTCTCGAATTTATCGGAAAACCAAAATTCTCACATGATCGGCAACGGTGTTATAATGATCCATTAATAAAGTATAGGATAATTAATGTAATACAATATTAATACACTGGCTCAAGAGCTCTCGTTTAATCTCTATAACGCGCTCCCTGCGCGATTTTACCGTGGCTCCACCCAGGGACAAACGAAAACAATGATAATTTTGATTCATTTATACGCTGCACTAAGAAAGGCCAATCGCAAAAGAAGTGTTCTCAGTTCAAAGATTGGATACTTCCAACTAAACAGGTATTGCTTATCTCAATTATTTTACTCTTTTCATCAATCTTCGACTTTAATTTATTTTGTGAAAAATTAGTAATGGGTCTAAAACGAAATTTTTGCATGTAACCAATTCCATTTTCCTCGTGTTCATCAGCAGTAGCGTTGATTCATTTTTAAAAATTTCATTGCACTTTAAAATTTATTATTTTTACATTTTACAGTGTATATATAGTATTAATTAATAATGTGTGTAGTTCAATGTGCTGATATTTCACTTATAAGCTCCTTTTTTGCGATTTTCCGTTTATGCACATCTCTCACTTATGCGCATTTTCCTCACTGTCCCTACTCCCACGTATTAGATAGAGATAGATCACTGTATGTAGTATATAATAGCGATTTAATGATCCATTCAAGCAATGGGAACCAATTGCGTTTTTCAAAAATCGAGAATTTTTATTTATAAATCTAAAATGCTGGCACTATTTCGTTAGATTTCCGCCATGTGGTTTGGCGTGTTTGCCCATCGAAATACAAGAGTAACAGATTATCATCTTGATTTAAGATTGCTGTTGAAGTAAGTCTCCTTAGAAGAAACTTTTAGAATGGAGTATTTTAGCACCCTTGGTTATTAAATATTTCTTTTTTTCTTGGTGTCTAGTAGGCAGACTAGCGTTGGCCTCCTATTAATGGTCTAATTTTGAATCAATTTCAGATGAGACACCTTGCACCTGATATCGGTACCCCCCTTCCCATATGTATCGTTTGAACATGGAGAACATTAGAGCAACGAACAGATTTTACGTGCACCATCTCCCATCAGCATACCCGGTCCCACGGCAGAGAAAGGTGTTCACCCTCCCCCCCCAAGCACTGACCTAGCCGGTGCTGCTTCACTTTCCGTCTTCTTATGATAACGGAGCTTAGTGAATAGGCCACTGCGAGACTCACTTGAAACATATGTGCAATGGATAATCATCCCCAATTAAGATTACTATTAAGTGTACATCGATAGCTCAAAAAGTAAGGTAACTAGAGCTCTCACGGATGTACATATCCCCCGAGAAATGAAATTCCATGTCTAGATACACAGCAATTAAATTCCCCTACATGGCCACGTGCTTGGCTGCAGCATTTCCGACGGAACATATTGGAGCATCCTCTTTACAGCCCAGATCTTGCACCCATAGATTTCCCTCGCTTCCGGCAGTTGGAGAAACACCTGACAGGCTGTCATTTCCGAACCGACGCTGCTGTTCAGTGTACAGCGTCAGTAAGTGGCTCAGAGACCAGGTCTCTGATTTCTTCAACGCCAATTTCGATAGATTGGTATAAAGGTAGAACAAATGATTTGATGCCTACGGAGGGTATGTTGAAAAATGATCTGTATCAAACGCCTTGTAATGGATGTGTATCTTTTGTGTTTTGTGAATGAACTTTAGGACTTGTTACATTACTTTTTTTGAAGGACCCTCGTATGTTTTTGTCATTTAAGATTAGTCATCGGAATCACATATGAGCAGTTATTAGCCTCATTCAATATGTCGGGTTGTGAAGTTATTATGTAGGGCTGGAATATGTTATATAAGGCCAGAATAGAGTTTGAAACATTAAGTCAAAACTTTTTATGATGGATTCAGAATAACTAGCTACGATATGTAGATACGTAAATTTCCAACTCAGTTGGAGATTGGAAAGATGGCAAAAACTTTGATTACAGTCTTACAGTCTAGGTTAAATAAAAGAGTTAAAAGAGATGAATGGTGACATTTTTAGTCTAAAAAAAAAGGTTCAGGTGGTCTTTCTGTTTAGACTACGGGGAGTTTAGTTTAACTGCCGCGGGATATATAATACCAAAGGATTGCTCATTGTTTAGTTAGTTGTAAGACGCACGTTGAAAAATGATGAATATGGCAAGCACTTTTAATTTAAATTCAATGAATATTTATTAGCACTATATACTGTGTTTTAATCCATACTATTTGAACGATCGCAACTAATTTTCTGATTATTTAAATCCTCCAAGGGTTCATTGAAAAAAAAAAAAAAAGAGTTAATCTCGAAGAGCAATTTAGAATCGCGTAAACTATAAATATGACTTTGTATTAGAGTTTATGAAATTCACTCAATTTTTAATTTATGACGTCTAACTTTTGACTATCGTAAATGGAACTCCAGTCAGTTAAGTCAGTATACCTGGTTATTTCACTTAGCTTGTTTTAAAATGGAGTAACATTGAAACTTGTGATGACGTTAAGAATTTTTTTCTTTAAATAGAACCGTTATGGAGCAACATAATCCTACGTTTAAAAAAAAAAAGAAAAAAAGAAGAAGAAAAAAGAAAAGGTTGATGGATTACAACAGCAATTTTTATACATGGAATTGCAATTTATGCAATTTTTTCTCTATGATACTTTTTCATAACGTCATAATGGAGAAGGGTAAGTGACCAAATCACGCAATCATAATAAATGCTTTTTTAGCGTTACTATTTTCAATTGCTCATTTTTAATTTAGCGAAACTTTCTGTTTATTACGTACAAGCTATCCAAACTCCGGTTACAAAAACAAATGATTGAAAAATGTACAAACTCGTGCGAAACAAACATGTCTTTCTTAGTTAAAAATGGTCACAGCACGCAAGAAAGTATTTATTTGCAATAAAAAAGCATGAAGATCTTTCAAGAAAACACTATTCGGGAAAAGAATAAAGCGAAGTGCAATAAAATGTAAACCAAAAACATTCTTAAATTGGATGTCGGTTTAAGTTCTTAACAAAAAAAAACATTTAAACTCTACATTAAATATTTTTTTCATCTTTATCAAAGAGCTTTTGCTCACTAGAAATTTCTCGACGAATGTAAAAACCTATATTATCAATTTTAGCTGCCATAACTTTGTTTTTATACACGTGCTATACAACAGTGAGTGTCCCATAAATGTTGGTGCAAATTTTACGGAGCGGAAGGCTGCATTTCAGGGGAACTCAGGTATGTCAACATTACCTTCATACACCTTTTAATAAACACTTAAAAATGGTGTATAATAGTTAGTGACATTTTCTACTATGCTTCGCCAAAACTTTTTTTTTTTTCGTAAAAAAATAAACCTGAACTGAAATCGGTAATTATAAATCGTATTTCATTTTCAAAGATGCAGTTTTCAGTAGGTAATATCCATTTGTTATGAAATTCAATATGGAAAATGAAGTAGTAATTCCATTTTTTTTTTAAGTGATTTTGTCAAGTTGCGTGAAAACAACGCTTTTGACCTCAGATTGCTATGTAATTCTGAATTCTTTTGAGCACTTTTGATTGCTATCTCTACTTAAACTTTGTACAACTATTTACGGGAGAACCTGTACGTTACATGCTGTAAATAAACTTATAAAAGCAAGTATAAGGTAAGTGCTCCAGAAGTGGGCCATTTTAAGTTCAAAAACAAGAAATTCGAACTGTCCATTGAGATAAGAGATCCGCCTTTTGATTGGCTGAAATACTAAATGTGCAGCCTTCATTTTTTGTTTAGTTAGGAACAAGAAAGTTTGGTGCTGAAGTTGATCTCTTAAAGGAGCATTTTGAGCATGTTTTGAGTGATTTACTTAAAAGTTGGGTCCTCATTCAAATCACTTTTAAACATACATTCTGCTTGTTCTTAAAATCAAATGTTATTGATACTATTTGATAAAATACCATTGAATAAAATTATAATAATAATTTATGCATAGTGAAGGATGACCCACTTTTAGATCAGTGGTTTACTGAATGCTCCAGTTGTGGGCCAATTTCACTTGATGACTCTATCAAGAATGAATTGAGATTGTGATGAGAGCAAAGAAGAAGGATTGTCTATCTCTGAGACACAAATTAAAGTTGGACGAAGATCAATTTGCTCTTGTATCCCTCGTGGGAGGTAAAACAAACACACAAAAATATGTGTATTTGTGCATCCAGATGATAAATAATGAAGCTATATATATGTGTTCACGGGCTAAAATCTACAAAGAACAAAAAGGACCTTGTAATAGTTGTAAACGATTTATTCAACATAGCATATAAAGATTTCATATCCATATTGCAACCAGAAGCATCCACCAGAACTTATTACACAAAACCGACAAAATTTGCTGTAAGAGAAAGAAAATTTAAATCTCTTGAGAATAGAATTAATAAATAAAACATTTCATCTGCCATTTTTGTTGTAGTTCTATAGTGTATAATAGGAATGTACTATTATTATTACAATATATAATGATTGCATATTATTTTCCGTAGCCATTTAACAAATCTAAGTGGCCTACTTCTGGTATGGCCACGACTGGTACATCAAAACTTTGTTATGCCCACTTCTGGTGCATAGAATTGACCTAAGTTTTCAATTTTTTTAAAAAATATGTAACCATTATTTTGATATTTTTGGTGATAATTGCTTTAGATAAGTGTTTGAACAAGGAACAAAAAAAAAATATATAGATTAACAAAATTTCTCTAAAATTAAAATGTTAAGTGAGGAAATACTCTTAAGTGGCCCACCACTGGAGCATCTACCTTAGTTGAAATTTAATATCTTTTTTCCTATGTAGGTTTTGGTATGAGGAAAAAATAGTGTATCTAATCTTCTAATATATAAAATTCTCCTGTCACAGTGTTAGTCACCTAACTCCTCCGAAACCACTCGACCAATTTTAATGAAATTTTCTATGTATATTCGTTAGGTCTGAGAATAGGTTTTTAACTATGTCTCATACCCCTAAGTCATAAGGGCGGTCCACCCTAAAATGTTTAGCCCCAGAGTGCTATTCATTTCAATCAGGATTTCTGTGTAGACATTAGCGTGTCGAGTCACTTTTCAAATGTGTTTGCCAGATAATGTGGAGAGGGGGGGTCGTTAATAAAATGTTGAAAGTCGCACAAGGTTTGGAATTTTTGATAATTGATCGCTAAATGTGGTGCCAAAACGTGACAATCTTATAAATAAAAATGAAATTCTGTTTGTTTGTTTGTTTGTTTGTAGATTTGATTCGTATACAAATCCACAAAAATGGACCTATCGGCCTGAAATTTAGCACAGATATGTAAAATAATATAGAATAAATCGTAGTCCACTTTAAAACTTTGAAAGTCCACCCGTTCCCGGAATTTAAGAGATTTTTTTATGCTCTCCACGCAAAAAGCTTTCCGTAATTGTAACCCCTGTAGTGAAAAAAGTGTGAAATAAGGATCGTGGTTGCCATGTGTGGCGATTTTGCCGAATAAAATGTTTTAAATTCTCAAAGTAAAAATAAAAGAATAATAATGATTTTTTTTTTTTTAGTTTATATTCGGTGTAAGGTTATTTTTTTTAATTATAATATCGTGTGCATGAGAATCAGAGCAGGAATTATACGCAAAACAATAAGAATTGAAGATTTCCGAGGCTAATGTGTAAAATTTTTTAGTTTGGCGAAAAAAATAAAGAGGCTGAAATATCGATTTTGAGTAAGTGAGTTCTAGCGGTTTGCACAGTTTTCGGCTTGGCGCAATTTATTGAGAGCTTAAGGAAATAGATTTTTGAAAACAAGTGCAAAGGTTTTATTAGAATACAGCGTTAAATTTTAATGATCCGTGAAGAAATAATGCAGTTATTAAGGGATTTCAAGCGATCTAACTTCAGAATTCTCGCCAATTGAGTACATTGATTTAAGTTGGGGGAATTCCGCCAAATTTCAGAAAATTGAAATCTTCTCATTTAGTACATCGGAGTAACGATGAATAAAACACATTATAGTTGATAATTTTAAAAAATTCGGCTGTATTAAGGGATTCCACTTTTCAAATAAATGCGTGCTTTACTCTTTGGCGGTCGAACCATTTCCAATATTGATTGCTGCTAAGTCAATGCTTCGAATGATTCTCTGAAAAAACTCTTGCAAAATGGCGTATGTTGGCACTTTGGCGAGGCTTAGATTTGAAACTGGATTTTATTTGAGACTGGTATATATAATAACACTGGTTATAGATAAAAATGAATGTTGGTATGTGTTTATGAGGTTGAAAAACTCCAGCACCGTTGAGCACCGTTGCACCATGAAATTTGGTTCACCTAAGTCTTTTATAATGGAGAAGGTTTTTATGCTATCCGTTTTCCTTAACTTGCCACTTGGTGCCGCAGCACAACGTCGAATTCTATTCCGTTTAGCCGTTTGCTATGCGAATATCGTCCAACCGATTTCGATGAAATTTGGTACAAGCGAATATTAGAACACGGAGAATATTTTTCACTATCCATTTTGCTGTAACTTGCCGCTAAATGGCGCTGCAACGCATCAACTTCTATACCGTTCGACCGATCGGCATAAAATTTTTTATACTTACACATTTGAGCACGAAGAATATATTCTAACTGCGTTCCTTTTGATGTTACTCACCACTAGATGACACTGCAATGCATTATTATTTTAACTCGCCACTAGATGACGCTGCAGCAGGCCAAATTCTTGACCATTCAAACGGTCGCTATGAAAATCAGTATACATAGCTATTTGACCAATGAGAATATTTTGGCGTTATCCATTTTGCTATAACTCGCCACTTGACGGCGCTGTAGCAAATCATTACTTTAATTAACCACTAGATGGCCTTGCAGTGTATCACTTCTTGACTGTGCAAACGATCGTTATGAAAATTGGTATACATAGATATTTGAACACGGTCGCTATGAAAATCAGTATACATAGCTATTTGAACAATGAGAATATTTTGGCGTTATCCATTTTCCTATAACTCGCCACTTGACGGCGCTGTAGCAAATCATTACTTTAATTAACCACTAGATGGCCCTGCAGTGTATCACTGCTTGACTGTGCAAATGATCGCTATAAAAATAGGTATACATAGATATTTGAACACGGGGAAGAGTTTGGCGCTATCCATTTTCCTATAACTTACCACTAGATGTCGCGTCAACACATGAACTTCGGGACTGTCCAGCCGATAGTCATGAAAATTCGTATACATCGATATCTGAATGCGAAGAATATTTTCGCCGTATCCGTTTTGCTAAAACTCGCCACTAGATTGCGCTACGCCGCATGGCCTTCTGCACCGTACAAACGATTGCCTTACAATTCGGTATGCATGATTATTGGACACAATATAACGCGATATCCATTTTGCTATATCTGTTTATTACAATGAATAGTAATCACCACAAATCGTAATATCAAAAAGTCCCTTCATTCCCGTGCGAAGAACGGGTACTTCAGCTAGTATATATATATATACATAGCTGGGCACAGTGGCTTAGCCAGAAATTTTTCATGAGAGGGGTGAGGGTTACGACTACTGCAACTCACGTAAATGCATGCTTGTGTGTGATAAGGGATTACATGTGTGTGATAAGAATATACATTTTGTATGGCAAAAAATTTCTCATGGGACCCCCTACCCCCCTACCCCCCCATACCCCGCTACGCCGCTGGCTGGGCACAAAAGAATTCCGCATCTTCGCTACCATGGGAAGGAAAAATTTAAGCTTACTGTGTGCAACTATATATATATACTATTTTTGTATATATACGATTTTATTATATTGTATTTTAAGTTTTTATTATTATTATTGTTGTTGTTGTTGTCGTTATCGTTGTTATCATTATTACTTAAAAGAGAGTAAAATTATGTAAGTTTCACAGATGTAAGATTTTAAGCTATATTCAATTTAATTTTCGAACAAGGAATTTAAAAATTACTAATAAGAATACATGCGATAATTACAACTTATCCAGTGAAATAAATTACATCCCGAATAAATACATGCGATACAATAAATATATCCCAGATGCATGCAATTAATTTCACATACAAAAGCAATCCTTAAAAAAAAAATTTATTCATGAATTTTCAAATACACAATCATAGCAATGAATTTTAATTTTCTAATTACACTGTCACATAACAGAAATAAATACATACATCTTCAAAAGATCGTCTACTTTACTATATTACTAAAATTATTTTTCTATTTTATGTTGTTTAAATTTCGTTAAAGAAATTCGTCGGCATCTAATTATGTATTACAAACAAAAGTCATTCTCATTATGGAACTCCCTGGTTTTTCAGTATTCTCTTAGCGAGTGTAACAAAACACTAGATTTATTTTTAATCCTTATTTTTCAAGAAATTCTAACTCAAACCTTTTCTAGATATGCGTACTGAATTAATGATGGGGGTTAATAGAAAAATTCTGTAAGCTATATCTTGCGTGATTTACTTCTTCAACAACAGAAAAATTTTATTTCTTTTTTAATATTCATTTCGTCGATAACTGCAAACATAATATATTCGTGTATGCGTTCAAAAGTTCTTTAGATGCCGTTTCTAAATAGCATACAAAATGCTACAGAAAGAAAAAAGAACATGCAAGAAAATCGGTGAAATAATTCTCTCTAGAATTCTTTTTAGATCATGCATTCATAAAAATTATGATTTTTTTGTAACCGAGGGTGAATTGTTTTTGTTTTTTTAATTAGAACTTTTTTTTAAATTTAGATGGATTAAAAAAGATCATACTTCAAATTCTTATTATTTTCAATAAATCCTGGTTTTTTTTTTTTTTTTTTTGTGTGTGTGTGTGTGTGTGTGTGTGTGTGTGTGTGATGTGCAAAAGAACAGTAATAAATATATTTTTAAGCTCCCTTTTGCATTTAATAAAATATTTAGCATACAATACCTCCTTATATCCTATTATAGCGGCACGTAAAACAACATTATTTATTTCATCCCTATAAATAAAAAATGTTGTTTCACGTGTCGCTATATACATCATTTATCATAAATCATAATCTGTTTTCAGGTAGTTTTCTATTAATTTATACACACGCTCTGCGAAACATGATCATTTATTTTTCCGTAAGTATTAGTTGCTTGTATTACAGATACATGCAAACAATCAACTAATCGTTAATTCAGGTGGTAGCGACGGTATGACACTAAATTAATAACACAACACCAATAAGCGTGTCGCTTTAAAATGATTGACCGCCTATTCGAGAAATGACGATATATGTGCGTCACCCGACGTATGAATAAGCATGTTGAAATCTCTACAATATTTTCTTTTTAATTATCAGGATAAGAAATTTATAAAAATGTACTGGTCTCATAATTTGTTTTAAGAACTAAATTACATTCAGAAACAAATATGTTCATTAAAAAATAAAAGCAGAACACTATTATCATGATCATGATCATCATTATTGTTGCTGTTGTTGTTATCGTTGTTATATATGCATTTTATTTTAGAGATACCTTTGAAAAAACATGTGCACTATCAAATCTATAGGATAATCGTTTTCAACGTATGTTAAGTTTAGATACCATATATTATATTTTAAAAATTTTATTTATTATGTTCATTAATTAAGAAGCTTTCACTGATTTATTTATTTATTTTTTTGGGGGGGGGGGCGGGTGAGAGGGGTGGTACCTTCTTTTTGTTAATTCATCTCAGTGTTAACACATGGACAGTCATTCATATTTAGTATTTGAATCTTTCTGCAATACAGTAAATAAAATATCTATAAAAATTCTTTTAAAAGGTAAATTGTTTGATTTCTTGTTACATTAAAATCTTCTTCTATAGGCATTTTATTTAAAATCCTTGGAAATTTATAATTACCGAAGGTTCATCATATGGTGTATGCTCAAAAAACTAACTTATGAAAAAGGAAAAAATTATTTTGCATACTTTTTATTTGTAAAATGATTTTTAATGCATTTTAATTAGTAATTTATAATATATATATATATATATATATAAAATCATACAAACATTTTGGCTCCTAATGATATTATCTATGATTCTAGTTCTATTTGGAGTAATGATCATTTAATAAACACTTCAAAAGGATTGAAAAATACAAATTTTTAATTTCTTAAGCATATTTAAACTCAAACACAGTGAAGAAGAACGTTAAAAATTTAAACAGAAACAGTTTTAGAATGCATCACGATAAGCTTAAAATCCTACTATAATAAAAATATTTAGTAGATATGCAGATGTAAAACAACACATCTTAATTTTTCGTCATTTTGAACCAGTATCAACAAGTTTCGAAATACTGTGATGAAATATCGGGATATTCTAGGCTAGTAAACACTTACTTATACGAAGCATTTTTTTATACAGTGAGATTCTTTTCGAAATGACGCATACTCTATACATGTAATTAAAATGAGCTATTTTTTGTTGCATAAAAGTATCTTATGCATTAGGATGCATCCAAACCGGTTACACATACAAAATCACTTTTTAACCGCTTTGAAACAAATAAAAAAATGTATACAAAAAAAACGACTTAAGAAGGATAAACTCAATTAAAATCAAATTAACTAAAATGTTCTCTAGTACTCTTGTAAAAGGTGACTCAAATATCTCAATTCCGTAAGAGCTGTACCCTGGTATCGTTTATGTTTTTTATAAAAATTGAAGGTTGCCATTATTTTGTCATTGGTATCACCACAGCTTCAGTAAATTAATATGGAAGCATCACTAAGATATACCTCTTTTTCAATAAAAAAGAATGATCGAAATCGATCCATGTTGTAAAAAAAATCTATCGTTGAACATGCATCCATATAAAAAAAAGAATAAAGCGATCTTAGATATTCCTTCTTTTTATGAAGTCGGTCAAAAACGATCAGTGTTAATTCCCATGAAACAGATTTCTCAGACACAACTTTTGCCGCTGCTTTGCATATCAAAAATCATATATTCTACTGCCTCGCATTATAATCAATTTCAAAATTAATAATTATAAGTAATTTTGATGTTATAAGTAGTTGCAATGTCCGTTACATGTTACAATTTAAAATATTATTGATAGTTTAAAGAATCTAGTGTAGAGAATGCAATTTATTATTTTTCGTTCATATTATATTTAACCCTTTGTATCATCGTGTTGCAGATCTGCAAACTACAAATTAAAGCTGTATAAATTAATCATGGTGTATTAAAAAATACTTTAATGTCTGTTTTTTCATAAAATAACGTGAGAATATTATTTTTTATTAATTTTTAATACTTGTAATATTATAAATTATTTTAGTATAAAAAATTATATGTATTAATACTTATAATTTTTTATAAATTATAAGTATTTTTTAAATATCTGAAAAAATGTGATATTTATTTAATATTGTATCACGAAACTGTATTTTATCCCTAAGCAGTCAATTTTCAGTCAAGTTTTCAATTTTCAAAAAATTGTGTAACAATTATTTTGATATTTTAGGTGATAATTACTTTATATAAGAGTTTTAGCAACTATAAAAAAATATAGACTAACAAAATTTCTTTAAAGTTAAGATGATAATGAGGAAATACCCTTAAATGGCCCACTACTAGACCACTACAAAAATAACAATAGTCGTTTTATTGAACTCTACTACAGAGGCATTTTGGTCAATAACTTCTACATGAATTACTAAACTGGAAAATAAAAAACTTTCAGTGTGTTTAGAATCTGTTTCTTCACATATCAGTAAAAAATAAATAAATAAATAAATAATTTCATTTGTTGAGATATACAGGATTAAGACGTGTACTTGGCCTCTGGGGGTGCCGATTTCAGGTGGTGGTTGGTCCCTCATCTAGAATCGGTTCTAAATTAGGGACCAACAAATAGAAGTCCAACCCCCTCGGGGGCACTGGCACCCCTCTTTCCATGGTCTATCCATGGACACGACGACAACAACAACAACAGCAGCGTGTACTTGGGAGAGCATACCTATTTTGTGATAACAATTAACCTTTCAAGTTTTAAATCTGAATGTCATAAATTTGGCATTGCGTGTTTATCTGAATATCCCCATTTTGTCCTTCGTGTATACATCGAAATGATGAAAAAATTCGTAATGTTTTCGTCCAGCCTATGAAGCCCGAAGGTTCATCAAATTATTCGACTTTTCTTTCATTTTTACTAATGTCAGCAATTATAAACAAATTTCCGACATTTATTGCACGAACTATTGACGAATTTGTCTAGAAAATATGTATTAAACAAAAAATTTGAATATTTTTCAGCCATTCATTGTTCTTACAATATAGGTAAATAGGGGGAAATGTTTGTGCGATAAATATGGCCGAAGCAAAAGTTGTCCGTTTCGACCCAGTATTCAACCCAGAAAAAGGGTATTAGAAACATCTGTTTTAATTATACTAAATCACTTCAAAACATAAAAATGCCGCTGGAAAATCAAAGTAGAAGGTTTGCCAATTCAGTGCATCACAATCATCCAAAAACTTGAACTTAATACTTATTTTGAATGTTGGAAATCGGGATTTTGCAATTGAAATACAGTCAACTTCGGTTATAGTGAACCCGACTATAGTGAACTTTCGGCTATAGTGAACGCAAATCATTAGTCACGATTCACATACATTAGAAATATGCATAGCATGTTTCGGTTTTAATGAACCATAACTTCAGTTATAGGGAACTTAAAAACTGAATTTATGATGATAATGCTGTCTGTGTGGAAATTGCACAAAAGCTGGAAGTAGAATTAGAAAAATTGCATATTAAAGCTGTCTACACTAAGCAGCAGCACGTAGTAGACTTATTTCTGTGCTTAATGAAGGCAATGCAAATATTTATGTATGGATTTTTAAGGAATGTACATTATATCCATAAATGCGATTAATTATGTTTGACTTACTTAATAAAAATTTTCTATAATCATAAATGTGATTATGTTTGATTTAATTTATAACTATTCAATACGGGCATGAAATACTATTTATTTTAGTTTATTAACTTTTTCTGTTCACTGTGGGAGCAATTCGGTTTAAGTGAACTTCGGCTATAGTGGGCGAAATTTGATGGTCCCCAGAAGTTCACTATAACCGGAGTTGACAGTACACTACAAGAACACAAAGTTGCTACGCAAGTGGGGAGGAACCCGTCGCAGAAAGGCAGTCTCGTCAAAATATAAACATCCCAAGAAAAAAAAAATAATAATATCAAGCCGTTTTTAAATAATAGCAATAAATCCATACCGACATTAAGACGCCATTTATTCTCCTCAATCCTAACCTCTGCAAATCCTAAAAATGTTCAATGAAAGCAATTAAATTTAACTCCATAAAACTTTTCCGATAAATTTTCATTGTGCGCGCTGCGTATTCCTATTCATAAAATATTCTTTCCGATATCGAAACCGGAACGCTTTTCCCCCCGATGACCTTCATGCAACTTTCAAAAGCGTAGCTGCCTCGCGCCTGTAAAGTATAACTCACTGCGTGCAGAGTGTGGTCGGGGGAAAACAACATGTAAAGGCAAAGAGTTTCGGAATAACTGTTTTGGCTTCAAATGCTCATATCTCGAGTCGGGGTTGCCTTCTTATTTTTTTTGCTCAGAGATCGCTGGAGCTGCCGTTGAATGCCCTCTATTTGTGCGTTCTTTTTTTTTATCGGTGCATAATCATTATGTGTGTGTGTAGGTGTTAGGGTATTTAACAAGCGCTCAAATTGTTGAGAGCAGAATGTGATGATCGGTGAAAAGGATTTAAATATATTTTCTTAGAGAAATTGTGGTTTTATTATGATGGCTGTTGCTGTAAATTTTATGTTCCTTGTAAGAAGATTCATAGAAAAAAACAGCAGAAATCAGATGCACCATCGTTTTATCTTAGCGGAATGGAATAACATAAAGTAATTAATTAATTAAAAAAACAACACATAAACGTATTATTATTTCATGCATAAATTAGTATACTATTATAATATGCGTGCAATATGAATTGATGTGTGTTTACAAGGTTATTTATTTTTATTTGACTTTAATATCAAGGGAGGGATTTTTTAGGGGGGGGGAGCAAACTAGCCTAGATTATTTGCATTTGATGACCTACTTTTAAAACTTTTAGAACTTTGCATATGGAATCAAAAATAAAAGATTTATTGATTATTGAAAATTGAAATCAATAAATGGATAAATTTAAACGAATGGGGTGTAATTTTAAATGAATTTACGAAAATTCTTATTGACAATATAGACAATATTCTTATTGACAATATTCAGATATAAAAATTTCCTATTTTTACTATAAATATACTAGATTTTAAAGTGTTCACATATAGATATAGATTTAGCTAAAAATAATAAAGCAAACAACACTGTATAGCATCGAAAAGTTTCATTCTTTTTATTAGAAACACACACACACCAACAGATCATCGTTCAAAAAAGTTTCCCTAAATTCTTTATAAAGAATCGTAAAATCAAATGCATTTAATTATTTTTCTAAAAATAAAAATAATAATTTGCTCTCATCAAAGTGCATGATATTTCTGAAATTTTGTAGAACAATTATATTAATCTGCATTTACACTCTTTGGACAACGTATGGAAATCTGCCGCATAGTAATTGTTTATTTAAACAAGTAACATATTTATTACTACATTAAAACATGAAATTTATTGCATACTCTTTTTTTACATTTGTTATACAGAAGCTGTATTTACAACTGTTAAGTATTTTCGCTAAATAATTACCATACTTCAAATTCTCAGAAAAATTTAACTCATTTCTATAACAAGGTGAAATAAATATTTGCGACATTCGCAGTATTACCATCTTAATTCAGTTTATATATATATATATATATATACTTCAGAAAAATCTTCATTTTTTTTCACTCAGGCTTAGCAGATACAAAATATGACTGATGTTTTCAATTAACTTAAACTATCTTCTAAAAATAGTGTCATATGTTAAGTTATATTCCCATTTTTAATGTTTTATTACCATTATTGGTTATTTATTACCTAATTAATGTTTGTTATTATTATTTCTATCATTATTTTTAAAGAGACAGCAATTTTAGCGCTTCTATATGAAATCGCAATGTAACAAATGCTAAAAAAACGTGCCACTTAAATATGCTAATAGTTTTAATAACCCACATTAGCAATAAACTACGCAGTGCAAGTAAAATTTCAGGTAGAATCATCGCATACCATGTGTACATTCTCGGAAGCAGTTTTATTAAATGAGAAGATATGCTGGAATTTTCACGTTTTCTAACCGAAAACTGACTAACAAAACAGAATTTTTAGATAAATACTTTTTATGCTTTTAACTTATCTAAATTACGTAATAGTTGCTAAAAATATTCAGGAATAAGTTAAGTAAAATGCTGTAGAAAAGAAATCAATACTTACATAAAACAAAGTGTACTACAATTACAGACTTTTTTGTCATATAGTACGCAAGCGGCTTATAATAGGTACAGTCCTTTTAAATAGATATTATATATCGGAATATATACTATAGTTAAAGTTTAAAATATTTTTCTCAGTGTAAATACATAAATCTCAACCCTTTACAACTATGAATGCTAATTTTTTTACATATTTCTCCAATTCGTCTTAAAATTGTTGCAATTTGGCATAAAACACGTATCAACATTTTAAAAATACATAACTCTATGACTGTAGCATATTTTTTAGTTTGTAATTTGTACTGAAAATCTTCATCTATTTAATTATTTAAATTTCAATAACATAGCAGCAAGTAAAAACATTTACACATATCACTTAATTATTTTTCATTAAAATTTGGCATGCATGCATATTTCCATTTATAATGTGTACTATCAAGCTTGTAATTTATAAATTCTATATTTCTGGCAATAAACATTGAAATAAAAAAATGGCTGAGATACAAAAATCCTTTAATTACAAATGGCATAATAATTTAAAACCATAATTTAAGCTTACTTAACTGTTTACCATATCAAATTATTTACTATTTTTTATAATGCGTCAAAAAACAGCAATTTAAATATTTATGGAATGAAAGTCATATGCTTTTTAATTGTTCAGGAAAAAAACTTTCCTGTTATTGATTATATTTAAAACACAGTTTCAAGTAGTTTAAGCTTTCATATATATCTTAAGTCTTAAATTAAATTGATAAAACAGTATATATATGTACAGTTTTATCAATTTAATTTAAGACTTTATTTTTCCTAAAAAAAAGAAAACAGCTCTGTTTGTAACATTCAAAATAGAATTCAGCATAATAATTACATTTTATACGTAATGAGAAATACGACCTATAAAACTGTTTAATAAAATATCAGTATAAACTAGATGTTTGCATTTTATCAATCTTAGTTTAATCCTGTCTATACGTAGCTTTTCCTAATTATTTTTATTTTTAAAAAAAATATATTACACAACATAGGAACACTTCTCAAAAACAGCTTGAAGCAAGAGTAAATTGCATTATTATTCGTCATCCAAAATATGGTCATTTAAGAAAAGCAACATGAAAATATGATTTTTTTTTTTAAATAGTGAAGCTTTGAAAAAGCACACGAGTGATAGTATATAAAAACAAAACTTCCCAGTGGGAATCCCCTGAAACGCATACAAATTGAAAAGGTGGGTGTTACCTTTTGCAAAAAAGAAAAAAACGGAATTTTTCTTGTAATTATCTCTACTTACCGCACCTTCACCAATCACCACAATACACACGTAAATCACACTTCCCGAGCAAAAAAACCTGCATCAAAAATCCCGTACACTTCGCATTCAATCGGCAAAACCTACAAGAGCTACCTTTTCTTATGTTTACATAACAGTGAGAGAGAGAGAGAAGAGGGTACTAGAAAGTAGTAACAAAAACACAGGACACAGTACCTTAGGCCGTCTGGTCCCGCCAGTGCAGCGGCGTTTTTCAGCGTTGCTTACTACTATCCGGAGGCATGGGTCGTGCTCCTTGAGTTACACCGGAGCGTTTGGTAGGGCTGGCCGGATAACATATCCCGAAAGGCCGGAGAGAAATCCGGGAACCAGCGCTACCTGGCGGGAGAAGGGGGTGGTCACGTGACGTACACGTACACTGCAGCGGTGCCCGGAGGGGATCACCTCCACCTGTCGATAGATGAGGATCGGATCGATCCTCCACCCCCCGCCCCACCCCCCTCTTTTCCCCCCAATAAGATGAGGATCTGTTGCATCCGGATAGCAAAGTCCTCTAACTTTGGCCCCCTCCCCTCTCAGTAGGTCAGCAGGCTACCTAGCGAAACTTTCTCACCGAGATGGTTGCAAAGTCAAATTATAAAAATTGATTTTTGTATGACTCTCTCTTTGTCGGCTGCTGATGTTGCGAAGGAGTCCGGCAATGGGATCTTTCTGCTAGACGTTCAAATTTTGCTCCTTATTTATTTTTTGTACTAAATAAGAAGAAATAATTTTTCTGGTATAAGACATGAGAAGAAATTTTACATCTAAAAAAGAGATGTGTGGTATAAGAAACACTAATTAATTACTGCACATCCAAAAATATGAAGAAATTTTTGAAAAATCGCAAAAAAAAATAATAATTTAATATTTTTTTAGGATTATGGAAAATAATTTTTCATAGATTATTTATGTTTAAAAAAAAAAAGCGAATCCTGCAATAAATTTTAAGAAAGTTCTATTTAACATTTTATTAATGCACTGTTACTATGCTGTCAGACGAAACTGTATCGTGTTGTTATTTTAAAATTTTTAATAACGATTGCAATAAAAGTTGAATAATTACAATTGCAATAAAACAACTTATTTATTTTATTTCGGCTTCTGTAATTACTATGAAATTTATGGTCATTTTAAAGAAATATTTTTTACAACGAGATTAAAGTATAAAATTTTAAAAAAGCTTACATTTGTAAATAATGTTACCTTTGTTGTAGTTTTTTAATTAAGAACATCATTAAAGCTCTGGTAGCAGTAAAGAATAATAATCTTGCTTGAAAAACCATTACTGAATTCAGTATTGATTACCTTTAGTACAGCAACAACCCAGGTAGCACAAGTTCTCTGAACGTCTGTCATGTTCTGAGAACATTGTGTTACTGCCTGAGAGGGGGGGGCGGTCTCTGATTGCCAGGAATAAAGTACAAACCAGATAATGCAAATAAAATATAAGTAATTTTTTTAATTAATCTTTAATTTTAAAAAAAAGTCAAACAAGTCAAACCTTTACAACCAAGTCAAATCTTTAAACTAATAAAATAACATTTCACAATGATTTAGGGTTCAAAAGTCAGAAACTTTGATTTAATCATTTGGGATTCCAAAAGTCAGAAACTTCATTAATATTAAAAGTTTCATATTTTTCAGAGTCACAGAACTCAATACACATTTTTAGGTACAAATAAAAAATACTAAACCTAGATAAACTTTATTAGTCGTCTTTACCAGAATTTTGATAATTTTTTTGATAAAAATAAATAATTTAGTTTTAAGAATTTATTACTAATATTCATTTCTTAAGAATAAACTTATAAATATTCCTTTAATTCATTTAATTTGAATCGCCATACATTGTCAACCCAGCTATCTTACGTTCCTTTAAAAGACAAACATTCACCCGTCTCAGTTTCTGACAGTTCTGTGACAACTTTCTGCTACGTTCACCACACGCAAAATACTTCAAATAATTACTGTCAGCAGGAATTTTATCTTTAGCACTCAATTCAAAGAGTTGTAACCCATTCACTCACTCAGCCTTGACGCCACTTTTATCTGAATTCACCGGTCCAGAAATATTCTAATGCATAGAGATACATATCCACCTCTTGCCAGTGTTGCCTCAACTGTTAAGTCCGTAAATACGTGTGTAGGGATTTCCTGGAGGCCAATATTTTTCTTCTGTTCTGTCCTGCTTAATATTTATACGAGGCAAAATAAATTTGTGATAAAAATGGCTCTTGTCCAACAAGCGGAGCACACAAAAGCAGCTCTTTGAAGGTACTGAACAGGGCTGGAGCAAGGAGAGCAGCGAATGTTTCATTTAGTAATTTAATATTTATAGACATAGGATGTTTCCACATATTTATTATTTTTTCCTCGCTTCAAAATAGTTTTGTTACTTTTGAAGCAGTATGGATTTTTAACTTGGAAGTTATTGACCATCAAATTATGCTTGAAATGGAGTCAGGGAAAAAAAAATACTTGTCATTCAATGCATATAAAATGTTATTGTAAATCATCAAGTTGATTTATTTTTTAGCATTAGAGTGCTACTTCGTTAACACTAGGTTTTTATAGACATAAGATGTTTCCACAAATTTATCTTTTTTTTTCCCCCGCCTCAAAATATTGTTACTTTTGTAGCAGTATAGATTTTTAACTTGGAAGTTATTGGCCATCAAATTATGGTTGAGATGGAGTCAGGAAAATAAATTCTTGCCATTCAAAACATATAAAATGCTATTGTAAATCATCAAGTGGATTTATTTTTTAGAACTAGAGAGCTGCTTCGTTAACACTAGTTTTTTTTATAGACATAAGATGTTTCCACAATTTTATCTTTTTTTTTTTTTTCATTTTAAAAATACTTGCCATTCAATGCATATAAAATGCTATTGTAAATCATCAAGTGGATTTATTTTTTAGCACTAGAGTGCTATTTCGTTAACACTGGGTTTTTATAGACATAAGATGTTTCCACAAATTATCTTTTTTTTTTTTTTTTTCCTTGCTACAAAATATTTTTGTTACTTTTGTAGTAGTATAGATTTTTAACTTAAGTTATTGACCATCAAATTATGATTGAGATAAAGAAAAAAATATTTGCCATTCAATCCACATAAAATGCTATTGCTTCTTCGTTAACCTTGGGATTTTCAGTCGATATATATTTGTAGACTGATTTGCTTCAACATGCTTTCGTGGCATTTTTAAATAGGGTAGCCAGGTAGTGTGGGATGTGTGGGGGAAGAATAAAATGTTGAAAGTCGCCAAAGTTTGCAATTTTTGATGATTTATCACGAACTTTGGCATCAAAAAAATTAGTCCTTAAAACTGAACCCAGCTTTGTGATATCTTCCACATTTGCCGAATCTGGCAAACGCTACAGCTTGTTACAAAGCAGAAGTTTAGTCAGAATATGCCTGTTGAAGATTGTAAAACAGCCTTAGTAGGCGATTCGATATAAATTTCATTTCCAAACAAGTATTTTATGTAATAAAGAACAAAAATATGGTACACTCATTTCTTATGATACACTTTCCAAACAGTACTTATAAAGATGATATGTAGTTAGAATATGTCTGAAGAAGATTGTTAATTAATAGGCGGTATTAAGATTTAGTAGGCGGTTTTAATATAGATTCCAATGCTGAAAAGTTTTTTCATGGAACAAGAAAGGAAAACATGGCACACTCATGAATAATGAATGATACATTTTCCAACTTAATGGAATAAGGAAGAAAAATAAGGATGATGCATGGATTACGAAACGTTTTCAATATATAGCATTTTATTGCGTATTTAAGATATGAAAGTGTTTCAAATTTTTATTTTATTTATTTTATTTTATTATTTCAAATATTGCTCTTTCTACTTTATTTTTGCCAGCATTACAAGAGAGGCTTCTTGTACTGAAATGTTATTTGTGTAACACTGTTGTGAGTGCATGCTGATCGTTAAAATAGCAGTCGGGTCAGTAACACTATTATTCTAATACATCTTTTTTTCTTTCACATAGTTATTGCGGTTTTTTTAATATATTAACATTGTACAAGCGTTCAATTATGTAGACTATAATTAAGTACTACTTCTATGTACTTACGAGATATTTTCTGTAATCATTTAGATGCTTCTTAAAAGCCTCATATAAGGTTTAAGGAAGAAGGTTAAATGAAGAAAAGTGCGATACGAATAGAAAATCTTTTCTTAATTGTACCTTCTGATCTAAGAAAACAAAAAAATATAAACTTTTTATATTTCCAGAAAATTATTGATGTAATAAATTATCAGTAAATAAGTAGTCTGACAGATACGTACGCAAGAACGGGGATTAAACTACATAACATCCCCCTAACTCATACTTCACATGTTCACTCACATCGTTGCAGAGATGCAATCATAAAGATTTATTCTCTATTCTCAGAGCTACTTTTTTCGGCATGATTTTTTTAATGTCTCCAGTCAGTATTTAAATTGCAAATCGATTAGAAAAACTAGCACTGGTCACATCACAGAAGGGGATCGTCACCCAAGTTTATTTGCAACAACGGTAGTAACAGGTTAAGCAGTGGTTCATGATGGTAATAAAATTAATGATTTCTTCTGTATAGGTTTTTGAGTGTACAGTTAGTTGTTTAATATGGGATTTCAGAGGCCAGTGCGTGGAAATAACACGAGGCTCAAGAAAGGAATCTCCACCGTTATGTCTTTACAAATGCTAGGGACGAACAGGATAAACAGGAGTTTAAGAAGCAACAAAAAAATAAATAAAAATAAAGATTTCTGTTTATGTTACTGAGTTCATGTAGCGTTAGCAAAAATTATAATAATAAATTAGGACCAATGGAATTCTGATTAGAGAAAACCCGCTCTCAATATTACTTTGAAGCTTGAAAACCCTTAAAAAATTTACGGCATGAGTGGGTAATATAGTTAACACAAAACATAGTGTATTGCGGTGAAAATAAAAGTAATTTAACGAATCATCATCTCAAAGCATTAATTAAATTTCGTAATATAGCAATCCCTTTATGAATTTATGTGTTCCCCCACTTCGCTCAGAGTTATTGGAAGACATTTTTACAGCCACCGAGTGGGCAAATAGAGGAAGCCCATAAAAATATAAGATTTTATGGCGCCAAGCGTTATATCGATTTAAAGATTCCGCAATTTTAATCATATCGCTATTTAAACGAGTGTTCTCAAAATATTGCGAAGGAGCAATGTTGTCCCGAATCTGCACGTATTGCAACCAAAGACTGTCCGTATCACAGAATTTTTTTTTAATTTTCAGATACTCTGTTCATTCTTCTGACAGTGAAATGATTTTATGCCCGTGCCAGTTGAATCCAATATCTTAAGAAAATAGAAAGAAATTCTAGAATTCAGAGTTGAGTTGTTGAAACACGACTCCAATTTTTAAAAAATAAAATCATAGAAGTAGTCGTTAGATTAACACACTTAACAGAGGCACGTAGTCTACCTTACTGGTCGGCAATTTTTAAAGCGAATTTTCACGGACCAGCGATGCTGGACGGCTTACCGGTCAGTAATAGATAAAGAATTAAAGCGTATGACCACCTTTTTGGGAATTCTTGTATATTCAGAAATTGGCTAAATATAACAACCTGAATAGCAATTAATTGCATTTCCTAAAACTTTTATACAATTGTCATGATCTTAATGGCAACATCAATACCTATCATAAATGTCAGTTACTGGTGAAATTCATTATTTTTTACCTAGTAATTGACACCCCATCTGAAATGAATAAATTTATTTATTTAAAATAAACTGTACAGACTTATTCTATGAACTATTATCTCATACAATTCACTTTATTTTAATTTCTAGAAAGAAATGTGCTTCAAACAGAATCATTGATAATGAACGAATCTTAATATAAGGATTAAGCCAGCTACGGTGAATCAGACTTTTTTTTAGCTGAGTTTAAAATCTCAATTTCTGATTCAAGCCCTCTGGATGTAGAAAAAAAAATTGCATAAAATTGAAGACAAATGTCTAATTTCGTACTAGATAGCACCATCTGATAGCAGTTTTTTAATACAAGTTTATTATAATAAATTATCTGCAAAGATGTCAATTACCGGTTCACTGTCAGTTACTGGTGCGAATACCCTAGATGCTCCCTATTGGTTTAGAAATATGACCTTCACCTTCACATTACAGCACCCGCTTTTTAATCTTACACATTATGCGACTGGACGTCTGGAGAAAAAGATTGTTAGTCAAATAATCGAGGAGAAAAAGTTGGTTTCATAAAATTCATAATAAAAGTTAAAAACTGTAGAATGAAAAGAACTAAGTGAGAAAAGGTATTTTATTTTAACCCTTTGAGGCGCAACCCTTTCCCAGTGCTGAAAAAAGGGCAGCCGTTGCCATCGCTCGACTTAACTACCAGCAAGATGTCGGACGATCGAAACGTTCATCGCGTACCACAGATCTAGAGACCTTTTTTGATATGATAAATATCAAAATTATTTGATATGATAAATATTTTTTCAGCATTGGGCCATCTATCCAGCTGTTCTCGCATTCTTCCATTTTTCAGCAGATGTCAGTGCTGTTAAAAATAATCGTGACCATTTTTTGACGGCAAATGACGTGCTAAAATGTAAAGGACTCTCATGGATCTATGTCACCCGCAACTATTTTTATAGAAATCAAATCTATTCTTCGTGACTGGCAACAGTCAAAATGTCCGAGTTTGGTGTTCTCAGAGCGGGAACACTGCGCGTTAAAGGGTTAAAGCGCTCCGCTCTATGCAAGATGTTTTTTTTTTTTTTTTTCAGCGAAAATGTAAGTGCAAATCTTTTATCGCGTTCGTTGTTAGAATTGCGACTTTGTTGAGTGTTTCTTCCCTAGGGTGTTTAAAAGGATTTTAGTTTTTTTTAAAAAAAAACGATTATCGGTGTACGAGTTATTAATTCTATTCTTTTTCAGAGATCATTTAGGCTTCATTTCTTTTGTATTGAAGAAGCAATCGGAAATCTATCATGTTTGCCGTTAGAAGTTGAACGTAATTCTGTGTTCCTTTGAAAGCGTTTAAAATGGATTCAAAAGTTAAAATAAGAAAGATGTTAGTGTTTTGTACTTCGTTCGTATTCTGAGATTTTTTTTCCAAAATGGCGCCTTTTTATGGGAAGTGCATATGGAAGGTTATAGATATTTTTTGTGTGTGAATTTCATAAAGTTAACGGTGTACATAATTTTTACCAAAACAACTTTAATGTTGATCTTTAATGCGGATAAAATTTTAAATCAAAATCCTTTGTTTAACTCTGATAAGTGTCTACAATAACTTGACAGCAACTTCTCTCCATTTCTGTGATTATCAATATCTCACTTTCTGTCTCATCATCATCATTGTCATCATCATCATCATCATCATTATGCGCTTGAATGTATTCATATCCTTCAAAATGGGTTGTTCGAAAACTGACTGCGTGCAAAGATTGCCGGAGTGCATCGTTAACACAAGTGGTGCTTTCGTTCCCTTTAATGCGATTGCTTTACATTGACATTCTTAGAGTAATTATTTACAGTTTTTTAGAGACTTTTTTAAACATCAGTTTAATTGTTTTTCACAAAATCATTAATCAGCACTAAACTACTCAACTCAGCCTACCTTCTTCCAAATTCCGAATCTAAGCTCTGTTTTAAGTTTCAGTTGCCGCTCGGAAGTAAGCAGCTGTTTAGACCAGTGTTCATAGTTTAACCTAGTCCATCCCTCTGTATAAATTTTAACGTTTCGAATGGCATTTACATATTTATTTTTTACTTAATTTTGAGATCTTCAGCACGAACTTTTTCGTGTAGTTAGCTCAATCAATTTCTTGACCCTCATCAACCCTGCATATTGAAATCCACTGCTCCACTGTAAAAACTGCGTGAGTTAGCCATAGGCATTTTTTATGAACTCCCAGCGACGAATATGGCTGTGCAGAGCTTCGTCAGTATTTATGGGACACCCTCTATAAATTTTCGACATTAACTGTATGTGAACAATTGACGACATTTTTAATTTAAAAAGCATAACATGCATGAAAAAGTTAAAGGTTCATATATGCTTTCGTTGCCATTGCTAAGAAGTTTCGGGAAATCAAATTTGCTTTTCGTAATAAAAAATAAAGATTAATTCAATAATTTTTGTGGATATTAACAAAGGTTTTGAAATCTGGCCGTTTTAAAAATAAAACAACAAGCACGTATGAGATTGAAACTTAAGTTTAAACTTTTATGCTTAATGAAAACCTTTTTCTGCTGTATTTTTAAATAATCAATTAATACCTTCAATACCTTTTGACTGCAGAGATCACGCTCAAGCCTAAACCTTTCAAGGTATTTCAAAACCGTTTCCGTTAAATTTAAAAGTTAACTTTATGCAAAATGTCTTAGAAGGATATTTTTCTGCTGTCAATTCAGAGCTTTTCCGTGAGTTTATATGCTAAGAATATTTTTAGAAACGGATGTAAGTTTTCACAAAATAAAAATATGTTCCCTCGTACTTAAAAGAGAATTTAAAGGAAGCACGTAGTTTTAAAATTCTTAAATGAGGTATGTGTGCCATGAAGATAAATTTCCAGTGTTTGTTGGAAAATTCTTATAAAATGCAGTAACATCTTTTGTTAAAAGAAATTTTATATTTTTAAAAGAAATGTTATTTAATTTTCATTACCAGGTTCAACGAAGTGTTTTATTAAAGAAGCCTTAAAAGTCAAAAATAAAACAGTTTATACTGAATTATATTTCTATTGCATGGTGTTTCGCATTATTATGACTTAGTTACTATTATTATGCTAACGTATTTTTTTCGACGCGTTAAAATATATTTGCTTGAGTAAGTAACTGGTCAGAAAACTAAATATAAAATTTTGTATGTTTTTCAAATAAAGACAAACAGTACAGTTTAAAAAATAATTTTTATTGTATTATCTATATTAAATATGTTAAAATATATTTATTTTATGCATTCTAGAAGTTTTATTGGTCATTTTTATGTTAACGGAAAGGAAAAGGCTATTTCAATAAGTTTAACAGAAAAACACTTTTTTAAGAAAACGGGGGGGGGGGATAATGTTCTGTTGGGTGCTCTTTCATCATTGTAAAATTAAATAAAGGCAATTCGTAATTTTGCAATATGTTTTACCGCAGGCAAATCATCACATTTTAGGCAGTGCAATCTTTAAAGCTCTTTCAATAGTACAGTGCTGTACCACAGTGGTGGATTGAATAGATAGGACCGGGGCCACCGAAGGAACATTAAATTTCTATTTTATTTATTACGGTGTATAACTGTGGGTTTTATGAGAATTTTTCGGGTTTGTGCAAATTTATGCCTTTGTTACAGAAGAAATCTTGTAACTATTTTGAATGAGTTTGTTGTTAAGTAAACATTTCAAGACTTATGAATTAAAATTGCAATCACAAAATTGAAAATACATGCGCTTCTACTGAAAGAGAAAAATACTTTAAAAAATAAATAAAACGATTTTTTTATTTAACAATAAATAAACGTAACATCATTTATACATCAAAGCCATAACAACATCAATATTTTCGAATACTACAAATTTCAAATAAGAGGAAAGAATGAATAATAAAACAAAACCAGTTCTATAAACATAAACGCGAGAAATCGCGTTTGGCAGGATCCCACAAGCGTTTTGGGTGCTACAGCACAAATCCTATCCATAAAGTGACTTATGAAACACACTCCGAATAGGATTGTCTCCTATTAACCGCAGATGTTACCGTCTTGTTTGCAAAGAAACAAGCCGAGGGTTTCATTGATTTAGCGTTCTAGTGAGTTAAAATGTTAAATCACTTTATATTCATTTTTTGGAACAACTGTATTTTATTTAAAATTCATGTTTAAATATAATTAAATTAAAATTATTAAATCTAAATAATCTAAATTATAAACAATCAACGCCCTCACCCCTCGTCAGCTGGCCGTGGTAAAATTATCAAACGTTGACCTGTCCGCGGCGATAAAAAGATTGGGGAGCACTGCTGTATTGTTAAAACTAGTTCAGAAAAATAAATGAAAATTTATCTACTGGTTTTATTATAATTTTGAAAAGCTTTCATGAAAAAGGAAAAAAAAAAAAATCTGAATGCATACGAACGCATGGACATTTTAATGGCAAATCGTCTCTAATTTGAAGAAAATTAAAAACGTATGACACTTCCATGAAATCTTAATGCTTGAAAATATAAAGTTTTTTAAACTTCAAAATTAAATGGCATCTATTCTGATGCAGTTGCGTGCTCTACTAGCTCTCCTTAAATCATTACAAACTTTCTTTAGCATTATATTGATGAACTGTGCACTGCTACCCCATCCTAAGCACTCCCATGAACGAAACTGTCATGCGCTAACTGACCGAGTCCATTCCGCAAAATAGAAGGGAGGATACAAAGCAAAGGGAATATTTTCAAGTTGTGGGCTGTTTCGGAATCAGAGATAACGATGGCTGGCCACCAAACGAGCAATTTTGTTTTCGACAAAAGGAAATTATTAATGATGGTTTATTACTTAAAAATTGTTTTTCCCCGCTTTAGATCTTAGCTCAGCTCAGCGCGATTAGCTCTGCACATCTTTCTACTCATACCCCCTTCTGCGTTTGAATTCGTCCTTCGCAGCTGGGAGCGTTTACCGTGGGGAAACAGTATGTGTTTAGCACTTGCAGAGCTCAATGGCTAATGCACTTCATAGAATGGACTTTAATTACATGTATTTTTTCCTCGGAAATTCCATAAATTGTTTCATGTCTTATTGACACATAGTCAACGTGACCCTCTTGCTTTAGCAACAAGCGTGTATTTAAAAAATGCGTATTTGCATAATACTAAAATATGTCGACATAAAAACCGGATCTAAAAGTGGACAAAGTGGAGTATGGGCATTAAATGTAATAAAGTTTGGTTAAATGCCAAATGGCAAAAATTTGAAATGGTTTTCATCGTAATCAGGTCGTTTAAAAGGAAAACTTATTTGCTTTGATTTTTGTCTAATCACTGCCATTTTTTTCCACTCAAACGGTAAATAGAAAGGGGGCATATAACCTTAACTCTTGCGCCATACCTGTAAATCTAAAGGCAATCAAACAATACCTGAACTGGGTCTCATATCCTCATTCTAATGAACCGAAAGTTAATGTGCTGGCAACCTTTTATTTAACAAGTTCTCAAAAAAGGAACTAAATCTCGTCTTAAAATGCACTGAAATCCTCCGTTTTAAATGTATTTTAGAAAACACAATAGACATCCGCAAAGGTCTATGAGAGCATATGTCTTTACCAATTTATGATAAATTCCTATTTTTTTACGACACCTAATTCAGTACTAAAGTCTTGGAGATTATTTTACATTAAAACATCATCAATTGAAAGAATTTAATGTGTTACTTTTACAAGAACCGACAATAAAGTATTTCACTAAGCAATGAAATACTTCATTTTCTGTATACTTTCTGAAAAAAGCTAGATGCTGTTATTGCTTATGTATATAGTAAATTATTTTCTATCTTATCTATTTGTTCTGATTTCATTTTCATCAATAGACATACTCTCCTACCCCATCCTATATGCTACACCATTATCCAAAATTCATTAAGAGTAAGTATGAGAAACAGCTTTTATTTCGGTGCTTTCAGCTCTTAATGCACTGATATATTCATCTTTTTTCCCCAAGATGTCTAGACCGCAACCGTGAAAAAGCGTACATAAAGCTGTACATTGCTTTATTTTTCTACCTCCGTGTTTATTCTGATGTACTGAGGTAGATACAATATCATACGTATTAAGATATAAGAATAATCATCCTAGTTTATACCCTTTCCACAACAATAACAAAAATATGACAGATACTTAACCCGTGAGACATGAAAGACTAAAGAATATAATGTTTATAAAGAAGTAGGGGTAAAATATTCTTACCCTTATTGTTCATAGAAATTACATGTCTGTGAAAATAAATGTAATGTTTATAAACTAGACCTGCTTACGAATTCACATAACGCAGGGTTGATTTAATTTATCTTCTGCACAAATCATACGTCAAGGAAATTTTCATAAATGTGTGGTTCATTACTGAAATTGTGCTGTCTGCCTTTTCCTTGTCAAACTGTTCATTGTTTTCATTTTACTTTTATCCCGATAACTTAGCTTCT
Source organism: Cheiracanthium punctorium (assembly GCA_038373885.1). Classification (NCBI taxonomy): domain Eukaryota; kingdom Metazoa; phylum Arthropoda; class Arachnida; order Araneae; family Cheiracanthiidae; genus Cheiracanthium; species Cheiracanthium punctorium. Next base: position 386,142 of record JAWZYV010013341.1, on the reverse strand, counting down.
GATGTTAGATTTTTTTTTTTTCTTTCTTTCAATTTTCTAGAAAGTCTTTTGATTTATTTTGGTTTTATTTTCAAATTAAAATGCTTGGAAACAATCAATTAATCAATCTTCTTAAATGTCATCAGTGTGAATTATATTTAAAGTTCATTTCTGATTAATTTAAAATGAAACAGTGCACTTTAGACTCTAAATTGCGCGGGCTATTCAAAAGTATTGCTCAGGCTGACTTGAGAGATTGTGCAATATGCAAGCCTGATCATGGTTGCCATTTTTGAGCCGCTGTCTTTCAGATTTAGCTTCTCCATAGCCTCTTTGGTTGCTTTGAAAAAAAAATACGACAGCGATCTGCAGAGCTGAATACGTGATCTCAGATTCCCAAGCGTAACTGTGGCAATTCCACATCATTTTTTTTCTTCTGTTGATTCCTGTAAGAAAATTTGATATTCCATAGCCTTTGCTGGAATGATTCGAACAGTTAAGATTGAACCTACACCCATAACCAATATCCTTTTGATTCAAGAGCCTAAACAATGTTTTCTTAAACCAAATAGTGGCAGCAAAAACCACTTATGGTAACCTTTCTGCATAATTATAGCGGATGCATCAGCTCAGACGGTTGGGAGACTTGGGGGACCTCTCTACGGGGTGGTAGCAGCACCGGAAAGAGAACATAACGTCAATTCTAAAAACTTTAAAAACGCAGCAAGTTTTTTTTTTTTCTTTTTCAGCGATAGCTTGTTTGGATTTTTACCAACCCACGTTTTAATAGATCCTGAAATGGTGTCATCTACTGTCAGTGTTGAAGCTCAAAGATGGGCTACACTCTAAAAAAATTCAGTGGATTACAAGAAATATCTTGGGAACAAAGATGCCATAACTTTTCTTAGGATTACTGCTAAATAAAGCCATGTAAATCAATTGACATACTTGGCTTTATTTAGTAGTAATACTAAGAAAAGTTATGGCACCATACTAAAAAAAAAGGGATGAAATCCTTGTTTCCTAGAGATTTCTTAGTAATCAACTGATTTTTAAAAAAAATTTTTTTAGAGTGTACTGATTCTCCATGACAGCGCTAGGTCGCGCTTGCTCTTGTAACCATAGAACAGAATAAGTGATAGAGAGTGCTTTGGCAACACAAACTTGAGGCACTTGTGCCATCAACTGACTTGTGGTAAGATCTCACTCCCATAATTTTGCACATCGATCTGTCCTTAGTATTCTATGGAGCACTTGCGGCCAGTGCGCTCATTTCCGTTTTCATCGTTATATTTTTAAGAAAAAATGATACATAGGCCTTTAGTTCTCACTTTCATACGCCTGTCGGATTGTAATTCTTGCAGCTGAAGAAGTTGTTACTACCTCCAAAAGCATATGTAAACTTTTTCTTATATATGTGAGTGTATTTTTAAACTAGTATTTTATTGGTATTTTAATAACAGTTTAAAACTAATTATCAATAAACAAAATAAAAGTACGAACAGTTTGAAACTGATTATCAATGAAAAGAAAAACTATAATTAAACTTTTCATGAATTTTTGGCGATATTAATAACCTACAAAATGTGAAAATGCTATGCGTTACCGAAATTTTTTTCTGAAATTTAAAAGAGATTTAAAAGATCACTCGGACTTAAAATGTACACTTTGACTGAGTGGCTAATCTTATAAATAAAAATGAAATTCTGTTTGTTTGTTTGTTTGTGGATTTGATTCGTATACAAATCCACAAAAATGGACCTATCGGCCTGAAATTTAGCACAGATATGTAAAATAATATAGAATAAATCGTAGTCCACTTTAAAACTTTGAAAGTCCACCCGTTCCCGGAATTTAAGAGATTTTTTATGCTCTCCACGCAAAAAGCTTTCCGTAATTGTAACCCCTGTAGTGAAAAAAGTGTGAAATAAGGATCGTGGTTGCCATGTGTGGCGATTTTGCCGAATAAAATGTTTTAAATTCTCAAAGTAAAAATAAAAGAATAATAATGATTTTTTTGTTGTTGTTAGTTTATATTCGTAAGGTTATTTTTTTTTTTAATTATAATATCGTGTGCATGGGAAATCGGAGCAGGAATGAAATGTTTTATACGCAAAACAATAAGAATTGAAGATTTCCGAGGCTAATAGGTAAATTTTTTTAGTTTGGCGAAAAAATAAAATGGCTCAAATGTCGATTTTGAGAAAGTGAGTTCTAGCGGTTTGCACGGATTTCGGCTTGGCGCAATTTATTGAGAGCTTAAGGAAATAGATTTTTGAAAACAAGTGCAAAGGTTTTATTAGAATACAGTGTTAAATTTTAATGATCCGTGAAGAAATAATGCAGTTGTTAAGGGATTTCAAGCGATCTATCTCCTGAATTCTCGCCAAATGAGTACATTGATTTAAGTTGGGGGAATTCCGCCAAATTTTAGAAAATTGAAATCTTCTCATTTAGTAAATCGGAGTAACGATTAATAAAACACGTTATAGTTGATAATTTTAAAATATTCGGCTGTATTAAGGGATTCCACTTTTCATATAAAGGCTTGCTTTACTTTTTCGCGGTCGAACCATTTCCCATATTGATTGCTGCTAAATCAATGCTTCGAATGATTTCCTGAAAAAACGCTTGCAAAATGGCGTATGTTGGCACTTTGGCGAGGCTTAGATTTGAAACTGGATTTTATTTGAGACTGGGATTTATAATGACACTGGTTATAGATAAAAATGAATGTTGGTATGTGTGTATGAGGTTGAAAAACTCCAGCACCGTTGAGCACCGTTGCACCATGAAATTTGGTTCACCTAAGTCTCTTATCATATAGAAGTTTTTTATGCTATCCGTTTTCCTCTAACTTGCCACCAGGTGGCGCAGCAGAACATCAAATTCTATTCCGTTTAGCCGTTTACTATGCGAATATCGTCCAACCGATTTCGATGAAATTTGGTACACACGGATATTAGAACACGGAGAATATTTTTCACTATCCATTTTGCTGTAACTTGCCGCTGAATGGCGCTTCAACGCATCCACTTCTATACCGTTCGACCGGTCGGCATAAAATTTCTTATACTTACACATTTCAGCACGAAGAATACATTCTAACTGTGTTCCTTTTGATGTTACTCACCACTAGATGGCACTGCAATGCATTATTATTTTAACTCGCCACTAGATGACGCTGCAGCAGGCCAAATTCTTGACCATTCAAACGGTCGCTATGAAAATCGGTATACATAGCTATTTGAACAATGAGAATATTTTGGCGTTATCCATTTTGCTATAACTCGCCACTTGACGGCACTGTAGCAAATCATTACTTTAATTAACCACTAGATGCGCTGCAGTGTATCACTTCTTGACTGTGCAACCGATCGCTATGAAAATAGGTATACATAGATATTTGAACACGGGGAAGAGTTTCGCGTTAGATGTCGCGTCAACACATGAACTTCAGGGCTGTCCAGCCAATCGTCCTGAAATTTCGTATTCATCGATATTTGAATGCGAAGAATATTTTCGCCGTATCCGGTTGCTAAAACTCGCCACTAGATTGCGCTACGCCGCATGGCCTTCTGCGTCGTACAAACGATTGCCTTGAAATTCGGTATGCATGGTTATTGAACACAATATAATGCGATATCCATTTTGCTATATCTCTTTATTACAATGAATAGTAACCACCACCAATCGTAATATCAAAAAGTCCATTCATTCCCGTGCGAAGAACGGGTACTTCAGCTAGTAATAAATATATTTCTATTTCATCCAGTTGCAGAAGTTTACATCGCTACATTGACTGAAATAGCACCTGAATTTCCTTTCATTGGCAGTACAATAATACTCACTGACCACGATTTTGATAAAGCTCAGTTTTTATTAGTTAAATAACGTTATTTTTTGTTTCACTTTTCGCTGTTTCAAGCATTGAATCAGTGGCCCTCACCTACAAATTGATTGCCGTTTCGTTTTAAGCTTAACATTAAATTAAGCAATGAAACTGCTAAAATCCCTAAAATAATTAAAAATTTTCTTTCCACGTATTCAGTATTAAAAAGAAATTCCTAAAAATGGATACTTAATGTTTATTGATTTATTTTTTTATTCAATCATTCATTTAGTCTTGAAAAAGCAATAAAATCTTTATACTAAGTTTTTTGAATAGTTTATTTACAATGCAAATCGAATTTAACAAGAGTAGAAAAATAATATGAACATAATCATAAAGTAAGAAAATTAACCCACTTCTATAAAAACTGTACACTCTAAACTGCTTTAATTTCTATTTTTAAGACTTCTTTTATAAAATACTTCTTTAAACTTAGAGCTACATACTAAAAATTTAAAGAAAATTTCCTTTACATGAGACGTTAGCTACATTTTACAAGAATTTTTGCAACAAACAATGGGAAAATACCTGCTCTGTGTACATACGTCGTTCAAAAATTATAAAACTGTGCTTCCTTTAAATTCTTATAAAGTACGAAGAAGCATATTTTTATTTCATGAAAAACTTCTACGTTTCTAAAAGACTGCAAGCGTGTAAAAGCTCGGAGGAGCTTCGAATCAACAAAGAAAAAAGCTCCTTCAAGACATTTTGCCTGAAGTTATAGTTTCAAATTTAACGAGAAGGCTTCGAAACACCTCCACCGTTTTTACTTTATACGCTACTGCCCTTTATCGCAGAAGTCAAAAAGTGTTGTTTTATAACCTAAAAAATATATGTTGTAAAAGAACTTACTTCATTAAGCTTAAAGAGTCTTTAAATAGACGGTTAATGAGTTTCGTACGATGACAAGCATTTTAGTTTCCGCTAAAACTGTTTTAATAAGGCAGGGATAAAATGTATATGGGTCATTTTCAAAATTGGGTGTCTTTTGGAAATTTAAGAAGCAAAAATACAATTCCAAAAAATAAGTTTTTTTTTTCCATAATGTAAAACATACTTCGTTTCTGAACATTATTTGAGTATTATTCATGCATTTTTTTCTTTTATTTAAATTTTTTAGATATTTCTATTTTAGACTTGATGAAATTTGTCATGCCTGTTACAGAACATTTTCTTTGAAATTTGTATACTTATTTTTAGCACAATATAATACAAAGTGATATATTACATAAGTATAAAGTCCCCATTTTTTTCGCCCATTTCGCCCAGTCTTTTCCATTTAAAAACATTTTTCATTTTTTTGTAAATTTTTGTTTGTCATATCTGTTACCAAATTTGCCATGCCTGTTACTTATTATAGTAACAGGCATGACCGGTAACAGGCGTGACATCTCAACAAACAAAAATTCAAGAGTCTAAATAATTTCACAAAAACATGAAAAGAGACATTAATTTAGACTAAAAGAATAATGATCTAAATTAATCAATTGAATTAACATATATATATATATATATATATATATATATATATATATATATATATATATAACTAATAAAGGTAACAGACATGACATGCAATAAAAATATTCAATTTTGTTGTTTACAAAATTGAAAATAATGAATTGTAGCTGGCATGACGTCAATGTCCAGACAGATATATTTAACTATCAAAGATCTTGTATTTTAAAAAAAAAACTTTTTAAAAAGCCTTTTCATGGTCTAATTTAAACTCTATTTCACCATGTTAAAACATGTCAAGGCAGAAATTTTAGTTTCTGGATAGTAATTCTGTTTAACACTTTTCACGTTCTATGATTCAGACAGCTATTTTTCAGTATCTTCTCTGCACTTTTCTTTTTTTAAAATACTTTATTAAATAGTATGTTTTTTAATCTATTGTTTCAGTACTGGAAAATGTCCGATAAAAACCATGATAAAAAAAAATCATTTAAAGTATCTTATACCTTGTAAAAAAATATTTTACACGCGTTACAGCAAATGACATCGAATTTTTAAAATGACCCACCCACACAGACCTATAAAAACACGAAATATAAATCGTGCTATACGTGAAAGTGTATCGATTATAATACACTTTCCAGCACAACTGTCTTTACTGCGCCAAATTTGGCTTCGTATAGTCGTCAAAATTTGGCTATTTCTTTTCTCGCCCAAATATGAGAGATAATTGAAAAAAAAAATGCTGTGTGCGTGGTAAAACAGCATGAAACATTTTTTAAAAAAAACTGGGATTTTGAAAAATCGCTTCGAGATGTGTCCTAGTAAACTTCCGTGCTAAACTTGATAGGCTTGTGACCACACATCTCGAAGCTACGCGACGAACAGACACACATAAGCATATTTACTTGTTTTATTTATATGTATAATGCAGGATGAGATTGTAGTTAAATTTCCCCTATAAACAGCATTATGCAGCTGAAATGGTGAACGCATTGTAACCAAATTTGATCTATAGACTATACATGAGCTGCGCTTAAGGAATATTTCGAAAAAAAGGTTTAGTCCACTATGTGGCACTTTGCATGAAAAAACATGAAATTTAAGAATGGAAATGACTCATTCGAAATGTATAAACAATTTCAATATGTACTCAATAGTTTTTGAAAAATTATTAACTAATTTGAATCATTTCTTGAGCTGAATTCCTATGCAAAGCGCCATCTAATAGACCTTTTTACAACTAAACTTTTTAAAAACTTCCTTAAGCGCATCTCGTTTACAGTCTATATGCCAAATTGTTAAGCAATCTGCTCAACCGTTTCAGCTGTAGAATGCTGTTTATCAGAAGAATTTAGCAATAACCAACCTGCAGATTTTAACATTAACAACACACACTGAAGACCATACACACGTCTATATAAAAACCATTTACATTAGCCCTAAACTACCAGAAATTAATAATTTATTTCAAACTGCATATTTATTTCATTTAAAAATAATTTCCTCTGACAAGTACATAAATTTTTATCGCCCAAAAACTTCCACTTCCCGACACAGCATATATGCATATGTCCGTATTAACAATCAAGTCAACTGTATTGTTTATGGAAACTCCCTTGAAATGTCGCCAGTGCATAACATGCATCTGCCTCCCCCTTCTAGCTGTCACTTTTAATGTAAAGGCGGAAAAGCATAAAGTGATATTCACGCACTCATATTTTTCATATTCTGTTGTTGAAGATTACAAATTGGATTAATACAGAGGGGAAATTTTCACTCTGAATTGCTAATATCTGAAAGTTTTCGTCTCCTACCATCAAAAGAAAAGAAATAGCTCTAATTATAAGAGCAAAAAAGAAGAGATATGTTAGACAAACAAGTATTTTGCTCTCTCGTGATTTATTATAATATTTACTTCCTTCTCTTTCAAGATTTTTTTTTTAATGGACTAAGCAATATTTTAAATTTTACGCTTGTATCATTTTTATGTAAGAGTATATGAGAAGCCTCCATGAACGCGTAAATTTAAAGTGTTCTAATCACGGTCTTATTTTTGTAAGTGGGACTGGTATATACGTTGAGGCTTTTGGCTTTAACAACTTTGATTGATCTGCGTTTAAAATGTTTAGCAGAGAGAACTCCCTTTTAATTAAAGCATGCAAAATATGCGAAATGGGATTTAGACGTTTCTTTGAAATTCAGCGCGTTTATGAAACTTTTTGGTTCAACGAAATTTCCGGAATAATGATAAAAGTATTGCATCATAAATATTGCGTAATAGCAAGAATATTCGCTTCTAAATAGCAATGAAGTGCTTGTAAAACTTTAAACTTTTGAATAATTATTCTTCCTCAGAAAACACAAAACTTTTATTTTATCGTAAATGACGCTGCTTTTCATAGTATTGGTTTTATCGTGGATGTACCCACACATCAGGTTTTGTTCCTAGATTTTATTGATCGGGTTTGAGATGGGGAAGAAGTACCAGCATTCAAATACAGTGAAACCTCTCTGAGCGGCCACCCCACCTTATCGAGAATATTTGGCCGCTCAGAGGGGGTGGCCGCTCTCAAGGGTTTTATTTACTATTATAATTGCTATAATGCGTAATATAAACAAGTCTGACACGTTATTTAAAATGAAATTTAAAACTTATCTAAAGAGAAAATAGTATTTTATTTAATGCTTTTTTACATTTTTTTTTTTTAAAAAGGATACAATTTGTGTCTGTTTTAAGTTTTTACTTTTCTCTGAAACAACCATTTTTTCTTGATCGTTTTTTACTTTAAAAAGCAGATCTCTAACTGATTTGTTAGTAACCCCTATTTTCGATACTTTCATCGATTTCCCTAAAGGTGCTTGTAATGAAAGTTTAGCTTGCTCGCCGTTACAAAAATCGGGAAGTTCCTCGTCAGGGACGGAAGTAGCGCTTGAAAGGGACAAAAATTCATTTGTAAAAATTCATTTGTAGAAAACCTACAACGCCTGATTGTCCAGTTCCTCCCTCAGTTTCCATGGGTGGTACAATAAGGATTCCACATCTTAAGGGTGTGGGAAGAATACAAATGCGATAAAAGATTCAATTCCAGGTATTCCTGGGTCTTATATTCGACCATAAATCTGACCTCTTGAGTTCTTCTGCTCAAAATTAAAGCGTGGAGTGAGTAGAATTTCCCGAAAAATCAGATGGCCGATCCCACTCGGTGGCCGTTTAGAGGGGTTCGGGTGGCCACTGATAGAGGTCATTTTAACATTATGTCTGTGAGCCGAAAAATCTATGCCATGAAAAATTGACCGCTATACAGGGGTAACCGCTCGGAGAAGTTTCACTGTACTATCATGATATCATGGGCAGATAGGGAGCTAGCTCCCATATTATCGTTATGATTCACGTACAGGTATAAAGTAAAAGTGTCTCTACACTAAAATACAATATCTTTTGGGGCAGAATCCTTGACTTGACAGATAGAAATTGGATGAAAATGTCGATTTTGTGATTTATATACATAATAGCCGATATACCTGAAAGTACATCTTAATAAAACTTCAATTACAACGACAGTTACAGCTGTTTATATGAACGCAAGTCTTCAATATCATACGACATAACCATAAATCTTTGATAGCATTTATCTCAGCTTATTGTTTTTTGATATTTTATCACCTTTGAAATGCTGATGAAATTGTTCCAGAATTTTTCAATTTGATCCTTATGGGACAAATAAGAGATGCAAGGATCGGATAAGCTGTATTGAAAACTTAAATAAATAAATTCAAATGTAGTGTTTTTCATCATTTTTTCCATATTTTTGTATATGTTGTTAGATCCTCCATAAAGGACGGCGACGGGCGAAAGGGAGTGACTTCCATGTTAATGATATCTAGTGGTAGGAAGATCGGCTTAGCTCAGGGTCTCGTAATTTTGAACCAATTCCAGTTTTTGAAATCGGCACCATAGAGGTATCATTGGAACATGGAGGACATTGGAGCCGCGACGGATTTTACGTGTACCAGCTTCCATTAGCGCACACGGTCCCACGGCATTCCAGCCGAGAGAGGAGTTCACCCTCCCAAGCACTGGAAAAACCGTTGTTGTTTCACTTTCCGTGTTCTCACGGGAACGGCGTTTAGTGACTAGGCCACTGTGGTATTTTCGTACATCAATGTGATTTTTAGAAATTTCTCTGTAAATCATGTCAAATAAGGAAAATCTAATCCTAAAATTTGTTCAAAATATCGCAATTTACAACATAAAGAAAAGTGAAGCAAAGATATTAAAAATTGAAATGGATTAGCATTTTCAAATTTGTGATCTTTCTGTGCAAAATTGTGACTTTTCAAAGTTGGTTGTTTTATTTTTCAAAGAAAAATGAAATTCTTTTAAATACTTTAGGGTTAACGCGTTCGGCATTCACATAATAGCAACCAAAAACTATGTTTAAAAATTTTTTAATAAAAAAAATTGTCGGAGCTCCTAGTTTCTCTTTACAAAAATTCATTATTCTGACCTTTTCTTACCCTTTTTCTAAATTAATCTTACATTTATTTAATATCTCCATTAATTTCTAATATTGACATAGAAATCCTCTGTTGAATTTCACGTACACACACGCAAAAAGGCCCTAACGCCTAACTGCTTATCCAAGAAATAAAGGGATGGACGCTAGACGAAAAAAGAGGCCTGCCTCGTCTTGCAAAGCAGTCGCAAATCGTTACGTCGTCTCGCAAAATCCCTATATCGTAATGATTGCGTTTATTTTCCAACAGCATTATGTGGTTTAAAGTCATTCATGATTTAAGATAATGCTTTAATTTCAGATAAAAGGGAGCTTCGGATCACTATATTACTTTTTAGAAATCCAGAGTACTTTTTTTTCTTAAAATTTTGTTAATTATAGAGTACTGAACTTGGCACTTGCTAAGATCACCTTCAACAACTTTTGGCGGGTAAAAGCGCTTTTAAGACTTGACCACATTTTTTTTACGAAATACTGCTTCTGATGAGAGCAAATATTTGAGAAGCAACAGCTTTTATTAATAAGATTTTTTTTAATCCATCTAATAATTTTCTTTACCATTTGTAACATTCCTTCTTTGTTTAGCTCTACAGAGGGCTTAGCTTTCGTGTTTTAAAGAACTTTTAATGTCCTTTTGAACTTTGCAAAGGAGACGGCGTATTTTTTTGTTAATTACGCAAGTGCCACTTCATCTCATCATTCCTGTGCCGACAAAAAAAATAGAAAAGAAAAAGCTGGATAGATTTAATGTGTAGATCGTTAAGAAATTTTTAATTTTTGAAGTGCATACCTACACGAATGTAATAATTTTGAAGTGCTTGTTCGTAAAATCAAAATTTTAGCGTAATAACAAATAATGAGAGTGCGAGCCCTCAGTGGCCCAGTCAGTTAAAGCTCCGTTCGCATCAGAACACCCAAAAATGAAGTAGCGCCGTCTTGGCCAGCGCTTGGGAAGATGCTTGGTTGATTTTAGTTGAGACAAAGCTGCACGAGGGCTGTCTGAATGAGGGTGAGATGTCTTGGTGGGGAACTTTCTAAGGCGTTGTAACACTTATTTACGTTATATCTGGAGAGAACCGCCCAAAACTCCAGACTATGAAATCGACAGCCACAGAGGCCAGAACCCTGGACCTGTACACTTCAGCTATCTATTGGGAGTATCAACTTCTATTCTCTAATTTTCAGTGTCTTTTCCACTCGGCCATTTCTGCCCTCTACTGGACTGTTCTGGGACTGTGTACGCTGAATGAATCTATCACTGCTCCAGTCCTATGTGGTGAAGCAATACCTCCGGTGCTGCCATTCCAGGTGCAGGTCTCCCATCTGGAATTGGTTCAAAATTAGAAGACCCCGTAATGGACGACGTTGGTTCACATATTGGGTGCCTCCCATGATAAAGATACCAATGCTTCAGGCCTTTGTAGTGGCCAATATCTACACGACAAGTACCCACGGCTGAAAAAAAAATGGAGTTGAAATATATGGAAAAAGTGTACCATCATGAAATGCATATTAGTAAGATGGAGTTCAATCATTCGCTTTAGACAAGCTAGAAAAATAAACAGTTTATTGAATTTTCATAAAACTTGGAAACTATAAGAAAAAAGGGAGTTCGTGTAACTCGTATGTTTGTATGATTATTGCTGAAAGTAAAAAAAGAAAAATCTGAAACACTTTCATATTTTAAATATGCACTAAATCACTATATATGAAAAGCGTATCAAAATCCGTAAGTCGTTCCTACTTTTCTTCCTTATTCCATTACGTTGGAAAGTGTATCTTGTTCATGGGTGTGCCGTATTTTTCTTCCTCGTTCCATAAAGTACTTCTTTGGAATCAAAATCTAGATTAAAAGCGCTTACTAAAACTTTGCCAAGCATATTCTAACTATACCTCGTCTTTATAAATACCGTTTGAAATGTGCACCATAATCCGTGAGTATGCCGTGTTTGTCTTTCTTGTTCCATAAAGCACGTCTTCAAAATTGAAATCTATATTAAAATCGCCTTCTAAAGCTGTTGAATAATATTCGTCAGTCACATTCAAAATACTTCTACTTCACCTATGTAATCAAATGTATCACTTGCCAGTTTCTCGCCAAATATGTAAAATATCGCTAAGTTAAATTCAGTTTTGGGGGCTTATTTTTTTGGCGCCAAACTTGGCGATAAATCATTAAATATTGCAAACCAACAATTCAGTATTTTATTGCCTCCCCGCGCATTATCTGGAAACCCTACTGAAAAATGCTACGGAAAAGTATCCACACAAATCTGTCTCAAAAACAGAAGAACACGAAGTGAACGAAACATAGAAAATGCTAAAAACATAGAAAATATAATTGTAGAATAAATTAAGAGGTTTTTTTTTTTTTATTTCGATACATTTTTTACATCTGTACGTCCGCCCATAACATTAGTGTTCTGATTATCTATATAAATAAAATTAGACTTTTGTCTGTACATTTCTAGGAATTCAAAAATTTTGCGATTTCTATCCGTTTCAAGCACCTGGGAATCCGATGTGACCCTCAAAAAAAAGTTTGTCTGTCTGTCATTCTGTCATTCTGTCCGTGACGCTTTTTTTGTTTAAGCATCACGTAAAAACGACTAAAGCGAATGATATGAAATTCGGTGTCATGATAGGGGGTCACTCAACTTAAAACATAGGCGTTGTGACAGCGTGGTCACCCCCACAAAACTTTCAAGAAAATGCAGTTCTTTCAGCTAGCCTTGGGCCAGTATTCCAGTAGGGGATGAGAACCTCTTTTGGCTGACTTTCCCACGACCTACAGGTGCCCAGGTGCGTCGGCGTGTCTTTGATGGTGGAGCTACCTTGGCTGACGAGTTCTCGAGGCGAGCCGGTGCCCGGCAGATGGACTAGAGGTTTCAGAGAGATAGGTTGGTCTCTCCACCCAGTCGCTCACCAAGTGAACAATATTCATGTATCTTTTTTTCGTTTGGACTCCTCCACGATTCTAGCCTGTAATTAGAGGGCTATGACACGATGCTAAAGAGCTGAAACTATATGTATCGGATATGCTTCTTCTTAATTTAAATAAATTGTTATTGTTTTCATTACGCCTTGTGTTACGCTACCAGCAGAACTGCTAGTGCCGCTCCTAGCAGTATACACGACATGACAGCTATAATATGATTAATTAAATGGTGGCATGAGGTGGGATATTAGAGTTGTAAAGAAAAACTCTAGCCCATGTTGAAATATCGAGTTGAACATTTCTGAAGTGCCTGCGTTCCAGTGTTGTTCGAAGGAGGTTCCCCAGTGTTCGAGTCCTGTGTCCTAAAGCTAGTGGTCTGACCTGTAGAAGGAAATCCAGCGAGTGTTTACAGACGTCTGCGATTCCCCTTCAGCGTACCGACTTCAGTGGAGCAAAGAGACGACAGAAATCGGACGGGTATAATTATACGACGAGCCCCTGCGTTGATGTCAGCGAAGGCTTCTTCAAATGAGTAAGTCCCTTTTTGTATTGTTAAGTGTCATTATATCGGAGAGTATTTTATGTTTTGGCATCTTAGCAGTGAGGTTATAGGGTTGTAATATATTGTGATAAATATATACGTGTGTAGGAACGGGTGCAGAAATTTAAGTTATTTTAAGTTCAACTCTGAGTATAGAAAATTGTAAACTGTTTGTGTACTTAATTATTGTTATTTCGACAGTGTGTAGTCAATGTAACGAGGTAATTTTTTATGTAATGAGATTTTGCATAAAATATGAAAAATTATTCACATAACCAGGAATATTTTTATTAGTTTAAAGGTTTTTATTAATAATTTTTAGTGTATTTATGTGCACCAGAGAATTAGAGTTTATAAAATTCTAAGTAAATTTAAGTTAATGTGAGATTGGTGTTATCTAGGCAGTCTTATGTTTACTACTTGCTCGAGTAGAAAGGGAAGTTTCAATAATTAATTAATTGTGTTTAAATTCTGTATTTCGAAAATTTACTGGTTAGATATTGGTGACAGGTTTTTTCTTAATTGTCTTGGTAAATAATGGCGTTCGTAAAGAAATTAAACAAAACTGTCAAAAATACGCTGCTATTGTTAGCAGAGGAGTTTGATACTAGTGTGACGGCTAGAAACAAAGTAAGAGAGATAATACAGGCTATCATTAGCGCCTCTGATTATGATGAGGAAACCGCGAAGGATTTTCTAGAACGAATAGAAAAAGAGCTCGAAACCGAGAGATTAGAAAAAGAAAAGGAAGTTCTAGAAAAGGATAAGGAAAGGCAACACGAGTTAGAAAAACTCAAATTACAAGTTGCGGTCGAAACCGGCAGTGTAGCAGCTTCTACAATTTCTGATCATGAATCGGTTCCACGCAGGTCAAATCTGAAAGACCTGGTGCCGAAATTCGATCCTAAACAAATTGATATCTCTTTATTTATGATGATTTTTGAAAGACAGGCAAGTAGGGAAAAGTTGGAGGAAGATAATTGGGTGTCCCAGTTAATTCCGCTTTTACCCCCAGATATTGCGGAAATAATTGTGAAAGAACCCCAGGAAAAAGCAGATGATTTTCAGCACATTAAGAAAGTGCTATTCAAACGGTTTAAACTCAGTGCTAGAGCATTAAGGAACAAGTTCGAATGTCATGACCGAAAACCGAACGCGCCGTGGTCAGATTTAGTTTATGAGCTTAGGGGATATTTAGAGAATTGGCTAGAAACGTTAGAGATAAGAGATTTTGAGACTTTAAAAGAATTGATGCTCACGGAGCAGATAAAGAAACGCATCCCAGGAAATATTCGCGAACATTATGTAGATGTATGGGATGAAACCAACGACGCCGCGATTTTAGCAGAAAAATGCGATAAATTTGAGGCGGTTCGAAGAGACCAAAGGAAAGTAGAACCCCGAAATTTTGGTAGGAATTCATTCAGAACGCATGATAAATTCAACCAGAATCAAAGTAAATTTAATAGGGAGTCAAAGCCGGAAAGAAAAGAGAAATTTGTCTCGAAAGAGTCTGACGCGAAAAAAAATGAAAATTTTGATAGACCAAGGAATGTGGTATGTTATTTATGTAAAAAAACGGGACATATCAGACCCTTCTGTCCAGAAAACCCGGACAGGCAGAAATACCCTGTACATAATTTAAATGCGAAAAATATTTTAGGAGAGGGTTTCGAACCATATATTAGTAAAGCTCTCATTAATGGTGAACAAAGGGAATATCTCAGAGATAGCGGGACATGTATAGATTTGTGTGAAAGTGACATGATTTCTCCGGAAGATTTGTTGGCGGACCATGTCTGGATTAAGCAACCTTTGGACGCCACATGTAAATGTTTGCCCTTAGCTAGGGTAATAATCGAAGGCGAATTTGGGAGAATTGAAACGAAAGCGGCTGTAAAACCAGCGGAGTTAAGCCAGGGTTTGTATTTGATGGGTAATCGTACCGCCCAACTGATTGAGGAACAGAAGAGCAAGGTAAACTCGGTGAATGCTGTTATTACGCGTAGTATGGCGCGAGAAAGTGAGGAAAATCAAGTGATGAATAATAGACAGAAATCGCCTGAACAAAATAAATTTCAACTCTTAGAGGGCGAAAGTTGTAATCCCAATTCTTCGGAAGCAGCAGGAATAGATAACGGGGAAGTTCTAACAATAGGAGAGGGGGACGCGCTAATCCCTTCGCTTGAGAAGTCGGAAAAATCGCCCCTTGCTAGCATTACGAAAGAGGATTTCTTGGTGGCACAAAAGGAGTGCTCTGCGCTTAAAGAATTGTGGAAAAAAGCTGAGAATGAAAGGGAAACAGAATTTGAAATACGAAACGACAGGTTGGTAAGAATTTCGGTATCGAAAAGAGGCGACGAAAAAATACAGCTATGTGTACCCACAGTGTTTAAGGGAGATATATTATATCTATGCCACTCTTCGATATCCGGTCATTTAGGGGTGACAAAAACTAAAGACAGAATACTTGCTCATTTTTTCTGGCCTAATTGCTACAAAGATATAGAAGATTATGTTAGATCGTGTGATCCGTGTCAAAAAGTGGGAACAAATCGGGACAAAAAGAAAGCGCCGATGAAGTTGGTCCCTATAATTTCTGAACCGTTCAGACGTTTGTCAGTCGATACAATCGGACCTTTAGTTGTTAGTGAAAACAATAACAAATATGCTCTAACATGTGTGTGTGTATCGTCGAAATTTTGCGACGCTATTCCAATGAAAGATGTAACTTCAAAATCTGTGGTGCACGCGCTACTTCAGATTTTTTCTAAGACGGGCTTCCCTCGGGAAATTCAGTGTGACCTAGGTACTTCGTTTACGAGCGAATTAACGACATCGTTTTTCAATAAGTATGACATACGTGTCAGTAATTCCTCAATCTGTCATCCACAGTCGCAGTGTGTGGAGAGAATGCACTCCACCTTAAAAAAGGTCATTAAAGTATTGTGTTTAGAGTCTGGAAGTGACTGGGAGAATGTTTTGCCAATGGCACTTTTTGCCCTGCGTACAGTCACGCATGAAAGCACGGGTTTTAGTCCAGCTGAAATCATATACGGGAAAAATCTTAGGATGCCGCATACGATCGTTTACGAAAATTGGATGAACGAGGAGGAAGTTAGTCAAAATGTTGTGGACTACATCTTAGAGTTGAATAGTAGACTAAAATTGTGCCAGGATTTAGCTGTAGAACGAATGACGGAATGCCGAGAGAAGAGAAAACTATGGTATGATAGGAATGCTGTTTCGCGTAAATTCAAAGTCGGAGATCTTGTGTTGGTGCTAGCTACGGCGAAGCCTCACAAAATGGCAGTGAATTGGATAGGTCCAGGTGTGGTTACAAGCGAAATTTCCGAAACAAATTACACGGTTGATATTCCCGAAAAGAGAAATAAAAATACTATTTATCATGTAAATTTAATGAAGCCTTATCATAAGAGACCGGAATACGTAAATTTAATATTAGAGGACGATAGTGAAGAAATCGAGGAAACGGCGGAGATTCCTTATCCCTTACCCGATCCGACTCAGTTCGACTTCTCCGAATTAGTACGGGAAAGCAATTTGGACGAAAAAATATCAACTGAGCAAATCGGTGCTTTACAAAATTTATTGGGTAAACATCGCAAGGTGTTTTCAGCGGATCCCGGAATGACGCCCTTAGTGGAAATGGATATAAAATTAACTGATGAAAAACCAATTAGAGTCAAGCCGTACCGTATGTCGCCTAGGCAAACGGAAATTCTAAGGAATGAAATAAAACGCCTGTTAGAACTAGGAGTAATAGAGATGGGACAAAGTGACTTTTCCGCCCCGATGATTCTCGTGGAATGCCCGGGAAAAGATCCTAGACCGTGCATTGATTATAGGGCCTTGAATGCAAAAACAGAAATTGAATTTTTCCCGTTACCAAACATTGAGGAGGTTGTCGAAAGGGTAAGTGCTGCATCGTTCATCTCAGTGATGGATTTAACGAAGGGGTATTTCCAAATACCGCTCTCAGAAAGAGCTCAAAGGTATGCGGCCTTTGTTACTCCCTTTGGCACCTATATTCCGAAAAGAATGATGTTCGGGTTGGTCAACGCGCCATTTTACTTTTGCAAATTAATTAGTATTGTGCTAGGGGGGTTAGAATGTTTTGCTGTGCCGTATATAGACGACATTGCAATTTTTTCTAACGACTGGGAACAGCATATGAAACATCTCGATGCTGTGCTAGATAGATTAAATGAGGCGGGTCTGAAAGTTAAGCCCACAAAATGTAAGTTCGCACAGAACCACGTTCGATTTCTAGGTCATGAGGTGGGGTCCGGGAAACGGTCCCCGAGTCAGGCAAAAATTCAAGCAATCCAGGATTTTCCGACTCCAAAAACGAAAACCCAGGTACGGGCGTTCCTCGGATTGTGCGGCTATTACCAAAGGTACATAAACCAGTATGCGGTTCTGGCAGCGCCCTTAACTGATGCTTTGAAAGGAAAAATAAAACGGGAAAATATAGAATGGAGTGACGAATGCGAGAGAGCATTTCAGGCCTTGAAAGCGGAACTTACAAAAAGTCCTGTCTTATTCGCCCCAGACTTCTCTCGAGAGTTCCTAGTACAGACGGACGCGAGTTTGATAGGTGCAGGAATTGTTCTTGCCCAAGTATTTGAGGGAGAAGAACATCCGATAGTGTACCTAAGCAAAAAGTTCTCTAAGGCGGAACGAAACTACAGCACTATCGAGCGAGAGTTAGCTGCTATAATTTATGGTGTAAAAAAATTGAACCATTACTTGGATGGACAACACTTTGTGTTACAAACTGACCATAACCCGTTAGTCTATCTGAATAAAATGGTAGGAACAAATTCCCGACTAACTAGGTGGGCACTGTGTTTGCAGCAGTACAAATTTGAAATTGTACATAAGCCTGGGAGGAAGCATACAAACGCAGATGCTCTTAGCCGTTCTAATCAGGGCAGCCAAGGAAGCTTGTATCATCTCTATCTTCATGATTGTATATATTGTTTTTTTAAAATTGTTTTGCATATGTTTATTTTTTTCAATAATTCATTAAGTGTTTAGAATTACGTGTTTCTTTTATATTATTATTTGATTTATGCATAAAAAAATAGCGGTAGGAGGCAAAAGCCTCAACGTTGCTAAAACGCAATTTGTGTAGCTTGGAAAAAATGGGGGAGGGTAAACTCTCTGATATTGTGATGCTTGATAATGTAATTGGGGATTGTACTTCAATCTTCCCTAATTCGTCTCAAGTTTTGACTTAATTTTTGCTCCCAGTGAAAGCAAAAATTTCTTCGGAGGGGGAAGGAGCTGTGACAGCGTGGTCACCCCCACAAAACTTTCAAGAAAATGCAGTTCTTTCAGCTAGCCTTGGGCCAGTATTCCAGTAGGGGATGAGAACCTCTTTTGGCTGACTTTCCCACGACCTACAGGTGCCCAGGTGCGTCGGCGTGTCTTTGATGGTGGAGCTACCTTGGCTGACGAGTTCTCGAGGCGAGCCGGTGCCCGGCAGATGGACTAGAGGTTTCAGAGAGATAGGTTGGTCTCTCCACCCAGTCGCTCACCAAGTGAACAATATTCATGTATCTTTTTTTCGTTTGGACTCCTCCACGATTCTAGCCTGTAATTAGAGGGCTATGACACGATGCTAAAGAGCTGAAACTATATGTATCGGATATGCTTCTTCTTAATTTAAATAAATTGTTATTGTTTTCATTACGCCTTGTGTTACGCTACCAGCAGAACTGCTAGTGCCGCTCCTAGCAGTATACACGACATGACAGCGTCGAATTTTTAAAAAATCTTGATTAGATTTTCAGATTTTGCGAAAATCGTTTCAAACTGCGTAAATTTGTGTTCAAGCATCATGTAAAAAAGACTGCAGCGAATGATATGAAATTGGGTGACATGATAGGTGGTCACTCATCTTAAAACATAGGCGTCGAATTTTTGAAAAATCTTGATTAGATTTTGAGATTTTGCGAAAATTGTTTCAAACTGCGTAAATTTTTGTTCAAGCATCACGTAAAAAGCACTGAAGCGAATAATATGAAATTGGGTGTCATGATAGGTGGTCACTCAACTTAAAACATAGGCGTCCAATTTTTAAAAAATCTTCATTGGATTTTGAGATTTTGCAAAAATCCTTTTAAAGTGCGTAAAATTGTGTTCAAGCATCACGTAAAAACGACTGAAGCGAATGATATGAAATTGGGTGTCATGATAGGTGGTCACTCAACTTAAAACATAGGTATCGAATTTTAAAAAAATCTTGATTAGATTTTGAAATTTTGCGAAAATCCTTTCAAACTGCGTAAATTTGTGTTCAAGCATCACGTAAAAACGACTGCAGCGAATGATATGAAATTGGGTGACATGATAGGTGGTCACTCACCTTAAAACATAGGCGTCGAATTTTTAAAAAATCTTGATTAGATTTTGAGATTTTGCGAAAATTGTTTCAAACTGCGTAAATTTTTGTTCAAGCATCACGTAAAAAGACTGAAGCGTATAATATGAAATTGGGTGTCATGATAGGTGGTCACTCAACTTAAAACATAGGTGTCGAATTAAAAAAAAATCTTGATTAGATTTTGAAATTTTGCGAAAATCATTTCAAACTGCGTAAATTTGTGTTCGCACATCACGTAATAACTGCAAAGGTGAAAAATGATTTTTGGTGAAATGATAGGTGGTCATTCACCTTAAACTAGAAGCATCTAATTAAAAAAAAAAATCGATCAGATTTCGCGATTTTATGAAAATCGTTTAAAACTGAGTGAATCTTTGTTCCCGCATTACGTAATCTATATAAATAAAATTAGACTTTTGTCTGTACATTTCTTGGAATTCAAAAATTTTGCGATTTCTATCCGTTTCAAGCACCCGGGAATCCGATGCGACCCTCAAAAAAAAGTTTGTCTGTCTGTCATTCTGTCATTCTGTCCGTGACGCTTTTTTTGTTTAAGCATCACGTAAAAACGACTGAAGCGAATGATATGAAATTTGGTGTCATGATAGGTGGTCACTCAACTTAAAACATAGGCGTCGAATTTTAAAAAAATTTTGATTGGATTTTGAGATTTTTCGAAAATCCTTTCAAACTGCGTAAATTTGTGTTCAAGCATCACGTAAAAATGACTGAAGCGAATGATATGAAATTGGGTGTCATGATAGGTGGTCACTCAACTTAAAACATAGGCGTCGAATTTTTAAAAAATCTTGATTGGATTTTGAGATTTTGCGAAAATCGTTTCAAACTGCGTAAATTTGTGTTCAAGCATCACGTAAAAACGACTGAAGCGAATGATACGAAATTGGGTGTCATGATAGGTGGTCACTCAACTTACAACATAGGCGTCCAATTTTTAAAAAATCTTGATTGGATTTTGAGATTTTGCGAAAATCCTGTCAAACTGCGTAAATTTGTGTTCGAGCATCACGTAAAAACGACTGAAGCGTATGATATGAAATTGGGTGTGATGATAGGTGGTCACTCAACTTAAAACATAGGCGTCGAATTTTTTAAAATTTTCATTAGATTTTCAGATTTTGCGAAAATCGTTTCAAACTGCGTCATTTTGTGTTCGCACATCACGTAATAACTGCAAAGGTGAAAAAATGATATTGGGTGAAATGATAGGTGGTCACTCACCTTAAACTATAAGCATCTAATTTTAAAAAATCGATCCGATTTCGAGATTTTGCGAAAATCGTTTAAAACTGAGTGAATCTTTGTTCCCGCATTACGTAATAACGACTCAAGCGAATGATATGAAATTTGGTCACATGATAGATGGTTGCTCAACATAAACTATAGCTATCCAATTTTTTAAACATTTTCATTAGATTTTGAGATTTTGTGAAAATTCTCTCAAAATACGTTTATATTTCTTCATACATCCCGTAATAACAACTAATACGAATGATACGAAATTTAGTGATAGGATAGGTAGTTGCTAATCTTAATTTATAGGAGTTGAATTTTTAAAATATTTTGATTACATTTGGAGATTTTGCGAAAATCGTTTTAAAATGCTGAAACTTTGTTCCAGCATCACGAAATAAATACTGCAGGGAATGAAACGAAATTGGGTGACAGGATAGGTTGTCACTCAACTTAAATTCTAGGCTTCCAATTTTTCAAAGATGTTGATTAGATTTTGAGATTTTGCCAAAATTATTTCTATATTCGTAAATGTTCGTTCGCGCATCACATAATTACGACTCAAGCGAATGAAATGATATTACTTAGTGACTTTCTTAACCTGTAATATTTTAACAATCCATAAAAATTATAACTTCGGTTTCTTTACTTTGGCAACATACTCCATCCATTCTGTGTACTCCTACAATGCTGACGAAAGTTCTTGCTTTTTGGAAATTTGCATTCACTAACCCGTCAAGGACGGATACTTCAGCTAGTCTTTAATATTAAATTATATTTGTCAATATCTCACTAAAACACTCAAAGCGATGAACTAACTACCATTATCACCTGTAATATTTCCCCCCCAAAAATGTACGATTTAGTTCATACCAGTAATAGTAATAGTCTAAGAGACAGCGGCCGCCAGACCTTCGTCATACTATAAAAGCTAAAACTTTCTCTGCGCATACCTCCCAACAGAGGTAGGAACAATCGGCCACTATAAAGTTTGGATGATCGTGGCTTTGGCAGGTAACAGGTGGCAAAGGTGTATAAAATTGAGAAAATTTTCGTCATTTCATAAAGCTTAATTTTTTGATATGATCTTCTTCGCAGTACTAGAAATCACTGTATCCCTTGCCAGACACTTTTCCATCGTGGCAAACCCCCGCCTGACAACCTCAAAGTCATGGAAAACGTAATTCTATTACGAGCGCGCTGCAGCATCGTAAGAAAGTTCAAAGTAGCAGTATAAAATGTGCTTGTCACTTAGTGACAGCTTGACGTACTTCGTCGCGGGAGTTTACGAACACAACAGTTTTCCATGACTTTGAGATTGTCTGGCGGGAGTTTGCCACGGCGGAAAAGTGTCTGGCAAGGGATAAAATTATTTCTAGTACTGCGAAGAAGAACATATAAAAAAATGAAGCTTTATGAAATGACGAAAATTTTCTGCAATTTTATACACTTATGACACCTGTTACCTGCCAAAGCCACTCCTCATCCAAACTTTATAGTGGCCGATTGTTCCTACCTCTGTTGGGGGGTATGCGCAGAGAAAGTTTCAGCTTTTATACTATGACGAAAGTCTGGCGGCCGCTGGCTCTTACTCTATAAGTTGTTGCGCTGTTTCCAGGTTCTAATTTTGATAAGGCCATTTCTGTGCCTTTGCCAATAGCAAGTTAAAAATCATTTTTTTTCTTCTAATAAGTTGTTTTTAGTTCCAGGTAGGAATCAAAGTAAGTGTTGTTATCCCATAAGAATCTTACTAAGATTTTGACGGAAAAACACGATTTTGAACATTCCTACATTTACTTTGAAACGCTTCTGCGTCAAGTGTTAACGCATTGATGTATTTATGTACATACTTATGCTTGTTTGATCCATTTTGACCGACCGTCCATCCATTTGGACTAGTTTTGTGGTGACGTCTGCAAGTCCGTGTTGATATACGTAACTCGCATAGCTCAAAAACGATAAGCCGCAGAATGATGAAACTTTGTATTAAGTATCGTTGTAACATTAAGTCTTGCACGTGCCTATTTGATTGCAACCGACCAAGTAATTTATTTACTGAATCCGAAAGGCTTTCATTCCGTCAGTGTCTATGGACATATTCAATACATTAAAAGTCAATCATTATTTGGGCCACGTTCAAATTTTTGCCGTGTGCTGCCAAGCTAGGCGAGTTTTGGCGAAATGTTGCCGAATTTGGTGCCCAAAGTTTCTAAAACGGAACCCAGCTGCACGATATCACTTATCCGTAACGAGAAATCCACAAGGCTTAATATTATTCTTATTTCAGTCTCAAGCATCAAAATGTGGCACTAAAAATATGTCCTCAGCAGATTTTATCTTTTTATTTTTTTTCGTGGTGTTAAAAAATACACGGAGGTATCGATTAACAACGCATAATTCATATCTTTTTTTTTCCTCTTTATCGCACGGCATAATACGTGTGTGATGAGTTTTATTTTTATTTTATTTTTTATTTATTCAAGGTGAAGAGAAGCCAATCAAAGTCGCATCGGATGGCGAACAAAACCTGAATAACAAAAAAGATCTTGTAACGACAAAAGAAAACATGTGTGTGAATGGACATCTTGTAATAAGAGGCTTCTCTTTCCAGCTTTAAAAAAAAAGCCCATTTTAAATACACTACAGCATGTGACATGTGAGGACACCTGCTTGTTCCGGAACAATCCATGTGGAAAACAAATAACGAGGTAATTTATTATCTGCATTAAGTTCGATTCTATTCGAATCGAAATATTTTCTTTTAAAATGTCAATTTTAGTACAGAACGAGAAACCATCATGGTCATTAATAATTAATGTACTGCAGCTTAACGCATAGTTAACCTGTTTGCTCCCATCGTTGCAAAGAAGCGGTACATATCGTTGCTTCCAGGCATAGGTCTTTGAATGAATGCCCAGAGGAAAGCGCTCAAATACAAAAAGCAATCATGGGCAAAGCATCAAAGATTTGAAAAGCAATCATTGGCAGAGTCCGATCAAGGCAACTGTGGGTCCTGGGCAAAAGAAAAAATTGGGTAAAAAAAATTGGTATATTCTGGTATATGTTTTAATAACTTCACCCCACGCAGCCCCCGCCCCCAAAAAAAAACTCGAAATTTTATTTTAAGTAATCTGAAACAAACGAACATATTTGATGACAATGAAGCAGATAACATCTGCTTCATTGTCATAAAATATTTCGTCGGAATGATCTATAATAGTTGCCAACATGTTTGGAATATATTTTTTTTCTTAATGGGCGGGCATTTGCTTATCAAACATTTTGCCACTACTAATGGCCATTCAATTATGAGAGCATCCAGTGGGCGGCCATGAAGGGATGGACAAGTTAACATACATGCCCAAGCTGGAATACGAACCGAGACCCAGGGCGTGATAGAATGGTTCTTAAGCCATTACATCACTTGGGCGACTGTATGACATATAAGTAACCTCTTTTTGTAAACAGTATTTTTTTTTCAATATTTTTTTGAAATAACATCAAACTTACACATTTGGCTCAAAAATTTTGGTAATGTTAAAAACACCATTCACAAAAATTAGTTATAATTATATTCTGTACATGTTAGTAGCTATGATATCCACTATAGAGCAGTGCAACGAATCGAAAAGTTTAAATTAATTTACACAAATGTAAATTTGAATTATTTTTATTGTTCATACCTTATAATTAAAAAATAATATAAATTTTGAGATTTTTTTTCTCCTTTGCTATTTTATTGTACAATTATAAAAGTGCAAAATGTAAGATATTTGGGCCCCTGAAATAAGCACAAAATACTCGTGCTCTATGCATCCTTTTCAATAGGGTGCATGATACAGCCCATAGCAGTGAAATACACAGAGTGATTCAAAAGTTTTGCAAAAAACATGCACGAGGTGGTAGAGGGGAAACAAGAAGCTTCAAAATACCATAGAAATAAAGGTTTGAAAACGTGGTCTTCGTTTAAGAGGTCTTAGGAGTATAAAGAATTCAAAAAATCGATTTTCCATTTTCAATTTCATTTGAAACATTAGTTACTTCTGAGCAATTTGACCCCAATTTCATGCAATAAATCCAACTAGAACCAGAGATACACATAAAAACGTTTTATGAAAGCTTCATATTTGAACGCAATCAGGTAACTTTAAACTGCGTTTTCCCAATACGCATTTTTATGAACTATCCGCAAGATAACAAAATTTCTATGATAAAGCATCTTCCCGAAATTTTGTATAGTTAGAAGTGGTATCAGTACCTATAGAATGAATTAATATTAAAAGTGAGAGAGAAAAACTTGAAATTTTTAACAGAAGTTCATATGTAACAGAAGAAGTTTACCTTTACCGAAGGGTAAAGGGATTTTTTTCAAATTTCAATTTCAAATACAATTTTAAAATTCTTAATATTAATTCATACTTTTAATAATAATTCATTCTATAAATACTGATACCAGTTATAACTACACAAAATTTCGTGAAGATACGAATCATAGAAATTTTGTTATTTTGCGGATAGTTCATAAAATTGCGTTTTGAGAAAACGCAGTTTAAAGTTACCTGATTGCGTTCAAATATGAAACTTTCATAAAACGTTTTTATGTGTATCTTCGGTTCTAGTTGGATTTGTTGCATGAAATTGGGGTCAAAATGCTCAGACGTAACTAAAGTTTCAAATTAGAATTGAAAAATCGATTTTTCGGATTCTTAATCCTCCTAAGACCCCTTAAGAGAAAGGGGAGAAACAGTGGGTTTTCTATTATTCAAAAACTCAAAAATTAAGGGGGAAATCCATAATTTAGTTTCATAATTAATAATATCTAACTGCTGGTAGCTAGGCCGTGGTCAGAGAGGCACGACAAAATCACAAACAATATTTCATATTCTTTGTAAAGTGACTCATCAGAAACAATCTTCCCTAATGTCATTTTTATTACATGAATTGCTCTTACTTTTACAGAAGTAATAAAGAAATGTTTCAGCTCGATTTATCTATCACCTAGCAATTCCCACATGAGAGTACACAAATTACAGGCCTCACGTAACGACCATAGAATTGTGTTCTGCAAATGAGATAAATGCACGCGATTCATCTGAACTGAAAAAAAAAATACGTAGACCAAACAATGAAGACAGTTGGAAAATCGTCGAACTTTTTTATGTCCTCTACAGATGATTGCGCCAACAACTGTAGAAACTGTTAAAACAGCAGACTTATGAATCGCAGTTCGCGATTTCAGCTTGTTCAAAAAATGGTAATTACTGTTCATAAATATAACATAAGGCAAAAAAAAATATTGTTAAACTACCAACTTGGAATGTTTGTTAAAGTAACTGATCTGGTTTCATTAATAAATCGATGGTTTTTCAGGATCTCTTGCTCAGCGACTCCCAGACGGTGGGGCGCGGTTCCCCCTTGGTAGGCGCAGAACGTTTGCAGGGGGGGGCGAGAAAAAGAGGTAATGCATGTTTTAAAAAATCATCTTATTTATTCTTGGTTTTATTACTTCCTTGTACGTAGTATAAGGAAGTAATGTGATCCCGAAAAATTTTGGGGGCCAAATTTCGACAAAAAAACCGATTTTGACTACCTCTAAATTTAATTTTAAAAATTTTTTCGATGCATCTCATCGTAGGCTAGCATGCACGATCATATTAACGCGTCTGCAACTCATTTTGACCAGTGGCGAGTCTACTGTGGCCAGTTTTTCCATGCCGTCTGTACGTACGTACGTACGTATGTATGTAACTCGCATATCTCAAAAACTATTGGTCGTAGAATGTTGAGATTTGATATTTAGGATTGTTCTATGATCTAGTTGTGCACCTCCCCTTTTGGTAGCAATCGAATGGATAGTTTATGTACAGGACCGACCAAAAGATTCGAAATACATTACGCTCTATGGGCCGAAATTCATTAAACTCGCATATCTCAAAAACTGTTAGGCGTTGAATGTTGAAACTTTATATTTAGGATTGTTGTAACATCTAGTTGTGCACCTCCCCTTTCGGTTCCATTCGACTGAATAGTTTATCTACAGGACGGCCCAAAAGATTCGAAATACATTACGCTCTATGGGCCGAAATTCATCAAAGCGTTTTTTAGAGGTATTGGGCTATTTCAAACGACTCAGAAGTGATATATGCTGTAAAGAGTTAGAAAATGAATTTCTCCATTAAAAAAAGTGTCTTTATCATTTATAGTTCTGCTACAGGAACACTCAAAAGATTTCCAATACATTACGGTCAATAGCAATTTTAGGGGCATTCATCCATTTCAAGCACAATACCGTCCTATAACATAAGTTAGGTAATGGTCCGACCACGGTCACGTGCCTCCCTCAAGAACTATGCCAAAAGTCGCCAAGCTTGGCGACTTTTGGTGTACGTGTTTGCATATTTAACTCTCAAATCTCAAAAACTATTATGAAATTTCATATATAAGAATGCTGTAACATCTAGTTGTGCATCTCGATTTTTGGTTCCAATCTACTGGAGAGTTTATTTACAGGACCACCGAAAAGAATTTTAGTACCTTAATGTCTATGGAGATCTTCATTATAATACAACTGTAGACAGTCATTGTTTGGTACATGCCCAAAATCTCGCCGTCTGTCCTCGACCTTGGCGAGTTTTGGCGAAATATCGCCAAATTTGGCGACAGTCAGTCATTTGGTCGATGGCCAAAGTATCGCCATTTGTCATCGTTCTTGGCGAGTTTTGGCGATAATATCGCCAAATTTGGCGATAATCTCTCATTGTTTGGTTTATGCTTAAAATCTCGCCAAATGTCGTCGACATTGACGAGTTTCGGAGAAATATCGCCAAATTTGGCGCCAAAAATTATTTCCTATTTTGTATAACTCTAAAACTTTAACCCGTAGATTTTTTAACTTTGTATTTAGAACTATTGCAATATCTAACTGTTTTCAATATCTTTTTTGACAGCAATCGACTGAGAATTTATTTACATGGTGAGCCAAATGACTTTGAATACATTGAGGTGTATAGATGCATTCAATTCATTGAAAGTCTGTGGTCAATGACTACTTTGGCTATCCCCAAAATCTCGCTGACTATCTCAAGTTTGTCGGCTTTTGGTGAAATATCGCCAAATAAAGTGTCAGAAGGAAATCTTTCAAATTGAACTCAGCTTGGCGATATCGAAATATTTGGCTAGAAATCGCTAAACCTTACTATTATTGATATTTTATCTCTTTCAAACAAATAAATTTAGAGGAAGTGCGTCGAAAATATTTTTGATCTAATGGACGTGCAAGGAAGTCATGTGTTGGACACATCAGATTTTACTACGTACAAGGAAGTAACAAAAATGCACAAAATAAAAGTGTTCCTATTTAGGCAATTGTCTGCTGTACAACCTACGGTATTTTTTTTTACTAAAATATTTGAAATTATACCACTAGGGAACGGGCAAAATTAACCCGTAGGTTAACATGGGAATGGGGAATCCAAGATGGCAGCCGTCCAACGCCCTTATGTACCTGCCGCTTAATAAAATTTTCTGTTCTTAGCTAAATTAATTACTTCCTTGTTACTTCCTTGTACGTAGTATAAGGAAGTAATGTGATCCCGAAAAATTTTGGGGGCCAAATTTCGACATAAAAACCGATTTTGACTACCTCTAAATTTAATTTAAAAACTTTTTTCGATGCATCTCATCGTAGGCTAGCATGCATGATCATATTAACGCGTCTGCAACTCATTTTGACCAGTGGCGAGTCTACTGTGGCCAGTTTTTCCATGCCGTCTGTACGTACGTACGTATGTATGTAACTCGCATATCTCAAAAACTATTGGTCGTAGAATGTTGAGATTTGATATTTAGGATTGTTCTATGATCTAGTTGTGCACCTCCCCTTTTGGTGGCAATCGAATGGATAGTTTATGTACAGGACCGCCCAAAAGATTCGAAATACACTACGCTCTATGGGCCGAAATTCATTAAACTCGCCTAACTCAAAAGCTATTAGGCGTAGAATGTCGAAACTTCATATTTTGGATAGTTGTAACATCTAGTTGTGCACCTCCCCTTTTGGTTCCATTCGACTGGATAGTTTATCTACAGGACTGCCCAAAACATTCGAAATACATTACACTCAATGGGCCGAAATTCATTAAACTCGCCTAACTCAAAAGCTATTAGGCGTAGAATGTCGAAACTTCATATTTTGGATAGTTGTAACATCTAGTTGTGCACCTCCCCTTTCGGTTCCATTCGACTGAATAGTTTATCTACAGGACCGCCCAAAAGATTCGAAATACATTACGCTCTATGGGCCGAAATTCATCAAAGTGTTTTTTAGAGGTATTGGGCTATTTCAAACGACTCAGAAGTGATATATGCTGTAAAGAGTTAGAAAATGAATTTCTCCATTAAAAAAACTGTCTTCATCATATATAGTTCTGCAACAGGAACACTCAAAAGATTTCCAATACATTACGGTCAATAGCAATTTTAGGGGCATTCATCCATTTCAAGCATAATACCGTCCTACCACATAAGTTAGGTAATGGTCCGACCACGGTCACGTGCCTCCCTCAAGAACTATGCCAAAAGTCGCCAAGCTTGGCGACTTTTGGTGTACGTGTGTGCATATTTAACTCTCAAATCTCAAAAACTATTATGAAATTTCATATATAAGAATGTTGTAACATCTAGTTGTGCATCTCGATTTTTGGTTCCAATCTACTGGAGTTTCTTTACAGGACCACCAAAAAGAATTTCAGTACTTTAATGTCTATGGACATCTTCAATATAATACAATTGTAGTCAGTCATTGTTTGGTATATGCCCAAAATCTCGCCGTCTGTCCTCGACCTTGGCGAGTTTTTCCGAAATGTCGCCAAATTTGGCGATAGTCAGTCATTTGATCCATGCCCAAAGTATCGCCATTTGTCGTCGTTCTTGGCGAGTTTTGGCGAAATATCGCCAAATTTGGCGATAATCTGTCATTGTTGGTCCATGCTTAAAATCTCGCCAAATGTCGTCGACATTGACGAGTTTCGCCGAAATATCGCCAAATTCGGCGCCAAAAATTATTTCGTATTTTGTATAACTCGTAAAAACTTTATAAAACTTTAACCCGTACAATTTTGAACTTTTGTATTTAGAACAATATTATAATATCTAACTGTTTTCAATATCTTTTTTGACAGCAATCGACAGGGAATATATTTACAGGGTGAGCCAAATGACTTTAAATACATTAAGGTGTATGGATGCATTAAATTCATTGAAAGTCAGTGGTCAATGACTACTTTGGCTATCCCCAAAATCTCGCAAACTATCTCAAGTTTGTCGGCTTTTGGTGAAATATCGCCAAATAAAGTGTCAGAAGGAAATCTTTCAAATTGAACTCAGCTTGGCGATATCGAAATATTTGGCTAGAAATCGCTATACCTTACTATTATTGATATTTTATCTCTTTCAAACAAATAAGTTTAGAGGAAGTGCGTAAAAAAACATTTTTGAATTAATAGACGTGCAAGGAAGTCATGTGTTGGACACATCAGATTTTTTCAAAATATATCTATTTTCGTTCAAAATGCATATTTTAACTTTACCCGGTAATATTTTGTAGAAAAGGCGAGTAAATGTTCATTGTTTAAAAACAAAAAAACAAAATGTATGCTAAGGAATGTGATGCAGGGGAGGGTGGCGTTATGATAAAAGGTTGGGAACCGCTGATCTTGCTAATGCTTGGAACCTTATTGAAAAGATAAGTGCGCATTTTACTGAATTTCCGATTAGTTTTTAATAAAAGTTCAGAACAATTACTTTATGAAGTACGTGTGTATATATATATATATATATGTGTATATATATATATATATATATATATATATATATATATATATATATATATATATATATATATATACAGGATGTCCTAAAAACACTGGCCTTGGCTTTTATAGGCCTTAAATATTACTCATAGACATATGCAATAAATTACAAAGCTACATAAAAGAAGGTACAGAGTTTTATGTTAAAAATTATTAAAATTTTCAGGAGAGCAGATCTAAATAAATACAAAATTTTAATTTTTATACCCCATACAAAAAATTCCTCACACTTAGTAAAAATGTTCCCCATGCATTAATTAGGTGATGTACAAAATTTAAGGATTTCATCCTAAAAAGTATTGGATATATGAAAATAAATAATTCTGACTTAAAACATTTTTCAACGAATTTCGACGGGATAAAATCCGTCGGATGATCGAGTTTCAGGGGGCGTATACAAATTACTGAAGAAAACAAGAATTGTATAAATACAGACTTTGGCTATTAGTGTTATTGTAGAGCCCCTCAAGAATTTTTTTTAATATATCTATGGGCTTTTTTGTAAAAAGCTGAAACTTTGTACATCACCTAATTAACGTATGGGGCACATTTTACCAATTGGGGATTTCTTGATACGGGAGCTGTATAAACATGTAAATTTTGTATTTACCTAGATTTAATCCTTAAAATTTTAAATGAACATTTCGATCGTTCGCCATCTTGCTGGTAGTTAAGTCGAGCGATGGCAACGGCTGCCCTTTTTCAGGATTGGGAAAAGGTTTCGCCTCAAATGGTTAATATGTTAAATATCTAATATAGAGGATATAAGTAAACATAAATTTTGAGAAGCTAGCATGCAAATCATAGTTTTTTTTTTTTAACACAGCGGCTGCGCATGCGCAATATCCTAATGTTAAATCCTTTTTTAAACGATACAGTTTCTTTAAAAAAAACTGTACCCATAGCTAATTTTCTTACTGTATGGCATTTTCATATTAAACTCAGTCGCATATTTGAAAGTAAATATCTGTTTAAAATGCACGTCTAGTTAAAATATTCAAAATAAAAATTTTAAAGTTGTGAACTTTTTGCTAGTTCTAAATATTTTTTAAATGGATATATTTTCAAACTTTTTAACATTATAAAAAATAAAATACAATAGGAATCTGTTTACATTTTTTACGGTAATGAACTAAGACTTCTTATTTATTGATTTATTTGAAGAAACAAATAAGGTCAAATATTTAATATGAAAGAAAATTTATGATATTTTTAACTGTTGTATAACCTAATTTAAGAGTTCATTAAATGATCCTTTTTTATACCATTTAGAAAAATCAATATTCCGTTTAACAAATGAATGTCGATAACACATTAAAGATACTAATTTGAATATCAGATTTAAATATAGGAAAAGTCACCTCTAAGAAAAATGCACTTAGTAAGCCCTCGCTATATTGAATTGATCTTAAAGTTTAGAAATTAAAATTTCCTACGAACATGTTAAGTGCTGAACTTAACGTTTGACATTTCTTTGTGTCAAATTTAAAACAACCTGAACATCGATCTGCAGTTTAAATTATTACTTCAGAATCTTTTTGATCTTGTAGATTTAACTAATCCTTAAGTATCCACTTAAATATAATTATCGTTAACACAAAAACGGATTTAACAACTAATTGATTGCTCTTTATAATGGAATAAAAAGTGATACATTGCAACGTTTGGCCTAAGTTAGCTGCATCGAGGATACATTTTCATTATCTGCCTACGTCTTGACCTTTAAAATCTCAATAAGGATCGAAGATGGTTATATAATGACGTTTATGTGGAATTTTTTTTTTCTGTGTATTTGTAAGAGATAGGATAATTTTTTCCCCTTGTAGCTTCTTTAATTGCTGTAACATTTTTCTTCGAAAGCCATAAAATTGGGATGCTTCTAAAACAATTGGTTTGCTTGGAAAGTCGTTTCGTTTTTTAAGATCATGAGGAACCCGTATCTCGAGCTTTGAGTCTTTTCAAATGATCATGAATGGTCGAATTTGCGATAAATTTGATTTTTCAGGGATCTCGCGAGTTGTTATTCGCCAGTTTCCATTCAATTGACCCTTTAATAGGGCTATCACACTGAGAAAAATCCGACCAACTTTCCTTGCAAATAAAGTTTTCGGCCGATTTTCTCCGCCGTTACCTTGACGACCGCGAAGTCCAACTTTTTCCTTTCCGAAGGAAAAAATCCGAGTCGGTCGAAATTTCGGCCAATCAGAGTACTTCTTCCTGCTACGTCATAAGCAATTTCGAACAATGGCGACTACTACTAAGTTCGAAGCTTGGCTCGATGTCAGAATAACGTGTAAATAAAATTATGGCCGTGTTCAAGGGGACTTTGGAATTAGAGATTGCTGCCGATCCGATGTAAATATACCAACGCACGATAAGTAAAATAAGAACCTGCACGCCAAATCAGCGATGCGATGACTATTTAGCGTCGGAGAGAGTTTGTTTACTTTTGCAACCCTTAAAGATAACCACGCCTTCAAGTCCGTCGGAAAAGTTGGTCCAGCGCAAAGTTGCTCGGATTTTTCCTTTAGTGTGATAAGGCCGTAACACGCATTGTTCCTGCTCTGGGAACACCACACTCTGACTTTTGACTGTTGCCAGTCACGAAGAATAGATTTGATTACTATAAAAATAGTTGCGGGTGACATAGCTCCACGAGAATCCTTTACTTTTTAGCACGTCATTTCCCGTCAAAAACTGCTCACGATTATTTTTAACAGCACTGACATCTGCTGAAAAATAGAAGAATGCGAGAACAGCTGGATAGATTGCCCAATGCTGAAAAAAGGGGCGGCCGTTGCCATCGCTCGACTTAACTACCAGCAAGATGGCGTACGATCGAAACGTTCATCGCGTGCCACAGATCTAGAGACCCTTTTTTGACAGCTGGCTGTGTGGCACAGCCAGCTGTCGTCAAAAAAAGGGTCTCTAGATCTGTGGCACGCGATGAACGTTTCGATCGTCCGCCATCTTGCTGGTAGTTAAGTCGAGCGATGCCAACGACCGCCCTTTTTTCAGCATTGGGAAAGGGTTGCGCCTCAAAGAGTTAATGCCTTTATTGTGTCTTTTTCACCTTAAATCGGACTTCCAGAACGTGGTACGTCTTCTAACATCAAATCTGCCGGATCAAAATTTTGAAAACCAGTGTTGGCACTGTCGTTTTCTGAATACATCTTCTCCATACACATCGGATAATTTTTTTCTATCTCAAACAGTATTTTTACCTTTTGGATAGAAAAAAAGCAAAACAACCTATCGAAAATGCCGCTTTTCAGTTTCCATACTTGAAAGTGTGCCAACCAAAAACTACTGTGTGAAGTCAGTCGAACCTTTTTCGCAAGCAAGCTTGCTACTCAAGCTGTCAAAATGTATAATGATTACGCGGCTTAAGTGTGAAGTTAGCTGTGGGAAAATACAATTAAGTCCTAAGTTGGGAAAAAGCAAAATTACTTTGCGAACAACCCAATAGATGGCGGAAGTGTGAGGAACTCGCGTACAGGCCTACGCGCGGCTGTCGATCTAACGATCTGGAGTTTTGGTTGGTTTGATCCAGATGTAACGTAAATGCGCCTTAGAACCCGTAACTCTTTGTTTTACTTTATGCAATTCATTCATCACCTTCACATCTGAAAATAAATTATATAGTTAATATTAGTTATTAAGTAGGTATCAAGTAAGGTAAAATGAGTAACAGATTAAAAAAAATTAGTACAGTTTTTCAAATTTTATTTATTTTTTATCATCACTTTTAATTTATTCAAATTTTAAAATATTATTGTCAGGGCTTTTAGACTTCCGTTTTAGATAAATAATGTATTCCGACACTTAATTATTGCTGGAAAAGGTAGGGTAAAATGAGTAGGCATTTCTTTTTGATCAGAAATATAAATAGTTTGTCTTTAAATGATGTTTTACCCTATATTTTCGGACAGTAATAGGCAAAATTTATACCCATCGAAATGTTTTAGGAGCGTTTGACAACTTAATATTAACTAAGCCTAACTGTATACATATTATACCCCACCACACTAAAACATAAATAGAAAGAAAAATATTTTTAAATTTTCTTACATTTTTTCTGTTAATAAGATGCTTAGACTTTCTCTAAATTAAAAGTAATAACAGATCTCAAATTAGCAGTAATGCATTAGTTTCTTAAAAGATTTTTTAGAGACACGAGAAAGAACATGAATCCAATGAGCGGATAAAGTTTTAATATTTGATTCCAAATGCAATTAATAAACATTTTAATAAGTTTAAATTTTGTCGACTAATGCCTGAAAATATAGTCTAAAAATGAAATATCATTTAAAGCAGTTTATTAATTTTTTATCAAAAAGAATTACCGAACAATTTTACCTTACCATATCCTACGACTTCAATTGGTATTAACAATGTTCAGCACCTTTCATTTTCCAACTAACACACATGGCCAACTTATAAACTCATAATTGAAAGTTAAATGGAACTTTTTTTTCCGTACATCTCTTGTGAGACAATTCAAAATTTTTCACATTAGTAAGCTATCGAAATGAAGAATATGTTAACAAGAAAATAGCTTTGCATGCGGAAACATTTCACAATAGAAATGTAAAAAGGGAGGAGTACTGATTTCAAGATGATACTAAGTTTTGGAACTTAGCCATAGTACGATGCATTAACTTTTGAATTTTTTTCCAATCTTTGTTTGGCTTTTTATTCGTCTACTTTTACACGTTGTTGTCAAACATCTTCAAAAATTTAAATCAGTACGTGTCTTGTCAGTTAGCCAGGTCCATTTCTGACTTAATTTGTTTTTGCAAAAATATTCCTCGATGACTTTTTGGTCAGCAGTAAACTACATAGTGTAAACGCAAGTGTGATGTGATTATCATTCTATTTGAATGCGCAATTGTAATATGGAATCTAAAATTTAATTGAAATATCAAGAAGATTCTTTTATCCTTTAAAACCCTTAAAGTAAGAAGTTATAGTTTGCCTTCGGACTTAATTTGTTTTGCGATTGTTTGTTCATACTCCTCGATGACTTTTCATGAGCTGTAAATTACGTAGTGTGAATACAAGTGCTAAGCTATTATTGTTCCACAATCAAATGAGCAAATGAAATATGAAATTTAAGTTGTATTTAAGATATCAGTAGGATTATTTTCTTCTTTAAAAACTCTTTAGTTACTGAGATTAAAGTGTTGTTAGCTTCTAACACTTTGTTTTTCAAAGGTATTCCTCGGTTACTTTTTAGTGAGCAGTAAATTACGTAGCGCAAATGCAAGTATTAAGCGATTATCGTTCTATTCGAATGGGTGCATGTAATATGAAATTTAAGTTTTAGTTAAGATATCAGGAAGATTCTTTTCTACTTTAAAACTCTTTAATTACTGAGATCAAAGTGTTATTTGCCTTCTAACTTAATTTGTTTTGCAAAGGTATTCCTCGTTGACTTTTTGGTGAGCAGTAAATTACGCAGCGTGAATGCAAGTGTTAAGCGATTCGAATAGGCTAATGTAATATGCAATTTAAGTTTTAGTTAAGATATCAGGAAGATTCTTTTCTACTTTAAAACTCTTTAATTACTGAGATCAGAGTGCTGTTTGCTTTGTAACTTAATTTGTTTTGCAAAGGTACTCCTCGGCAACTTTTTGGTGTGCAGTAAATTAGGCAGCGTGAATGCAAGTGTTAAGTGATTAACGTTCGATTCGAAAAGAGAAATGTGATATGAAATTTAAGTTTCAATTAAGATATCAAGAAGAGTCTTCCATCTTTAAAACCCTTTAATTACTGACACGGTCGTAGCTTTCGTTTTCACATCGGAGGGTCCACCTATGAGGGGATCAATTCTTACTGTAAAATTTGATTGACGGTAAATTTTACTATAAATAATTTGTAAAAATATTTCACTTGCAAGTTTTTAATCTTAATTGTTGCAATTTTTTATGGTCCATCAAAATATACATTACAGGTGGATATTTGGTCAAAATTACCATTCTTTGCTAATTTCTAGAAATCCAGACACCCCCAACCCCCTTATATAGTCCGTGATTACTGAGGTTAAAATATTGTTTGCCTTCTGACTTAATTTGTTTTGCAAAGGTATTCCTCGGTGACTTTTAGTGAGTAGCGTGTATAAACTGTGAAGCAGATAACATTCTACTTGAATACGCAATTGAAAGTTAAGTTCTAATAAAATTTTCGAAAGATTCCATCATAGAATCCTCTGACTGCTTCAATCAAAAGTTTTTTTTTTCTATTTCATCAATTATTTTTGTAAATTATTATAGCATATTCGCTTTAAGCCTGAATTTACACTTAATGGTGCATTTTAGGAACTAATAACAAATTGAAAATTGTAAATATACATATATTTTTTTTATAAAATTATGAAAATTTTCTCTTAACTCTAATATATATGTATACTCACCGTCAAGAGTTTAAATAATGCATTTCTTGTACGGATGCCGTTTCTATTCATTTTTACCTATGCAGAAAATATAATCATTTATTTAAAAATTCAAAATTTGTTAACTATACAATTTCCCGCCCGTAGTTGTAAAACTTATCATTAACGATATACTGTAATTTGAAATAAATTCAGACGCAAATATGCAAAAAGATCTTTATGCGTTAACGATTTCAATTTTTGCTTACATAATATTTTAGCCAACTTCGTGGGGCAACAAAGGAAAAGAAATTAGTTAAACTATTTCTCTCTCTGCCCGTCTCTCGCTTTCACACTCTTTTTTCTTTTTTTTTTTTTTCTTTTTTTTTGCGAACTTTATATTAAATATTCTTCACTTAATCTGCGTAATAACTCGTAAACAGAAAGATTAATCCATGAAATATCCTACAGAAGAGAGTCATACCAAAACATCTTTAAACTGCCCGAACTCAACACCAAGAATTAACGTACCTAAATATAGCTCTGCTGCATCACGCTCATGCAATGTTAACAAAACAAAACAGATTATCTAGTTCTTATTTTAAAAAAAATTCTTTGATGCGCCGGGTTTAATGATAAAGAAAACAATTTTCTTCCTACATCAGGACCTTGAAGATGGATGAAGGATTAGGGTTAACCCTTTGATGCGCAACCCTTTCCCAATGCTGAAAAATGGGTAGCCGTTGCCATCGCTCGACTTAACTACCAGCAAGATGGCGGACGATCGGAACGTTCATCGCGTGCCACAGATCTAGAGACCCTTTTTTTGACGCAGCTGGCTGTGCGAGACCCTTTTTTTACGACGCCCCCTTTTTTTTACCCCCTTTGAACCCTTTTTTTTACGGCGCAGCTGCCTGTGCCGGGCACAGCCAGCTGCGTCAAAGAAGGGTCTCTAGATCTGTGGCACGCGATGAACGTTTCGATCGTCCGCCATCTTGCTGGTAGTTAAGTCGAGCGATGGCAACGTCTGCCCTTTTTTCAGCATTGGACAATCTATCTAGCTGTTCTCGCTTTCTTCCATTTTTCAGCAGATGTCGGTGCTGTTAAAAATAATCGTGAGAATTTTTTTACGGGAAATGACGTGCTAAAAAGTAAAGAATTCTCGTGGAGCTATGTCACCCGCAACTATTTTTATAGAAACCAAATCTATTCTTCGTGACTGGCAACAGTCAAAACGACGAAGTTTGGTGTTCCCAGAGCGGGCACACTGAGCGTTAAAGGGTTAAGTAAGTGTTTGTTATTACATTTTATTATATTTTTATCCCAAACTTTTACATAACTTTTTCATATATCACAAAACGGACACTTGTTAAAAAATGTTTTTGAAAACATGCTTTCCTAAATAAAAATTTAAAAAATCCTATCATGCACCTAATTTCATTTACATTTGCATTCATGCGTTATCACGCGATGCATGAACAAATATTTACACAATATTCGCAATATTCGTTCGAAGTTTTGACAAAATTCTAAAGCACACGTTCTAAGTTCAGTATTCAAGTCATTGCAATCTCATGCCACTAATTTCAGCTGTTTTCATTCATGATATGCGCAAATGAAAATGTACTTCCTTTTTTTTAACACGCTTTCATTATCAGCTTCACCTGTATGTATGTTTGTATGCTTGTATGTTTGTAACCGACTCCTTTAGAATCGATTTTGACCCACTTTAAACGGACAGATTAAATTCAAACTTTGTACATTTATCAAGAACCAGGGACAATACAATAATTTTATAAGTTTATCTCATTATCCTGACCAGGATCGGCATGATTAAATAATTTCCCCATTTCTTATCCTGATTGAAAGTTGAACACTTCCAAATATTACAATCTTAAGAAAACCCTTTCTTACTGTGGCCGTGATCGTATAATGGTTAGTACATATTGCGTTGTGGCCGCAGTAACCCAGGTTCGACTCCAGGTCACGACGATATTTTTATTTTTACAAAATATCGTCATCCATCACATTATGGAAGAGTTGAGTACAAGAACATGTTCAGGCCATTCTTTCTAACACGCTTTTATTTGTTGAATAGAGACCTATTTTTCCTTTTTAGTGAGGAAGGTAACATTTAACTGCAGGTGGATTAATACTTTGGTGCACAGCAGGAGCGCAGCAAGAGGGGGGGCTCAGGGGGCTGCTCCCCCCCCCCAACGAAATGGGACCGTTTACTTAGCTTACAATTTGATATTTAGCTTACAATTGAACTTAAGCTTTAAATTTGATACCCAGCCCACCCCGAAATAAAATCCTGGCTACGCCACTGGTGCACAGTGAAAATAAATTATCTCACAGTTTGTACTTTCCAACTTAGTGTTCCTTAGTGTCTTATGAGAGATATCGAAAATTAAAAATAAATTTTAAATACATACAGTTTAAAAAAAAAAAACACGCATCTATAGCAAAGCGAACTAAAAAGTGAAAAATTAAAATTAAAAAAACAAAAAAGCACGTTTTAGTGATAAATTGAACTAACTAAAAAGCGAAAAATAATTCTTAATATAGAAATAAATTAATGAACGAAAAATAGTATTATTGTGAAAAAAGAGTGGGATGCTTTGTGCTATATTTTTTGTAAAACTTTGTACTAATCGTACCGATCGAATATTCTCAAGAACTTATCTATGGAGCACCCCACGCTTTTTTCACAATAATACTATTTTTCGTTCATTAATTTATTTCTATACTAACTGCGTACCCGTTCTCCGAACGGTAGGGAACGAAACTTTTTCTTACATCTATAATTCGAATTGATTCCAGTGATTTGGAATCTAAAAATAAGCAAAATGATTTGACTCTTGGCGTAAAGTTACTCATTAATTATTCGTAAAGTTAGTATAAGTACTGACCTGAGACCATTGTTAATATTATGACACAAAAACTATGTCGGTGTCATTCGCGATCAGAAAAAGAAAAGCGTGACGGTTTGCAGCGAAAATTCCTAACTTTCAAAATATCTCATTTCTACATCATACTCTTTTTAGATTTAAGTTATACCACCTTAGATACTACATGATGTGGAGTACCGTTTTATTTTATAGTTAAATAGTTGTGTACCCGCTCTTCGCAAGGGAAGAAGAGAACATTTTCCCAAAATGTGATCATAAGTACTTGTGACAAAACAGAATCTCCAAGGGAAAAAAAAGTTCTGTTACAGTCTTTTCTGTTGAAACTACCGCGGGATATATTAACACGACGTTGAATTACTTAATGTTTAGTTAGCTGTGATGTAAGATGATTGTTGAAAAAGAAATAGAACACTTAGTTTCACGAAAAATTTATTAATGCCGTATATTGTGCTTTGATCAATATTGCCCTAGCATATCTACTAACTATTACTTATACTATCTTTTACTAACTTACGATACCAATACAATATATTTTCGTTTTTCAATCGTTAATGTTTAATTTAAAGAAACGGCTTAGATATTTGCCACGAATGTAGTCTTTTATTCTTTGGTGACTTTTATAATTTACGCATTAGTATAAACGATAATCATTTCACTCTATTGTTGGCACTAAAACAGCTCTCCATATACATTTGTATGTATAATTCTTGTCAGATTGGCGTATTTAGCACCAGGGCCCTATTATCTCACGGGCAAATCACAACTTTGCCCAGTGCCCCAGGCTCGAAATGGCCTCCCAATTTGAAACGTTAATCTGAAATATTCTTTTTTATAGCAAAATTTTATGGAAAATAAAACAAATTTCATAGATGGAGGCCCCCAAATTCCTCAATGCCCGGTGTCCCTGTTTGTCATAATCAGGCCCTGTTTAGCACTGCAAAATATTTCTTGCGATTCGAAAACATGTCCCGTTTAAAATTGAAAAGAATGCTGGATAATTCACTGGTGAAAAAACAGCATTCAATTCTTTTTCTGGCAACGTACAATAAAATATGGAATTATTTCAATCGTTGGGTATGTTTTGCTTGTGAATCCGTTTTCTGATTGAGTTTCGGAAGGGGTTTTAAACTCAAGACACCAAAATAACGCACTTTTCACATGCAAAAAACCAGTTATTTTAAAGTTATTTTATTTATTTTTTCAACTGGCAATTTTAATCATTGTTACTGTATCCAGGACAACCAAACCGCAAGTTGTCAAACCGAAATTTGTAAGCAGCTGCTTTTGAAATGAAAATCCTTCTTTACTTAAAAATTCGTAAAAATTCTCCTAATTTATATTTTTCCTCCGTTCTTCTTTAAAAGTGGGCGAATTGTGTGCTCCGTCTTTTGCCGAAATATGAAAAAGTTATGACGGATAGAATTCAAGATGCAGCAGTTTTAAAAATATTTTACGAAAGTCAGCGTCAAATTTAATTTTATTTGAAAAATTCCCAAAAATCTGGAAATTATGTTACACACTCCGAACAAACAGTTTTTAAAAGAAAATTTTCTCATCTATACGATGATGTAAACATCGTTTTCTTGCGAGTGCAATTGCCGGCGTTATTATGTATTACGCAAGAAAAATCGCTAAAAATCGGGCAAAACATAAAATAAAACATTTTCTAATTCGAATTCCGAAAAAATCGCTTCGAGGTGTGTCAAGACCCGTCTTGGAGAATTTCCGTACAAAATTTGGTAGGTCTACGATCACCCGTTTCGGAGCTACGTGAGACACATTCAGACAGACAAACTAACGGGCAGTTTACACATTGCTTTATTTATATAGATTAAGAATTATTTTTCGCTTTTTAGTTAGTTCAATTTATCACTAAAGCATGTTTTTTTTTTGTTTGTTTTTTTAAACTATATTTTTAATCTCAAAACCTATTGTAATTTTGACTCAATTCAAACGTTATAATTTTCATTCTAGTCCTAACTACTACAGGGTGTATCCACCTTCGTCACACTTTTGTATCTGGCAACACTAGTGTCAAAAAGCGGACGACAGCTTTGTAGAAAAAAACTTCTGGAGTTGTACGCTTCAATATATTAATAATTTGAAAGCAATTTAAATTTTGTAAAAACGAATTCAAATTATTGTATTAATCTAAAAGATAGAACTAAAAATTATTATGCTTATAAAATTGGAAAAATTGGACGGATTGATCCATTTATTCATGGTTCGTACAAGGAAAATATTAGTATTTGGTTCGATATTATACTTACATGGGCACGTGCAATTATCTAGTTTTTTGCTGCAATTCTATGGCACGTGAAAAATGCTTGCTTACAAGTCTTTAGAAGTGGAATGGGTTAGTTGCACCGGGCGGAGGGAGAAAAGGACGAGTTGCACCGTTGAATAATTTAATCCACGGACGAGTTGCACAGCTGAATAATTTAATCTCCGGACGAGTTGCACCGGCGAAATGGAGGGGAGGTGGACAGTTATAGGGTAACCCTGCGGTCTCGCAAAGGGCCAGTGGTAGCATATTTTCGAGGGGCCCCTCAAAATGGCTGGACCCAGTGATGTTTTTTTTTGGGGGGGGTCTCGCAAAGGGCAGAGGTAGCATAGTTTGGAGGGGAGAGTAAGATAAGTAATCCGGTGTAACTTGCCCCTCAATTTGATTGATAGCTGTTGGCGTGGATGCAACTGACCTTCGTCCTGAAGAGGCCAACAACCATTTTACAACTGGACTTGTTAGCAAAAAAATGGTGGTAGGAGGATATCCAACGAATGAACTACTATGAAAGGGAAAGGAAGGAAAAACGCAGTTTATATTAAAATACTGAGATTATTCCAATATATATCCAAGATTAAGTTGCCTGTTCATCAGTCAAAAGTATGCGCGGTACTCTTTAATCCTAACTAATATTATAAATGCGAAAGTGAGTTTGTTTTATTTGCTTGTTTGTTACGCTTTCAAGCCTAAACCACTGAATCGATTATGATGATTTTTGGTATAGAGATAGATAGGACCCTGGAGACGGCTATAGTCTATTTAGAATTTTAGATTTTTAATTACTTTTTTGATTATTAATTTTAAAAAATGTTTTTACGTTGCAATGCTGGGCGAGTTTCGCCCGTATACAATGATTCACGTTTTCAGCTAACAGAAATGCTATTCCTTCAATGAAGAATCACATCCATTTGAAAAACATGAAATACTCGGTAATTATGCCAGTTTTAAGCCAAATCTATATATCTATGTATATTAATAAAAATGGATGTTCTCCAGACAAATCTACAGCACGCAGAACTTTGAAAATTTGAGCATAAGCCCATGACTTCGGTAATGCGCACCTGAGGCACAGAATTTTGGAATTTTAATTACTTTTTTTAGCTCATTTGTAGGTGGTCATGTTTAGTGTGTTTCGCCCGCACAAAATTAGTTGTGCTTTTTAAATAAAGCAGAAATTCTATTTGCAGAATCGCGTGCATTTGAAAAACATAAAATGGCATGGAAATTACG
The DNA here is from genome assembly GCA_038373885.1 of Cheiracanthium punctorium. Classification (NCBI taxonomy): domain Eukaryota; kingdom Metazoa; phylum Arthropoda; class Arachnida; order Araneae; family Cheiracanthiidae; genus Cheiracanthium; species Cheiracanthium punctorium. The sequence goes on along the minus strand of JAWZYV010013341.1, from coordinate 342,477 downwards.
TTAGTTTTACGCCAAATTAAAAAGCATAAGAAAGAAAAGTCCAAATGTGTTTCTTAAAGTTCATAAATTTCCAAATCCTAATAATAATATAGATGTGTACGTTTGTTTGTTTGGATGTTTGTGACTGAATCACGCAAAAATGGCTGAACGGATTTGGATAAAATTTGAAATGAAGATAGCATATACCCTGGATTAACATACAGACAACCTTTCATACATATAGCACAAATAATTCTTGTACTAAGACACTCAAAATAATTCTAATGCATTTCGCTCTATGGGCATTTTGTAGCTGTGAACCGACTCTAGAACTTTTTTCACTGATTGAAATTTACACTTTTCCTGAGTATTCTTGTTTGTTTGTTTGAGGATTAAAGTCGATCGACTGCACTAGAGTCCTAGTCCTATATATATAATGCCCTCTGGGGGGGGCGGGATTTTCTGAGGGATTCTAGCCTGTATATATGCGAGGTTTCGGGGAAAGCCTCGGAAAACTCCGAATGGCTAGGTCGACTGGCGTGACCGGGTTTGGACCTGGCACCTTCCGCCTTCCAGTTTCGAGAGCAGAACCTCTCAGCCACTTGGTGGGGCTCTGAGTATTATAGGCTACCTTTTATGCATATATCACAAATAGTTCTTTTACAGTGATACTCATGAGAATTACATTAAGCTCTATGTGTGTCTATATAAAAACTGAACTGATTCGAAATCTTTTTTCACTGATAGAAAACTACACTATTCCTGAGTGTTATATGCTAAAATACATGCATGTAGCATAAAAACTTCTTTTACAGGAACACTCAAAATAATTCTAATACATTACGCTCTGTGGGTCTCTATGTAACTACAGAACCGATTCTAAAACTTTTTCACCAATAGAAAGCTGCCCTATTCCTGATTAGCACAGGCTAAAATTCATGGAAATAGTATAAATATTTCTTTTACAAGAACACTCAAAATAGTTCGCAAATATTGTCGTAACTGTCTCTATTCGCCAAATGCGTAAAAAAATAATCTTAATTTATTAACTCTGCATACTCTCTTATTTTAAATGAAGTATACTATCGTGTATTATTACTTCATTTAAAATAAGTAAAAAATAAATAATATCGAAGTACAGTCTCTTTTGTCTATAGTACAGACATATTTGTTATTCACACATACTTCATTTCTCACTGGACCTAATTCTAAAGCCGACGCGGACGAAGTCGCTGGTAGCAGCTAGTACTTCATAAAGCAAACAATGCCATAATGATTTATTGATTAAAATTATAATTGCCAAACGTTTTAATACAATAGATTTTCGATAAAACCAGCTGAATAAAATGGGAATTTTCAAAAATACAAAGTGGCCTGCAGTTTTACACCTTTATTTAAAATTTCTCGAAGGGAACCGAAACCTAATGTGAAGTCTCTTGATTTTAATCCTTTATTTAAAATTAGTAGAACAAAACACGACGCATTATTGCTTTGCTCAGAATGATTACTGCAATTTATTACGGAGCACAACACAATTATTAAAACTTATTTGTCAACCAAAACCTCAAATACACCGTTTGTTTATACAAATGAACGGGCTTAGGCGGTTTGTACAAAACTAGCTCACAAATTTCCTCTACGAGGCGCTGGCAGTGCTGATGACGTCAGCTAGATACTCCCTGTTGAGATAATTGCATCATTCATGTTTATCTCGCACACACACTTATGTCTCCAAATTATATTCTTATTAAAATAGCTCAAAATAGAAATAAATGTTAACATTTTTTAATTAAAGTTATATTTTTTCTCTTCCAACAAATAAAGCTAAGTCTATGGTTATCAAAGTTCTTAAAACTTTTGTTCAGATTTTTTTTTTCACTTCATTTCCTTCCGTGTATAAACTTTAGAACTCACTTCTGCAAACATGAGAACGAAATTTCTTCACAAGATTTCCAACAGTTTGTTTGGATAGTTTTAATTTTCTTTTTTTCCAACCGCCCTTCTTCCCTTTAAACTTTCTTGATCCACGTGAGAAGTTAACAAGTGCGGCTTGCGTGATACCCCTCTACTCAACTCTATCACTCACTTCTGTTTTGAGCGATTACATTATGTCTTTAGGAAGAAAACGCGTTGAAAAGCTTTCAAACAATTAGGCGTGTGAAGTAAATTAATTACATGAAAATGCAATTAATTTACTTCACACAAATTAATGCATGAAAAGCCAGTCGAGAACTCTGGAATGTAACGTCATTTTCACTTGAGCTTTTTGTAGCCACCCCCGCCTCCTGCCGCAATTAAAATCAATGCTGAATCGACGTTTAACATGTTCGATCATCTATCGCAATGCTGAGATACAGCGGTGCATTCAAAGAACCAATCTAGGAAGCAACGTTGGTCAATGAAGGATTCTTCTCTGTTGCGTCTTTTTGAGTGATGAGAGCGAACAGGTTAAAGATATGTTCACTGTTAAAAATAAAAGGTTAAAAAAAAAAAAAGTAGCCCATCTCTGATAATACGCTTCGTCATATTTCTCGCCCTTCCCTTGAAACATTTCTGGATCCGTCGCTGTCTCTTAGTGGGTTAAAAAGTCAACTCGAGAATCTACTTTTAATGATTCAATGCCGATTAGATGTTCGTGAATTTGATCTGCATTTTGATATTCTGCGAACTTTCACTTCAATTGTGCCATGAAAAAAAAAAAGAAAGGTCACCTTTTGAATAACTGAAATAGAAATAGTTTTGTATACTTGCAAGAGATGGCAGCACCATAGGAAAAATACCGTTAAAGTAAGAGTGAATTTCACTGTATGAAGTGGTTCCAAATTTGAAGTCCGGTAGTAAAATAAATGCTACAGTGGAAGCTGCATAAGCGTAAAGTTTTCAAAATTATTGGGGGGGCTGGGCCCCACAATCACATATATTCACGTCAGTAGCGTAGCCAAGGGGGAGGTTGTTTAGGGGGGGTCATACCCCCCATGAGGAATTTTTTGCCATACAAAATGTATATTCTTCACTCCCTTATCATACACCCGTATACATATATGTCAGTTGCAGAAGTCGTAATCCCCCCCCCCCATGATAAATATCCGGCTACGCCACTGATTCACGTACATATAACTTACTCAAAAAAATATACTGTTTACAAAAAGTGGTTAATTCTATTCTGTAGTAGTTGGCAGCTATGATTTACTATATATAAGTGTAAATTATTGGAGGCACTCGAGCTCTATGGGTCCATAGAATTTACACCTATGTAAAGTAAGTATCCATGTTAGTATTTTTCTACCATGTTATAAGTTAAAAATAGAAGCAAAGTAAAAAATCCAAAGGAGGAAAAAATAACATTTTCGATGAGATAGTGCATTTTAGACACATCTGAACTTTTCTTCATTTCATACTTTACATTGCATAATCTGATTTTAATTAACCAGAGCCTGGCGAGGGTAGCTTTTAGTAACATTGTGTATTACGTGGCGTCACTATGAATACTAAATCATGATTAAAATCAAAAGAAGAAAATTTTTAAAAGTACAAGTAAAAGTTTTTTTGAACGTTTGTAAATGGCGTGAAAAACTTTTTTTTTAATGCTAGTATAAATTAGTTTTCTGTATTTAGTGATAAATTATTGGGTGGGCTCAGCCCCTATTCACAATTTATTGGGGGGGCTCGAGCCCCACGGGCCCATATAACTCTACGCCTATGGGAAGCTGTACAATAGATAGCCCAACAACCCGCGGCCTGATACCGGCCAACGCTATCACTGACCCTTAATTGCCGGAGACTTAAACGGTTTTATTTTTTGTTTGTTTTTTAAGAGTCAGTTATCTAAAAGTTTCATAGATTGCCTATTACGTCAATGTTAATAGTGTATCAGGGTCAAAATCAGCGAAAATAAGTATAAAAATAGAGCTTAAAACGTTCAAATCCTATTGAGTTTGAAATTAAAATATATACTCTTTATTTGAAATGCAAACCTTCCTTGTCAAGTTAATGACCCAAAACGGAATCAGATCATAAATATTTAGCTATATAATGGAATTAAAATAATCTACCTCTTGTATGCTTGCAAAAACGTAGTCATGTGTTAAATTTAAATGTATTCGTTTGTTTGGTTTAACATGTGTTCCGGATTGCTGATTTATAAATCACTGTCTTACATACTGCATCAATTTTAGTGTACGCACGGCGTACAGAACTTTGTGTACAGGGTTTCAAAAAAGAATTCTTATACATTATTTCCTATAGACGCAACTTATTTGAAGTGCTCTGGCGTCTTAACACTGCAATCGAGTGGAGTCACTCCAGAATTTTTTCTTTATATTGATTTCTAAACATTGAAAAAGAAATTGCAGGACCCCGCGGGCTCGGATTGAGAACCACTATTCTAAAGCAGGGTTCCCAAACTGTTGCACGCATACTCTAATATACATAAAAGTCAAACAGTGAATAATCAGTTTGTTCTGAACGCAGTAGCGTGTTGCAAAGGAGCAGGAGTAAGAGGCTCCAACCTCCCACCCTTTAACCCATACAAACTAGTATGCAATACACTCTTTCGATATATTTGTCGTAATCTTTCCAATCCTGTTCTAAAACCCAATGTTCAATCTGTGAAGTCCTACCGCTGCAAAGGTTCTTTTTTTTTTTTTTTTTTTTTTTTTTCCTGTGCCTATATCATTTTTTAGCTACCCACTCCGGGACTGAACGTGTCATTCAAATACCAGTTTGGGAAAAATTAGTTTAGGAAACCAGCTGAGGAAAAATGAATATATTTTTTATTTATATTGCAATTGCAAATGGTTTTTAAATTGTACACCACCGCTTTGCTCAAGGGAGGGGTTTTTCTTTCTGTTTCTGATTTATTTGTTCTTTGTTTGTTAATCTTTTGCAGGTCAATGTTCCCAATGGGGAACATCAAATTAAAAATTTATTAAAAAATAAAATTTTATCAATATTGACTTGAAAAAATTAGCAGATAAATTTGAAAGATGACTTGATTTTTGAAATCGAAGTTGCATTTTTATCATGAATGAGAAACTGGTCAAAAAATCATAAATTGTAAAATAGCATAAAATATCATAAAAATCGTAAAACAGCCATTTTCATAAATTTTTATAGTGCTATCTTGATACACCCCCACCCCGTTCAAACTTAATTCATATCTTTACTTAAATTTATAAAAAAAAATCTTTTATTAATTCTTAATATTTCACTTATTACTTAAAGTACGAATCAGTATATTTCGTTTTTGAAACCAATGTATAAGTGCAGTCAGGAATGACCCATGCACCTAGTTGGGGACACAGTGAAAATTGCATACAATGTTTTTCTTTTCCCATTTAAATGACTAATATCCTTTAACTAGTTCATTAAAAGACAAAATATACAAAAATATATATATATTTAAAATATGCCTGGATCTCAATTCGGTCTGTAAAAGATTAATTACGTAGAAAAAAAAAATAATAATAATCCTGTACTGTAATAATCCTATTAAATTTCACAGGTTAGTTGCAGAATAGGCCTGGCGTAAACCGTAAAACAATAGGTTGGTTGCCTGCTCTCTCGGGAAATCTGTTATACCTGGATCCACCCCATACGGTACCACTTTTCTAACCCTACTACTGCTCGGCCAAAGATAAAAAGTCGGCTTTGGCGCGCTGCCAAAAAAATGGATGCTGCGATTTGTTTCAATGGGTAGATGGATTCAGATGTGCAAGAAATTCTCTCTCTAGTATGTGCGGACAGGGTTGCCAATTTAGCCACTTTTTAGCTAGGTTTTGGCCAACTGGCAGTACGGAAGTATTTTGTAAATCGAAAATGAAAGTCCAAATGACAGAAAAAACACTACTACGGTATAGAATTTTAAGAGCCCTTGCACATCTAAACCCATCTTCCCTGTGAAACATATCGCAGAATCTTTTTTTTTTTTTTTTTTTTTTGGCAGCGCGCCAAAGCCGACCTTTCATCTTTGGGCGAGCAGTAGCTAGGCTGATCCCTGACTCACTCTGCAGCCATTCCGGGCAACGCATCCAAGATGTGAAACTTTTCCCTCAATTACTCCAGATACATACAAATGTTTATACGTACTTACAGACGTCGCGGGAAAACTAGTCGGCCCAAAGTGAACGCAGGCATCTCACATACTGCACGATTGAATTGTTATAATGGAACTCGAGCAATTTTGGCAAAAAGTAAATGCATCTCATATCCATAAAATGCGCAATAAATACGTGTACTATAAAAAAGAGGTAAAATACTCAACATAGGTCTCTGTAAATGTTTACAGCCATATAAGAGATTACATCCAAATTGCGATTTAAGCTATATTTACCTTTTAAAAATTAACCTATAATATCATAACGACACAATTCATTCATTCTAAATTAAAATATTGAACATTTCTAAAACTTATAATTTAGCAAAATATCAATTAGGATGAAAATTATCTTTGCTAAAAATAATGAAAATATAAGCGTAATTTTCTTTTCTCCTCCTTTCTGCTTTAACAGCTTTTTGTCATACAAATTACTGACAAGGTTAATTAAGCTTCAAGTAGAATGAGGAAAATTTATTTAAAAATAAGGTAATGAAGTCTGAAGGCTCTTCTTTAAAATTAAAAGCCGTTTTCAATTTTTAATATGGATTTATTGATTAAAGAACTTAAATTCCCCCTTCGCTTTCGGCTTTGCAGCAGTGAAAGAGAAGAACATTGAATTGCATTTCAGTCAGTAGGGAGCTGCAATGTGGATCTAATGTTTTGGGGGATTTTCTTAACCCTTTAACGCGCAGTGTTCCCGCGATGGGGACACCAAACTCTGACGTTTGGACTGTTGCCTGTCACGAAGAATAGATTTGATTTCTATAAAAATAATTGCGGGTGGCACAGATCCACGAGAATCCTTTACTTTTTAGCACGTCATTTCCCGTAAAAAGATTGGCACGATTATTTTTAAACAGCACTGACATCTGCTGAAAAATGGAAGAATGCGAGAACAGCTGGATAGATTGCCCAATGCAGAAAAAAGGGCAGCCGTTGCCATCGCTCGACTTAAGTACCAGCAAGATGGCGGACGATCGAAACGTTCATCGCGTGCCACAGATCTAGAGACCCTTTTATGAAGGTGCACAGCCAGCCTTCAGAAATCGCTTTTTTTTTAATTTGCGTTAATGGATTTCAGGCGATGTGGTTGGAAAGATAAATGTTTTTTATTTTGATTCTTGAGAAAAATTTAGTTAAAATTTTTTAACTCAACTCTAGTTTTTGACATAAGACTGAATATGAATAATTTTCAGTAAACTATCTGTCATTGTCTCGACAAAAAAGACATGGTACTCAAATTTCTAGAGCAACGAGTGAGTCAAACTGTTTATTGGAATTCAGCTATTAGATGCTCAGCTGTTCTTCGTTCAAACGTGGAACAGATGTTTCAACTTTTCATAATTGCAGCTGTTCATTAGTCGTTTCCAGTTAATTTTGCTAACTGAAGAAGCTAAACCAAAGAAGTAAATAGTAATCAAAAACACGTATCTTGAAGCAGTATTTCAGATGATACGATACAATATTTTTGCTAAGAAATTTTTAAAAATTCTTATGTTCATAAATTTTAAGTATTATGGCAAGCCTATTCGTGAGGCATCTACCTACAGATGGGAGGGGGGTGCATTGGACGGAGAACTTTTTAAGGGGCATCTAACGCGTATCCACGTCACATCTGGAGAAAACCACCCCAAACTCACGAATATTAGATTGATAGCCGCGCGTAGTCCCGAACTCAGGACCATCACACTTCGGCCATCTACTAAGTTCAGTGTCTTATCCACACGGCCATTGTGGGGCCTTTATAAGTTTTACACGTGGAATTTCTCTAGGAAGAAAAAAAAGGGGGGAAGGGGTAAATTATCTGTTAGAATCCAATCCCAAAGTGTTGAATTTTTGCATATTTTCTGAAGGAACTACCACAATTTATTCAAAAATTAGAGGGGAGAGACGCTTAAAATAGTAGCACCACACGTAAATTGACAATCATTGTCAAGATGTCTTTTGGCCCTACAAACTTCACATGTACGCTTCCCGCTTGTAGACGTTTGTATAAATTCAGTCTGGATTATAAATTAAGACTTTATGTTTGAAATCGATTGCACTTCCAACTAAGCCAATAAGCATGTCTGATATTTTTTCAGACTGAGTCAGTGCGTATAACATTTCATTTTATGAACTGAATGATTTTATGCTTCTTTTACTGCTATTTTGTATCACTGTTTTGTGAAAACTTATTTTAAAGACATTGTTTTCCTGTTACACACGTCGACAGTGAAAGCACGTCAATATCAAGCGATTTCAATAAAATTATGGGCTTTGGCCATTATTTACAGAATGTTTTTTTTAACAGAAATGATAAAATTTTCCACGGGGTCTGCCACTCCTTGCCTATAAACTAGTTATTTATTTTGTTTTCCGTTATTTAAATTTATTATTAACCGATAAAACTTCAAAAGCTATATATAAACAATAAAAATAGGGAAGGGGTACTTTTGCCAATACATTTTAAATCGCGATTCTAGGCTAATACAAATGCTGCCGCTTCCAATATATTCTGATAAGAAAACTTTTCAAAAAGAGGATCAATATTAATTTTTCTAGTACGTCGAATAAAATTCATCAAAAAACAATACTTCTTGGACTACTTCGAACAAGTAAGCCGATTTTTTTTTTTTTTTTTTTTTAATATGCCGTTAGATCCATAGTCTGAATTCCAACCCCCTCCCCTTTCCCCGTCCCTCCACCTATTAATTGGGCTAATTAATCAACTACTTCACGCTGTATTAATCACTGAATTTCTGAAAGTTTTCAACAGAAAAATATTGGTGACAACTCTTATTAAAGCCTAAAGCAGCGTGTCAAAGAAAAATTATTAAAAAGCTAATAAAGTGAAGCTTACCAGCTTCCATAACAAAAGGGGCTATTTTTAGACTTTTTATTTTTACCTCATTAGTCGGAACAAGTCCTTAGCCTGCGAATTATTTTTCTACGAGACGCGTTAAACTCTACGTCACTTTCAGCTTCTGGACATTTTGATATTTAGCATTTCAGGGGGTCGGGGGGAAGAGAGGGGGGTGGAGCTCAGTTTTAATGAGTTGAATATTTGAAAAGCAATGAGAAAGGCGAGTTTTCTGCTGAAGGACAATTTTTATTGCTTTTCTCTAAATAAGGGTAGTTTCAAATTTGCTTTTTCTGTAATAAATTCTTTGAATGTCTTTTTTTGTTCCACCCTCTGAGCGTGATGGAAGAAAACATAAAGTTCACGATAAATTTAAGCATATTCAGGGATGCAGACGGGGTGGAGGGGAGGGAGGGAAGGGGAAGGCTGTTATATGGAGTTTTAACTTCCAGTCTCTTGAATTCAGGATTAACCCTTTAACGCGCAGTGTTCCCGCTCTGGGAACACCAAACTATGACGTTTTGACTGTTGCCAGTCACGAAGAATAGATTTGATTTCTACAAAAATAGTTGCGGGTGACAAAGCTCCACGAGAATCCTTTACTTTTTAAGCACGTCATTTCCCGTAAAAAAAATGGTCACGATTATTTTTAACAGCACTGACATCTGCTGAAAAATGGAAGAATGCGAGAACAGTTGGATAGATTGCCCAATGCTGAAAAAAGGGCAGCCGTTGCCATCGCTCGACTTAACTACCAGCAAGATGGCGGACGATCGGAACGTTCATCGCATGCCACAGATCTAGAGACTCTTTTTTGACGACAGCTGGCTGTGCCGTCGTCAATAAAGGGTCTCTAGATCTGTGGCACGCGATGAACGTTTCGATCGTCCGCCATCTTGCTGGTAGTTAAGTCGAGCGATGGCAACGGCTGCCCTTTTTTCAGTATTGGGAAATGGTTGCGCCTCAAAGGGTTAACTTGTTAGGCTCGTAATCTTGCAAAAATGCAACTGCAAAGATTCCCTTTCTGTGCCCCTTCGCAACATTGGTCTGCGTTCAAAGTGCGTTCCAAGCGAAATTCAGTAAACGGTACTTAACGATTTATCGGATCGTTCTCGTTAACGCTTACCGATTTATTCGGTAACTGCTCATTATAGATTTACTTAATTATTAGCAGTTTATTTGGTGTTCGCTTCTTAACTATTTTTTGGATCATTATCTTTATCACCTGTCGATTTTCTTGTAATTGCTCATTATCGATGTGTTTATTTCTTATCATTATCTTATTAATTTATTTGGTAACCTCTGTTTAACGGTTTACTGCATCATTCTCGTTAATGCTTATCGATTTTTTGATAATCGTTTATTAAAAAGGAAAAAAAAATCTTTGGACAAATCCAAAATATACATAAACAAGATATAAATATTTAAAATTGTAAAAAAGAAAAAAAAAAAGAAAAAGAAAATGAATGTCTTTCATATTTTAGATTTGCACTGAATTTTTTTAATAACATGCGTCCTAATTTTTTAATCCAAAAAAATTAACTTACATATTTTTTAAAGCAAAACACTAAAATTAAGCATATTTTGTAATCATAAATTCCGATATGCCAAATCTAATTCTCTTTGATTATGTATAGGGAATGGTTGTCAGGGTTGGCCACTTTTTTTAGTTTTGCCCATAGTCTTTCTTTAATGAAGAATTTGGTCTACCTAAGCTGATCATTGAAAACATCTGGGAAAAGAACAACTTTTGCTTCACATTGTAAGTTGAAACCCCAAAAAATAAAAGAAGGAGAAAGAAAATTAAAGGTAAGAAAAATTCTGGATCTTTGATGTTTAGGATGGCCCATCAGCTGAAATTTGATTTGATCACATATTTTGAACTGGAGTGATTGAAAATGACTCAGAAAAAGAATTAAAAGCCAAATTTATCTTTTTATATTTATTAATAAGCATTTTTGTGTTTATTGATTTTTTATGCGATTTAGCAAAATTTTGCGAGAATTGTCTCAGAAAATTTTATGGTCACCTATTCAGTGATGATCAAAAACGTTTGTCCTAGCTTTGCAAGCCAAGTCTAGCAAGCATGTGTTTTGTGCACAATACATGTTTGCTTTCGCTCACCAAATTTGTGATGTTAGGCATGTTTGCTGGCATTAAGAATAGTATATCTGCTATCTCATATTGGTGAAGCTAGTAGTCAAAACTAAAAAAATCGCAGTAGGCCGACCTGGGCAACACAATCCAAACCTGTTTATCTTCCACTATGAGTTTTCTTAAGTAAATACCGTTCCTAAAAAGAAACTACAAATGTCATTGCCCTTCACATTAATTTATTCTCGTAAATTAAAACTCATAAATTATAAAACCAAATGACCAAAAATTATAAAATGATAAATTATATGACCAAAAAATCGGCCAATACTGAATTGCTGTCCTGAAAGCCTCCTCTTATGAATGCGAAGACTAAATTCCATAGTTTCAATCAACCGTTTTCAATTTCTGATTTTAAAATTTTAAATGGTTCACGGTCGTCACCGTTTCGCTCTTAAGCGTACATCATACGAACACGACAGCTTCATGTACTTTTAAAAAGCACGTGAGTCTCTGTGGACTGCAGTTTTGCCCTGCGTTTGCCAGTCAAGTTGGAAAATGTTGGGTATGCAGTGCGAAATCAGACAGTCAAAGCCTTATGCCCGTATCACACCTTCTCGTTACGTTCGATCTTCAACTCAGACAACACTTTCGTTCGACTGTTTTCCACAGCAGTTGGGTGAAAAGTCTTGTGTGATATGGCATACGCAACTTTTCCCAGCCAGTCAGGGAAAAGTTGGGCATTTCGTTCAACTCGTTCAACTTTTGCGACAGACCAATCCCAGGCAAGCAAATGGAGAGGCTGCGGTGATTTCAGTCACTCCCTCATCCAGCCAAACCATTTCAGTGGAATAGTCGGACGAGTGGAACGAAATAGTTGTGTGAGTTGAAGATTGAACGTAATGAGAAGGTGTGATATGGGCATTAGACAATAAACCCGCATTCATTCAAGATGACTTCTTCTCCAAGTACTTTTCGGAGTAAGAAAATAAAAGAAGATTTTATCAGTGAAATTACGCTGAAAAATAAATATTTAAGTTAATGTTTAAAATAAGGATCTGAAGAGACCGCCCAACTTTCGAAAGCAAGATACTCTCTATGATCGTACAGTCAAAATATTTGAATCCCCAGAGGAAAAAAAAAGAACGATCGCATCATACTGCTGACCAATCACAGCCTGTTTCACACCAAACCGTTTTCATCGTCATGAGATCACATGATTAAACGTAAAAGAAAACTCGTGACAAGTATCTCAACTAGAGATCAAGTCACCCGGACGAACCTTAATTTTGAAACCTCCCCCACCCCCTTCAGAACAGCGGCCGGGGCACATGCCCCGTTTGTCCTCCTCTAGTTTCGGCCTTGCTCATAGTAACAGAAACTACGAAAACGCAAGCTAATAATAGAAAAGAAAAATCATAGTAACAATGCATAATAGTGTATTTTGAGTAAATATATTTATTTTGAAAAAAAAAATTATGTTTAATATAAACAGAGCAATCGGGTTTCAGTTAACTTTATTTGATTTACAATTCATATCCTGATATGTGAACCGAAAATTCACGAAACAAATTAATCATTTCTAATTAAACACACTAAGTTATGAATACTTCAAGGAATGGTATGAACCACGAAATAATTCTTTCAGACTTTGCTTTACACAAAATCCTCATTAAAAATAACAATAATAGCACATTTTAAATGCTGTTAAAACACTAAAAATCGGCTAAATGTCAATTTGAATATTTCACCGGTTGAATATTAATTCCAGGCGACAAGAATTCATGAAATATTTCCTTACTTTATGCAAAATCGACGGCTTGGTGTGAAGGACACCAATCTCCCCCCACTCCCTGCCTCAACGGGGAAAAAAAGGGGGGGTGGGGGTGAAGAAGGCGTATTATATTTTCTTTTCCTTATACCAGGCAATTCGTCAGTGCCTGCTTTTCCTGTCAGAAATATGACAATGATAGATGGTATGACTTTTTATTTCCATCCCTCTATGAGTCTCACAGAGCATAATAATACACAAACAGAAAAATAAAATAAAATAAAATGAAATATCCGCCTTGTTGAAATATTTTCGACAGGAAAAAATATATAAATTTTCAGAAACAGACAGATATCACCACGGTGAAAGGTTTCAAAATAAAGGATGATAATTATAATAATAACAAATACTTTCTGTTGAAGCTTTGAAAATGTAGAGAGAAACGCGAATTAATTGGATTATTCGATTTATTTACATTAAACAAGTAATATATAAATTAGGTCAATTCCTATACTTAGGTCAACAAGAAAAAAAAATTATTTTAGTCACTTTTTATTAAATTAATTAATTAAATTAAATTAATGAATTAATATTTGAGAAAAATTGTATTAACATCAAGTGTCATCCACTACAAGTTTGAAAAAATGTATTTGAACTTGAGTGGATGAATAAAAAGTATTTTATTAACGATTGAAAATTTGAACAAGATATTTTTATATATGTATAGGGAGAGTGTGGACTAATAGTAGGAATTGAATGAAAGCCTGGGAAGTTTTCGGTATGAAGGTTTGAAAGGACCAATTAACTTATAAGGCTGTTCTTTTAAAAATGCAAATTAATGATTTATTTTTTTTAACCTTTAAATGCACGAATTTTAAACACGTACGCTACGCGATAGCCACGAGTGTAAGCTATATTTTCAAGATTAGTTTTGTGAATAACTAATTAATTTTCTAAAAAACACGCATTTTGTAAGAAATATGTGAAATTTTTATTATTCACGACATGCATAATTTATTGTTAAATGCTATATTTTATACATGGAATTGACATAAGAAATTTGGCTTGTAGTCTAATACTTTTTGGTCTGGCAGTGAACATGTTTTAACCATGCGGTGCTGATCTACATCAATGTGCATTTAGCGGTTGAGAATAAGGTCACATCAGAGACCCGATAAAAAATTAACAATGTCTCCACACAAGCTTCATCATTTGGTAAACATTCGGTACGCAGGGGCACGCATACAAGTTGATGTTGTGATAGAAAGGGTTTTATAATCGATTTTTCTGTAGTGATTTATGACTGTTCTTTATCTTTTCTTTTTTCAACAAACTTTAAATGTCTTTATTGCGTATTCAAAATGCTTTTCAGAGATAGTGAGAATTTCTGTACATAGTATAGAAGCTTACGGTGAACAAACAGCAAATTTCAAAACATGAAATACTGTAAGAGAAAACTTCTTGCATTTTTATCTGTAGCCTCAGCATTTATTACACGAAAAATATACCATTTCGTAAATGCGAGCGAAATCATTTATATTTGCGTAAATCATATTTATTTCGATGGCAATACATCGATCTTGATGATATAGCGATTAACAGATTCGAAATATCGATATTCATGTTCATACCGATTTTCGCTTACACAATACAGTAATATATATATATATTACTGTATTGTCTAAGCGAAATATATATATATATATATAATAAAATCCTCTTTATACACTAAAATCCGGTAAATGTCAATTTTTACAGTTGAATATTAATATCAAGTGACAAGAATTAAAGGAATACTACGCAAAGTCGACGGCCCGTGTGAACAACACCAAGATTGATTATCAATATGTCATATTTATATTGATAATCGATTATGAAATAGAAGTTTTACCAATAGTTAACCTGTTTGCTGTCTGCGTAACAAAAACACGACCTCTTTCAGTGTCCTTCCGGCATTCGTCTTTGTATGCCACACTGTGTGGCCAACGATTGCGCTAAATGCATTAAATATTAAGTTTACCGGTTCATTTCAGACCTTCATAGACGATGTTCCGCACAAATCTAGAAAATAAAAAATCTGATGTGTCCAACACATGACTTCCTTGCACGTCCATTAGATCAAAAATATTTTCGACGCACTTCCTCTACATTTATTTGTTTGAAAGAGATAAAATATCAATAATAGTAAGGTTTAGCGAATTCTAGCCAAATATTTCGATATCGCCAAGCTGAGTTCAATTTGAAAGATTTCCTTCTGACAATTTATTTGGCGATATTTCACCAAAAGCCGACAAACTTGAGATAGTCAGCGAGATTTTGGGGATAGCCAAAGTAGTCATTGACCACAGACTTTCAATGAGTTGAATGCATCTATACACCTCAATGTATTCAAAGTCATTTGGCTCACCATGTAAATAAATTCTCAGTCGATTGCTGTCAAAAAAGATATTGAAAACAGTTAGGTATTACAATAGTTCTAAATACAAAGTTAAAAAATCTACGGGTTAAAGTTTTAGAGTTATACAAAATAGGAAATAATTTTTGGCGCCAAATTTGGCGATATTTCGGCGAAACTCGTCAATGTCGACGACATTTGGCGAGATTTTAAGCATAAACCAAACAATGACAGATTATCGCCAAATTTGGCGATATTTCGCCAAAACTCGCCAAGAACGATGACAAATGGCGATACTTTGGGCATGGATCAAATGACTGACTATCGCCAAATTTGGCGATATTTCGCCAAAACTCGCCAAGGTCGAGGACAGACGGCGAGATTTTGGGCATGTACCAAACAATGACTGTCTACAGTTGTATTATAATGATGTCCATAGACATTAAGGTACTGAAATTCTTTTCGGTGGTCCTGTAAATAAACTCTCCAGTAGATTGGAACCAAAAATCGAGATGCACAACTAGATGTTAAACCATTCTTATATATGAAATTGCATAATAGTTTTTGAGATTTGAGAGTTAAATATGCACACACGTACACCAAAAGTCGCCAAGCTTGGCGACTTTTGGCACAGTTCTTGAGGGAGGCACGTGACCGTGGTCGGACCATTACCTAACTTATGCGGTAGGACGGTATTGTGCTGGAAATGGATGAATGCCCCTAAAATTGCTATTGGCCGTAATGTATTGGAAATCTTTTGAGTGTTCCTGTAGCAGAACTGTAAATGATAAAGACACTTTTTTTAATGGAGAAATTCATTTTCTAACTCTTTACAGCATATATCACTTCTGAGTCATTTGAAATATCCCAATACCTCTAAAAAACGCTTTGATGAATTTCGGCCCATAGAGCGTAATGCATTTCGAATCTTTTGGGCGGTCCTGTAGATAAACTATCCAGTCGAATGGAACCAATAGGGGAGGTGCACAACTAGATGTTACAACAATCCTAAATATAAAGTTTCAAGATTCTACGCCTAACAGTTTTTGAGATATGCGAGTTTAATGAATTTCGGCCCATAGAGCGTAATGTATTTCGAATCTTTTGGGCGGTCCTGTACATAAACTATTCATTCGATTACGACCAAAAGGGGAGGTGCACAACTAGATCATAGAACAATCCTAAATATCAAATCTCAACATTCTACGACCCATAGTTTTTGAGATATGCGAGTTACATACATACGTACGTACAGACGGCATGGAAAAACTGGCCACAGTAGACTCGCCACTGGTCAAAATGAGTTGCAGACGCATTAATAGGATCGTGCATGCTAGCCTACGATGAGATGCATCGAAAAAAATTTTTAAATTAAATTTAGAGGTAGTCAAAATCGGTTTTTATGTCGAAATTTGCCCCCCAAAATTTTTCGGGATCACATTACTTCCTTATACTACGTACAAGGAAGTAAAAATATTTCCTTTTCTGTTGTTGTTGTTGATACTGTCTGATAAATACGTCTTTCCTCTACAAAATCGGAGGAGATGTCGATAAATTGCAAAGTCAAATATCGGTTTTTACCATCTTCTTTATTTTTTATTAATTATATTACCAACTTTTTTATGTAATTTTGCCAAGTATACCAAAAATAGAAAGTAAATTATAGTTTTTGTTAATTTTTTAAACTAATTTTTAAAACCAGGTATCTAATTTTGCCAAGTATAATAGAATTTTATGAGTTTTAGGGGGGAGACCCCCCCCTACCCCCCCCCCCCCCTGTTAGCAAGGGCCCTGGCTATGCCTCAGTCGCAAACATAAACATACAACTTTAGAATACAGAAAATGTCTTGTGATAACAAAGTCTAGAAGGATAAAATAGAATTAATTTCCTGACATGTATTGAAGCCTCGATGATCTCTATTAATATTTTAATATTGTCCAAGCTTTATTATAACTGCACACAAAAAAAGAGAGAGATAAGAGCGTTTTCTTATAAATCCATAATCTGTTCCTTAAAAAATTGCGATGGTGATTTAATTTGTAAACCGTTCAACGCGATGACTACCCAAGACTGATAAATTGACTGAAAAGTATAATTTATATTCAAAATGAGTTTTTTTTTCTTTTTAAGAGCAAAACAGATTTTAAAAGTTCGGTAATAACCATTATTTACGCCTAAATTTCGGCGCCATGTAGAAAATCACTTTTGGAAGGACCGAGACTCTAAATTGCATTAAATTTGCAAACCTAATTTCGGAAACGCTGTGAAGAAAAATCACCCAAAATACACTCGAGGGATTTTCGATACTGATGGCGTTTTAGGATAAAGTACTTCTGACCTTTACTTAAAAGTACTTTTTTTTAATAGAACTTCTTAAAGATTGCATCAAAACTGTTGTAAAATGCACTTATTTTGACTTTAGTTTTTCATTTGAAAGGTATAGGAAGATTTTTTTTTCATCATGCTTTTGTTTCAGTTTAATTTGAAGAAATCGTTACTTAGTTTAGTCTGGACCAGCGGTTTATTTCATTGGTTAGTATTGATGGGGCGTTAGTTAAGTTTGGTCTACACTGCAGTTTCCAGTCTCTTTCAAAAAACGATTTGCGCTCCATTTTTTTCAAATTTTTTTAACACTTTTTATATAAAATTAAGGCTGCTTCCTTTAGGTATTTGATTTTTGATTAGATTTTTAATGAGAAAGTAACGTATATTTTTTAAAACATTTTTAATAACTTATCATTTTGCTAAGCGTGCTCTCGTTTAAAAAAAAAAAAAAAATCTGATGTGTCCAACACATGACTTCCTTGCACGTCCATTAGATCTAAAATATTTTCGACGCACTTCCTTTAAACTTATTTGTTTGAAAGAGATAAAATATCAATAATAGTAAGGTTTAGCGATTTCTAGACAAATATTTCGATATCGCCAAGCTGAGTTCAATTTGAAATATTTCCTTCTGACACTTTATTTGGCGATATTTCACCAAAAGCCGACAAACTTGAGATAGTCTGCGAGATTTTGGGGATAGCCAAAGTAGTCATTGACCACAGACTTTCAATGAATTGAATGCATCCATACACCTCAATGTATTTAAAGTCATTTGGCTCACGCTGTAAATAAATTCTCAGTCGATTGCTGTCAAAAAAGATATGGAAAACAGTTAGATATTACAATAGCTCTAAATACGAAAGTTCAAAAATCTACGGGTTAAAGTTTTAGTGTTATACAAAATACGAAATAATTTTTGGCGCAAAATTTGGCGATATTTCGGCGAAACTCGTCAATGTCGACGAAATTTGGCGAGATTTTAAGCATGAACCAAACAATGATAGATTATCGCCAAATTTGGCGATATTTCGCCAAAACTCGCCAAGAACGATGACAAATGGCGATACTTTGGGCATGGACCCAATGACTGACTATCGCCAAATTTGGCGATATTTCGCCAAAACTCGCCAAGGTCGAGGACAGACGGCGAGTTTTTGGGCATGTACCAAACAATGACTGTCTACAGTTGTATTATATTGAAGATGTCCATAGACATTAAAGTACTAAAATTCTTTTCGGTGGTCCTGTATATAAACTCTCCAGTAGATTGGAACCAAAAATCGAGATACACAACTAGATGTTACAACATTCTTATATATGAAATTTCATAATAGTTTTTGAGATTTGAGAGTTAAATATGCACACACGTACACCAAAAGTCGCCAAGCTTGGCGACTTTTGGCATAGTTCTTGAGGGAGGCACGTG
Organism: Cheiracanthium punctorium; assembly: GCA_038373885.1. Classification (NCBI taxonomy): domain Eukaryota; kingdom Metazoa; phylum Arthropoda; class Arachnida; order Araneae; family Cheiracanthiidae; genus Cheiracanthium; species Cheiracanthium punctorium. The sequence continues at coordinate 323,544 of JAWZYV010013341.1, read as the reverse complement.
ACCGTGGTCGGACTATTACCTAACTTATGTGGTAGGACGGTATTGTGCTTGAAATGGATGAATGCCCCTAAAATTGCCATTGACCGTAATGTATTGGAAATCTTTTGAGTGTTCCTGTAGCAGAACTACAAATGATAAAGACACTTTTTTTAATGCAGAAATTCATTTTCTAACTCTTTACAGCATACATCACTTCTGAGTCGTTTGAAATAGCCCAATACCTCTAAAAAACGCTTTGATGAATTTCGGCCCATAGAGCGTAATGTATTTCGAATCTTTTGGGCGGTTCCAGTCGAATGGAATCGAAAGGGGAGGTGCACAACTAGATGTTACAGCAATCCTAAATATAAAGTTTCAACATTCTACGCCTAATAGTTTTTGAGATATGCGAGTTTAATGAGTTTCGGCCCATTGAGCGTAATGTATTTCGAATGTTTTGGGCAGTCCTGTAGATAAACTATCCAGTCGAATGGAACCGAAAGGAGAGGTGCACAACTAGATGTTACAACAATCCTAAATATGAAGTTTCAACATTCTACGCCTAATAGTTTTTGAGATATGCGAGTTTAATGAATTTCGGCCCATTGAGCGTAATGTATTTCGAATGTTTTGGGCAGTCCTGTAGATAAACTATCCAGTCGAATGGAACCAAAAGGAGAGGTGCACAACTAGATGTTACAACTATCCAAAATATGAAGTTTCGACATTCTACGCCTAATAGCTTTTGAGTTAGGCGAGTTTAATGAATTTCGGCCCATAGAGCGTAATGTATTTCGAATCTTTTGGGCGGTCCTGTACATAAACTATCCATTCGATTGCCACCAAAAGGGGAGGTGCACAACTAGATCATAGAACAATCCTAAATATCAAATCTCAACATTCTACGACCAATAGTTTTTGAGATATGCGAGTTACATACATACGTACGTACGTACAGACGGCATGGAAAAACTGGCCACAGCAGACTCGCCGCTGGTCAAAATGAGTTGCAGACGCGTTAATATGATCGTGCATGCTAGCCTACGATAGGATGCATCGAAAAAAATTTTTAAATTAAATTTAGAGGTAGTCAAAATCGGTTTTTTTGTCGAAATTTGGCCCCCAAAATTTTTTGGGATCACATTACTTCCTTATACTACGTACAAGGAAGTAAAAAGAAAGAAAAAAAAAACATAATTTTACTTAACGTTTCAACCAGTGTGATTATGTGAACACATCCCATTGGTGTTAGATTTCTTCCTTTATTTATTTATTTTTGTAATTTTCATAACTCAAATCAGACTATAAAGAAACACTCCGATTTATTTTAAATTAGTTCTGTTTAAGAATTGCTCAGCATACGGTGTTGCTACCAGAATTTATCTTAAATAATAAATTAAAAATTATCTAGTAGCATTTATCTAAAAGCCACATTTTTTCTTCTTTTTATTAACGCATATTTTTGTCAAGTTTTTTCCAAAAAATAATGTATTCGTGAAATAATCTTTCATTAGCATAATATTGTTAAACCTTTGTTATTAGCAAGAATGTTTTAATTTTTGGCAAACATGTTGTTACTATATTATATTAAAATTACACATGAAAACCAGAGAGTAGAAATATACTACACTGCTGGCCACCCAAATTGCAACACCAAGAAAAACAAGAGATATCACAACAAAATTTATTGTGTAGATAACATGTTGACCAAGTAACAAATGATTAAATTTACAGCATTCTATGAAGCGTGGTTCCTGCCAAAATCAGTACCCAGAGTAGCCGCCGTTGTTGGAGATCACAGCTGCCACACGCCTCGGCATTGATTCAAAGAGACTTTGAATGTGTTCTTGGGGTACAGCAGACCAAGCAGCTTCCACACGTTGCCAAAGTTGATCTGGTGTGACAGCTGGGGATGAACTCTGGGTCAGTCGTTGAGCAACCATGGACCACATGTTTTCTATCGGCGAAAGATCCGGAGAGCGCGCCGGCCAGGGAAGCAATTCAATCTGGTGATTGACGAAGAACCCTTGGACAATGCGTGCCACGTGTGGCCGTGCATTATCCTGCTGAAATATGGCTGTTGGCAAGCCCTGAAGGTAAGAAAGGACAACTGTCTCCAACACCTCGGAGATGTAGCGCTGGCTGGTTAAAGTACCGGCAATGCGTACTAGAGGAGTGCGAGAGAGATATCCGATACCGCCCCATACCATAATACCCGGTGCAGGACCAGTGTGACGGTGCATAATGCAGCTGTTCAGCATCCTCTCTCCACGGTGTCTCCAGACTCGAATCCGACCGTCGTGGTGTTGCATACAGAAGCGTGACTCGTCAGTAAAGAGAATTTCATTCCATTCTGTCGTCCACATCCTTCTTTCATCGCACCATTGGCGGCGGAGACGTCTGTGGTTCCGCGTCAGAGGTAGACAAAGCAACGGACGTCTTGCGGACAGACCATTCTGCTGTAAACGACGTCGAATGGTACGCGCAGACACTGGATGATGCGTTACAGACTGAATCTGCTGTGATATGGTTCGTGATGTGACTGAGCGGTCCGTCACTGCCATGCGTACAATCTGCCTGTCATCACGTGACGTGGTGCACTGAGGTCGATGCGGTCGATCACGTCTGTCCGTCGTACCCTCCTGCACCCAACGATCACATATCCGCATCACAGTTGTTTGGTTTCGTCCAATACGACGACCGATTTCCCTGAAAGATAACCCACAATCTCGGTATGCCACTATCCTTCCTCTGTCAAACTCGGATACTTGATCAAAAGATGATCGTTGTTTCCTACGAGGCATAATTTATCGTTTTTTTGAAAAAAAAGCAAGAAAAACACAATTGCTGTACTTGAAACCGTCGAAATCTCCAAGCCTTAAATAGCGCTTTGAGGTGGCGCCACAGGCGCGCTTGATGTGCGTCTGCGCTGAAATTCTAATCATTTGCATATCTCACCTCAGCTAATGCATGTTGTAAATTTCATATTATTTGCATGCTTCCTTCAGGGTGTTGCATTTACGATGGCCAGCAGTGTAGATCATCGCCTTTCAAAACCCGTTTGGAAATGTGAGGAACGGATGAACCATAAGACTTGTGGCACTGAAAGGCGCAGAGAAGCTAGACGTGTGGTGTATCGCCACATTTGCGAGTGAGAAGTGTAAAACTACAAGCGAAATTTACTGTCAATATACGCATTACGAACCCTCTTGGCGAAAAAAAAAAAAATCGCCAAGGTTTAGTGGGTGTGGATACATTGAAATATTCTTCATTTATAAAAAAGTTTTTATTTACCCCCCCCCAAAAAAAACACTCCCCTGTGAAATGTTATTCCAGAACCTTTCGCAAATCACAAATTGCATCCATATGCAGAGCAGCTATGTACAATTTTTCTTAAAAATAGAATGATTAACCCCAGGGGCGTAGCCAGAAATTTTTCATGGGGGAAGGGGGGTTACAACTACTGCAACTCACATATATGCATACATGTGTGTGATAAGCGAGTGAAGAATATACATTTTGTAAGGCAAACAATTCCTCATGGGGGGCTTATGACCCCCTTAACCCCCCCTCGGCTACGCCCCTGATTAACCCATTTATGCCTAGTGTCCTTTTTTGGGACGGCATTTTCGCTATCAGTCGAAAACGTCATTTATTTTTCCTAGCCTTTATTCACGAGTATTGAACCTCAACTCCACAAAATATTACATGACCCGGTAAGATGTTGACATTTCAATTTTTATACGTAATGATTTTTAAAGAACTCATTCCTTATTCAAGAACTAGACATCAGAAATTGATCTATTATTGCTGGAATTAACAAAAATCGAAGAAAGTCGCAAAAATATCTGAGCACAAATGGGTTAAAACGGAAATGAGCGTGCTGGCCACAAATGCTCCATATAAAACTAAGTAGAGTTGGATGCGCAAAACTTATATGTGTGAGATCTTACGATAAGTCACGTGATGTGACAAGAGTCGCAAGGATAAGTTTGCCATATAGCTCTCTCTATTCTATTTCTTCTCTGTTCTATGTCTTCTCTAACTTGCAAATCGTGTTAAAATAATCTTTAATGTACGTAATGTATTTTGATTCGTGTTTCAGTAAATTTCCTAACTAAATTACATGTAGGAGAACAATAAATAAGGAGGAATAATTTTCATTATTTATTTACGAATCCACCATCTTCTCGGGATTACGTTTTTAGAATTATGAAACTAAAATTCCAAAGGATCTCTCTGGGGAAGAAATGAAAAAAAAAAAATAAGATATCTCCCCATCCCGCAAAATCTATTTATTTCACAAGCCACGCCACAGGGAATAAAAAATGGCAGAGTAAAAAAAAAGAAACTTTTTTTTAATAGAATTTTTAATTTATTTTCCCAGATGAATTGGATTTAATAAAGAGTCGAAAAAACATCATTTGTTATTAATGACAAAAAACATACTGAAAATGTATGACGTCAGGCACAAAAGAAAAAAAAAAATAATCATGTAACACTTTTAATTATTTCTGGTTCGTGACAGAAAGTCATATTTTAAATTTTTGACTATAAAAATTTAATTACTCTCGGTAGTTAACACATGCATCTCTGGAATTAATTAGGTGCCATTTGTTATTAGTATTGAGCAGTAATGTTTGAGTTTGCATAGGCTTGCCAGCTTATTCAAAATAAAGAGAGTTTATAAATTTGGAAAAATTTTATCTTCGGAATCACAAAAAAAGAAAGATGCTTTGTTTATTTAGCGAAAATTTAGTTGAGGCTATGTTTTAATCGAATAGTTTAGTTGCATCCGTAGAACATTTTGTTAGATAAGAAGATTTGTAACTTAAGAATCGATTAAAAAATCGATATGGACTTTTATCAATGAATCCAGCAAATTTTCAAAGAAAACTTTACTAAACCAACAAAACTTATTTGTTGAAAATAGCGCCAACAAAATTTTATTTAATTTTTAAAAAATGGGCGTTTTGTCCAGTGCAATATAGAATACAGGGAGAATATAATTATATACAGGAAGATTCAATAAGATGTTCAAATACGAATTGTTATCACAGAACATTGTGGAATCAAACTTCAACTTAGTGCGCTTGCCTGTCAGCTGTCGCTGTAGATAGAGTGCTGAAGTAATAGTGAACTTTCCAACTATGGTTCATCAAAAATTAATATATCCTTCACAAAAAGCAATATACTAAGATTAATAGCTTATAAATTCTTTCTCATTTATTGATGAATTTCTAAGAGTTAAGTTTTATTGTTTATTAAACTTAGGAAGTTATATGAACCACTTCCGCAATCTTTTATTTCAAGCCTTGATTGTAAAATCGATGTGTTTGACTCTTAATCTTTCCTGTTTTTGTTTTGGTTTTTATATGAAGATAACTATTAAAATCTCTTTTTACTAATCTAGTAATCAATTTATAAAATATCCTTTATGTTTTGCAAACGTATTTGAAAATCAATTTTTCTCTTTTTTCAATCTTTATTTAAAAATATGCATTATATATAAATTGAGTCCTATTGACAGCGTTATCTTATATCATACATAGGTCCGCTGATTTTTTAGTGTAATTTTTTTCGGCCAGTTATTGCTTTATCAGTAAGATGTTTAATTTCGATTTGTGTAAAGAAAATATGATTTTAAATTAAGGAAATTTAATTATTAAGTTTATCAAATATATGTTCTTTTAAAAGTTATTCAGTTTGATTTTGCTCAAATATCACTTCAAATGTAAGCGAAATTTTTGCTTACAATTGGAAAGTGGTTCTTTTGTCTAGCAGTAACAGTATAAAATGTTTGCAAGGAGCTAGCACAGACTTTTCAATCACCTTAATTTTCAAGAAAACCTCACAGTTTTTAAAAAATGAATAAGATCGGCCAAAGCCTGGTTGAGACGCTTCAAACGAAAACTATTTCTGCTCGTTATTTTTGACAGAAGAATGCGAGAAATTTAAGCTCTTAAATGATTCATAAAGTGTATAAATAAATAAAACAATTCTACAGGCATCCAAAATTTTATACTCCACGTTTATACCCTGACGAAAGGATATTAACTTTACTAAACTATCTTTATAACTATTGGTTAGTGTGACCATATTTGCGAACAGCACATTAAGCGTGTGATAAAAGGACATTTTTGTGCCAATAGTCTTATAACTCTTAATTTTACCACGTGATGACTTTTTTGATGTTAAGATATAAATACTCATCGCCGCTTTCGTAAAATCGTTAAGTTGTTTTTTTTTTTCAATACTTTGTCCAGTATTATTTAATTTATAGTGATTTCTGAATGTAATTGGAGTAATGAATACCCAGGGACGTAGCCAGGGGGGGTGTCAAAGAGGCCTGGGTATCCCCAGAAGTTTGGATTTTTCTTTTGGATGCCAATAAATCCATCCTTTTTGTGAGAAATTCTACCATTTTATACTTTTGGGCAACCCCTGAAAATCTTTTCTCCATGAAACACCCTGTTTATGAATACACATAAAAAAAAAACTGTAAAAATAACCTAACCTTTTTTAACTAACAATTTCGTACGCATTAACATTATTAGAGAAAATAAGTGAATTAACTAATAAATAAAAGGCTTAAAATATTCCCAACTATAATCAAGCTCTTTATGTCCTAAAATTTTTGTTTTGTTCTTAAAAGAAAAATAATTCAATCAAGTTACACATTCCTTCATTGATGATGATCTTTTTTTTTTTTTTTCGATCTATATTATCTACGGTTTTTAGGGTAGAGGGGGATGGAATACAAACACACATACACCAGTGGTGATACATCATTCCCCGGTTAATTCAATAGAGATAAATGCTTATTCTCCGTCCAGTAATCGTTTGGGAAACTACCAATCTATTTACCATCAAATGGTTATTTTTTTCTTTTTTTTATGGCGGCGGAAGCTGGATCTTAAGAAGATATGATGCATTAATCAACAAAATCATTCGATGGCCATTTTAGAAATCCCCCAATCAATTGATATAAAGCAGGAAGAAAATAGAAATTTATTTTTATGCCGAGAGTTTTTTTTTTTTTTTTAATCGAGAAAAAAGAGAATTTTCCAGCCATTTCTCAGGAGATTAGCTGGATAGATAAAAAGCGAATTTCGCATTTGTGTTTCTGCTTTATATAGTTATTACCTCAATTTCTGGGTACCTAAGTGTGTATAAAATGAAGAGACGAATCAAATAAGAAACGTCCACAGAAATAAAGTGAAAACTTTTGCCTGTACATATCTTACAAGAACGTGCAGTGAAACTGACTTATGGACATTCAATACATCTGCAAGGCTCAGGAATAAAATCATGTTCAGGGCCAGGGTAGGCCTCGGCCTAAAGTAGCAAAATTTTAAGGGCAGCATTTTCCCCCCTAGTTCCATATTAATAACACCGGCACACACACAAAAAAAATCTGATGTGTCCAACACATGACTTCCTTGCACGTCCATTAGATCAAAAATATTTTCGACGCACTTCCTCTAAATTTATTTGTTTGAAAGAGATAAAATATCAATAATAGTAAGGTTTAGCGATTTCTAGCCAAATATTTCGATATCGCCAAGCTGAGTTCAATTTAAAAGATTTCCTTCTGACACTTTATTTGGCGATATTTCACCAAAAGCCGACAAACTTGAGCTAGTCAGCGAGATTTTGGGGATAGCCAAAGTAGTCATTGACCACAGACTTTCAATGAATTGAATGCATCTATACACCTCAATGTATTTAAAGTCATTTGGCTCACCATGTAAATAAATTCTCAGTCGATTGCTGTCAAAAAAGATATTGAAAACAGTTAGATATTACAATAGTTCTAAATACAAAGTTAAAAAATCTACGGGTTAAAGTTTTAGAGTTATACAAAATAGGAAATAATTTTTGGCGCCAAATTTGGCGATATTTCGGCGAAACTCGTCAATGTCGACGACATTTGGCGAGATTTTAAGCATAAACCAAACAATGACAGATTATCGCCAAATTTGGCGATATTTCGCCAAAACTCGCCAAGAACGATGACAAATGGCGATACTTTGGGCATGGACCAAATGACTGACTATCGCCAAATTTGGCGATATTTCGCCAAAACTCGCCAAGATCGAGGACAGACGGCGAGATTTTGGGTATGTACCAAACAATGACTGTCTACAGTTGTATTATAATGAAGATGTCCATAGACATTAAGGTACTGAAATTCTTTTCGGTGGTCCTGTAAATAAACTCTCCAGTAGATTGGAACCAAAAATCGAGATGCACAACTAGATGTTACAACATTCTTATATATGAAATTTCATAATAGTTTTTGAGATTTGAGAGTTAAATATGCACACACGTACACCAAAAGTCGCCAAGCTTGGCGACTTTTGGCATAGTTCTTGAGGGAGGCACGTGACCGTGGTCGGACCATTACCTAATTTATGTGGTAGGACGGTATTATGCTTGAAATGGATGAATGCCCCTAAAATTGCCATTGACCGTAATGTATTGGAAATCTTTTGAGTGTTCCTGTAGCAGAACTATAAATGATAAAGACAGTTTTTTTAATGGAGAAATTCATTTTCTAACTCTTTAAAGCATATATCACTTCTGAGTCGTTTGAAATAGCCCAATACCTCTAAAAAACGCTTTGATGAATTTCGGCCCATAGAGCGTAATGTATTTCGAATCTTTTGGGCGGTCCTGTAGATAAACTATTCAGTCGAATGGAACCGAAAGGGGAGGTGCACAACTAGATGTTACAACAATCCTAAATATAAAGTTTCAACATTCAACGCCTAACAGTTTTTGAGATATGCGAGTTTAATGAATTTCGGCCCATTGAGTGTAATGTATTTCGAATGTTTTGGGCAGTCCTGTAGATAAACTATCTAGTCGAATGGAACCAAAAGGGGAGGTGCACAACTAGATGTTACAACTATCCAAAATATGAAGTTTCGACATTCTACGACTAATAGCTTTTGAGTTAGGCGAGTTTAATGAATTTCGGCCCATAGAGCGTAATGTATTTCGAATCTTTTGGGCGGTCCTGTACATAAACTATCCATTCGATTGCGACCAAAAGGGGAGGTGCACAACTAGATCATAGAACAATCCTAAATATCAAATCTCAACATTCTACGACCAATAGTTTTTGAGATATGCGAGTTACATACATACGTACGTACGTACAGACGGCATGGAAAAACTGGCCACAATAGACTCGCCGCTGGTCAAAATGAGTTGCAGACGCGTTAATATGATCGTGCATGCTAGCCTACGATGAGATGCATCGAAAAAATTCTTAAAATTAAATTTAGAGGTAGTCAAAATCGGATTTTTTGTCGAAATTTGGCCCCCAAAATTTTTCGGGATCACATTACTTCCTTATACTACGTACAAGGAAGTAAAAAAGTTGTTTGTACATCGGACGCCACCTATCTACCGGCATGTATTTCGACCCGCTGAATACGAATGTACGCTGAATACGAAATGTAAAATTAGCAATTGCTATTTTTAACATTTTTCAAGGTTTGTTTGTTTTTTTCAATTTTTTTCAAATTTAGAACGGTTTATAATCTGAATACACTTTAAATTTGTATTCAGCGGATCGTATTACATAAGAATTATGCTTGGTTTAGATTCATATTTTTTTTTTATTACCATTTATCCAATTTAAGCTATTTTTTCAATTTACACGATACTCGAGGGTGTACGGCTTAAACTGACTTAAAATTCGGATTCAGCGAATCGAAATACAAGCCGGTAGATAGGTGGTGTCCGATGTTCAAACAACTTTTTTCTTTTTTGTGCTGGTGTAATAAGTGTTTTGGTTATTTTTTTTCCTCCTTCTAATGGTGAGCTTTGTCGGATTGGCATTGGACACTACTAGGTGGGCCTTTCAATTTAAGTAAATATTTTTCTCTAGATTGTATTGTGATAACGCTCTAACAGTATGCATGGAGATATAATTTCGCAAATATTAATCAGATTATAATTTTGCCTACGGTCAACAAGGATTTAAAAGCGGCCCTTTTCACATTTATACCAATAAAAAAAAATCTGATGTGTCCAACACATGACTTCCTTGCACGTCTATTAATTCAAAAATGTTTTTTACGCACTTCCTCTAAACTTATTTGTTTGAAAGAGATAAAATATCAATAATAGTAAGGTATAGCGATTTCTAGCCAAATATTTCGATATCGCCAAGTTGAGTTCAATTTGAAAGATTTCCTTCTGACACTTTATTTGGCGATATTTCACCAAAAGCCGACAAACTTGAGATAGTTTGCGAGATTTTGGGGATAGCCAAAGTAGTCATTGACCACTGACTTTCAATGAATTGAATGCATCCATACACCTTAATGTATTTAAAGTCATTTGGCTCACCCTGTAAATAAATTCCTAGTCGATTGCTGTCAAAAAAGATATTGAAAACAGTTAGATATTATAATATAGTTCTAAATACAAAAGTTCAAAATTCTACGGGTTAAAGTTTTAGAGTTATACAAAATACGAAATAATTTTTGGCGCCAAATTTGGCGATATTTCAGTGAAACTCGTCAATATCGACTACATTTGGCGAGATTTTAAGCATGGACCAACAATGACAGATTATCGCTAAATTTGGCGATATTTCGCCAAAACTCGCCAAGAACGATGACAAATGGCGATACTTTGCGCATGGATCAAATGACTGACTATCGCCAAATTTGGCGACATTTCGGCAAAACTCGCCAAGGTCGAGGACAGACGGCGAGATTTTGGGCATGTACCAAACAATGACTGACTACAATTGTATTATATTGAAGATTTCCATAGACATTAAAGTACTGAAATTCTTTTTGGTGGTCCTGTAAAGAAACTCCAGTAGATTGGAACCAAAAATCGAGATGCACAACTAGATGTTACAACAATCTTACATACGAAATTTCATAATAGTTTTTGAGATTTGAGAGTTAAATATGCACACACGTACACCAAAAGTCGCCAAGCTTGGCGACTTTTGGCATAGTTCTTGAGGGAGGCACGTGACCGTGGTCGGACCATTACCTAACTTATGTGGTAGGACGGTATTGTGCTTGAAATGGATGAATGCCCCTAAAATTGCCATTGACCGTAATGTATTGGAAATCTTTTGAGTGTTCCTGTAGCAGAACTGTAAATGATAAAGACACTTTTTTTAATGGAGAAATTCATTTTCTAACTCTTTACAGCATATATCACTCCTGAGTCGTTTGAAATAGCCCAAAACCTCTAAAAAACGCTTTGATGAATGTCGGCCCATAGAGCGTAATGTATTTCGAATCTTTTAGGCGGTTCTGTAGATAAACTGTCCAGTCGAATGGAACCGAAAGGGGAGGTGCACAACTAGATGTTACAACAATCCTAAATATAAGGTTTCAACATTCTACGCCTAATAGTTTTTGAGATATGCGAGTTTAATGAATTTCGGCCCATTGAGCGTAATGTATTTCGAATGTTTTGGGCGGTCCTGTAGATAAACTATCCAGTCGAATGGAACCAATAGGGGAGGTGCACAACAAGATGTTACAACTATCCAAAATATGAAGTTTCGACATTCTACGCCTAATAGTTTTTGAGTTAGGCGAGTTTAATGAATTTCGGCCCATAGAGCGTAATGTATTTCGAATCTTTTGGGCGGTCCTGTACATAAACTATCCATTCGATTGCGACCAAAACGGGAGGTGCACAACTAGATCATAGAACAATCCTAAATATCAAATCTCAAGATTCTACGACCAATAGTTTTTGAGATATGCGAGTTACATACATACGTACGTACGTACGTACGTACAGACGGCATGGAAAAACTGACCACAATAGACTCGCCGCTGGTCAAAATGAGTTGCAGACGCGTTAATATGATCGTGCATGCTAGCCTACGATGAGATGCATCGAAAAAATTCTTAAAATTAAATTTAGAGGTAGTCAAAATCGGTTTTTTTGTCGAAATTTGGCCCCCAAAATTTTTCGGGATCACATTACTTCCTTATACTACGTACAAGGAAGTAATAACTAACAAAAAATATTATACAAATGTCATCGGACTATAGAAAAGAATAGCCCAACGAACAAATACAATAATAATGCATGTAGTATAACTTGAACGTATTATAAAAAAATCAATTATATGCTGTTCAGTGCTTTTTTATTTGTTTCTCTGGTAATCTTTTTTTTTTTTCTAAACAATGTCTCAGTAGTCTTCGATCAATTATTCAAATAAAGACAATCTTACAGCATCATTGATAAGGTAAGTTCACTTTATTCCAGTTCACTTTATTATGGAGTTTTAGATCCCTATTGGCTGTATGTAAATACTCTAACAATTTCACTCATGTGATCAGTTTAAAGAATTTTAATACTATACAACGCAGACAACCTCTACACTAAATTTTATCATTTTAAAATTCTTTCTGGTGAGTTATTTACTACTGATTTTACAGTTCAGTAATGAAACTAAAGCTGCAGGAATTGTCATGAACACGTTCAGAACATGATCAACATGCAACATGCAATGCGGGAAATGTGTTTATCCAGATCGTTTGGGCAAATGGAAATAAAAAGGTCTCTATTAATATTGCTTCGACATGAAACGGAAGGTAAATAACCCGAAATTGGAAAAAAGGGAATGGTTTAAAATATATTTTTTCATTTGCCCAAATCAGCTACAGCTGGTAACCTTACTCTGGCAGGTAATACCTACGATCTTGGATTATTCCGAGTATCCCCCCCCAAAATACATGCTTTTTTTAATGGTTTCGAAGGCTTTTAATTGCATTTCTCGGCAACAGATGGTGACATTATACAGTATTTGAGATAACGTGAAGGTTAAGGGGTCGGCAGAGGCCCTCCTACAGTGAATTATTTTTGTAATAAAATTAAATATTTTCAGATTAATTAATTTTTTTTTATGAAAACAGCAGAGTATGAGCAAGATTACGAAATTTAAATTTTTATAGGGTCCCCCGGTCCTATCAGTTATATTTATCAAAATTTTCTTTATACAATTTCATATACAATAAAAAAAAAATTCCTCCTTCTACGACCAAGATTCATCGATTTATGAAGCAGCAAACATTGTCACTTAAGTCACTTTTCCACGTTTAAAAATGTCCCCTTATGGTAAACCGTTAGGTACCATATAAATATTGAAATTTTAAATTATAGGTTTTAATTCCATTTTCTGGCATAATGCGGAAAAAGGAGCAAAACTATTTTTAGAGTACTGATCTTGAAACAGACAGGGCCTTATTATCGCATGGACAAATCGGGACTTTTCTCATGGCCCCCGGCTCGAAAGGACCCCCAATTTCAAATGTTGTTCTGAAATATTCTTTTTTATATAAAATTTCATTAAAAATAAAGCAAATTTCATAGATCGGGGGACCCCCGAATCCATCAATGCCCGGAGCCCCTGTTGGTCATAATCGGGCCCTGCAAGCAGAGGGTTATAGTCAAGCTCTATTAAAATCTATCTGCGGTCAGACATACTAAGAGCGTGCTACGCAAAGTACAGAAAGAGTTTGCTACACGGGTGCATTTTTAGATTGCAGTCGAAGGAAGTTATTCAACGTCAGTTCATTTAAAAAACTGCTTAAAAAATTCTATTTTCAGCATAAGCTATATTTTTATGTTACTTATTGGATACACATAGTTAAACGTTAATCTTCTTTATTGCAATCTATATTCATAAAATAGTTAATGAAATTGCTAATAAATAATACAAAGCTGAAAACCATGTGCATTAATTTTTTTCAAATTCATTTTGTATACAACCCCTATTTCGCAGTTAGAAAAGTGCTCTAACTTTAAGCAGCTGTAACTCTGTCAATTTTGGTCGTAGAAGGACGAATGTTTTTTTTATTGTGCATCAAATTGTAAGAAGAAAATTTTTTTAATATAACTGATAGAACCGGGGGACCGTATAAAAATTTAAATATCGTAATTTTTATAGGAATTGATTTATTGGCTTCGATTTTTTTCTGACGTAATAGATTATATAATTTAAAGGATTTTTGCAATCGAAACTATGTGTCTCTGACTAACGGTTTAGGAAATAGCCATTGGGCACCGTTAGCACTGGACACCCTGTATATATTTCATATAAATGTATTTATTATAGACACACATGCTTCATAAATACAAATTTTAAAAAATACATGCACATTGTACATACTGTTAAGAAAGGTAATCCAAACATACGAAAGCAGAGCCATGCGGTAGTAAAATTTTCTTTCACTTCACTTTTGTTTAATAATTTAACTTCACACTCTCACTAAAGATAGCTCGGTTCCCGAATTCCTATTCGAATATCAGGTTGTTGTTTTTTTTAAATGGCCTAATGATAAGTGATATCTCAAAAAACTCTTACGTTAAGCCAGTCGTATCTGAAGGTACCACTGTATGTGTGTGTATATACCTGCGTATATTCGGAAAGGAGAGATTATAGGATAATCGACAAGGTGATTTGACTCTCACGCTTCCTCCTTTTGCCTTTAGAACTCGCCAGTTGTCCGCGTCTCAAATAATAGCAACACAGTGCATTCTTTGATAAAATCTTTATTGAAGCGGCTTTATTTATCATTCTTATGCGCTCGTTCTAAAGGTAAAAAATCTGGAGTGACTCCACTCGACTTTTCGAACACTTTCGATTAAGATAATTACAAAGCATTTAAAAAAAATTTAATCGATGAATAATTCAGTAAAAATTCTTAATTTTTTCAATTTGAGCTCAATCGAATATGCCGCTTAAAAGTGAGCGCACTTTAAAAAATCCCCCTCTATAGGCCATAATGTAAAAGTAGCCCTGTAGAAAAACTAAGTCCTATATACACACAATACCGGTCTTACGATGGTGGTTTATAACATATATACCCAATTTGAGCTCAATCGAATGTACCGTTTAAACGCTAGCGTACTTTCAAGAATTTGCCCCCATAGGCCATAATGTTTCCCCCCATAGGCCATAATGTAAAAGAAATCTTTGTCGTAGCCCTGTAGAAAAACTATATGTCCTATACACACCGAAATCAATACCGGTCTTGCGGCGGTGGTTTATAACATATATACCCGATTTGAGCTCAATCGAATGCAGGAGCTATCGTGTTCACTCACATACACACACACACATACATACATCTCGTAAAAATAGCATGGACGAATTCAGAAGACCTCAAAACGTGTCAATACACCAAAATCTCGAAGTCGAATTTTTTCAGGATTACAATACTTTCCTTACATGGTACATGTTCGGAAAGTAAAAATTAGTACTAATAAAAGTGTTTTCGACCTGAACTCGACTTTTAATTAGAGCAAGAAGCTCTAAGTTTATTTGTCGAAGCAGTAATCAATGTACGGTGGTCGCCGCTTATTCCGGTCACATCAGGACGTGTTGCGATTGACCGAAATAACCGGCGGAACCAAAGTAAAAGTGAGACATTAAAAAAAAAAAAATCTTTAAATTAAATCAAGATATGTGAACTTAGTCAATAGTTTAAGGTATGCACATATTTATTTTTTTAAATGAAAAAATACATATGTACATTTAAAAAATAAAAAACCGCAATTTGGTTATTTTGTACCGTTTATACCGATTTTAACCGGAATAATATGCTGTCCGATGCTAATGGTGGCAGAAGGCTAATACCGGAACCGTTAGTCAGAGAGGTATATTTCGGATTGCAAAAATTGTTTTTAAATTTAAAATTTATTATCTCAGAAACATTTTAATTCAACAGATGTCTTCTTGCAAAAATTACGAAACTTAAATTTTTATACGGTCCCGATACTTCCAGTTATGTTCAGTTTTCTATATACGATTTCATGAAGAATAATTTTTTAAAAATCATCCTTTTACGATCAAAATATAAAGAGTTATAAAGCAGCAATATTTTGACTTAACTTTTCATGCTAAAAATTACTCACTTTTCATGCTAAAAATTTCCCTTTACCAGAAAGTGTTAAGGGATCATAAAAATATTGAATTTTAAATCGTAAGTTTTATTTTTGTTTTCGTGGTTTTAATTTCATCTGCATTAATATCGTGTGAAACGCGTCGTCAAGCTGACAAAATATCGCCGCATTTGGCACCAAAAAAAAGTGCCCAAAACTGAACCCAGCTGAACGATATCGCTAGCATTTGGTTAAAAAAAAAAAAAAAACCGCGAAAGCCAATATTACAATGTGAACAACTTAAAGGTCTTTATCTCGTGTTACAGTTAATTGATTCACATTCAACAAATGAAAAATTCGATTATTTGAGCATTGGATATGAATTTAAGGCTAAATTAAAAAATAGAAGATCAAATCACCCCGAAAATTCTTAACAGTATGCGCTGCACAGATTCTAGAGGGCCCAGTAACTGACTTCTTGGAGGAATGTGTTTCACTGTGGGATTTATTGCAAATATAGTTTCGTTTACTAAAGCCTCGCACTGATCCAACCAAAACAGTAGGAAAAATGATGTAATTGTATAAAACGGTCCTACTGAGTGGCCTCCAATATCACGAGACTTAAGCAGACCTGTTTGACCAGTGCTTGGGAGGGTGAACTCCTCTCTCGGTTATACTATTGTGGGACTGTGTACGCTAAGGGGAGCTGGTGCACCTAAAACCTGTCGTGGCTCCAATGGCCTCCATGTTTAAATGATACCTCTGGGGATCTTAGGTGCTTAGGTCTCTCATCTGGAATTGGTTCAAAATTAGGAGACCACTCATAAGGGGCAACACTGGTCTGCTTAATAGGCGCCCCCATAATGAAATAACCGACATCTGCGGCCCTCGGTGTAGTCAAGTCTCAAGCTGACCTGGCCATTAGAAAGAAAAAAAAAAAGTTTATTCTATTTAATCTTGTTTAGTGCAATCTTTATTAATGAAAGTGCTAATAAGCACTAAGAAGCTCAAACCAAACATTACTTTTTCTCAAATTCATGTCATATACAACACCTATTTCGCAGCTCAGAAAGTGCTCTAATTTTAAAGAGCAGGAATTCACTGAATGTTGGTCTATGAGGACGATATTTTCTTTCCATGAAATTGTATTAGGAAAATTGCTTTGAGTATAACGTAGGACCGGGAGGTTGTATAAAAATTTAAATTTCTTAATTTTTACAGGAATTAATTTATTCACTTCGGCTGCTTTTGAGATAACAGATTATACAATTTCAAGCATTTTTGCAATTGGAACTAATATAGTGTCTCTGACCGACGGTTTAGGAAAAAGCCATTGGGTACCGTTAGCACTGGACACCATGTAATATTAAACAGCAGTACTTGAGACCGTGTTGGAAGAATCATAACACATGTTGTTTTTAAAATGACCGAATCCATTTTTTAAAAAATCTACACAACACACAAAACGAGCCTAAGTCTAAAAAGCCATTTTTGCAGGGGAAAAAATCGCCTTTCTTTTTAAGAGCATATACGTAAAAGATTCCAAAACTGTTTTTCTTTTGTTTCTACGATACATATAAAGGAAGATACAGCTGTTTGAATGCCACTTCCGGTTGAACATCGATGTTAAAATAAAATCTTTAAATGCGGTTTCTGGAAAACTGTGTTTTTGGTTACCTTGCGTCATGATCACCATAATTACTCTAGAGTTTCATAAAGATCTTAATGAAATTTTACGTAAACATTTATATTAAAGTGTGTTCTGTAGCAAAAGTTAAGTTATACGTATGAAATTAATAAATTTACAGTTATACTTTTAGACAAAAAGAAAAGTGATATTTTTTTCAAAAATGTCAGCATTTTTGTAAATAATTGGCCATATTTCTGTGAATTTTCAAAATAGAATAAATGTTTTGGTACAAAACACAGAAAAGTGTTATAGGAATATACAGTTACGAATACGAATATACGAAGGATATATACGAAGAAAGTTACTAAATATTGAGAAGAATACAGTTTACAGCAGTTGGCGTAAGCATTAAATTTCGTTATAATTTCCTTCAAAAATGCAATTTTTAGAAAAAGTTATGAAAATTTTGTAAAATAAATAATTTTCCCATTATGTTTTATGATCTTTGAAATAAAATGCATGAACTACATCAAAACTTTGCAATTTTTTTTTAAGTGCTCCGCACGTAGACAGATAAACCTTAATTTGAAAAACACTTTCTCCTCTACTTACGTTTCATTGTCCAAAATTCCGGAATTTTAATAGAATTTTCAAATCGCTCAAGGAAACCGGGCACAAAATGTTACGATTTGAGAGGTATTTCGCGTCGCACTCACACATTTCTTGCAAGCACTTGAATCACGAGTGCTGATGTGCAGCGTACGGACACATCCATTGAAAATATTTGCTCAGGAAATACCTTTTGTCGAGGCAGTAATCCTGAAAGCATGTGCCGAACAGCTGGGTCAAACATATTCGCTATCAGCGTGACGTGTGATCACGTTCCATTGCCAAGGTGCAGAAAGGGGGAAAATAGATCAAATCGCAATGAAATAATGCATAATGTCAGTTATTTATGAAGAGAAAATGTAATTTTTGTGTGCTTGTGGGTTACTGCATTCTAATGAAAATGTAATAACCCCTTCTCACATTGATAAAGAATTGAATATACACCTTTAATATAAATAGTTCTATGTTTCACCATACAATGGAGCTAAATTATCTGCATCCTTTCTATAGAGAAACGTTTCACCATGATTTTGTTCAATTGATCAGTCCAAATCATCGATCAATGTTTCTTTGTAGAAAGCTTGCAGTTAATTCAGCATCATTTTATGGTGAAATGTTGACTACTTTTATTAACAGTGTATTGCCACTGCCCAATGCTAAAAAAGTGCAGCCGTTGCCATCGTTCAATTTAACTACCAGCGATATGGCGGTCGATTGAATCGCCAATCTGGTCCACAGAGCGCTAGTTTTCTTTATTTTTCCAAATAATCACTTTGTTTGTTTAAGCATTTGTTGAGAAAAAAATAATGGTGATGAACGACGGAAAACTAACCATTAATATTCAATCATGATTGACGGTTGAAAATTTTTAGACAGTGATCTCGATTCATAATGTCGTTAATCGCGATTAATGAGAAACGTTTCTCAATTGTCAATCGTTGTGATCAATTATTAATCGGTTCTCTTACGATCGTTAACTGTGCTTACTTTTTTCTGAGCACTGGTTTAAGCATTTGTCATATCTTGGGACCGACAAGTTAACATCCATAAACAAGCCGGGATTCGAACCCAGACCCAAGGCGTCATAGAATGGTTCTTAAGCCACTACACCACCTGGGAGGCTTGGCCCTAAACTCTGCGAACCCTCTTCAAGAACATTTGCCGGGTGCCACAAAGAACGACTAATGATGTTCTGGCTTACTGTGCAACCCTAACCGAGGTACGACAAACTACCCTGAACAGAAGACGAAGCATGTTGACAAAAAGAATTTCGCCGATTCGTAAAAACGCTAGTGCCCACGCTGCTTATTAAACCGGGACAGTATAACCTCATTTGGCTGGGAAGTTTTAGATCACCCACCATACAGACCGGATCTAGTTTCAACCGCCTTCCACTTTTTTAAAACATGACGATAAAAGGGAAAATAGCCGCAAAGTCATGACGAAAAATTTCTACGAAAAAGGTTTGAAAAATTGTTGTATCAGGCAGAGACATTTGTTGCATCTTGTTTTTGTAAATGCTGATATTATTTGTAAATGTTTACGATAACATTACGATAACGTTTATTGTATCTTAAAACTAAATATACAGCAAATGTTTCAACAAAAAGGTGTTTAAGTGGGAAAATAGTTCATAGAATCAGAAAATAAATACAAAAATGCCGCTTAAAAGCTCGCTGTACTTAAAAAATCTCCCTCGTATACGTGTTTGTGTTAGAGTGCACCTTATGCAGTTCATAATCATAAGAAATGTATGTTTTTTGTTCGTTTGGTTTTTTTTACTTCGCTTTGAAAAAAGTCAATTCTTTATATTTTGAAAGGGATATGAAACCTACTAGAACATTGGTGCTCTGGGCACTAACCATATATTCCCCATTCTCTTCTTATAATCGTGATCACTTAAACAAGATAGAGTATTGCTTAAGAACGAAAAAAATCACTGATATTTTCCACCATTTAAAGGCATTAGTACACATAAGCCCACATACTAAATTCATTTTGTAGTATCATGCAGAAATGCAGACTATTTCATGCACATTAATGTTGTGTTATTTCCCATTTCACAAAGAAGATGAATTTGACAATATCTAACTCTGCCCTTACCAAATATGTTATCAGAAATAATAAACTTTATGTTTGTAAAAATATTTTCAAAGTAAAGAAAACTACAAATGTTATTATTCAGAAAGATAGTTTGTAGCAAAAAAATTCTTATTGGTAAAACAACTTCTTGTGCTGGCACAGCCTATCTTACAAAGAGTTGTGCATTTTTTCTGTAAATGTTGCATGGCTTAATTATTTGTTTTTGAAATGAATTAGTAGATGGCAGCAGCTCACACATTTTCTTCTCAAGTTTAACGGAAATCTACAAAATGTCAAAAGCTAAATGTTTATTCATATGAAGAAATTTAATCCTTTTATAAGTTAAATATATATAAGTTATATTTCATAACTTATAAACTTATAAGTGAATTTAAATTAACTAAAGTTTATTTAATTACAAGATGGAGGGTTCAAATTTTAATTAACGTCTTCGAAGTATTTTTCATTTTCAGTAGAGTCCATAAGCAACACCAGCTCTGATATTTTAAGAAATTCATTATTTAAAGCAAAATTATTTTGTGAAAAGGGCTAAACTATAATCGATATGTCAATAAAATTGAAGAGTGAAACTTTTTTAATTCAAATAACTATATCTCAATAGATGGCAGCACCATTCATTTAAACAAAAGTCAAAAAAACTTTAAATGAATAATAGTCTTTATAAAATTTTATTATCCCTATCATTATGCCGTGAATGCCATAATTTTTCTGTTCAGCTCATCCTTTTTTTCAAATGGTGAAGTTAATGTCTCTGGAATAGAAATTGTCATCCAGGGTCGGACTGGTCGCTTCAATGGGACATTCGTAGTTACAACCTGTACTGACAGTTAGCAAACGTGTCCAGGGCGTCCAAACCGAACCTCACGCCTCCTGATTTTTCGTTTTTTTTGGAATAGAACAACAATGATTAAGTATTTCTGGTGGGAAATTCTGCCTTTTCTGCTATTTAGCCTTTTCTTGTGTGTGTGTGTGTGTGTGTGTGTGCGCGTGCGTGCGTGTGTGTGTGTGTGTGTGTGTGTGTGCGCGTGCGTGCGTGTGTGTGTGTGCGCGTGCGTGCGTGCGTGCGTGTGCATGGCTCTGATTGAAATTGCAATCTGTAAGGTGAATAGTTCTATTTAGGCTCGATCACAAACACACAAATCAAAAAATTTGCCGTAACTCCTTTAAAACGAAAAAAAAAAAAGGTCGATCCGTATGAACTGGAATGTGTCGAATATATGTAGCTGAATAGATTTGCAACATGCAAACTAGTGCAGGCAGTGCATAGTGCATTGCGCACTGAAATGGGAGACGGAAGGTGCCTGGTTCGAAACCAGGTCGCGTCTGCCAACCTAACCTTTCGGAGTTTTCAGTGGTTTCCTCCGAAACTTATCAGAAATACGGGTTAGGACGCCTTAGAAAGACCTTCACGGAGGACACCCCATCACTCGGCCTAGAGACCACACGTAGCTAATCGGCCGTATTCCCTCAACCAAAGAAAACTAGTGCAGTTGTAGCCAAAATAAATAGTTTGCCAGAAGCATAAAATTGCATTTTTTATATCAAGACTCACATTTTTGGTGTGATTGTAAGGTGAGAAATCTGAGATAACCAATTCGTGGCAATGACGTACATACATCATTTGACCAAAAAACTGCGATACATGGTCTACCAAAGAACTGAGATGCACATGCGATACATTTGACCAAAAAACATTCCTCACACAAAATTATAGATGCACAAAATCTGAAGTATGATCTTTATTGTTTATCCTTTTTTTTTTCTTTAAAGCAAACCACTAATTTTACTTAAATACATCACAGAATAAAAATCGACAAAAATAATACAATGCGTGTGTGTGCGCGCATGCGTCTTTCTCTGACATTTTGTCCACCCTTATAAAAAATCCTACCGGCACCCATGCTTCGATAAAGAGCTATTGGTAGACTAGAGGCAGGTAAAAGTCAGGCACAAGTGGGCAGATGGTTAAATGGCGGTCCTTCTTCTTTATATAGACATTGGCAACAATTTTTAATCACAAATTCGGCATCCAGGAGGTTCAGCGAAGGACGGCTAACTATTAGGACCCATTATTAAAAGCTGGTCACAATTTTCCTATTGATTTTTGAGGGAGAGAGAAATTGTGAGTATTATAAAAATATTATTTTTTAACTCTGAGATGATACAATTATCATAAGAAGTTGGTAGGAGGGGGGGGGGCTCATTAAGTGACGTAGTGGAGGCTAAGAGAGCTCTTAATTAGTAACCCCATGACTAATTAGGAGGTCTCTTAGCCTCGCTTGGTCACAGCTATTTAAACATTCACTGTCTGCACCCTAATTGTATTTCACTTGAGTAATTCTGTGTTTGTAAGTTCTGAGTTATGGCAAGCCTACAAGGGGGGGGGGGGGCATCTGCCTACGTGTTGGGTGACTTTGTTGGAGGACGACTTTGTAAGGGGTTTTAACGCTTATTCACGTTACATCTGGAGAAAGTAACCAAACCCCTAAATGTAAAAGCAAAATTAACAAAAATAATAATGTTTCTTAAAAATTACAGGATTTATCCACTGCAGTCTGCACAATACATTCAGGTGCTCGACATACATGTTTCATTTGATAATTGCAAAAGTCGAGAAGACTCTTCGGGAAAAATGGCGTATTCGACTCCCTTAAACTTCCGAAATATCGACCAATATTCTAACAACACTCTAATTGTCCGTGACCCACAAAGATTTTTTTTTTTAAGTCTTCATAAACTAGAGTAAATATAATATAATAGTAGTCAAAGCCCGTTGTGAAGGCAATTACAACGGGCGCTAGAAAAATAAAAAAAACATTTGACGAAACCATATGCACACTCAATATAATCTTTCTCCACCTAAAATATATAAATAACTTCTTATTCAATTTTTATTACATATATCCTCAAATCGAATTTCACGCTCTTCTGGGAACGCGTGGAAACTTTTCGCCTTCGAACTATGCCACTTTATATTTTGAAAATAATCCATTTTAACCCTACAAGGCACTCGGTACTGAATGTGGAACTGCCACTTTAATTAGTCCTCCATGTCTATAAAATACTAGCATAGACATCGATCGGTTTTTAAGAATAATTATACATACGTAGAAAAGATATAATTCAAGCCATTGCGTGTAGATGTCATTACTGTTCCCATTATTGTCAAAATTGATTGAAATTTAAAACGTAATCTTTGAGTATGTCATTTGTTTATTTTAGAAAATTAACAAAAAATACTTAGCAAAGAGTTTTGACCCGAAACAAATTATTGTAAGTGAGAGTTCGTCATAAAGAAATAACTTCAATACTAAAATTTCAAGATGTCAAAAAATTATACTTGAGCCTCAGTGTACCACCTATAGAACTGAAATAAAAAAGTGATTTTCTAGTAAAGCATTTGGTTATTATTTTTTATTTTGTATTGTTTTAACCCAGCTACTAATCACTAATATCATCACACATGCTTATCTCAGGCACAGAAAAATATCGATCCCCGCAGGGTTAAATGACGACTATAATTTAAAATTTTGTTGATAAATATATATCGGGAGTTGGTGCTGCCATTTTAATTACAATTGCCTTCCCTTGACAACTTAAAAAAAATCTGATGAGGATACCACATGACTTCCTTGTACGTCTATTAAATCATAAATATTTTTGTTGCATTTCATCTAAACTTATTTTGTTTGAAAGCGATAAAATACTGCAATACTAAGGTAAGCAGCTGGCTGTGCGGCACAGCCAGCTGTCGTCAAAAAAGGGTCTCTAGATCTGTGGCACTCGATGAACGTTTCGATCGTCCGCCATCTTGCCGGTAGTTAAGTCGAGTGCTGCATTGGGCAATCTATCCAGCTGCTCTCGCATTCTTCCATTTTTCAGCAGATGTCAGTGCTGTTAAAAATAATCGTGACCATTTTTTTACGGGAAATGACGTGCTTAAAAAGTAAAGGATTCTTGTGGAGCTATGTCACCCGCAACTATTTTTATAGAAATCCAATCTATTCTTCGTGACTGGCAAGAGTCAGAACGTCAGAGTTTGGCGTTCCCAGAGCGGGAACACTGCGCGTTAAAGGGTTAACAACTTAAAGGACATTGGAGCCACGACAGATTTTACGTGCACCAGCTCCCACTGGCGTACACGGTCCCACAGCAGTCGAGCTGAGAGGGAGTTAACCCTCCCAAGCACTGGGGAAACCGGATGCAGCTTCCATTGCCGTTTTCGTATGGGGGAACGAAGTTTAGCGCCCAGACCACCGCGGGACAGAAAAACGTAATTCCGCTTTAAAACCCAAAAGACAAACTGGATCCTCACAAAATTTTGTTTGAAAATTTTATTTTGAATTTGGAAATCAAATTACTTCCACAGTTTGGACATCTGGCATACAACTTATCAGCAACGCAATCGAAGGCATGCACTCGATGAGTCAGTCCACCCATGATGCTATTCGGCCACCTTAGTTTCGGACGCGGTCCATCAAGGCTTTCAGTTCTTCGTCGCCCTCAATGGCTGTCTCGACGTCCTCGGCCTGGATCCCTCTCGCACCGGGTGATGCAGAGCGGCCTGCCTGGTCAGCCCGAGTGGTCGCAGCGTTCATGCTCACCTCCAGGAACTCCACGGCCAGGTACTCCAAAACACTCGTGAGGAAAATGGCGGCTTCCGGAGTGACGACACGGCCGCGAAGTTTTTGTTCCATCACTGCATGGATTTTTCGCATAGGAAGGCGCACTACGATGGGGTCGTTTGTCCTCCTTTTCTGACTTGCAGGAGACCCGCTCTTTTGCCTTGCCATTTTCGAAGTGCCTGCGTAGAATGGGAGATGGCATCATTAAAGTCACATCAAAATCAGCTAGCATAGCATGTTTGGAAAAAGGAAATCGCTGTACAGATACGATATCGTCCCTTTTCAACACGATAAGTGGGGTAAATAACATCAGGGGCGTAGCCAGGGAGGGGGATATATCCCCCCCCCCGAAATTTTTTGATTAGTGATGAAATTCCGTCTATTTATACACATATAAGTTCATATCCCCCCCGAAAAATGTTCCAGGCGCATATCCCCCCCCACCCGAAAATTTTTCATGGCTACGCGCCTGAGTGACATGAGATGACAGTGACTTGTCATCGCTTACATTTTGTTCAGGCATGAAGTTTCAGATTTGTTTTCATCTTTTCTTAGTAGCACTATAGGAGCTGTGTCGCTGCTTTTGAAATTCAACATAAACTCATAACATTACTGTTTGAAAGAATATACAGGGTGGCGGCTAATTCATGGTATAAACTTTGAGGACTGGTACAGGACACCGTCACTGTAACAACCCCATTTTGTACAAGAATGTGTGGTCAACAGTGAAGCGTCGAAGCTCAAACACGGGAAAGAACAAATGCAGGAGACGGAGAAGAAACGGAGTCAGTAGTTGCTTTTGTTGCCGGTAGATGGCCAGTCGGCGTTGAAGAGAGGCCATTCTCGTTTCAGTTTTCGTCCATTCACTTAGAAACCGCATGTGGTCTCAGCGCCACCCTTGATATTCGTCAGTACTCGAATGCGACATTTGGCATGCGATGGACAGGACGTGGAGGATCTATCTCTCGGACACCCCCTCGATCTCTTTTTATCGGGACATTTCAAGAATGACGTTTATGCCACTCCAGTAGACTCCGGTGATCCATAAGATCTCGTTGCTCGAGTATCCATAGCTGCTGCACGTGTGAGTGAAATTCCTGGTATCTTTGAAAGTGTTCGTCAATCGCTGCACCGACGCTGTCAAGCATGTATCAATGCTGATGGACGCAATTTTGAACACATATTGTAAATTAATTTCCTCTTGCAAACGAGGTTATGAAAATAAACACTTTCCCTATCGTTTGTTCTTTCCTGTGTTTGTGCTTCGACGCTTCACTTTTGACCATACATTCATATACAAAATGCGATTCTTACAATGTCCTGTACCAGCCCTCAAAGTTTGTACCATGAATTAGCAGTCACCCTGTATACAGTGAAACGTATCGAGAGCGACCATCCTCCGTTCCGCTAAAAATCGGTCATTAAGAGACAGGCCCGGACTGGCTCCTTTGGGGGCCCTTGGCTAGAAATTGAAAAGCGGCCTATTACTGGGGGAATTAGAGGGAACTGAATATGAGGTTATGCAATACTTGAAAATTAGGCTTACGTGCCTAAAAACAATATTTCGCAATTTTAAAGCTGTTGGGGCTGCTGATTCTCCAGGAGACTCCCTCGAGACGCTGGATCTGTGGGGTCCTCCGATACGCCATTACGTAAAGGCATAAGGTTACAAGGAAATAAATAATCAAATTACTTTGGTATATTACACTGATGTCTATCAAATTACTTTAATTATAAAGTAGTATGCCCGTTTTGGGGAGACCTCGGTGCGGGCCCCCGAGGCCGGGGCCCTCGGCAATCGCCCACCAGCCGACCTGATCAGCCCGGGCCTGTTAAGAGAGGTGGTCGCTCAGAGATATAAATATTTGATAGCCAAAAAAATTCTAAAAAATATTGTTTGTTCTGTTATTTTTATATATGCACATTTTTACATATGCACATAAATAACTGCACAAAAATATTTTTTTTTATAAATATTGAAAATTTTCGGATCCATCGCTTTCTTTTACCATGTTATACGAGCCTCTTTTAGCGTGTTATACGAACAAGTTCAGAATTTTTCCGACGAGTTATACGAATCTGTCTTGGGTTGACCCGTTTTACTTTCAGAAAAACGCAAGAAAACTTCCGGATAGAGAACTAAGATATTTCGCTTACAGAAGGTTGTGGAGTCTTTTCTGTAGAACTTTTTAACATTAATTTGGATATGCTAAAAAATCGGTGCCTTGGTCTTTGGAGGAGGGGGTAGCTCATAGAAGTTTCTATATATATTATATCCTTTTAATTCTAGCATTCTCACTCCATTTAAAAGCAATATGTATATATATATAGTAAAGAGCGATATTAGTCTGTCGCCAAGCCAGAACAGTGCGATGAAGATTTGATATCGAATCTGCTTCAAAGCATTTGTAGAAATGCAAACGTTTTCGGAAGATTTTGCAGCCCATCCTTGGCGATAAACTACACATGCTTGACGACTGACTATAATGTACAAGCACCCACATACTATATTAATACTTTCAATAAAAGTTCGGTTGATTCTTAGTTTAACATCCTGCTTGGAGCAAATTTCGAAAATCTGCATTTAGGCACTTTATTTCTAAGCGCTTAGTTCCTAGGCGCTGCAACGCTTCCAGAGATACTTCAGGAAAACGAACATAAAATGCTAACTGGTAAGCAAACTTAGAAATGAATCAATGAAAAGTTTTCGAGTTGTTTCCAACTTTAGGACTTAATTTGGTGCGATCTCAAAAATCGTCATTTTGCATCTTTTCCCCGTTTAGAAGCAGACACACTACGGGAAACAGTGCTGGTCCTAGTTATTTTTCTAAGTAGTGCAAAATACAAAAATACCCCCATTCCTCACACACACATGCAGCCAGAAAAGTTTTCAATGGGGTTCAAACGAAAATTTTAACAATATATGGATACTCAAATATACTTATAATATGTATAAAGTAAGGTATTTTGGCACCCCCATGGATAAGTGGGTGAGATGGCGCCCAGTGCGCTCCACACTACACGCTTAAACCAAACGTACGAAATTCGATCAGTCGGAGCGATTTTGGGGCCAGGAGCTCCACCACCATGGTGTCGTAGAATATCCGTGACGGATATTTCTCGCTCTCGGATAGTCAGATACGTCGGATAAATAGCCGCGACTCTCCTTTTGGTGCTACCACGATGAGTGTCGAATAAAGCAAGCGAGTATTTTTGTGCTTGCTAGAGGTCTATCCTACACTCAGAGCGATCCACCAATGAAAATACTGGGATTTCTCCCCTTTTTCTTAAACGAAGGCATTGTCTTCAGAATTTTCGAAGACTCCGGAGTGTTACGTTGCGCCATATTTAAACATGAAATAAATGGGTGAAATAATTTATTCCTTAGTTTAGCCGTGAAATAAGGTATGAAATAATTAGATTCATTGTTATAAAGACCCATCGGTAATTTATTTTAACTTATAAAGTTATTTAAACTGTTCTAAATAAGTATAAAATAAAATTTGATGTTGCGTTGTGTTTTCTGAGGAAAGAAAATAAATGGATTTAAAATATTAACTATAACAAACATTTATTAAATATAAAAATCTTATTTACATTTACAAAAAAATATTTAAACTGATCTCGAAAATGTCTTAATTTAGAACAATTAAATTATTATTGTTTACCAAAACACATTCTAACTACTTTAGCAATCATAAACAATATTATTAATTATTAAAAATAAGTCACTCAATATGGAAAGGATGGCAATTGGAATTTACCTGTAATCCGGTGCAGAGCAGTGATGATCATTTTTATTTTTTATTTTCTAAACACACTTATTTATATAAATATCCACTAATGGTGATCACATATGTAAAATTTTGAAAATTCTTAAGAAACTCTGAAAATCTAAAAAATCTCTGAAATCTAATAAAATCTACGGAAATCTGCAAAATCTGCTGAAATCTATGGAAAATCTAATAAAATCTGCTGAAATCTCTGGAAAATCTGCCTTCTCTGGCTGTGCAGTCCAGTTTTGCTCAAATCTTCGTCCCCCATTTTCTTCCCTAAACTCGTAAATAATTAGTTTAGCCACTCTGTGGCTCCTAATTCTCCTAAACCGACCAGTTACTAACTCTTTTGCCCGAAATTTACCTCTCTCTAACTTGCCATTGGTCATTTCTCAAATCTCACACTTTCTCATTGGATTTCTACAGCCTTATCGTCAACACCTCCATGTTTTTCTTAAATTTTATTTTCAATTTTTCTCCCCTTGATGTTTATTATATTTTTTCCTTTTCTGAAGCTTTGCCTACGAATTCTCACCGACCAACATCAAAAGCTTCCCGCAAATTGACCGCACGTCCTAACCACAAAGGTCAGGCATTCAATGGTTCCCTCTTCTGTCGCGGTTACTCTCTTTGTAAAACTGCAAGGCGTCCCGTGATACACAAAAACGATTTCTAGCTAGCAAACATTCGTTTTTTCCACTCTTTTCAAAGAACGCCAAAAGATGAAATTTATATGTTCGACTTTCACCAAGATTTCTTTTAACTCTTCCGAGCGCAACGCTTAAAATTATTAATAAATTTCCTGTCCTGACATTTAGCTGAAGTACACTTTTCTATGATATCAATGACTTTTGCACGTGCATGAATTCCATTCCTTCCAACATTATCCCTTATTCTGTTCAATTCCGTATATTTTTGAGACTTGCTTTTATTAAACTCCTGACGCAACTTTTGTGCTAAATTCTTTTGAGAATACCGCATGTTTTTAGTCGACCTTCAGGTGGTCACTAATGAACGGTTTTTAACACCTGCAGATTTTTCTGGAATCGCACTTTCTTAATAAAGGCTTTCTATCTTCATTGGGGCTGTATACAAATTTCTGCACATTACCTACAGGCTCAACCTAACAATCCTACCAAAAATCCCGTAAAAGAAAAAAAAAGAGAAAAAAAAAGAAAAATTACTGAAGTCCCACTAAATCCAATTGCCATTTGAGCGCTAACCATTGAATAGCTAATTACCTTTAGCTAACACAAGAAACACAAATATAGAAAAGATATGTGATACTGCACAATACACAAATAATAATAATAATAATAATAATAATAATAATAATATAAAGGGAAAAAATTAAAATAAACACTTTACATATAATAATGAACTCACAATAAATAGACAAAGTAAAATTATCCGATAGGGATGTTGCAAAAACACACTATTAGTGTGTACCAACGAAGAAAAAAATAATAATAATAATGATAATAATAAACTGAAAACTTACAATAAATGATAAAAAAAAATTCCAGAAAGGAGAGAAAAGCGAAAAGAAAAAAAAAAAAGATTGAACCATAACGTTCGATTTTGACTACATGATAACGGATATTTTTACTTCGTACGTATAATAAACAAAGTTAAATGAAATTACAGTGTTATCTGGATCTACAACAACACGTGACTGCTGATGAGATGAGTGTAATTAGCAGACAAGCAATAAATAGTGATGACCATATTAATTTTAAATAATATATAGGAGATGCTAAAGTAGGCATCTTAAGCCAATCAGGCCATGAATATGGAGTAGTAGACGTAGCACATTTTGTGTAATTTAAATTTAAATTTAGCAAGTCTACCGAAGGCTTATCCAAACAAAATTGAACAGGTTTACATTGTATTAACGTTTTGGACTTTAAGCACAGTTTTTCATCATAACATTGCTTATCTGCTAAAAATTTAATCAATAAGTCAGTCGAATCTAAATTTAAATGAACAGCTTTGGTATATACAGTTAATTGCTGGAAATAAATGTCCACTATTCCTGGTTCACACGTGGATTTAGCAATAATGTTCATTCGTGCCAAAAGTCCACAACGGTAACAGCCTGTAATTTGAATCGGCCCATCACTAAAGGATGGACAGACTGTGATCGTCTGCAACTTGATTTTGTAATTTGTGAAATGCAGTTGCAGTCTAACTGCCGCAGAAAAAAGCATTGTAGATGTTAATTGTCCGTTTTTTATGTTAAACAAATGTAAGTTCCGCTCTAGAGGTAACGCTCTGTCCTTTGAAGCTCGGAGATTCTCTAGAGCATCAGGAGAATTAATACATCTAAGGGTGTCTTCAAAAAAATCACAGGTGGAAAGATTGGGGTCAAAGATGAAGTCTGTGGAAATGGAGGAGTTCGATTGTGTCGCCCCAATCTCTCCCGCTTTTGGGAAGTTTCGTGCACTTGCAGGGGAAAGGTGGCCTACGGTTTGAAGCCGAGACTCCCTAAAGCCGGGAATATCCGGGAGTTTCCACGTGTACAACGGGTGGACTCGGAGTAGGATGTGCCATTTTAACCAGAGCAGAATGCAGTTTTCATCGAACATGGTATATCCCCGATTCGCTTCATAGCTACGGAGTCTCCAGAATTACAGGACACACTTGTAGGTATCATATCTCGGTGACTCACACCGAGAATAATACCTTAACGAGACTTTCAGTGACAGATCACACGTATACGGACACTGGTATAAAGATCTCCATTCTAGGGGCTTATGATCAGCCCCAATTGCATATCACCGACTCGCTGATTCAAAGGGTAGGAAAATCCTCTGAGGCCTATCTTTCCCCTATGGCGCAACGTAACAGGAGACATCCACCACGAGTGGAAACCCGTTTTTGACAGACCCTACATGCTAGGGAGAGGGGTCCTTTTGTGGAAGTAGTTGACACTCCACGATCCACACAATAAAAACCCATCCATCTCGCACTCCCCGATACCGGAATGTAAGTTTTCGCCTTCATCCAACGTGTCGGGAAAAAACAGCATTATTTGCGATAGTCAATACGACAGTGAAACAATCACGATAGGATGGTAGTAGGGCATATCGGATATTTCTCGGATTGTGACGTCATGAGAAGAGAAGGCTCGATATATTCGCTAGCGAAAGCTTTCCGATACTATGATGGTAGAGACCCAGTTTTCAAAAGTGAGCTTCTCCTTTAGGAGCGTTTTTCGATCACAAGAGCGGAGCGGAATATAACAATAAGCGAGGAGGGAATTTCTCGGAAAAAAGAGGAAGCGAGGAGAGGAGTTCTCGCAAAAAAGACTACTTAAAGATCACTTTCGCGGAAATACCGGTATGTTTCCATGGAAACGGATCGCTCCGCAATGTATCGTTTTTTTCGCTCTTTGGTGTTAAGCGTGTAGGACCAGTTCTGACGGGAAAACACACGCGAATTAGCGATGAACATACAAAAATAACAAATTCGAAAGCACGTTGAAGCATAAAAAAGGAAGAAAATCTGAAACACTTTCAGATTTTAAAAATACACTAAAGTACTACATATTATAAGCGCATCATAATATATGCGTTGTCCCTATTTTTCTTTCTTATTCCATTAAGTTGGAAAGTGTATCGTTATTCATGAGTGTGCTGTAGTTTTCTTCCTTATTTCATATAACCCATCTTTAGAATCGAAATCTATCTTAAAATGGCTACCAAAATTATTTTACAATTTTCGCCAAGTATATTCCAACTGCACTTCGCCGTTTTAAATATCGTTTCGAATGTGCATCATAATTCATGAGTGTGCCGTGTTTCACTTTCTTGGGTTGATTCCTACTTTAACACCCCGACTCTCTCCTAGGCGGCGATAATTAAACATATGCAGTTACCATGACGATTTTTTGTATTTGTGTGGCAAATGTAATATAGCATTAAACTGGCGATTTTGAACAACATGTAAGTACAGAATTCCGTTACATTTTTATTTATTTTGGGTTGCCAATGAATGTAGTTTTAATAATTAAGAGCCATCAAATTCCTTAACTGGTACGTTTATCACTCATTTGTTCACTTTAGTTTTCATCTAGTTCTCTTGGGAGCGTTGGAACTTGTGCATAACTCCTAGAGACCCATGAATGCAAAGCTCGCCAAAGTGCGGCGATTTTTTAGGTTGGCGAGAGTGCGGGCATTAAAATAGGAATTAACTCTTTTTTGTACCATAAACGCATCTTTGGAATCGAAATCTATCTTAAAATCGCCTCTTAAACTGTTTTACAACCTTCCCTAAGCATATTAAATTATCCTCTATACTATTTTAAATACTGTTTGTAGTGGGCATCATAATCCATAAGTGTGCCGTGTTTTCCTTCCTTGTTCCATAAAACACCTCTCCGGAATTGAATTCTATATTAAAATCGCCTACCAAAACTGCTTAACAATTTTCGCCAGGATAATCAACTTATACTTCACCTTTATAAATGCCATTTGGAAAGTGTAACATAATCTATGAGTGTACTGCATTTGTCTTTTCTGCTCCATAAAACACTTCTTCGGAACTGAAATTCATATTAAAATCGCCTACTAAAATTGTTTTACAATCTTCGCCAGGCATTTTCTAACTATACTCGTAGTATATTTATAGTAAATTGTCACGTTTTGCATCAAACTTAGCTATCAATTATCGAAAATTGCAAACCTTGTGCGACATTCAACATTTTATTAATGCCCCCCCCCCCTCCACGTTATTTGGCAAACACATTTGAAAAGATCTTAACCATCACAGTTCACAAAACATGTCTACAAGATCGGGTAGACAAAAACACGTAGACAAAAATGCGTTGACAAAATTCTGGGATTGAGTTTAATAGCACCCTAGTGCTGAAAAAACAAAAAAACATCACCTACAAAACCTGTCTACAAGATTCGGGTAGACAAAAATGCGTAGGCAAAATTCTGGGATTGAGCTTAATAGCACACTAGTGCTGGAAAAAAAATTAAGAAAAAAAAAAAATCTGAAATTCTTCCAGATTTTATTTAAGCACTCGACTGGAAGAATTTCAGTTTTTTTTTTTTTTTTTTTTTTTTTTTTAAATCTATTCATTCACTTCTGCCATATAGAGGAAAACGATAAATAACTGTAAGTGCTCAAATAGACTCCTGTTCCCATAATTTTGTTGCTGAAAATTGCATCCACTGTTGTTTCGCCCCTAGTGGTTTTGGATGAGTGCGTATTGGAAAATCTAAAGTACCCATTTCAGTTATGAAATTTTATCCTTGATCGGAATTTAATTATATGTTAAAAATCTCCCACTAAAACAGTCTTACAAACAATCATCCTCCTTCAGCAACGTTTCGAATATGGCGTCTAATTTATCTTCATAAGAAATTCGAGTACTAGCGTACGTAACTGCAAATCTCACTTTATCTTGAATATGCGCAATGACCATTTGAACACCATTTGATCTGGCTCGTGTAGGCACGGATAAACTGTTTCATATTCTTTTTATAAAGTGATTTTTATAAAATTTTCCGCTATAAAAATCGTAACTCCAGATGGCTTTCTGTTTTGGAAACCACTGTCTATCCGTTCGACCGAAGTGAATCCTGGTATTTGAAAATCATCCGAAGGGATAGTCCTTGTTTCCGTTAGAAATATCAAATCACTCTGCCGAAAACATGAATCAAACGGAAAAGTGACCACAACGCGCCGCGTAAACAAAAATCCCGTGCTTGAAAGAAATAGCATTCGAGTGGTAAAAAAAGATATTTACTTACATTGCCTGTTAAACAGACCTTTTATTTAAGTAAATTATTTTCCGGATGCATTCCGCTTTTTTTTATCTATTTCTTTTGATTTTTTTATCAAGTTTCTGAGATCTAAATTTTTAAAAATTTAAGCGTTGGAATTTTTTATCCGCAATCATACCTTATTTAAATTACACTGCTGAAAACAATTAAAGGATATTGTAAGTTTTATATAAAATAAAGATATAAGCGAATTTTTTTTGCCGAAAATGGAAGAAGAGAATCACAAATGCAAATTTTTCTCATTTTCAATCTGTAGAGTATGCTAATTTTGAGTTCGACGTCAAAAACGTCGCTTCAGCAGCAGCGAATGAAATTGGACTTTCAACTGAATAAAAGACAATGAAGACAAGGATGGTCGGCATTCAGTGACTGCTTTGTTTCGATGAGTACGATGTCTCAGCGAAGTCATTTAACCGATTCAGAAGCTTGGAGAGTTGTCAGTAGATTAGAAGGGGGGCAAACTCAAGCCGAAGTAGCGCAAGCCATTGGAGTGTCACAAAGTGTGATTTCCAGGATCTGGAACCGGTTTTTGGCGACTGGAAGTTCAGGCCGAAGACCAGGGCAAGGTCGTAGACGGGCAACAACGCCCAATGAAGATCGTTATTTAGTGTTAACGGCTCGGAGACACCGGAATATGAACGCTACTCTTCTCCAACAACACCTTCGCTCGGCTACTGGCACCACGGTTTCAACTCAGACTGTCCGAAACCGGCTCCATGGTGTAGGTCTGTATGCTCGCCGACCGATGGTATGTGTTAGACTAACATCAAGGCATCGTCGCGACCGCAGGGAGTGGGCAACAGAGCATGTGAACTGGAGGAGAAATGAATGGAGCAATGCTCTTTTTTCTGACAAGTCCCGTTTTTCAGTTCATCCTGATAATAGGCGTATTTCCATCTGGAGGGACCGTGGCAGTAGGAATAATCCTGTTTTCTTTCACGAAAGTGTCAGCTTTGGTGGTGGGGGAGTGTTGGTGTATGGTGGCATCTCCATTGACGGGCGTACAGACCTCTACATCATTCGAGATGGACCTCTGACTGGTCGCCGATATAGGGATGAGGTCCTCAGACCTATTGTAGTCCCTTACGCTGCAGCAATCGGAGATGACTTCATTTTAATGGACGATAACTGCAGGCCACATCGTGCTAACCTAGTGGAGGATTTCCTTTTCGAGGAAGGAATCGTACGAATGGAATGGCCAGCCAGGTTCTCCAGACATGAATCCAATAGAGCACGTTTGGGACGCTCTGGGAAGACGAATTGCTGGCCGCCAACCACCGCCACAAACTCTCCAAGAACTGGAAAGAGCTCTTCTGGAAGAGTGGGACAGAATACCACAACTCGTGATTAATAGCCTCATTAACTCCATGCCTGAAAGGTGTTCAACGTTGCTGGCCGTCCGTGGAAACCATACCCTCTACTGTAAATGATTTCCTTGGAAGAAAACACCTTTTCTCATTCTTTTTTTCTCATATGCACAAATTGTGTTTTTTTCCTTTTCTACACAAATGCGCAATAAAATGCATTTTTTTCTGCGAAACATGCGTAATTTATTCTCATATAACCTACTACGTCTGTCGACCATGTATCAATCAGCTAAAAAGTTTCCCAGCCACAAGATCCACCTAAAACCACAATATCCTTTAATTGTTTTGAGCAGTGTATAATCAATAGCACGTTTACCATACACTCGCAAAAATAAAACAAATCGTTTGAAATCTAAAATGAATTTTTTAAAATCTGAAAGCTGCAATTTTGTTTTAGCCGCAATCATACCTTAGTAATCGTTGAACCGAGGATCAAAATGGCGGCTTTCACTAGGGTTGCCATACATTCCCAAAGAGTCTCCAAGGTTACAACATTTATGCATTTATCACCACCTTGGAGTGGGATCCTTCCTAAAGTACGAATCAACCACATTTTCGATTTTTGCCACTTTGGCTACTTTTTTCATTCGGGTACTTACGTATTATCCTGGAGGTCCGCCAAGACAAGCGATTTTCCGCCAAGATAAATGCCGTGCACGTGAAATTATTGATGGTTTGCCCACTTTAAAGGATAAGTGGACGGTTGCTATTTCATGCCAAGGATATAAGGACAAGTCTCGAAATAATTCGAGGTGTCGAAATAAATCTTCAAGAATTTGCAATAAATCTAAAGGTACTTCCGTACTATTATCCCAGCGGTCATTCCTGCCAAACTATTTTTTTCAAATGTTCTCTATTTATCTTGGCGAAAAATCGCTCGTCTTGGCTGTCCGCCGGGATACTAAATAAGTACCAATTTAAAAATACGAGGAATATAAAGATAGCTCTCATGGAATAGCAAGGCAATGATCAGTTGTCTTGCTATTCGATCAGGTGCATTTCCCGGCCTTTTCTTTATTACGTAGGCAACGGGTTTGGGATACGATTGGCAGCAGTTTGCCAGCACACTTGACGAAAAAATAGTTTGGCGGGAATGACTGCCGGAATAATACGTAAGTACCTTCATTCTTTGCGATTTACGCAAGCGCATAATCGATAATGATTTCGCAATAAAGTTGTCATTTGAAACATCTCCCTGTAAATTCTTATGCATAATCGTCTGGTTGATAGGCGGATTTTTCATCTTGCCAGGGATGGCAAATATCCAAGCTTTACCAAAAATAAATCTAAATTACATATTACATAGCACTAGATATAATAGTACTATGAAAACATATAAAGAAAACTGAATTTTTACTTCTAAGCAAATGCCGGTGCTTGCATATTATCCCGGCGGTCCGCCAAGACGAACGATTTTTCGCCAAGATAAATGCTGGACAGATGAAATTATTGATACTTTGGAATACAATTTGCAACAGTTTTCCAGTACATTTGAAGAAAAAAATAGTCTAGCGGGAACGACTGCCGGCATAATACGTAAGTACCCAAACGCCTATCGTGATTTATCCCACTAAAACAAGGCTCCCAAAAATAGCACCAAAAAGGAACGATATCGAAACTGTACCATTAAAAGAAGTAATACCTTACAAAAATTACAGGTAATGATCTCAAGGATTACGAAATGAAAAGAAAGATTGCCATATTTAACTGCTTATCGCTTATTATACAGAAATGGGTTATACATGGATTCAACCGCAAAATGAAATTTCTCTTTTTATAATAATTTGATTCCTAGTTTAGGGTGCTGCTTTGCCAACGTGGCGATAAAAGGTTTAATGTGGTAACCTTGGCGACTTTTATTTGTGTTCTGGTAAACCTTATTTCAGCTCCAAGAGACAAAACGGGAAAACGCTCGAAAATGGCGATTTTTGAGAATGCACCAAGAAGCACCCTAAAGTAGGAATTAATCACTGAATTTATCCCTAAAATTAAGTAAAAATAATACAATTAATAGTTTTAATTACGTTGTTCAAGTAATTTGGAATCAAACAACAACGTGGATCGAAATAGCTTGCATATTTGCCACCAATGACGACTTTTTATTCTCTGGTGGTTCTTTGGCGATTTATGCGCGTAATCGATAATCATTTCCGGTACTTATCTATTATCCCGGCAGTCCGCCCAGACGAGCAGTTTTTCGCCAAGATAAATGACAGACACATAAAATTATTGATTGTTTGGAATATGATTGGCAACAGTTTGCCAGTACATTTGACAAAAAAATAGTTTGGCGGAAATGACCGCCGGGATAATACGTTAAGTACCTCATTTCCCATTATGGTTGCAATTAAAACAATTCTCAATGTATTCTGATAAAGAAAACACAATCTTTTGCAGATTGGTGTATTTAGCACCGTGAAATATTTCATTTTCCGGTGATGGCATGAATCCAATTTCTACCCTTGGGGGGCAAAAAAGTCGCCAAATTGGCAGCCGTTCCATGTTCTGCGATAGACCCGGTAAAAAATGCTTGAACAACAAAACTGGATGTGTTTTACTATATTTTGCAGAACTGCCGCCAAGGCTTAAATAAGGCTACAGTTCAACAAGAACACTCAACAAAAATTAGTTAGATTGTAAAATTAACAAAAAAAAAACTTCTTGAATAACACACATTAAGTATTACTTAACGGCAAAATGAACATGTCGGGCGTTACAAGAGGTCCACCCTTCCTCGGATGCTAAAAAGTTGAAGCATCGGAAAGAGTAGAAAGCCTGGAACTGAAAATGTTTTCAAATTCTTCAACATTTTTGCAACTGAAGAAGTCTATCGCCAGCATATAATCGGACCTTTTGTACAACCTGAAATGATCATTTTGCTGATAAGTAACATTTCATGTTTGTTATTTACAAATTTTTTATTAATTTTAAGCTGCAGTTTATCTCGTCATTAACATTATAAAAGAAAATTATTTATAAAAGAAATGGTTTAAAAACCGCTCTAATTTTGGTAAATCTATATTTTTTATAGAACCGCTGGGATGTTTATCAGCAATGGCAGACTTTTCATTCTTAAGAGATTTACGCATGCACATAATTCCGTAATTTCCCTTTTATGGTTGCTACTAGAAGACTTCTCCATACATTCTTATGTATAATCCTTGGCAGACTGGCGAATTTAGCACGGCGCGATATTTCATCTCGTCATGGTACAAAATATCCAAGCTGTGCCATTTTTTTTTTTTTTTTAACTTTTGCATCACGGATTAAAATGTAAATTTAAATAATAATTTTTAATAGCTTACTTTATTTGAATGCAGCAATTTTTTAATTAGTGAGTATTTGTATGAATGAAACTACTTCCAAGTGGTATATATAATTTAATCCTCACTTCCAAGTCAATATTTGTGGGTGTTTGAAAGAATTAAATTACTTCCATGTGGTATATCACATATCAAACTTCAGTTGCACGTGTAGATGATTTCAAGTTATAAAAGGCATGTATTTTACAGCCTTATTCTGCTAGCTACGAATTCTGTTCATTTGCATGTATAAACAGCTAATTAAACGTCAGAAACTCGACACAGCTACTAAACGGTCTGTTTATGATAATTGTCAAAAATATCGACGGATAATATGTAGCATTTGTTGAGGAAAAATAAACTATAACACTGCAGTTGGTCCACGAATTTGATTTGACTAATTATTTGATGACGATTATTACTGAGTTCATTACTGATTTTTTTTTAATGAGGCTGTTCTTACCACAAGCAAATTGAAACGCCAAAACGAATTACCATAAATATAAACGACCATAGCAGTGACGATACCGGATTGTACCCCTCCATTTTGCACGAGTTTCATTTATCGCATTAAATGGGAAATCTTAATAATCTCGGGTTGATCTCCTTTAGGGAACGGGTTAGTTGCACCGTGCGAAGGGAGACGAGGGCGAGTTGTACCGCCGATGAATTTAATCCGCGGGCGAGTTGCACCCGCCAAATGGAAGGAAGGGACACAATCATAGGGGAACCCTGCGGTCTCGCAGAGGGCCAGCGGTAGCATATTTTCGATGGGCCTCCTACAGCGATTTCCGGATCCAGCGATGTTCTTTTGGGTCTTGCAAAGGGCCAGCGGTAGCATATTTTGGAGGGGGGATGGAGCAAGATAAGGATTCATAATCTATGAGTGTACCGTGATTTCTTTCCTTGTTCCATAAAGCACTTCTTTGGAATTGAAATCTATATTAAAATCGCCTACCAGTACTGTTTAACAATTTTCGCCAGGAATAATCAAACTATACTTCACCTTTATAAATGCCATTTGGAAAGTGTTTCATAATCTATGAGTGTACCGTATTTGCCTTTTCTGCTCCATAAAACACTTCTTCGGAACTCAAATTCATATTAAAATCGCCTACCGAA
This sequence comes from Cheiracanthium punctorium, assembly GCA_038373885.1. NCBI lineage: Eukaryota > Metazoa > Arthropoda > Arachnida > Araneae > Cheiracanthiidae > Cheiracanthium > Cheiracanthium punctorium. The sequence goes on along the minus strand of JAWZYV010013341.1, from coordinate 283,339 downwards.
ACTGGTTTACAATCTCGGCCAGGCATTTTCTAACTGTACTCGTAATATATTTATAATAAATTGTCACATTTTGACACCAAACTTACTGATCCATTATCAAAAATTGCAAAGCTTGTGCGACTTTCAACATTTTATTAAAGCCCCCCCCCTCCCTCTCCACGTTATCTGACAAACACATTTGAAAAGATCTTCACCGTGACCAGGGCGTAGCCAGAAATTTTTCATGGGGGGGGGGGGGGGGGTTACGACTACTATAACTCATATATATGTATACTTGTGCGTGATAATGTAGTAAAGAATATACATTTTGTATGGCAAACATTTCTCATGGGGGGGGGGGGTTATGACCCCCATAACCCCCCCCTTGGCTATGCCCCTGACCGTGACAGTTCATATCTACAAAACCTGTCTACAAGTTCGTAAACAAAGTTCTGAGATTGAGGGAAATAGCACCCTAGGGCTAAAAAAAAAAAAAAAAAAAAAAAAAAAAAAAATCTAACGGGGTTCGGATCCCATCTCGCGGCTGTCGATCTAACGGTCTGGAGTTTTGGTAGGTTTTCCCCAGATGTAACGTTAATACGCATTAGAACCCCTTAGAAAGTCCTCCTGACAAGGTACCCCCCCCATCCTTGGCAGATCGCGCTGGAGCAGCGTTGCCATAAATCACACAAACAAACCCCTGATAACCTTGGTGGCCAGAGGCCCATTGAAATTAAACTGCGCAGAGTCGATTAAAAATTACTAATGATTATCACGCAAATTTACTTAAAAAAATATGTAAAAAAATATTAAAAAAACACGAGTTTTTGCATTTAGAAAGTGACAAAAATCTGATGTGGACACCACATGACTTCCTTGTACCTCCATTAAATCATAAATATTTTCGGTGCACTTCATCTAAACTCATTTTGTTTGAAAGAGATAAAATACGGCAATAATATTAAGTTCAGCGATTTCTATTTAATGTCTGAGATATTGCCAAGTTGGGTTCAGTTTGAAAGATTTGTTTTTCCTACTTGATTTGGCGATATTTCACAAAAGGCCGACAAGTTTGAGACAGTGTGCAAGATTTTGACGATAACCAAAGAATTCATTGACCACAGACTTTCAATGAATTGAATGTATCCATACACCTTAATGCATTTAAAATCTTTTGGGTGACCCGGTAAATAAATTACTCAGTTGACTGCATTAAAAAAAAAAAAAAAAAGATACGGTGTTAGATGTTGCAATAGTTCTACATACAAAATTTCAACATTCTAGGACTAATAGTTTTTGAGATAAGCTAGTTACATACATACGCACGTACGTACAGACGAGAGACGTCAGGAAAAAACTGGTCAAAATGGACTCGCGGTCGGTCAATATGGACTGTACATACATTTATTTATATGAACATGCGTACATGAGATGCATTGCAAAAACTCTTAAATTTAGAGGTGGGCCTTATACTTCGTACAAGGAAGTAATTCAAACGAATTCGCTAGCATTCCGCAAGCAACTCTATTCAGTTTTAGCCGAGCAGCACATTCTCTTATAATGCGCTTCCTCTGATAGGGAATTCTCCAGTGAATTAGGAAGAAAATTGTATCGTGTATTAAGGTAAAGCTACTCCAAGGCTATCTGCCTAAGGGGGAGTGCCTTGGCCGAAGGGCTTTTAAGGTGTTCTAACGTGGTTTCACGTTACATCTGGAAAAAACCGCCCCAAACTCCTAACTGTTAGACGACAGGCTCGAACCCGAAACCTTTCATACTTCAGCCATCTACCGTATTTAGTGTCTTTATCCACTCGGCCAAGGATGGGCCGACTAGACAGAAAAAGCGAGTCTCCCCCTTCCATAAAAAAAACCTTCTTAAACCTTCTAAAACTAAGCTTTGCCAGTATGATTCTGATATCAGCTCCTCTGGCAGTCATTTAAGGGGAACTCCTAGTAAGGAACATCCCCTATATCATGGGTGGCTAACCGGTGGCACGCGTGCCATTGATGGCACGCGACACAGTATTTAGGGCACGACACTGATCAAAATGGTTTGCATTTTGATTAAAAATAACAAAGTTCACTATGAAGTATCACGATCAAACGGTCACTAAGTCAAAATTATTTGACAGCACGTCTATGGCCTTATTAAGCATTTATTTAGAAAAAATGGCACGTTGATCTATAAAGGTTCGCCACCCCTGCCCTATATCATCTATCTTACAATCATCTGAACCATTTCATTTAGAAACTATTTTGTATAAAGTCTTGAAATTGGGTGAATAAGTACAAAAGTGATCATTTAATAAAATGACATAAATTAAAAACACGAATATAGCACCTGATTCATTTTATTTTTCGGTTGAAATATTTATATCAATCCATCATTCTCCAGATGGTGCCACTGCACAGGCATTAACGAAAGGGTTTCAAATGAAAAATGAAATACTATATTAGAAGCTACCTTAGCACTTCTAATTTATGTCATTTTATTAAATGATCATTTTCATACCTATTCGCCAAATTTCAAGGTTTCATACGAAATAGTTTCTAAATTAACTGCTCCAGATGATTATGACATAACGAGTATAGAGACTATGCCTTAGTAGGACTTCACCATAAACTATGAGAAAATCAAAGTTTTTCGTAAGCTTTATATGTAAAAGTAGTAATGATAATAATAATAATGTTGCATAAAGATTTCAGGATTCATCCACTGCACATACATGTAGATGCTGCATCTACATCAGAGTCTCGATTGTTCGAGTTTCCCATAAAACCGCCTTAGTGAAAAAATCAGCTTAGCTCACAGATAATGGCCAACACATAAAAAACAAGTGAAAGAATTATTTCGCCTCAAGAAATTCAAATACCTGGCGCACCGGAAGCCCCATCAGAAATCCCCCTCCCAAAGAAAATGAGTGGATTCTTCCCATAGATGCCCTCACAGGCATTTCTGTGCAGCGTTGACATGCTGCTTTGCCGATATTATAATTTAATAATATTGCTGCACGGAAACGAGTTAACGTGTTAATTAATACAAAAAAATGTTAACTATTATTTTCCGATACAATTAACCTATTCTAATCATTAGTAATGTAATAATGTGTAAGTGCATTTTTCATTTAAATATGCATTCATATCACAAAAATTGATTTGTTTCCATTTATTGGTTTATTAAATTTTATGATTTCGATAGTTCGAGGCGAGCCCGGTCCCGTCCATCTCGAATTATCGAGACTCTATATGTTACTATACAGTACATGTTTCATTTGATGACTGCCAAAGTAAAAGTAAAGAAGACTCTTAGAGGAAAACGGTAACCTTCCACTCATTTGAACTGTCGAAATATCGACTAATATTATAGCAGAACTCAGATTGTCCGTGACCCACAAAGATTTAAAAAGAAGAAAAAAAAAATAGCTTTCATAAACTGGAGTAAATATATTATGAAACTCTCTCACTCTCTCATGCACCCGATTTATTCCAAATGGACAGAAAAACCTTGACGTAACCGAGACATTCACCAAAAATGAATACTTGTGTACAACAGCAAATATTATACATATTTTTTTCCTTAAATATATTATTGTCATTTATATTTTCCTGCGTTAAACAGTATAGCCATAATCTTACTAATGTTTAGAAATAAAAGTAAATCCTTTTAGATGTATACTTTCCCTTATAGTCCGGGAGCCAGCGACAGATTTTTGCGACCAAAATCCTCTCAGCCCATAATTTCTCAGATGATTAAGACGGTTGTGTGTTGAAGCATGGTGATCGTCAGCTGCCGCACCATGGGTGGGTTGGGCGGCGGCCGCCTTCCAGACACGTAAAAAAAAATAAAAAAATTCAGTCATTTCCTCCCGGTTGAAAATTTCTGAAATAATAGTTGGCATAGTACTTGTTTGAAAAAAAAACCGTCAGCTAGCCAAGCGGCGGTGGATTATACGTCAGCTGCTCATACGAACATGTAAAAAAAATTTTTTTTTTTCAATGATTTCCTCCCGGTTGAAAATTTGACAGATGTTAGTTTACATTCTACTTTAAATAAAAAAAACAAGTCAGCTGGCTGTATGCCGGTGGAAAACCCGTCAGCTGGCACAGTGAAAGTGTGGCGCGGAAAGGTAGTGTGGCCGCAGCTAGCCTATTTCAATGCAACAGCTGACGGGTTTTTCCCCGGCATACGGCCAGCTGAATTTTTTTATTATGGCAAGAATTATGTCAGCTATTATTTGACAAATTTTCAACAGGGAGGAAATAACACACTTTATTTTATTGGACACAACGCGCTGATATCTTCAATAATCCTACTATTTTTCATAATTATGTATAGAAATATAAAAAAAAAAACAATCTGTGCTACTTTATAAACATGAAAACCACTGGTTTCCTCATTTTTAAGCGATTTTTTGGCATTTTCAGCTCCATTTTATTTCTCCGAGTCAAAAAAGTTTATCATTTGTGTGACAAAATTCGGCTCTGCAAGCGGAAAAGGACGTTATATTGACGTTATATCCGGCTTTGAAGGAAAAATTGTGATTCCTTCCTTTTAAATTGCTTTTCTAGATTACACAGTTTAATTTTTCTTCTCAAAAATAAATCGAGGATTTATAAGCGGACTTCGAGCCAAGCAAAGAAATCGTCTGCCTGTATATAAGAATGGCTATGTATACAAAATGAAATCTTTCGAATGCGAAAATTTTTCATGTTTTCAGAATAGCATAATTTGATAGTTTTGGGAATATAAAAATTAATATTTTGGAATTGGAGATATTTTGAAATAGTCAGTGGAAACAGATCGTCCAAACGTTTCGGAAGGATGGATCTTAAAAAGAGTGTCGAACTGCTTTAAATTACTTAATAAAATGTCGATTGTAAATCCGTTTTGCGTTTTTTGAAAAAAGGCTACTATAAATTGAAGTCGGAGGACTATAATTCGGAGGACTATGAGAGTGCCACAAGTGAAGATGAAACATTATAGTATTTAAGAATTATAATAATTATTTACTGTAAATAAAAAATATATTGATATATTTATATTCAAACTTAATTTTTGTTATTCGGTCGCTTGATTATTTCCTGATTATGTTTGCAACTCACCTGCAGGGCGCGTTGTGTCCAATAAAATAAAGTGCGTTATTTCCTCCCGGTTGAAAATTTGTCAAATAATAGTTGACATAATTCTTGCCATAATAAAAAAAATTCAGCTGGCCGTATGCCGGGGGAAAACACGTCAGCTGGGGCATTGAAATAAGCTAGCGGCGGCCACACTACCTTTCCGCGCCACACTATCACTGTGCCAGCTGACGGGTTTTCCACCGGCATACAGCCAGCTGACTTGTTTTTTTATTTAAAGTAGAATGTAAACAAACATCTGTCAAATTTTCAACCGGGAGGAAATCATTGAAAAAAAAATTTTTTTTACATGTTCGTATGAGCAGCTGACGTATAATCCACCGCCGCTTGGCCAGCTGACGGTTTTTTTTTCAAACAAGTACTATGCCAACTATTATTTCAGAAATTTTCAGCCGGGAGGAAATGACTGAATTTTTTTATTTTTTTTTACGTGTCTGGAGGGCGGCCGCCGCCCAACCCACCCATGGTGCGGCAGCTGACGATCACTAGGCTTCAACACACAACTATCTTAATCTTCTCACGAATTATCGGCCGGGAAGAAATAACTGACCAAAATCTGTCGCTGGCTCCCGGACTATTATCATAGTCGTTTATTTATTTATTTTCAGCATTATAAAACCATAATTACACGAACGCTTAAGCGCTGAAAATAAATGCGTATAGATGTACATTTTTTCTGCTAAATGTATTATTAGCACAAAATTGCTGTTGATTCGAAATATCGAAAATGTGTAATATTTATTGGATTTCACTTCTCAAATTTCAAAATATATTTTTAAAATATTTTTATTTTTTGAATTCCGAAGAATATGCTCTTAATATCTATTTACAATGAAGTTTGTTCTTAACAAACTGTACTAAACACCGAAATAAACGATAAACCTGTGCCTGTTACGAAACTTTTAGAAAAAATTCCTAAATATCTAAAATTTTGTAGAATGTATCGCTTTTCCAAACATTTTATAGTAAAATTCCACTTTTAATTTTTTTTTTAATTTCTTAAAAGGCACCGTTTTTTCTATTGCTTCAGTGTTAGTGCAGCTTAGAAGAAATCATCCTAAATTTTTTCGAACACCTGGTGTAAACAGTTCACAATGATCACACAAAGAAGTCACGTAACTTATCGGTTACAATGTGAGTAGTATGTGACATTCAGTGACCACAATGACCCTTTGCGACGTCACAGCGACTGTTGTGTGACCATCCGTGCTATTAGAGTAGTTCAACATAAAATGGTGCAACATTTCTATGAGGAAAGGTTCCTCCACCATTTGGCTTCACTGATGAGTTTAAACACTATGGTTGCAACATTCGTCCATAGAAAGGTTGCAGCTAATTTAGCATCATTTTTGGTGAAATATCGTGCTACTTCTAGTATATTTCACCTTCTGGGCGGGGGATCTCAGCCCACTACAGCACCTTCCTAGAGTACGCCAACCATATTGTTATATTGCTGCATGCTTCCTGCTATTTCATAGCAGTAAACTCCTGCTGGTAACATTTCTTCAGTTATCACAAATTTTGCGTTTGTGACCTTAATTTTGCACATCGGTGTATATGAGTTCCGTGCGAATTGGTCCATATTTACGGCAGTTAGAGTACGGACAGAAAAACCTGCATCATAAAAAAAATACTTTGCTGGAAAGGGTCATAAGGTTACTTAGAGTACCACAGATACTAATGCTCCCAGGTTTGTCCATGAACGGTCTAATCGTGTATAATCGGAGATCGCACGGATATATCCCAGACATCGGAAGTGACATGGATTGATAAATTAAAGGAGCACAATAAACTCTGGCAATAATATTGAACTCTCGCGTGTAAGACGGATTTGTTAAAAGATATGCTCGAAATGAGAACTTTCCTTATCTAACAAACGTTCGACTCGGGCTTAAACAGCTCGTTTACTTTGCTAATTGTGTAAACACGAAGAAGCTTTTATAATAAATATAAAAGTATAAAGGTTGGTAGAGGTTGAGGGCGCTAACGGATTGAAACGGAACGCGGTACTTTCTAATTATTTTGATCTAGATCCTTATTTGTATAAAAGTCTGTGTACAGTCAACACCTCCTAGATATAGAAAGCCTCACAACTCCGACGTCACCAAGCTTTCGACGCCACCATTTGGCCTACATGTAAAAGTTTTATTTTCGTAAAATAAAACTATTAAAAATTTCTGGTGAGTTTACGCATGAATAGCCATATTTTGATAATCTGGGATAAAATATATAATTTTACGACAAATGGCAGTTTTTAATCATGACTTATTAGATAGTATGATAGGGAAATAGATCATACTGGAAAAGTTTGTTTAAAAAAGGTAGATTAATTTTAATGTTTAATTTAAGATATTTTCTTATATTCCTTGCATTTACCAGAAATTTTTAATAGTTTTATTTTATGAAGATAAAACTTTTAATCGTAGGCTTAATGATAACGTCAAAGCTTGTTTTAAGGCTTTCTATATCTAGGAGGCGTTGGTACAGTAGACCCCCTATAACACGGATTCATACAAGACGGATTCCTATTACACGGCGGGAAAATTGCGATCTTTTTCCTATAATACGTCAAGAAAGACTCGTTTAATACGTTGAACTAAGGGGACAGATGTTCCAGTATTACCTGTTAACACTACTGATCCTGTTCATGTGTTTTTGGACTCGTGGTTTTGAGCAATTTCATATCATTTAAACTTGGTCACAGTAAGACATTCAAAGCGATCCAAGGGGGAGGGCGCAGGTGGCGCGCCCCCTTCGAGAAACGTTACGACTACTGCAACTCACATACCGGGTAGTCCAAAAGTCAGGACAAACTCTAAAAATTCATTAAAAAAGAGTAAATAATGATAGAAAATTGCGGTTTGCACAAATAGGTTTAGGGTATGATGAATTTTTTTTTAATGACAAGAAAGTTTGTAGTTCCAAAGTTACCGGTAGGTGGCGCTGACATGCACAATGGGAACCAAATTTCCAATTACAAAAAATCCGAAATCTCTGTAATGCTTTCTACGCAAACTGCAATTCTTTTTATCATTATTTGTTCTTTTTCAATGAATTTTTAAACTTTGTTGCACCCAGGATGCATCAAACGTTAGTGAAAAGTTCAAAAACCCAGGATGCATCAAAAGCTAGTGAACAGTTTAAAAATTCATTAAAAAAGAACAAATAATGATAAAAAATTGCAGTTTGCATAGAAAGCATTACAGAGATTTCGGATTTTTTTAACTTGGAAATTTGGTTCCCATTGTGCATGTCAGCGCCAGCTACCGGTAACATTTGGAACTACAAACTTTCTTGTCATTTAAAAAAAAAATCCCATCATACCCTAAACCTATTTGTGCAAACCGCAATTTTCTATCATTATTTGCTCTTTTTTAATAAATTTTTAAAGTTTGTCCTGACTTTTGGATCACCCGGTATATACATACATGTGTGTGATAAGGAAGTGAAGAATATACATTTTGTATGGCAAAAAAATTCCTCATGGGGGGGGGGGGTTATTACCCCCCCAAACCCCCCCCCTTGGCCTCCTCTGACGACTTTGGTTATAGTACACTTAAAAAATTCTGGACGGCAGAGGGGATGTTCTTCGATTATCTATTTTGTGTTCGAGTATAGAGAAAGAGATTATAAAGCACCGGTTCCGAAATACAGGCGAATTGCCACCAGGCAAGTATTGCAAGTGTCTAGACCAGGGGCGTAGCCAAGGGGGGCGGGGGATTAGGGGTGTCATAACCCTCCCATGAGGAATTTTTTGCCATACAAAATGTATATTCTTCACTACATTGTCAAACCCACGTATACATATATATGAGTTGTAGTAGTCGTAACCCACCCCCCAATGAAAAATTTCTGGCTACGCCCCTGGTCTAGACTAACATAATTATGCTAACAAGAAGGGGGTGTGGATAATTTTTTTTTTCATTTCTGTAAAGAATTCTAATCTTTAAAGCATTTGCTAGCAAAATCAGGGCAACTTTTGAAAATGAATCAAAAGTTGATATTTCGCTCTTGACCTTGGATCAAAAGCGTAGTCAAGGAGGGAGATAGGGGGGTCGTAACCCCCCATGAGGAATTTTTGCCATACAAAATGTATAGTCTTCACTCCCTTATCACACACACACGCATATATATGTGAGTTAAAGTAGTCGTACCCCCCCGTGAAAAATTTCTGGCTACGCCACTGCCTTGGACGATTTCATTTTAAATTCCCAATGCAATATCATAGGTTAAAAGCAACAGCATCTTTTTCGAGCTGAAATGGAAAATGTACATTATTTCCATAAATAGAATTACCATATTTACCCGCGTATAAGTCGAGAAATTTTGGACCATATTTACCAAGGCTTTAAAGTGGGGGGGGGTTGGCTTATACGAGGGTCCTTAATTTTTAATTTCTTTTTTTTTTTTTTAAATCACAAGTACAATCACAAGTAGACAAAAATGCCCTTTTAAAAGACAATTGTTCTCTTCCCGCATTCCATCACACAATGACGTCGTTTAAGGTGGATTTTCATACCAGCAAGAATGTAGCGATATAAAGATTGAAAACGTGCATCATGTTGTTGTGGGATTAAGGCCAATTAGCTACACGTGGGCTCTAGGCCGAAGGGTGGGGTGCCACCCGTGGAGGTGGTCTTTCTAAGGGATCCTAACCCAATACGTGTAATCATGACGAGCCGATGACGACGAAAGAATTTTGTGAATTGTTAAGCGAGTCTGATACTGAATCGGATCTTAAATCAGTTTAAATTTGTACATTAGTACTTTACCATATCATACTATCAGTAGTGTCATGTTAGTGTTATTCATTACTATCAGTTTAATTTTGTATACTACGTTTGTATATTATTATTATTGTATATTTAGTACTTTCTTTTTTTTCAGGTGATTTTGAATAAATGCATTTTTTAAAAAATCCAAATTTATTGATCAGGAAAGTGGGGGTCGTCTTATACGCAGGATCGACGTATACGCGGCTAAATAAGGTAATTATAATTAATTTACTTGATAAATATTTCTATAACCATAAATGCAATGAATTGTGCTTGATTTACGTAATAAACTTTCAGTATTTGTTTAATATATAATTTTTTTTTGTTCAACATATAGGAGGAAACATCGGTTATAGTGAACTTCAAATAGTAAACGAAATTTGTTGATCCCCAGAGGTTCACTATAACCGGATTTGATTATATTGTTACGAATTTTCGAGGCAGCCCGCTGTTCTGGGGCTTAAAATAGTTTAAAATTCGTATTCTACGCTTCAAATAGATAAATTTTGCTTTTTGTTGCATCAAAATCGGTCAACTAGAACCGGAGATACGGAAGTTTCGGTTTCCCATTCAAATATATGGGGTTTCTAGAAAACTCGAGAAATGTTGGTCCTAGGGCTTCAATCTCTTCACTTTTGGTGACTTAATTTTGCACCAAATTTGGCGATATTTCGCCAAGCTTGGCGACATCTTGGTCATTTGGCGCGATTTTCCCAATGGGTCCTGAAAGTTGGTTTTCCTGCATTAAAAACGCATAAAAACCTAACATTTCTCTTCTATGACGTAATCAAAAGTCACGCTTTATGTAGAATCCTCGAGAAATAGACTTTTTTTGGAAGCTGCTCGCAGCTTCTGCCTCGGCTATATATAGAACCGCGCGCTGCCCCGATAGTTCAGTGTGAGTAGGCACCGTATTGTGAACAGAGCTCTCTAAGAGAGTCAGCTTGCTTTGCGGATTGATAGTGCTATAGAAGCTGTGTTTTGGCTTGCTTTCCGAAACTGTTTTTAAAGTTCTGTGTGCAAATTCTTCATTGCTGTGTCTTAAGGGATTGTGTACGATATCCCTTGAATATTTTCACTGAGTTTTTGTCTGTGAAAGTGACTTATTTTGTGTGAGAAATACAACATTTGTGAGAGCTTCAGATCTAAGCGGACTGTCAAAAGCACATTACTGTTTAATTGTGCTTGTGAATTTTGTACAGCTGATTGTTCCACGAAGTTCAAGAAGCAATAAAGATGTGTTCCATCCTGACCAGTGGTATTTTTACTACAACTGTCTACCCCAACTGGACTTTAGAACGACGAACCATGAAACAAGCAGAGTAGTTCCGCAACAATAGATTTAATGATATTATGTTTGCTGGTATCTTCAGACGGTTAAGTGAGATTCAAATTCATAGCCACAGCTTCGAATGGCTGGAAGCAGATCAGTTGCAAAAAGCAGAGGGCCGAACCGTGTGTGTATGCCTAGGGTTCCCACTGATCTATGAGACGTATGAGGGAGTTGTCGGAGGTGTATTAAGAGAACGTTCCCTCGGCCGCTTACGTGACGTATAGTGTATTAAAAGTATCCATTAAGTACGCTGAGGACTTAAAAGAACAGGAAGACGACTCGAATTCAGAAAAAGCTACATTTATTGGAGGTAACAGCAAAACAGTCTTAAAGGAAATAACTTCAATTACGTACGGTACATTGCATTAGTAGAAAATAACACCAAGAACATATCTAATCGTTCCGGCCACACAGCATGCCGGAGTTCCATAAAATAACGAACACAACCTCCTCTGACGGAGAGTAATCAAGAAGTGTACTAAAATCTTCTTACAAAGCTGCCAGCTCTTTACAGGTTGGCGAGTAAAAAATGAGCACTCATAAGCCACTGCCCCACGTGACAACCACCGTCCGGTAAGCGTAAACAATATAAAAATTTGAAAATAACGGATTAAATGATTATCGCCAAGACAGTAGTGCCAGAATTTGGCGAATGCCAATACATAAGTCTACAACCCCGTGAGAAAGCAAAGGCGTACGACCGGAAGGCACCAAGAATTTACACAGCATATGCTAAAGCGAAATTAATTTAGAAGGTGATCCCCGAAAAACCCAGACATACCGTCGCGAAAGAAAGAACATTTTATCGAGCCGAAAAACAAAGTGGAGAGAGAGATTAATACGGAAAACAAAATTTTGATTTAGAAAGACAAAACATAGGAACATTATTTTAAGACGCGAAAAATATGTGAACTTCGTCACAAGACGAAGTGTTGACAGCTGAAGAAGGCCGAAGATTGTTTTCGGTCGAAACGATTATCCAACCCTTTTTATGTGTGTTTTTTACACAAAGTTTTTTATTTCATTTCACATTATTGTTACCATTAGATTCCACCTCTCCATATGTATTTAATTTATGCATAATTCTTGTCAGACTGGTGTACTTAGCACCGCAAAACACCTCATGTCGCCGTGGTGGTAAATATCCTAGCGGTACTAATTTAAATATCCATGTATCCACACTCTAGCAATACCTTATAAATCCGCCATGGTTCAGTCTCGTGAAAAACGTCAAACTGTTAATCTCGAGGAGCTATTTAGAATCACTTTACCGTGTAGTTGAGGCAGTTAATCCGGTTATTTCGCACAGTAGTTTTCAAGCGGTTTAGTATTTAAACTTACATTGACGTTGAAAATTTTAAATCCTAAAAATAAATGCCAAAATTAAAAAAGTAAATGGAAATTTTTTTATAAATCCCGCTTTTTCAAACGAATTTTGTAACTTTAAAAATTAAGAACACTTTCAGCAGCGTTAAAACATTTCAGTTTTTAAATCTAAGCAATCGGATTAAAATACCACTTATAATAATAATCGTGAATTTCTTTAGTTTATTTCTATTGTAAGTTTTAATCAAAATATCGTTTCCTTGTTTTAAAAAAATCTGATGTGTCCAACACATGACTTCCTTGCACGTCTATTAATTCAAAAATGTTTTTTACGCACTTCCTCTAAACTTATTTGTTTGAAAGAGATAAAATATAAATAATAGTAAGGTATAGCGATTTCTAGCCAAATATTTCGATATCGCCAAGCTGAGTTCAATTTGAAAGATTTCCTTCTGACACTTTATTTGGCGATATTTCACCAAAAGCCGACAAACTTGAGATAGTTTGCGAGATTTTGGGGATAGCCAAAGTAGTCATTGACCACTGACTTTCAATGAATTTAATGCATCCATACACCTTAATGTATTTAAAGTCATTTGGCTCACCCTGTAAATAAATTCCCAGTCGATTGCTGTCAAAAAAGATATTGAAAACAGTTAGATATTATATTATATTTCTAAATACAAAAGTTCAAAATTCTACGGGTTAAAGTTTTAGAGTTATACAAAATACGAAATAATTTTTGGCGCCAAATTTGGCGATATTTCGGCGAAACTCGTCAATGTCGACGACATTTGGCGAGATTTTAAGCATGGACCAACAATGACAGATTATCGCCAAATTTGGCGATATTTCGCCAAAACTCGCCAAGAACGATGACAAATGGCGATACTTTGGGCATGGACCAAATGACTGACTATCGCCAAATTTGGCGACATTTCGGCAAAACTCGCCAAGGTCGAGGACAGACAGCGAGATTTTGGGCATATACCAAACAATGACTATCTACAGTTGTATTATATTGAAGATGTCCATAGACATTAAAGTACTGAAATTCTTTTTGGTGGTCCTGTAAAGAAACTCCAGTAGATTGGAACCAAAAATCGAGATGCACAACTAGATGTTACAACAATCTTACATATGAAATTTCATAATAGTTTTTGAGATTTGAGAGTTAAATATGCACACACGTATACCAAAAGTCGCCAATCTTGGCGACTTTTGGCATAGTTCTTGAGGGAGGCACGTGACCGTGGTTCAACCATTACCTAACTTATGTTGTAGGACGGTATTGTGCTTGAAATGGATGAATGCCCCTAAAATTGCCATTGACCGTAATGTATTGAAAATCTTTTGAGTGTTCCTGTAGCAGAACTGTAAATGATAAAGACACTTTTTTTAATGGAGAAATTCATTTTCTAACTCTTTACAGCATATATCACTTCTGAGTCGTTTGAAATAGCCCAATACCTCTAAAAAACGCTTTGATGAATTTCGGCCAATAGAGCGTAATGCATTTCGAATCTTTTGGGCGGTCCTGTACATAAACTATTCAGTCGAATGGAACCGAAAGGGGAGGTGCACAACTAAATGTTACAACAATCCTAAATATAAAGTTTCAACATTCAACGCCTAACAGTTTTTGAGATATGCGAGTTTAATGAATTTCGGCCCATTGAGTGTAATGTATTTCGAATGTTTTGGGCAGTCCTGTAGATAAACTATCCAGTCGAATGGAACCAAAAGGGGAGGTGCACAACTAGATGTTACAACTATCCAAAATATGAAGTTTCGACATTCTACGCCTAATAGCTTTTGAGTTAGGCGAGTTTAATGAATTTCGGCCCATAGAGCGTAATGTATTTCGAATCTTTTGGGCGGTCCTGTACATAAACTATCGATTCGATTGCCACCAAAAGGGGAGGTGCACAACTAGATCATAGAACAATCCTAAATATCAAATCTCAACATTCTACGACCCATAGTTTTTGAGATATGCGAGTTACATACATACGTACGTACGTACAGACGGCATGGAAAAACTGGCCACAGTAGACTCGCCACTGGTCAAAATGAGTTGCAGACGCGTTAATATGATCGTGCATGCTAGCCTACGATGAGATGCATCGAAAAAATTTTTTGAATTAAATTTAGAGGTAGTCAAAATCGGGTTTTATGTCGAAATTTGGCCCCCAAAATTTTTCGGGATCACATTACTTCCTTATACTACGTACAAGGAAGTAAAAAATCTGATGTGTCCAACACATGACTTCCTTGCACGTCTGTTAAATCAAAAATGTTTTTTACGCACTTCCTCTAAACTTATTTGTTTGAAAGATATAAAATATCAATAATAGTAAGATATAGCGATTTCTAGCCAAACATTTCGATATCGCCAAGCTGAGTTCAATTTGAAAGATTTCTTTCTGACACTTTATTTGGCGATATTTCACCAAAAGCCGACAAACTTGAAATAGTTTGCGAGATTTTGAGGATAGCCAAAGTAGTCATTGACCACAGACTTTCAATGAATTGAATGCATCCATACACCTTAATGTATTTAAAGTCAATTGGCTCACCCTGTAAATAAATTCCCAGTCGATTGCTGTCAAAAAAGATATTGAAAACCGTTAGATATTATAATATAGTTCTAAATACAAAAGTTCAAAATTCTACGGGTTAAAGTTTTAGAGTTATACAAAATACGAAATAATTTTTGGCGCCAAATTTCGCGATATTTCGGCGAAACTCGTCAATGTCGACGACATTTGGCGAGATATTAAGCATGGACCAACAATGACAGATTATCGCCAAATTTGGCGATATTTCGCCAAAACTCGCCAAGAACGATGACAAATGGCGATACTTTGGGCATGGACCAAATGACTGACTATCGCCAAATTTGGCGACATTTCGGCAAAACTCGCCAAGGTCGAGGATAGACGGCGAGATTTTGGGCATGTACCAAACAATGACTGTCTACAATTGTATTACATTGAAGATGTCCATAGACATTAAAGTACTGAAATTCTTTTCGGTGGTCCTGTAAATAAACTCTCCAGTAGATTTTAACCAAAAATCGAGATGCACAACTAGATGTTACAACAATCTTATATATGAAATTTCATAATAGTTTTTGAGATTTGAGAGTTAAATATGCACACACGTACACAAAAAAGTCGCCAAGCTTGGCGACTTTTGGCATAGTTCTTGAGGGAGGCACGTGACCGTGGTCGGACCATTACCTAACTTATGTGGTAGGACGGTATTGTGCTTGAAATGGATGAATCTCCTAAAATTGCCATTGACCGTAATGTATTGGAAATCTTTTGAGTGTTCCTGTAGCAGAACTGTAAATGATAAAGACACTTTTTTTAATGGAGAAATTCATTTTCTAACTCTTTACAGCATATATCACTTCTGAGTCGTTTGAAATAGCCCAATACCTCTAAAAAACGCTTTGATGAATTTCGGCCCATAGAGCGTAATGTATTTCGAATCTTTTAGGCGGTTCTGTAGATAAACTATCCAGTCGAATGGAACCGAAAGGGGAGGTGCACAACTAGATGTTACAACAATCCTAAATATAAAGTTTCGACATTCTACGCCTAATAGTTTTTGAGATATGCGAGTTTAATGAATTTCGGCCCATAGAGCGTAATGTATTTCGAATCTTTTGGGCGGTCCTGTACATAAACTATTCATTCGATTACGACCAAAAGGGGAGGTGCACAACTAGATCATAGAACAATCCTAAATATCAAATCTCAACATTCTACGACCCATAGTTTTTGAGATATGCGAGTTACATACATACGTACGTACGTACAGACGGCATGGAAAAACTGACCACAATAAACTCGCCGCTGGTCAAAATGAGTTGCAGACGCGTTAATATGATCGTGCATGCTAGCCTACGATGAGATGCATCGAAAAAATTCTTTAAATTAAATTTAGAGGTAGTCAAAATCGGATTTTTTGTCGAAATTTGGCCCCCAAAATTTTTCGGGATCACATTACTTCCTTATACTACGTACAAGGAAGTAAAAAGAGTGGTAATAAATTCCGTTTAGATCGTGGCATACTTTTTACATATTTACAGTACGGAAAACTTTTCAAAAAAAGTTTCTGATGTATCTTAAAGCACTTGACGTCGCAGAAGTAGATCTCACCTGCGATTTGAAAAACCGGAGCCCCGTTTAAAAACTATCGATAGGTTGAAAAAAAAAAATACAGTTTTTCTAATCCTTTCTGTGACAACCTAGCGTAAAATCTCGTATTGTGACTGGCATATAATGTTCACGCTGATTCGAATAAATTCTAGGCATTACATTACATTAAAATTCTTTAAAAAATCTGTTTTTTTATTTTTGTTTTTGTTTTAAAAGAGGGCAAAATTAATGTTTCATCATTTGTCAAAATATCAAAAAGGTATGACGGACAGAATTCAAAATGCGACAGTTTAAAAAATATTTTACGAAGATTTTCGTCCTAAGTGATCTATAGTTAAAAAATTCTTTAAAATCTTCAAATTATCTTACATATTCAGAAACAACTGTTTTAAAAAAAAATTATCCTCTAGCAGATGATGCAAATGCCGTTTTGCTGCAATCGTAATTACCGCCGCTATTATGCATTAGGTACGAAAAAATGCAAGAAATCGCATAAAAGATAAAATACAAAAATTTCTAATTCGAACTTTGAAAAAAACCTCTTCGAGGTGCAAAACTTCATGTTTAGAACTTCCTGTGTGCCAAAAAGGGCAATTCTACATGCAACCGTTTCTCCGTAAAGCCGCAGACAGACAAACAGACATCTTCTTTTATAATAAGTAGAAATTTTCCAAAGTTCGTATGATTGGTAAAGAGCCAAAATGATTTTTTTACGTATCTCGCGTGATAAATAAAATTTTAAAAATTTTAAAAATTATATCCACACCTGTAAATATCCTGAGGTGAAATACAACACTCGTGGGCGGCCATCTTTCATCAAAGAAAAAAAAAAATCTTATTTAGAAATGTCTTGCTTAACAAATATAAATCCTGTGTTTAGGCATAGCTTGTTTAGAGTTAAAATCTTTGCTCATTTGCTTGAATTTTATGCAAACAAACGGCATTTCTTTTCGGAGTAAATTCGTGCTTTCTGGATCCTACCCAGCTCGTTTCTATATTTCTAATCAAAATATAAGTTCAATAAATTATCCTTTGCAGAATTTGTTTGAGAGACTAGGCAAGGCAGCCTTCGAAACGTAAATCGTTGTTAACCCTTTGAGGCGCAACCCTTTCCCAATGCTGAAAAAAAGGGCAGCCGTTGCCATCGCTCGACTTAACGACCAGCAAGATGACGGACGATCGAAACGTTCATCGCGTGCCACTGATCTAGAGACCCTTTTATGACGACAGGCGATGCGATGTCGAGCGATGAAGTCGAGCGATGGCAACGGCTGCCCTTTTTTTCAGCATTGGGCAATCTATCGAGCTGTTTTCGCATTCTTCCATTTTTCAGCAGATGTCAGTGCTGTTAAAAAATATCGTGACCCCTTTTCGACGGGAAATGACGTGCTAAAAAGTAAAGGATTCTAGTGGAGCTATGTCAGCCGCAACTATTTTTTATAGAAATCCAATCTATTCTTCGTGACTGGCAACAGTCAAAACGTCAGAGTTTGGTGTTCCCAGAGCGGGAACACTGCGCGTTAAAGGGTTAAGTGAATTAATTCATTTCCACAGACACGATCCTTCCACTACATGTTCCGATTTCCTCTCTTTTCCATATTGCGCAGCGTAAATAACGGGGAAGAAAAAAAAGAAATTCAGGGTAACAGCAATCGAGTATCTTTTTTTGGTACTTCATATACTTCTGCCGCTGATGACAGAGACGCCCTGATTGAGATTTCCTCATCATTAGTTCGCGATGAGACGGTGTAATAATGCATGCTCGGCTTTCAATGGGTCGTTTTCGGCTTCACCGTTCGACGATATCGAACTGAAATACTTTGCATTTCTGTTTTATTTGAACGATGTCTGCCTTTCTCGGTTACCGTCACATTTCCCTTTGATTTACAGTTATTCCTCTTCAACCGCGAATTAACCCTTTGAAGTGCAACCATTTCCCAATGCTGAAAAAAAAAAGGGGGGCAGCCGTTGCCATCGCTCGATTTAACTACCATCAACATGCCGGTGGATCGAATCGTTCATCGCGTGCCACAGATCTAGGGGCTATTTCTGAGACAGCTGGTAGCTAAATCGAGCCATGGCAACGGCTGCCCTTTTTTCAGCATTGGGCAGTCTGTCCAGTTGTTCTTCTATATAAATCGTTATTATGGTTGCTGAAAAATCATAGTGCTCAGAAATCGCCAAGGGTAGCTCATGCATTAAACAAAATACTTTTGAATTTTTAAATTTGCTAATTTTTTTTAATTTGCTTGGTAACCTAATTAGGATTTCTAATGTATTTTTAAAGTGACATCAGAACGACGTCATTTCATTTATGATACACCATTTTGTTTACAGTTAGGTCGATCTCCAGCAGATGGTATATCACATGATCACTATTTTAGAAAATCGGAAATTGGGAAAGCTTTCTGAAGGTGAAAATTATCAAAAAATCGGAAAAAAATCGTGGAAAGATTGAATTTGCAGAATTTTAAAGTTGAATACGGACTATTCTATGTTGTTTTACGTGTGTGTACAAAATTTCAAGCCGATCGGTCGCACAGTGTGGAAGGAGTTCAAACAAACAAACTTTCACATTTATATAATAAATGTTTAAGGAGGGGTGTGATGCATTTTTTCATAGTACTTCACGATTCATACAGGGACGCACTCACTTAACCCTTTGAATGATTCGATGGACCGCCATCTTCCTGAAATTTAAATCGAGCAACCGCTACGGCTGCCCGTTTTTTCAGCATTGCGCAGTTTATCCAGTTCACTGCAAATTCCCAGCACACATTGGGAACACATTTGGAACACATTTATTGGAAAAAAGTGTTCCAGTTACCTAAAAGTGTTCTGAAATGCGTTCCGAATGTGATCCTTTATAAAGGAAATGTTCCGAAAGTGTTCTGAAAATGTTCTGAAAGTGTTATGCTTAGGATATTTGTTAATCTAAACTTAGGAACACATTTGAGAACAGATTGGGAACACCTTAAGAATAGATTGGGAACACATATTAGGAGCACATTTGAGTACAGATTGGGAACACTGGTGAAATCATTGCTTTCTTTGTTACAACGATATTGCTATGAGCGAGTAACCTGAACGGTATAGCATTGGCCTCGAGATCGGGAGGTCCGGGGTTCGAATCCCGCTGCCGGTAAGTGAGAAAAAATAAAATCCAAGTCCACAAATTAATTCTAAAATTCAATAACAAATGACAGCACTAAATTATAGGAACGAACTAAAATTCAATAATTCATTAAAATCAGTTCCAAACTCTAAAAAATTCCAAAACTAAAAAGTAGTTCCTAAACATAACACCAGATTGCAGCACTAAAATTTCAATAACAAATGGCAGCATTAAAATTAATTAATTAATAATTAAATGAAATAACTAAAATGTCCCAATCGAAACATAGCAGACTCCAAATCCAGAAAAAATACAACTCAACCATCCAGGATGGAAACAACTTAACTCCGCCAATTGCGGCCGCGTCCCTTGATGACGTCACTTCCACCGCACCTGTTCTTACTTTTTAGAAAGTGTTCTCAAATCTAATCTTAAAAGCATTCCTTAAAGTGTGCTAAAAAGGATGACAAAATAAGTGTCCTAAAAAGTATTCTGAAATGGGTTCCAAACTGTGTTCTCAAATGTGTTCCAAAAAGTGTTCTCAAAAAGGGGACAAAATAAGTGTTCCAAAAAGTGCTCTGAAATGGGTTCCAAAAAGTGTTCTACAATGTGTTCCCAAAAAGTGTTCTCAAAAAGGGGACAAATAAGTGTTCCGAAGTGTGTTCCAAAAAGTGTTCTGAAATGAGTTCCAAAAAGTGCTCTGAAATGTGCTCTTAAAAGTGTTCTCAAAAAGGGGACAAAGTAAGTGTTCCAAAAAGTGTTCTAAAATGTGTTCAAAGATTTGCAGTGTTGTTCTTCTATATTCCATCGTATTCCAGTTTTCAGCAGATGTCTGTGCTGTTAAAAATAATCCTGACAATTTTACAAATAATCGACCATTTTTACGGGAAATGACGAGCTAAAAAGTAAAGGATTTTCGTGTAACTATGTAACTCTCGAGTATTTTTATAGAAATGAAATTTATTCTTCGCGACTGACAACAGTCAAAACGACAGTTTTGTGTTCTCACGGTGAGGACACCGAGCGTTAAAGGGTTAAGCCTTTTCAGTTTGTTTGTTTTGTGTTTCGGCAACCCTACACGAGGGGCACCAGATTACGGGGGAGAGTGCCTCGCTCGAAGGGTACTTTTTAAGGAGTTCTACGTATTCACTTTACATTTGGAGAAAACGGACCAAAACTCCAGCCGTTAGATCGACAGCCACGCTGAACCTTCACATTTCAGCCGTTCACCATGTTCAGGGCCTTATCCACTCGGCCATGGTGGGGTCTTACCCTTTTCAGATCCTGCGTCTACCATTGAGGACATAGCAATTACCAATAAAATCGTACTGGATGGATGTCCTAATTTGAGCACCTAAAGAAAAAACCAATTTTCCTCGAAAATTGAATAATCGGATTTTTTTTTACAAATTTAATCTGCATTATCAAAAGTAAAATTATTTTGTTGAAATTATTTAATCGGGTTTGAAAGCGCTGGATGCTGTTTCGGATTTGTGCATAATGCACTAATTATGATTTATGTCATGCAGCTATATATATTCATTGGGAAGGGCTGGGATTGTACATCATGCATCATACATTTGAGTACGGTGTATGATTATGCACAAAGAATGTAAATAAAATTCGGATGACAAAAGGTAGGGCTCTTCCGTATATTTATACATTGTACAGTGCGCCCACATCAGCCAAAGACATAATAACGTCCGTAGAAAGTCACTAATTTAAAAAAATCTGGAGTGACTCCACTCGACTTTCCGAACACTTACGATTAAGATCATTACGAAGCACTTAAATAAATTTTAATCGATGAATAATTCAAACATATATACCAAATTGAAACTCAATCGAATGCACCGTTTAAACGCTTGCGCACTTTCAAGAATTTCTCCCCATATGCCATTATGCCATAACATAAAAGAAAGTTTTGTCGTAGCCCTTTAGGAGAACTATAAGTCCTATACACACCAAAATCAATACCGGTCTTGCAACGGTGGTTTATAACATGTATACCCAATTTGAGCTCAATCGAATCTACCGTTTAAACGCTAGCGCACTTTCAAGAAATTCCCCCCATAGGCCATAATGTAAAAGAAATCTTTGTCGTAGCCCTGTAGAAAAACTATAAGTCCTATACACACCAAAATCAATACCGGTCTTGCAACGGTGGTTTATAACATATATACCCAATTTGAGCTCAATCGAATCTACCGTTTAAACGCTAGCGCACTTTCAAGAAATTCCCCCCATAGGCCATAATGTAAAAGAAATCTTTGTCGTAGCCCTGTAGAAAAACTATAAGTCCTATACACACCAAAATCAATACCGGTCTTGCGACGGTGGTTTATGACATATATATCCAATTTGAGCTCAATCGAATGCTCCGTTCAGGAGCTATCGTGTTCACTCACATACACACAAACACACATACACACACACACACATACATACATACATCTCGTAAAAATAGCATAAATGGATTCAGAAGCCCTCAAAACGTGTAAAAACACCAAAATCTCGAAGTCGAATTTTTTCATGATTACAATACTTTCCTTACATGGTACATGTTCGGAAAGTAAAAAAAAAGGAAAAATTATCACGTCACAAATTTAAAAAAGAAAGAAAAATTATTTAAATTGAAGCAAGAAAAATACATGAAGTCGAGCGCATTGATTACGAAACACTTTCCAACACAACCTAATTTGTATATAACCTTAACCAACAATTAACCTTTTAGACGACAATAAATGAAAAGGTTCAAGCAAAAAAGAACTTGAACCCTAAAGAACTATTTTTTAATCGCAGCCGATCAACTCCGAACATGATCCGACGCGCTGTGAGGGGAGAGAGCGCCACCCTCAACTTTTCTTAACCCTTTCAAACCTGATTAAATAATTTCTTTTTTGAATTAAACAGTTGTTCTTTAATTATATAAATTAAATTTGTAATTTAAAAAAATGAAATTAAAAATCCTGATTTTTTTTTTTTAATTTTCACGGAAAATGGGTGCTTTCCTATCCTGTACAAACGATAGAACTGGAAGTTTTTCTGAAAGAGTTTTTAAAAAAAAAACAATTATTTAAAAACATTTCTGCCATGATTTGACGTTTCTTCTCATGAATATGTTATGTACACGCCATCTTCAACCAAGGTAGTATCTAAGGGGCGCCGGGGATGGACCCCGACAGGAACGCAAAATCAGCTGGATCACAAAAGAATTTAATCGAGTTTTACTATTTTCTATTCGCTTTTTCAAAATAGCACATCTCTGAAGGAGGTTAGGTAAAATTTTATTAGTGATTATGGGGGATAAAAAGAATTATTAAGATGTTCCTCAAGGTGTAGAGGGGCTCAATTTGGATTTTTCTGGTAGGGGCGCAAAATCTCGTAGCTTCGCTCCTGCCCCAACCCAAAATTTTCGCTACGCTTACGGTGCTGATGGGCACTGAATTCCTGTTTACTTTGTGCGGGCAATCTCTATTATTAACCTTGCGCCTTACACAATCGCGCGCCGAGGAGAACATTCTAAATAGTTTAAATTTGTGCCGTACTCTAGCTAGACGACTGCATTGATCGATATCGTCTGCCGTTACAGCTGCACGATTTTCTCCTTTATCCGCTTTAGGTGCTGCCATCTGTGGGAAGAGAGCAATCCCCTTGGAATGTTACGTCATCCTCGACGAGGGAAGGGCGCGCGTGGTTGGAAAACTGGAGTAAAAAAGCGGAGGGAACGGAAATAATCGAACTGTTCGAAGGATTCGGTCGTGCCTCGTCGTATTTATAAACAGAAGGTCTTTTGGGAATTCGACAGCTGATAAGATTTGAGAAATAAATGAAAAAATAAATAAATAAATCTCCCCCTGGATATAAGAAGTGTGGAACATCGTCTGCTTCGCTTTACGTCCTTGGGCCTGAGTGTGTGGTGTAAAAGAACTCACACAAGGTGAAAATCGCAACGCATTTAATCTGCGCCTTGGTCCCGCTGAGTGACAAAAGAAGTTTGTCCGCCGCATCCGACGAACAGCTGACTGCTGCACTCTGCTGACGTCTCTCTCAACTCTGCTCTCTCCCTCTCTCTCGCTCTTTCTCTTCCTATCCAGGCGACGGAGATCGGATCGAGGAAGCTGCTGTGACGAAACCATGACGGATTCCTGAGGAGTAAAGAAGGAAGCAAATGATAAAAAAGGAAGATTTAAAGAAAAAGAATGAGTATCATGAAAGAGTTACAACTCAACAAGGAACGAGTCATAAAGAACAACAAAAACACGTCGCTTTAGTGTAGCAGCACCTCCAAGAAGAAGAAAACTTCGGATGTGACACCGCTATAAATCAACAACTTTACTCTCTTCCCTTCTTGCAACATTATAATTTATTTAAAAAAAAAAAAAAAAAAAGTTGTGCTGCTCTGAACTTTTCTCTCACACCGATCGGAATCTTGGAAAACAAAGATGGGCAAGTCGATATCGAACAGCCCCATCCGTCCCGCTGCCAAGGATCAGCTGTTGGCCAAGGAGTCGGAGGTGCGGGCCCTGAATCCCGGCGAGAAGGGGGTCAGGGCCTTCCAGCCCCCCGATGGCGGATGGGGGTGGGTGGTCTGTTTTGCCGCTTTCTGGACGAACGGTACGATTTTCGGAATCATGAACTGCTTCGGAGTTCTGTTTGTGAAACTGAAGGACAAATTCAGTGACACCCACGAGGAGGCAGCCTTTGTGACATGTGAGTAAATACTTAACATTTTTAAAAATAAATATTTGTTTATTCCCGAAATACTTAACCTTTTAAGGACCATGAGACATAATTGTGTCCGTTATTTTCTAAAATCATTTTATAAATTATCGAATATGAATAACTCATAAATTATATATTAGACAGAATCTTAATAATGGCCAAAAAAGTATTCCTCCAAAATGTTCTATATAAAAGAATTTCCATATTTTACAACTAAATGTAGTGTCCTTAAAGGGTTAAAACAGTCATTTTATGCCAATGTCACGATTATTAAGCTGATTCAATTACATTAAAAACAGAAAGACCTGTAATTAACATAGAACTTTAATTTTAAAAAGTATAGTTATCGTAAAAAATAAAAATTCATTAAATAATTAAACGTTGAAGTCACACTTAAAAATACACAGTGAAATTCCTTTGCCCTTTTTCTCTTTGACCTGATTTTTTTAAAATTTATTTATTTTTTTTTTAAGAACGTGTGATTTGAAATAAATAGCTGTTTTACTTTTAAATATATTTAACTTTCCTTTATTCATTTTAATGATTCTATTTATATCATAGCTTATCATTCATTTTTTCCTATTCTTGATCATTATTTCGAATTTACAGAAAAGCAAGCTCATTTTATTTTACGAATTTTGAAACAGGCTGTTCAAAAAACCTTTGCGCAGTTCTTTAATTATATCATTATTCGTTACAACTTCAATAACATTTTCCCCCCTTACATAAATAAAATAGCGCATCAGAATCTTTATTCTATTTGTTTAATTTCTAAACACCTCACTGTTAAATGATTTATTCGGCAGGGTCAATATACCTGAAGTTTTCAAATTTCTATACTTGAATTTTGAAAAACTGTTCATTCAACTAATTGTGTTTTTTTATAATAACACAAATGTAAAAAAAAAAGTAATAAATAAATAAAATATCTATGAGGTTGTTATTTCATCTGATTCATATTTTATTTATTTATTTGCTTTTTTACTCTACTTTTTTACTTTATTTTACTTTTCATTCAGTACAAATTACTTTGAAAAACAAAGTTATAAAAGTGAAGATATTGCTGGATGAGGATTTTTTCCTCTATTTGTCGTAGCGTGGAATGTTTCATCCAATCAGTATTGTGTAATCATTTAATTATTTTAGGAAATTAAATAAAATACGAAAGCTTTTACATAATATATTAGATTTTTACTTAAAATATTCTTGCAGCGTGTCTCTTGAAAGGTGTTTAATATAATTTCAAATATGAAGTTTCCTTTTTTTTTAAATCACAGCTTCTCATCTTAAAAGATCATTATAAAATTATTTTATTTGTCGTCAATTTTGCACACAATTTTTTCTTAAATATATGTATATCAAGGGTGGATCCAGAAACTTTTTTCAGAGGGCGAGCAAATCATGAATACTCATTTTATGTAGTGTAAAGCCCCCTTAATATTAGTGAAAGCCCCATTTATCTAGTGTAAATATATTTTTCCCAAAGGGGGCACGCGCCCCCTGCGCCCTCCCATTTTGATGTATATACACATTATAATTTGGAGGCTCCTATGATTGTTATAAGAATAATTCATAGAATATTATTTTGATTTGAAAGATTAAGGTATGATTTTATTGTTCATTTATTTGAAATAAAAATTATTCGAATTGAATATGCAGTTGGTGACATTAGAAAACTGTTGTGTGTCATATTTTAATTCGAAAATTATGAATTTTCTACCTTAAATATAAACTAAATTAATCAATCCTAATTATGAAGTGATTATAACAGATATGCAGTTGAGATGATTATATAATTTAAAATTAAATACTCTTAAAAATAGTCTCTGAAAATGGAATAAGTGATAACGTGTTTGGAACTTCTGAAACATTTTCATTCATCAAGTAAGTAATATGAGATAAAATTGCTTAAAAGACTGAGTAACTTAGCTTAAAGAGAACATACTTATAGGATCATTAAAAGGTACTTTTGAAAAGCGGTTGGAAATGTAATGATTTAGAATTTTAATACCTCTTCATTCACGTGAAAATATGCTATTGCATCACTCATTCAATCCCGCTTTTAGCTGCCACTCTATCTATAGATCTTTTACGGGGCGCCCACAGACTAAAGAAATGCAGAAGAAAATGTTTTTTTTTCTTTTTTGTTTCCATGAACACCTTTTATTTTTATAAAGATCATCTCTCTCTCTCTCTCTCTCTCTCTCTCTCTCTCTCTCTCTCTCTCTCTCTCTAGTTTAAATAGCCAAAAACAGTTGTATTTACGCACAGTATGGTAGAAAGTAGAACCAAATTGAACGAATTGATGTGTTTTCTTTTGTTTGTTTGTTTTTTTAAATAAAAGATCATTACGTTCTAGAACTGTATTCGATTAAGTCCAAACTAATGTTAGATACATGTTGCTGGGAGTTCAAGTTTGTACACCCTCCAAAAAATGTATTCTAGTAAGAGATAAATTTCCTATTTTAGATTTGCGAGTAATAATTGAGTTTTTGAAAAACCCACAACTTGACAGAAATATGGAAAGTCATATTTATACATAGCCTGACTCATTGATAAATACTTTTTAATATACGAAACCAACGCAGGAAATTTATCTCTTACTCGAATATTTTTTGGAGGCTGTACATAAATTAAGTGAAAAATATGCCATGGGCATTTTTTATTAGCTGTACCTGATATTTAATTATGATTCCTTTGAATGATATCAGCAAATTTAACTTCAAGTTGAAATTCATCAGCAAATTTTTAATGCAAAACAACCATTCCTAGAAGTGCGTTGTAAATTCGTCGTTTTGAGGTTAACCCTTTATCTACTGATGGTACTTAGAAGTACCGTTTAGTTAAAATTGTAAAAAAAAAAAAAGGAAAGAAAGAAAAATCTATTCATCGTTACAATTCCTTCGAAAAATCACTACCAAATACTTCATTTAATCAGCTTACATCACAATTGCATGTTCTATTAGAGTAGATTGTTTTCAATAGACAGCTTTCCGTTCACTTTCTAATCATGTCGCGCCCCCTCCTCCCCAAAAAGGACGTTAGTGAATTTTCAGACGTTTGTTTTATGATTAAAGGATTAGATTTTATAAAAGTCTGTCAATCAAAGTATTACCCCAGCAAACACATGCAGGTTCTCTGAACGTCTATTAACGTTCAGAAGACGTTTTCTGACCGTTAATAGACGTTCAGAGAACCTGCGTGTGTTTGCTGGGACTTCACTGCTTCGGATTGGTTGGTCCTACACTCTTTTGAAAAAGACTCGTTATCTGTTTATAAAACCAGTCATCAAACGTATCTTATGCTTATTAATTTTTTCGCAATTTTCTTTCTTTATTACATTAATCAGTGTGTATCATTCGTTGCCTAACTATATGACAAGAGAAAACAAACAGATTCAAGGTGATATTCTGCGCAATTCTTAATTCAGTAGAAAAACAACAGTGATTTTTAAACTAATCGTATCATAACCCTAGTGTGCGTTTTCTCTTAAACTACACTGCCAATGTCAAACTGCCCAAAATCGATATCCAAAGCTGCGTGATTTTATTTTTTTTTTCTCCACTCACTAGGTCATAATAGATCGGGTATGACCCATCTCTGGAAGTTACTTAGCAACTCATTTCCTTGGCAGTAAATAGCAGACACTCAGCCTGTGTGCATTTGGGCGTCAACAGATGACTTAGCGAAGAAAATGGAGATCTATTAATTCAAATTATGTTTACTCTGGAATGTTTATGGTTCAGAGAGGGAATGCTGGTGTACACCATCCATTTTAAGAACGCTATAGATTATTGCAGTAAATGTGATATTCTGTAAGATTATGAAATCATATTTTAAGATCCTTCAATGTAAGAAAAAAAATGTGCACATTATATTAAAGGGACCGGAAAATAATATCTTTTTTACTTCCTTGTACGAAGTATAAGGAAGTAATGTGATCACGAAAATTTTCAGGAGCCAGATTTTGACGAAAAAAAAAGATTTTGAGTACCTCTAAATTTACATTTAAGAATTTTTGCGATGCATCTCATCGTTCGCATGTATGAATCCTAACTAATATTATAAATGCGAAAGTGAGTTTGTTTGTTTGTTTGTTTATGACGCTTTCACGCCTAAACCGCTGAATCGATTAGGATGCATTTTGGTTTAGATATAGATGGGACCCTGGAGATGGTTATAGGCTACTTAGAATTTTAGATTTTTAATTACGTTTTTAATTATTAATTAAAAACCGTTTTTACGTTGCCATGCTTGGCGAGTTTCGCCCTTATCAAATGATTCATGTTTTGAGCTAACAAGAATGCTATTACTTCAATAAAGGAGCGCGCAGCGTCTGCAAAACATTAAATACCACGGAAATTATGCCAGTTTTATGCCAAATCTATCTATATGTTGTAATAATAAAAATGAATGTTCTCCAGACAAATCTACAGAAAGCAGAGCTTTGAAAATTTGAGCATGACTGGGCTCATGACTTCGGTAAAGTGTACCTGAGGCTCAGAATTTTAAAATTTAAGTACTTTTCTAACTATTAATTAAAAACCGTTTTATCGCCCGCACAAAATGATTGATGCTTTTGAAATAAAGCAGAAATTCTATTTGTAAAATCACATGCATTTGAAAAACATGGAAATTATGTTGATTTTACGCCAAATTAAAAAGCATAAGTAAAGAAAGGGTACTTACTTATTATCCCGGCGGTCCGCCAAAACAAGCGATTTTTTGCCGAAATAAATGCCGGGCACATGAAATTATTAATGGTTTTGAATACGATTGGCAAGAGTTTGGCAACTCATTTGACGAAAAAACAGTTTGGCGGGAATGACCGCCGGGATAATACGTAAGTACCAAGAAAAGTCCAGATGTGTTTCTTAAAGTTCATAAATTTCCAAATCCTACCAGTAATATAAATGTGTACGTTTGTGTTTGGATGTTTTTGACTGAATCACACAAAAATGGTTGAACGGATTTGCAAAAATTTGTAATGAAAATAGCTTATGCCCTGGATTAACATACAGACAGCCTTTCAAGCATATAGCATAAATAATTCTTTTACAAAGACACTCAAAATAATTCTAATGCATTGCGCTCTATGGAAATTTTGTAGCTACTAAACCGATTTTAAAACTTTTTTCACTGATTGAAAGTTACACTATTCCTGAGTATTATTGTTTGTTTGTTTTTGGATTAAGACCGATTGAGTGCACTAGGGTCCTATCCTAGGCCTATATGGGGAATTCCTCTGTGGGGCACTTTCTAAAGGATCCCAGCCCGTATTTACGCGAGGTTTTTTAGAAAACCACGGAAACCTGGGAGCAGCTAGGTCGACTGGCGCGACCGGGGTTTGAACCTGGCACCTCCCGCCTTGCAGTTTTGAGAGCAGAACTTCTTAGACACTGGTGGCACCCTAAGTGTTATAGGCTACCTTTAATGCATATATCACAGATAGTTCTTATACAGGGATGCTCAAAAGAATTACATTACGCTCTATGTGCATGTCTGTAAGTACTGAACCGATTCCTAGACTTTTTTTACTGATAGTAAGCTACACTATTCTTGAGTATTATAGGCTAAAATTCATGCATGTAGCGTAAATAATTCCTTTACAGGAACATTCAAAATAATTCTAATACATTACGCTCTCTGGATATCTCTGTAACTACAGTACCGATTCTAAAACTTTTTCACTAATATTAAGTTGCTCTATTACTGATTAACATAGGCTAAAATTCATGCATATAGCATAAATATTTCTTTTACAAAACAGTTCGCAAATACTGTCATAACTGTCTCTATTCGCCAAATGCCTGAAAAAAATCTAAATTTAGTAACTCTGCATATTCTCTTATTTTAAATGAAGTATACTACCACGCATTATACTTCATTTGAAACAAGTAAAAAGCAAATAATATTTAAATGCAGTTTCTTTTGTCGCAAACAATATTTGTTATTCACACATGCTACATTTCTCTCGGGACCTAATTGTAATTCCGACGCGGACGAAGTCGCGGGTAGCAGCTAGTGTTCATATAAATGCTTCTACGACCGATTTTCACCGACCGGTAGTCCATTTTGGCCAGTCGTCAGGCTTGGCGACTTTTGGTGGACGTGTGTATGTATTTAACTCTCATATCTCAAAAACTATTAGTCGTAGAATGTAGAAATTTCGCATTTCAGATTGCTGTAACATCTAGTTGTGCATCTCGATTTTTGGTTCCAATCTACTGGAGAGTTTATTTACAGGACCACCCAAAGAATTTCAATACATTCGTGTCTATGGACATCTTCAATATATTACGTCTATAGCAAGTAATTGTTGGGTCCATGCCCGAAATCTCGCCATTTGTCATCGACCTTGGCGAGTTTTGAAAAAATATCGCCAAATTTGGTGTCAGAAATAATTTCGTATTTCGTAAACTCTAAAACTGTTTACCATAGAAGGTTGAGACTTTGATTTTGGATTGTATTGTAAGATACAATTTTGCTACTCTTTTTTGATGCAATCAAATGGGTAATTTATTTACAGGGTCAACCAATTAAGGTCAACAATTAAGGTGTATGGATACACTTGATTCATTGAAAGTCTGTGGTCAATTACTACTTTGGCTATCCCCAAAATCTCGCAAACTATTTCAAGCCTGTCAGCTTTTGGCGAAATATCTCCAAATTATAAGTGTCAAAAACAAATCTTTCAAATTGAACCCGGGCTTGGCGATATCGCAAATATTTGGCTAGAAATCGCTAAACCTTACTATTACTGCAGTATTTTATCTCTTTCAAGCAAAATGAGTAGATGAAGTGCACCGAAAATACTTTTGATTTAATAGGCGTGCAAGGAAGTCATGTGTTGTCCACATCAGATTTTTTAAAATCTAAAAATCTAACAAATAAATTTTTAACAAGTTTTCAGCTATAAACTATATGTGCTTGAACATAGGATTCATATTTGTTATAATTTGAAGGAAGAATTTTATAAATAATATATATACAGGGTGTCCCAAAAATGTGGTAACACGCTTTAATCCTTTATCATTTAGAGATAAGTGGACAATGTACACTCATGTCCATAAATTAAGGATAATGAAGTTCAGGCAAAGAAAGAGAAAGAAGCAAAACAAATTTGACTTATTTGTAAAGTCTATTTATTAAACAAAAAGTAAAGAGCAAAAAAGATGCTATATGTTTGACATAATTAATAAAAATTGCAAGTTTTACTCCCTTGACCAAATTTAAAAAAAGAACCTATTTACAAAAACAGTATAACATGGTTAGTAGGATGGTTAATACGGAGTATGTCTCCCGGACGATGCAATACAGGCCTGACAACGCCTAGGCATGCTGAGTATCAAATGATCAATCTGATCTTGGGGAATATTACACCACTCATCAAGCAATGCACTCCGAAGTTCCAGAAGACAGGTGGGAGGGGGTTGACGGGCTGCAATTCGTCGGCCAAGCATATCCCACACATGCTCTATTGGATTCAAGTCCGGTGAGTATGCTGGCCAATGCATACGGGTTATATCCTCCGATTGAAGGCATTCGTCTACAATATTTGCACGGTGAGGACGGGCGTTGTCATCCATAAACACAAATTCAGCACCCATGGCGCCCCGAAACAAACGTACATGTTGTTCCAGAATGACATCCCGATAGATGTGGCCTGTCATCGTTACACTCTGAACATGCAGGTCAGTTCTGGAACCAAGAATAATTCCTCCCCAAACGAGCCATCCTGCACCACCGTAACGGTGTCTTTCAATGGTGTTCTCTTGGTGGTAACGGGTACCTGGCGCTCTCCAGATGAATGTCCGGCGAGAATCAGACTCCAAACTAAACCTGGACTCGTCGGAAAACATCACACAAGACCACTGTTGCGGTGTCCACAATGCATGCTCTCTACTCCAGGTTAATCGCAGGCGACAGTGAGTTGCGGTAAGTGGAACACATCTGACAAGCCTACGAGCATATAGACCAATGTGCCCTAAGCGTCTGTACACGGTCTGCCTTGAAACTGTCGTACCGGTAGCTGAAGAGAGCTGACGAGACAGGTCTGATGCTGTACTCCGTCTGTTTCTTTTGGCAGTAACTGCCAAATAGCGGTCCTCATTCGGCGTTGTTAACTCGGGGGCGACCTGTGCTGTAACGTCTACTCACATTACCATCATCTTGGAATCGTTGCCAAAGCCTGGAGATGACACTCTGAGCGATTCCAAGTTCCTCGGATACTTCCAGCTGGGTACGTCCACATTCCAGTCGTCCGATAATTCTGCCACGTAAAACATCATCCAAATGCCTCCTTTGTGCCATAACTATGCGGTGTTTGCACTGAAAGGCTTTCACAGCGCTTGTGAACAATTTTACTTCTTTGCCACCATTCCTTATATACCCCTCTCTTACACTCTCGTCATTGTGACGTACCATCCACGCCATCTGGTGGTTTCCTGTAATTTGCATATTCTTCTTCAAGATGTGTGTGATCATTCCACAGGTGAAATTTTTATTTTAGAGATCAATTTCTGTGTGATTCTGAATTATACTTAATTTATGGACATGAGAGTAAATTGAAAAAATGTTCAGTGTAAAGTAGGAGAAAGGACTATAAGAAAAAAATCTCACTCGTAGGTTTTCAAAAAGTGACACTTTTTTAATTTGCATACGACCCATGTACAAAAAAAAAAAAAAAAAAAAAAAAAAAATTATTAAAATGTGCCCCGTACACTAATGAGGTGATTACAAAATTTTAGAATTATATCCTAAAAAGTTTCAGAAATATGAAGATAAATATATGCTGATTTTTCAATGACTTTCGCCCAGACAGCACAGCAAACTTGCATCAAACTTGCAGCAAGCTTGATTTATCAAGTCAATAAGCTTGAATTAAGCTTGAAAATTCTAATCGTGTAAGCTTGATGCAAGCTTGAATCAAGTGTTCTAGTTTACACTTGCCCAGCTTGTATTAAGCTTGACATTTCAAGCTTGAATCAAGTTTGACATTTCAAGCTTAATTTCAAGCTTAAAAAATTTTCCAAAAAAAAAAAAATTTTTTAATACACGGGGTGCCCGCTGGCTAACGCGCCCCACGTAATTTATTTTTCCGCGCATTTTCCCCCCTCTACGCTGAAATTTCAATTTAATTTAATCTGTTTCCATCGAGTGTTCGTTGCTGGGATAGAACCCGGGCCCTTTGGCTTCGCAGTCGAGCACGCTATCCATTCCGCCACCGTAGCCTTGTGAAGCTATGACTAAAGTTTGAAGTGACTTATCACGCTGTTTCCTCGCCAAATTGATAAGTAGGCGATGTGTTATTTGTTTTTTTTATTTTTCCATGGGATGCATCAGAATTAAAATAATGCATCAAAATAAATTAAATTAAAATAAAAAAACACGTTTTAAAACTTTCAGTACCGCAACAGTCATGAAGCAATACTGCTGGCCATAATCGAGACAAACGACTGATTTTAAAATCAATTTCGTAGTATAATTGTATTTTATTTTGAAGAATTTCCATATTTGGAAATATAGAATGGGTTTACTTAACACAAATTTTGTGTTAAGTAATCTGAAATGAAAGAAACAAATAGTTAAACGTTACTTCGAAATGCTAAATCACAGTTGCTAACATGTATGGAACACAAACACTTTAGTCATTTTTGTAAATATTTCTTAAAATAACAAATAATTGAAAATTTTTGCTATTTTTTAACGCTAAAAATTCTCTTTACAAATATGGTTATTTTCCTACATATTGGTATGCTATATTGATATAGAGCATTTCGAAGAATTAAAAATAAGTTTAAATTAATTTATACAAATGTAAATTTGAATTATTTTCATTGTTCATACTTTATAATTAAAAAATTTATTTAACTTCTGAATTTTTTTTTATCCTTTGTAATTTTATTTTAAAATTACAAAAGTGTAAGATGTAAGATTTTTGGGCCCTAAAATCTGTAGGCCCTGGGCAGTTGCCCCGTTTGCCTTGCCGGTAATATGGCACTGGTAATATAAAATAAAACACATCTTTTACGAACTTTCAGCAACGACGAACTTTTCACTTTGAGGACGCTAGACAATTAATGTCCATTCTCTTTCACAGATGGCGCCATCAACGCTCCTTTAAAAAGGAAAAATCACGCTAGTATCAATTTTCAAGCTTAAATCAAGCTGTATTTAAACTTGACAATTCAACTTGACTCCTGCAAGCTTGCTGCCAGCTTAGAATGAGTTGAACTGTCAAGCCTGCATTAAGTGCGTCAAATTCAAAGAAATGTCAAACTTAATTTAAGCTTATGTGCTGTCTGGGCGAAAGGAAAAAAAATCACGACGGATGATCACGTTCCTGGGTCGTGCAGAAATTATGCAAGAAAATTATTTTTGGCATTGTACCATTGTAGCATTGTAAACTTTCACATTCGAATTCATGTACAGCCCCCCCCCCTCCGATTATCTTTGTTCAAGCATATCTCTCAGACCGTCTTATGATGGAAAGCTGAAATTTTTTTTGTACAGCACCACATTAGTGTGTGGGGGCACATTTTACTAATTGTTACATTTTTTGTGCCGATATTGTATACAAATTTAAAAAGTGTAACTTTTAAAAAATTACCAGAGGATTTTTTTCTTAACGTAGGCTTTTTTTTCCTACGTTATTTTGAACATTTTTCGAATTCACATTGTCCATTTATCAGTAATGAATAAATAATTAAAGCATGGTACCATCTTTTGGGGACACCCTGTATATACGCATACATATACATATATTTCATGAAAGATGGTTACCTTCCCTCTTTCCTATTAATTTTATTTTTTATTTTTTTAATTTTATTTAAGCATGCGAAGTATATTAAAAGAACGTTTTGCTCCCCCCCCTCCCATCCACCCACCCACAAGTTACAAATTTTGGAAAA
Source organism: Cheiracanthium punctorium (assembly GCA_038373885.1). Taxonomy (NCBI): domain Eukaryota; kingdom Metazoa; phylum Arthropoda; class Arachnida; order Araneae; family Cheiracanthiidae; genus Cheiracanthium; species Cheiracanthium punctorium. The sequence goes on along the minus strand of JAWZYV010013341.1, from coordinate 247,863 downwards.
CGCTGCCTAATCTAGCGCATATGTTAAAAGATTCACGTATTTCGCATTATTAGTTTCAGCAGTTTTGGTTAGGCGAAGTACTGACAAAGGACATTAACACCCGGTCCCCTAATCAATTCTATAAATCAAGCATGAAGTATACTAAATCACAATGCTCGTTCCGACGTTCGTTTGATTTATCGAAATTTAAAAGGCTGGGCTAAAACGTCTATTCCTTGGTTTATAATTCTGATCATCTAATAACATTTTTTTTTTTTCCTGAAAAACTTTAAAAAAAATTAGGTATCAAAAATTCTTTCTGAAAAATCTATTGACAAGAGGGACTAGAACTTGAGTAATTCAAGAATAATATTAGGTGTACCATCTAACTAACGTAATGTCTTTTTTTTTTTCACATAAGATTCAAACCAGGCCCGGAGAGGCCGGTCGGCTGGTTGAAGGCCCCTGCTCAAGGGGGCCCCTCAGAGACCCCCAAAATGGATATACTACTGTATAATTAGAGTAATTTGATATGTATATATCAGAGTAATTGGATTATTTATTTCCCAGTAATCAGTACGTAGTGGTGTGCGCCTCGTGGGGGGCCGCGAAAACTCTAAAATAGTTAAATGTGGTTTTTAGGCACGTAAGACTAAATTCGAAACATTACATATGCTAATATTCTGTTCAATTGATCAGTAAGGGGCCCCTTTTAAAACTCCTGCCGACGGTCCCCAATAGAGCCAGTCCGAACTTGATTCAGACAGATAAATTATCAACAAGTATTGAATTACAAACAAGCTGTACCTCAGCATAGAACTCCTATTTGCTAAATTTTAAAACGAGAACTGTATAGAATCATTTTTTTTTTCCAAAGAAAATGGCGACCCTCCCACTTTTTTCGCGTCTACCCTTCTTGGAAGGTTATAGTCGAAATGTTTTGGAATCGATTTTTAGGTATTCGTGAGTGCTGTACTTTACAGCAAGAATTTTATGGATATCTCTTTTTCTTCTTTGAGATCACGCACAATACGTGAAACAAACGTACTAGCCCTCCATAAGTTACGAATTTCGGAAAATGTTCTCCAATCTAACATTTACCCTAAAAAAAATATTAAAAAAACACATACACTTACCAAATTTCGTATTATTAGCTTCAGTAGTTTGGGCTAGGCAAAATATTGACGTACGAAAAATAGAAAGAACTTCTGAACCTAATTAGTAGAGGTACGGAATTTTCGCAAATGAAAAAACAGAAATTTCGCAAGAAGAAAAAAATGTGAAATTTTCAAACTTCGCTAAAATTCACATAAACTATTAATGAAAACATTTTTATGCAATTAACATTTTTTTATTCAATGTTAATTAAAAGATATATTGTTATAATTTCGACATTTGACTGTTTCAGAGTCGTCCGTAAAGATGACATTATAATTACTAAAGAAGTATTCTGCATCTATTAATTGGGCTATTAGTGCTATTAGTGCTATAGGTAGAGGTCAAAATGCTTTAAGTCTGCTTCGGCAAAGGTTGGAAAATTAATTAACATTTCCCAATTCTTAACATTGGGATCGTCATTACTGTTTATTGAGGGGATTATCAGGCTGCGGAAGTGGGTGTACCGATCAAGGAGCCAGCTCATTTTGGGGAAATGCTCCGAAGAAAAGAATTTTTGAAAAGCTTTCGAGAAATGGAATTTGGTTTCAGGTGGTCATACTTGCAGCCACAGGTGGGCAAAATATTTGACCAATGTGAAAATATACTTCATATGCTATATTGAAATTCATGTGCAAAGAAAGTTTATGGAAAGTCTTACAGATGCGATTGGATCTGTTGTGTTTAGATCCAAATCCCCTGATTTTGTCGCTCAAGAGTTGCTATCAAGCCTTCTAATTTGTTCCACAAATCGTGAGCAAATGGGTAACTGGAATCTTCTAATATTTATCTTCACTAATTCCGTGCACAGATCAGATATGAAGCTTATTTGAATCTTGAATTTACGTTTAAAAGATTCTTTAACGTAATTTTCTTTCTTTAAAAAAAAAAAAGAAGCTATATTTTGCACCTATTCACAAAAATAAGAAATTTTTCCATCAATTCACGCCTATTCGCAAAATGCTTAAATTTCGCATTATACGAATTTATATATTATAATTATTATTCGCAATTATACGAAAATTTCGCATACATTCGCATCTATTTCGTAAAAACAAAAATTCCGTACTTCTAACGATAAGTCATTTAAAAATAGTAATTTAAAAAAAAAAACACTGTTGAAATGAGAAATGCGTTACATTTGTTTTCGCTGAATCGAGATTGAACCACATCGTTTATTTTATTACAGGCTGTCGCTATGCTTCCGTCATGCACTAATTAATAATCCCTTTATAAAAGAGGCGTTGAAGCGTCGTGGTCGGTCAATGTTTCTTAACTGAACCTCATAAACTAGAAATTTGCCTCGCGAAAATTGAATCATTCTACAGGAAATCATAGCGGTGGCGTGATCGAAAGTTCTGGGGACGGGGGCACATATTGAAATCTAGAGTAGAAAAGGGAATTTTTTTGTGTGTGTGTGTTTAAGGACAAAGGTTTTAAATAAAATGATTTTTAAACCAACTAGGGGGTTCTTCCCCCTTAGTTGGTCTAAAACTCCTCCCCCACCACCACCCCCGATGCTATGCCTACGCGTGAAATATTTTTTTTTTTTTTTTGACTTTCTATTATTCTAAGTTACTGATTTTACCGAATGTAACTTTCTCAAAATTTTACTGACTCTTCAAAGCTTCTTTAGAAGTGATCAGGAAGACAGCATTTACTGTTATTTAGACGTTTCTGAAGAACTTGTTGGGACTCTAGTGACACATACCATCTTTATGTAGTTCATGTTTTTAGCACTAGAGTGCAGGGGCGTAGCCAGAAATTTTTCATGGGAGGGGGGGGGGGTTTACGACTACTACAACTCATATATATATATATATATATATATATATGTGTGTGTGTGTGTGTGATAATGTAGTGAAGAATATGCATTTTGTAAGGCAAAAAATTCCTCATGGGGGGTTATGACCCCCCTAACCCCCGCCCCCCCTTTGGCTACGCCCTTTGGCTAGTTTAGAGTGTCACTAATTTCCAAGTTGAGAAAAGTAAATGTGTGGACAATTTTCAGCTTCCCTTTTCCAATTTTTACTTAAATTCTGTAAACAATTCTATAAAAGAAAGACACTTACTTACGGATTATGCTACACTTTCCAACAAAATGAAGCAAACTAAACTATTGCCCATTTGTGGATTATGATGCACTTTCCAACATAGTGAAACAAGAAAGACAAATAGAGCCCACGCATGGTTTGTGATGCATTTTCGAAGCATAATGAAGCTAGAAAGACAAATAGAACCGATACATGGGAAAATTATTTACTTCTAATATACAGGGTACCCCGAAATGGTGGTAACACGCTTTAATTCGTTATCAATAAGGCCTAAGTAGGCAATGTAATTCGGAAAAAAAAATGATCAAAATAAGATGCGAAAGAAACAACGTTAAGGAAAAATTCCTCTCTTTCATTTTGAAAAAGGGACACTTTATAAATTTGTATAAGATCCCTGTAATAAAAAATGTCCAGTTAGTACACTCATGTCCATAAATTAAGGATAATTCAGAATCACACAGAAATTGATCTCTAAAATAAAAATTTCACCTGTGGAATGATCACACACATCTTGAAGAAGAATATGCAAATTACAGGAAACCACCAGATGGCGTGGATGGTACGTCACAATGACGAGAGTGTAAGAGAGGGGTATATAAGGAATGGTGGCAAAGAAGTAAAATTGTTCACAAGCGCTGTGAAAGCCTTTCAGTGCAAAATCCGCATAGTTATGGCACAAAGGAGGCATTTGGATGATGTTTTACGTGGCAGAATTATCGGACGACTGGAATGTGGACGTACCCAGCTGGAAGTATCCGAGGAACTTGGAATCGCCCAGAGTGTCATCTCCAGGCTTTGGCAACGATTCCAAGATGATGGTAATGTGAGTAGACGTTACAGCACAGGTCGCCCCCGAGTTACAACGCCGAATGAGGACCGCTATTTGGCAGTTACTGCCAAAAGAAACAGACGGAGTACAGCATCAGACCTGTCTCGTCAGCTCTCTTCAGCTACCGGTACGACAGTTTCAAGGCAGACCGTGTACAGACGCTTAGGGCACATTGGTCTATATGCTCGTAGGCCTGTCAGATGTGTTCCACTTACTGCAACTCACTGTCGCCTGCGATTAACCTGGAGTAGAGAGCATGCATTGTGGACACCGCAACAGTGGTCTTGTGTGATGTTTTCCGACGAGTCCAGGTTTAGTTTGGAGTCTGATTCTCGCCGGACATTCATCTGGAGAGCGCCAGGTACCCGTTACCACCAAGAGAACACCATTGAAAGACACCGTTACGGTGGTGCAGGATGGCTCGTTTGGGGAGGAATTATTCTTGGTTCCAGAACTGACCTGCATGTTCAGAGTGTAACGATGACAGGCCACATCTATCGGGATGTCATTCTGGAACAACATGTACGTTTGTTTCGGGGTGCCATGTGTGCTGAATTTGTGTTTATGGATGACAACGCCCGTCCTCACCGTGTAAACATTGTAGACGAATGCCTTCAATCGGAGGATATCACCCGTATGCATTGGCCAGCATACTCACCGGACTTGAATCCAATAGAGCATCTGTGGGATATGCTTGGCCGACGAATTGCAGCCCGTCAACCCCCTCCCACCTGTCTACCGGAACTTCGGAGTGCATTGCTTGATGAGTGGTGTAATATTCCCCAAGATCAGATTGATCATTTGATACTCAGCATGCCTAGGCGTTGTCAGGCCTGTATTGCATCGTCCGGGAGACATACTCCGTATTAACCATCCTACTAACCATGTTATACTGTTTTTTGTAAATAGGTTCTTTTTTGAAATTTGGTCAAGGGAGTAAAACTTGCAATTTTTATTAATTATGTCAAACATATAGCATCTTTTTTGCCCTTTACTTTTTGCTTAATAAATAGACTTTACAAATAAGTCAAATTTGTTTTGCTTCTTTCTCTTTCTTTGCCTGAACTTCATTATCCTTAATTTATGGACATGAGTGTAAAATGCGCCCCATTCACTAATGAGGTGATTGACAAAATTTCAGGCCATCATCATAAGCCGTCTAGTCTTAGAGATATCTTTCAATAAAGATGGTCGGGGACGATATACATGAATTTGAGGGGAAACGTTTATTGCCAAAGTACAAAAAATTATTTTCGTTCGCAATTTCTATACGACCCCTAAAACGTGATCATCCGATGTGATTTTTTACCTTCGAGAGCCATTGAAAAGGGGTTCCAGTGAGCATATATTTATCAATATATCCCTGATACATTTTAGGATGCAATTCTCAAATTATTTACATCATCTCACAAGTGTATGGGGGTGCATTTTACTATTTGGGGATTTTTCGTACGGGGGGGGGGCGTATGCATAGTTAAAAAGTGTGTATTTTTGAAAAGAGGGGAATTTTTCTCAACATAGTCCTTTTGTCCTACCTTATTGTAACAGTTTTTTCAATTTACATTGTCCACTTCAGGGGGTGGCCAGAGGAGAGGGGCTGAGGGGGCTGCAGCCCCCCCGCACGAAATGCGACCCTTTACTTAGCTTACAAATTGATATTTAGCTTATAATTTGATACACTGACCCCCCACCGTGCCCGAAATAAAATCCTAGCTACGCTACGGGTATACTTATATCTAAGGGATGAAGTATGAAGCATGTTACTATCTTTTTGGTACCCCTTGTAATCGTTTTATAGTCCGGGAGCCAGCGACAGATTTTGGTCAGTTATTTCTTCCCGGCCGATAATTCGTGAGATGATTAAGATTGTTGTGTGTTGAAGCCTGGTGATCGTCAGCTGCCGCACCATGGGTGGGTTGGGCGGCGGCCGCCTTCCAGTCACGTATAAAAAAAAAATAAATAAATTCAGTCATTTCCTCCCGGTTGAAAATTTCTGAAATAATAGTTGGCATAGTACTTGTTTGAAAAAAAACCGTCAGCTGGCCAAGCGGCGGTGGATTATACGTCAGCTGATCATACGAACATGTAAAAAAAAAATTTTTTTTTCAATGATTTCCTCCCGGTTGAAAATTTGACAGATGTTAGTTTACATTCTACTTTAAATAAAAAAAACAAGTCAGCTGGCTGTATGCCGGTGGAAAACCCGTCAGCTGGCACAGTGAAAGTGTGGCGCGGAAAGGTAGTGTGGCCGCCGCTAGCCTATTTCAATGAACCAGCTGACGGGTTTTCCCCCGACATACGGCCAGATGAATTTTTTTATTATGGCAAGAATTATGTCAACTATTATTTGACAAATTTTCAACCGGGAGGAAATAACACACTTTATTTTATTGGACACAACGCGCTGATATCCTCAATAATCCTACTATTTTTCATAATTATGTATAGAAATATTTAAAAAAAACAATCTGTGCTACTTTAAAAACATGAAAAACACCGGTTTCCTCATTTTTTAGCGATTTTTTGGCATTTTCAGCTCCATTTTATTTCTCCGAGTCAAAAAAGTTTATCATTTGTGTGACAAAATTCGGCTCTGCAAGCGGAAAAGGACGTTATATTGACGTTATATCCCGCTTTAAAGGGAAAATTGTGATTCCTTCCTTTTAAATTGCTTTTCTAGATTACACAGTTTAATTTTTCTTCTCAAAAATAAATCGAGGATTTATAAGCGGACTTCGAGCCAAGCAAAGAAATCGTCTGCCTGTATATAAGAATATCTATGTATACAAAATGAAATCTTTCGAATGTGAAAATTTTTCATGTTTTCAGAATAGCATAATTTGATCGTTTTGGGAATATAAAAATTAATATTTTGGAATTGCAGATATTTTGAAATAGTCAGTGGAAACAGATCGTCCAAACGTTTCGGAAGGATGGATCTTAAGACTGTCGAACTGCTTTAAATTACTTAATAAAATGTCAATTGTAAATCCGTTTTGCGTTTTTTTGCAAAAAGGCTACTTCAAAATTGAAGTCTTTCAGTAAAGAAAATTTGGGGAAGTGCAGCGAAATTCTAATTATTCGAAAACAGAATAATTTAGTTGGAAAAGAAATATTGATTGCGTTGTGTCCAATAAAATAAAGTGTGTTATTTCCTCCCGGTTGAAAATTTGTCAAATAATAGTTGACATAATTCTTGCCATAATAAAAAAATTCATCTGGCCGTATGTCGGGGGAAAACCCGTCAGCTGGTTCATTGAAATAGGCTAGCGGCGGCCACACTACCTTTCCGCGCCACACGTTCACTGTACCAGCTGACGGGTTTTCCACCGGCATACAGCCAGCTGACTTGTTTTTTTTTTATTTAAAGTAGAATGTAAACTAACATCTGTCAAATTTTCAACCGGGAGGAAATCATTGAAAAAAAAATTTTTTTTCACATGTTCGTACGAGCAGCTGACGTATAATCCACCGCCGCTTGGCCAGCTGACGGTTTTTTTTTTCAAACAAGTACTATGCCAACTATTATTTCAAAAATTTTCAACCGGGAGGAAATAACTGAATTTTTTAATTTTTTTTACGTGTCTGGAAGGCGGCCGCCGCCCAACCCACCCATGGTGCGGCAGCTGACGATCACCATGCTTCAACACACAACCGTCTTAATCATCTGAGAAATTATGGGCTGAGAGGATTTTGGTCGCAAAAATCTGTCGCTGGCTCCCGGACTATTAGCGCGCATTTCAAATATGAAAGTGTTTGAGATATTTTTGTTTGAATTATTATTTTTTCTTTACGATTCTGACACTAAACTCTTCAATTGCCTGTGTGCGATCGTATTTCACAATTTCTCTCTGTAACACTTATTTAAAACAATTTCGACATTTAGGATTGGAAAAACTTGAAATGCCTTGTGATGTCAAACAGAGCATGACGTTGTCATCTCGCTCTTGACCCGTAGTTCAGTGACAGTTTTTTAACGCACTGTCAGGAGCAAAAGTAAAAATATCACCTTTCGGTAGAGGTGTGTCTTCGTACTTACAAAACACGTTAAATCATAGCAGACTCTCAAAAATAAAATAATGTGTCATTTTCCTCAAATTCACTGCGTATTATTGTCAAAATGCGAGATCACGCCCTTTCTTTTTGTTCACGTATTTGTTATTTCGGACTGGCAACATTAGTATTCTAAGCTGTATTCTGAGGTAAAGTAGTTTCGAAATCGGTCTTCGTAGAGTGTTTTCAGCGATGTTTTCGGTTCCAAACTTACTGAAATCAGAAAAATTACGAAATTATTTTGCTCGTGACGTAATTTTTGTTTTGAGATTATTAACTTAAGTTGACATTTAATGAGACGATATTGTGAAATATAATACTCTATCAGATATTCGGTACGTACTCTTTGCAGCTGAAAATTTGCCGAAAATAGATAAAAATTGGGAAGCGGGGCGAATTTTCAGTATTTTGAAGTTACCTACAGCCTTCTCCCTATCGTTTTACAAATCTGTACAAAATATTAAGCCGATCGGTCGAACAGTGTGGATCTGCAAGCGTAATTACCGCAATTTTTTCTGTTTTGGAGTGGTTCAACCCGGAACCATTACTGATGGACATCCCTGAGCTTTTATTCTATAAATTATACTATATAGGTTTTTCATTCATCGAATATCTTTCCATTATGTTTAATCCCATTATGAGATGAGATAAGTTATGTTAAATGAACAAGAGGGCAAGTTCCCTGTCGCTGCTTCCCGGAATGAATCTTTGAATATCTTGCTGCGGCCTGGCTTTGAGCTTCCTCCATTCCATAAAGAAAACATTCAGCTTCCAACTGAAATACAAGTTCTCTAAAAATATGACGAAACACGTCGGAAGTTTAAAACCTTGTAAATAAATGAATAAATTAGAAACTTTTTGTATTTATCGATTAATAGTGACATTCATGAAGTTTTCGACAGCACAATTCAGCATAATTTGAATGTCAGTAACCAGTTTTTAGTTTTGATAGATAGACGCCTAGCTTCTTGTTACGTTATTCTCATTAAATATTAACAAAGGATGTAAAGAAGCGGGTTTTCCCCAATGTCATCTTCTGAAACTCATGTTTAGCCCTTGCAGCGAAGTTTTTTTTTTTTTTTTTTTTTTCGGTGTTAGAAGATCATTTTCAAAGAATGCATACAGGGTATTTACAAAGTAGCCGGAAGAACCAAATGGGATGGATGTAGCGATAGCGATGGGCCATTCGAACGATTTACATAATCGATTACTACTATGCGAATAGAATCAATAATCGATTAATCGGATAGCGAATATTTGCGATTTTTACTATTCGAATGGTATTTGCGATTTCCCTATTCGAATAGTAATCGCGATTTTACTATTCAAATAGTATTCGAAATTTCGAATGCCGTGTGCCTTTCGTATGCTATGTGCTCAGCATTCGAGTAGATTTTTCAAAATCGAATGCATTTAATAATCGATTAATCCGAATTGTTTCATTCATGCCCATCATTAGATGGATGCGAGACGAGACGAGTGTTTTTATCATCACTATTTAAGGATTTTGCCAGACGAGACAAATCTTTGCCGCAGTTTTGCGAGAGCTATTTTTCGTCTCGCGTCGATCCCTGTGTTCGTGCAAATCCTAAAAATATCAAACGCTCTGAAGGGGGGGGGGGATTGTTTTTTATTACTTACTCCAACAACTGTCATTTTTATCAACACATGCTCCAAATATTTGTGAATGTTAGCGAAATAAGACCTTGTTAAATAACACCTTTTTCCTGTGACTTTGAATATATTCCTGGTTTAGCGAATGTTTTCCAGGAAATTAGAATCCTGTCCGGAAGAGCGAGATCGAAGGCCATCCCATGGACTGCTTTAACGTCGTTAGCATTTTTTAGAAAGCTAGTCACTTAATTTCCGGAGCAGAGCTTTACATCCCCCCCCCACCGGGGGGGGGGGGGATGTAAAGCTTTTGCCTTAAAGGTTTCCTCATATACGAAATCATTTAAATGATCCCTAAACAACATTACTTTCTCCAACTGCTGATACGGGCTTAATCTTCTACGGAGATTGTATGTGTGTGGACCAACGCTAAGTGCTCTTTTAAAGTTTTATTTTATTTTATAACGTTAACATTACGTTCGTTAGTAATGAAAAAAAAATTTTTTTTTTTTTCAACGTCGTTGTAAGATTCATTATTACTCCGCTAGAACATTAACTGGATGAATCAAGTAAACTAGGTCTACTAACTGGGATTTCTTTCACGGCAATCGAAAAATGTGAAGACATAAATTAAAAATTGTGTGAGTTGTGTGAGATTGATAAACTTAGCACACACCATTCCCGTCACATTCTCAATTTGTGCGATTCTAAATATCGCGTCGTGATTACACAACTTGATATTTTCCACGAGATTCAAATAAATAAACTATTTTCTTTTGCTGAACAATAGAGTATTTTGATAACAAACGGTTTATCGGAAGATTTGTTGCCAAATTTTGGATTAAATCACAATATACCCTATTAATACATTTTTCTTGCATATTAAATTAAAGTCATTTGTTATATAAATCATTTTTAATTTGCGGCTTACAACTAATTAAATGATAAGTAATCCTAAGTATATCCCACCGTAGTTTAAACAAACAAAAAAAAAAAAAAAAAAAAAAAAAAAAAAAAACTATCTGAATTTTTTTTTTCTAAAGCTTCATTTTTCAGTTATTAATTTAAGAGAATAAAAATTATTCTAGCTGTAATTTACTTTCTGCCATTGTTGTTGCTGTTTTTTATGCCCTCTGTCAGCCTCGGAGCGATGCCAGATCCTCCATTTAGGACGGCGATGGGCGAAAGGGGCGACTTCCATTTTAATGGCCCAGTGGAATGAAGTCCGACTTTGCTCGGGGTCTCCCTAGTTTTGAACCGATTCCAGATGATAGACCTAGCACCTGAAATAGGCACGCCTAGAGGTATCGTTTGAACAGAAAAGACATGGGGGGGCACTAACAGATTTTAAGTGCACCAGCTCCCATTAGCGTAAGCGGTAGTTTCTCGGAACTTTATTTGTACCGTTTTCTCAATTACAATTATCGCTAACACCAGCAATGAAAAAATACGTATAAAGTGATTACGACTGGATTAGTTTTGTAAAATAATATATTTAGTTTGTGTTAACGAAAAAGGTTCTTTTTTTAAATTATTTGAATACAAAGTCTTTACTATACACCATTAAAAACACGTTCTTTAAGTGCATGTATAAAACTTGAAAGAATTAAAAAAAAAAAAGACGTTCAGATTTTTATTTTACCTTAGGAAGGGGGGGGGGCGTGATGAATGGTCTCTGTGTTTCAGATTTCATATTTTCACGTGAGGAAATCCACAGGAAATAATTTCTAAAATATATATGAAAGTTTCCTAGAGTAAACGTAAATTCACGTGTCATTGAGTATTTAAGAAATCTAATGATATTGTACAAGGAAATGAATTCCAAATACGATTATTTCTGGATAGTATTTGAGTAACACAATATACATATTAAGTTTTCGTTTATCTTTGAAAAAATAAAAAATAAAGCATTTGCTTGTGGGACTAATTAAGAAATACTGTACATAAAAAAAAACTATCACGTGAACGCATTATGTGCACACATACAAAATAAACAAATGAGGGATTGCCTTCATACCATTCGCCTTGGAGTCGACAAAAACCTGAAACACTTTATAGCTGTTTTAAGATGTTTCAAGGAAACTACCTATTCTGAATAAAATTACGTCGACTAGTTCGCTTATGTAATCCGCATTTTCAGGAATATTAATCTTGGGCACGCATTAATTTTTATGCAAACAGTTTTAGGAAGCTGCTGTGAATTTCGATACATACGAAAGGTCATTTCTCGTTTGCTTTTTCCTCATAAAGAAAGTCTGTGATTAATTACTTTTGATTAAAAAAAAAAAAACAAGAAAACTAAATCATGCCAGACGATTATAAAACAATCTCCGATACATTTCTATTTCATGTAAAGCTGAGGGGGGGGGAGGCCCACTGTTCTGTACGATGAACGACAGTTGAATAAAGTGAGTCGTTTTCCTCTCCCGTTCAGGGGCGTAGCCGGGGGGGGTTAGGGGGGGTCATAACCCCCCATGAGAAAATTTTGCCATACAAAATGTATATTCTTCACTACATTATCACACACACGTACACATATATATATGAGTTTTAGTAGTCGTAACCCCCCCCCATGAAAAATTTCTGGCTACGCCCCCTGCTACCGTTTGTTGTGTTACGGCAAAGCTAAGCAAGGCTATCTGCCAGAGGGGGTGGTGCATTGGTCGGAGGACTTTTTAAATTGTTCTAATGCTCATTCACGTTACATCTGGAGAAAACCGACCAAAACTCCTTTCCCCCCCCCCCCCGCAGTTGTGTACTTATTTACTCTTAACGATTTACAATTATCTTGTGCGCTCCCTTTATTGGAAAGATGCAGTGGCTAATTTGTCTCTAGAGACGGTTGCGAGACGAGAGGAAACAAGAAATTTTCGGTTGTTATGCGAGACGGAACAGAGATAAGCAGTTGGTACCCGAAACGAGAGAGATCTATTTCTCGTTCTAAATAAGGATTTTACGAAACGAGACAAAGCAACGAGGCACACGGTTGCTATGCAAGGCAACACAGATCTATTTCTCTATACTATATAGGGATTTTTCAAGAGACAAAACTTGCAGTTGCTATGCGGAGATAAGAAAATCTTATTTCTCTCCTGATGATCATCCGTGAATACTAACAAATGAACTTAATCATAACTATTTTTCCAAAACGTCTAAAAAGGATCAAAAATTGTATTCTTCTAATAGTTATTTTTAGCATTATTTATTACTTTTTCGGGGGGAAAAATAATTTTGTAATTCGGATGTCAAGTAACGCCTTGAAAATATTAAACGCAATTTATTATGTGTGCGTTTTAAATACACTGTTTCAAGGATACTTTTTTTTTTAATTTTTCAAAGGGTTTCCAATTCGTTTTCTTGCATAGAAGAAATGCAGGCAGTGTTTATTTAAAACTCACTTATAGAAAGTGACGATAAAGGTTAAAAAGAAATTGTCTTATCTCGTTTAAGATGTTTAGATTTAGATTTCAGACTTCTTTTAACGCATTCTGATAAAATATTATTCACTCATTAAGTTACAAGCTTGGTAAAGAAAAAAATACTTCTGAGCATTAGCTAACTAATAAGTAAAAAAAATATTTTTTTTTTTTTCTCGTTGCATCTTTTCTCTGGAAAATCTTAACAACTTTCTTCTTGATGGCAAAAGTTAATACGAATGTGGTACATCGTGTTAGAATAGTTTTGATTATAATGAATTGCATGTAATGTGTACATTAACCCCAAACCCCTTTTTAAAAAAGTTATATTTAACCGTACAGGTAAAAAAAAGTACAACTTCACGTATCATTATATCCCTGTTTTTGAGTGTAGTAGAGTAGGGACGTAGTCAAGAGGTGGACTACGGAGGGCTCAGAACCTCCCGAAATTTGGATTCTTGATCAATAGTTCACTAAACACGTTTTTTTTGTGTGTGTGTGTGAGAGAGAGAGAAAAAATCTACCTTCTCCATCTTTTAAAACCTCCTCATTTTTTTTTCTGGCCACATGCCTGATGTATATTAAATTATACCTTTACTAATCCACCTGGATTTGGCATGTCCATTTCCTAACTTCTTTTTATCACTCAACATATGCCAGCATGTCTCATTTGCTTTTCATTTAAACTTATTTCATTTTAAAGTGAACTATGACACTTCAATTTTTATACGCAGAGTTTTGTCCTTTTAAAGGTTTATAAAAGTTGCATATCAGGCACACAGCCAGAAATGGGATGATGGAGCCCAATCGTCTGATAGTGAACACATTATGCTGCCGTATCACAGGTCCAGATTCAATACCCCGGCTGAGCAAGGTTGATTCAGCTTTTCATCCCTTGAGTGGGTCGATAAAATTAGGGATGGACGCGAGACGAAAAATAAGCGTCTCGCGTCTCGCAAAATAGCCTAAAAGCTCTGTCTCGTCTCCCAAAAATCCCTATATCGTGATGTTAAAACTGTGTGTCTCGTCTCGCAAAAAAGCTGTAAATCTCTGCCTCGTCTCGCAAAAAAGTCGTCTCGCGTTCATCCCTAGATAAAATGACGACCAAGCTCGCTTGGAGGCTAAACACTGAGGGCTCCGCGACATATGCTTCCGCAGCCCAGAGCCCATGGTCACCCAAGCACGGATAGGCAGCACAAACCTTGGCCCCACCTGACTGGGCTGTTGTGCGACTGAATTTAGTTTATATTGTGACAGTGTGTTTCTCTTGATGAACAAAAATGTGGCTATAGGCATTACTTTTCAGCACGAGGAAGTGCCTCTTCATAGAGAGCCTTGATGCTCGTAGCATGTGTATAGGATTAATATGAGTGTAAATAAAATGGGTTTCTTTTAACCGTTGAATAAAATGAATCGCTCATTTCCAAAAACACATAATTCATCATTTTTCCGAACACAATCGAATCCACTTTTTAAGAATGTTCTTAAAAAAAAAAAAAAAAAAAAAAAAAAAACTTTGAGAATAGCTTTTTTAAAAACACTCAGTTTATGCTAAAGATTTGAAAATGAAAATTGAATTTCTCTTCAAAAGCTGCACTGTATGCACTAATATAAACCATCAAGTTATGAGAGTTATGACATATGCAAGAAAACAGAGTCAACGAGCCACTATTTTACAACAGCTGCCAAAATGGGGAACACCTAATATCCTTTTTGCAAGGCGATTTTTGTGCTCAAGAATTTTTGTGTAGGTTGTTGATTTAAAAAAAGCAATCAGTAACTACACACTCAACACACATTTAATTATCTTTGATTTTGTGATCCTATAAGTTAAATAAAAAAAATAAAAAGTTTTAAAAAAAAATCTAAAAATTTTTATCAAACCCAAATGCAAATAATATTTCCTTTTAAATGCTAGATCATTACAATGTATCTCACAGACTGCAATATTCGCCTTTTATTAATAATAAAACAAAAACCGTTTAATTAGCAGAGGTTTTTTTACAGTGCAAACTTAATTTTTTACCACTGATTTATAAAAGCTTTTGATCCTTTCCTAAACCAAAACAGTTACGAAATTTGAATGGTGTAATATCATATAAAGTGCAGATCTCATAGAGAGATAATCTGAAAATTTATAGAACAAGTTCAAAATGGATGGATCGATTCAAATCTTATCGGAAATCTCAACGTTCGATTCATCGAGATCACTCAATGTTTAGTCGCATTTCTTTTTGGGAATGCACCACTTTGATCTGTTTTTAGTGAATTCTGTAGAAGTCAGCAGCGAACCCTGGAATCGACTAGAAGAA
Source organism: Cheiracanthium punctorium (assembly GCA_038373885.1). Lineage (NCBI taxonomy): Eukaryota > Metazoa > Arthropoda > Arachnida > Araneae > Cheiracanthiidae > Cheiracanthium > Cheiracanthium punctorium. Next base: position 232,454 of record JAWZYV010013341.1, on the reverse strand, counting down.
AATAAATATAAAATTCTTTTTTTCGTACGTTTAAATTTTTGGGGGGAAAGGTTTAATTCGATCACTTGTAAGGCGGTGTAAGTTCTTCATTTACCCACATTCATCTTCATCTACCCCCTTCATTTACCTTCATTACTATTTACTTCTAATGCGCCGTTTATCTTCAGGTGATATGCGATGAAAATACAACGCAGCAGCTTCAAAACAAACGAAGCCTTTTTTCTTTCTGCTGTCGAATCAATCAACTCTTTACAGCATACTCGATTTTTGAGAGTTTAGTGGAGTATCAAAAGTAAAACGACCGTACAAAAACAAGTTACGCAACAGCGAGAAAATAATGACGTTGATAGACTATACAAGGTAAGCGCAGTGTTTTAGGCTTCAGACATAAAGATGCTTCAAGATTGCGTAATAAAAACGCACTATTCTAAGGCGACCATATTTCTAAACAGTATTTTGGGGACAAATCAAGCATTGTCCTCGAATCCAAGGAAAACTTGGGATCACTAGAAAATATTTTTGGGGACTTATTCGAGGACACAACATATTACCATGTATACCCATACTTTAAATCTTGATTGACTTTGATACTTAAAAATGAACTCTTAATAGCTCTTCATATCAATTATGTATTCTTATCTTATAAATAAAAATGAAATTCTGTTTGTTTGTTTGTTTGTTTGTTTGTGGATTTGATTCGTATACAAATCCACAAAAATGGACCTATCGGCCTGAAATTTAGTACAGATATGTAAAATAACATAGAATAATTCATAGTCCACTTTAAAACTTTGAAAGTCCACCCGTTCCCGGAATTTAAGAGATTTTTTATGCTATTCACGCAAAAAGCTTTCCGTAATTGTAACCCCTGTAGTGAAAAAAGTGTGAAATAAGGATCGTGGTTGCCATGTGTGGCGATTTTGCCGAATAAAATGTTTTAAATTCTCAAAGTAAAAATAAAAGAATAATAATGATTTTTTTTGTTAGTTTATATTCATAAGGTTATTTTTTTTTAATTATAATATCGTGTGCATGGGAAATCAGAGCAGGAATGTAATGCTTTACACGCAAAACTATAAGAATTGAAGATTTCCGAGGCTAATAGGTAAATTATTTTAGTTTGGCGAAAAAATAAAATGGCTCAAATGCCGATTTTGTGAAAGTGAGTTCTAGCGCTTTGCACAGATTTCGGCTTGGCGCAATTTATTGAGAGCTTAAGGAAATAGATTTTTGAAACCAAGTGCAAAGGTTTTATTAGAATACAGCGTTAAATTTTAATGATCCGTGAAGAAATAATGCAGTTATTAAGGGATCTCAATTGATCTATCTCCAGAATTCTCGCCAAATGAGTACATTGATTTAAGTTGGGGGAATTCCGCCAAATTTCAGAAAATTGAAATCTTCTCATTTAGTACATCGGAGTAATGATGAATAAAACACGTTATAGTTGATAATTTTAAAAAATTCGGCTGTATTAAGGGATTCAACTTTTCAAATAAAGGCTTGCTTTACTTTTTCGCGGTCGAACCATTTCCCATATATTATTGCTGCTAAGTCAATGCTTCGAATGATTTCCTGAAAAAACGCTTGCAAAATGGCGTATGTTGGCACTTTGGCGAGGCTTAGATTTGAAACTGGATTTTATTTGAGACTGGGATATATAATGACACTGGTTATAGATAAAAATGAATGTTGGTATGAGTGTATGAGGTTGAAAAACTCCAGCACGTTGAGCACCGTTGCACCATGAAATTTGGTTCACCTAAGTCTTTTATCATGGAGAAGCTTTTTATGCTATCCGTTTTCCTCTAACTTGCCACCAGGTGGCGCAGCAGAACGTCTAATTCTATTCCGTTTAGCCGTTTGCTATGCGAATATCGTCCAACCGATTTCGATGAAATTTGGTACACGCGAATATTAGAACACGGAGAATATTTTTCACTATCCATTTTGCTGTAACTTGCCGCTAAATGGCGCTGAAAAGCATCAACTTCTATACCGTTCGACCGAGCGGCATAAAAATTTTTATACTTACACATTTGAGCACGTAGAATATATTCTAACTGCGTTCCTTTTGATGTTACTCACCACTAGATGACACTGCAATGCATTATTATTTTATCTCGCCACTAGATGACGCTGCAGCAGGCCAAATTCTTGACCATTCAAACGGTCGCTATGAAAATCAGTATACATAGCTATTTGAACAATGAGAATATTTTGGCGTTATCCATTTTGCTATAACTCGCCACTTGACGGCGCTGTAGCAAATCATTACTTTATTGAACCACTAGATGGCCCTGCAGTGTATCACTTCTTGACTGTGCAAATGATCGCTATGAAAATAGGTATACATAGATATTTGAACACGGGGAAGAGTTTGGCGCTTTCCATTTTCCTATAACTTGCCACTAGATGTCGCGTCAACACATGAACTTCAGGACTGTCCAGCCGATAGTCATGAAAACTCGTATACATCGATATCTGAATGCGAAAAATATTTTCGCCGTATCCGTTTTGCTAAAACTCGCCACTAGATTGCGCTACGCCGCATTGCCTTCTGCACCGTACAAACGATTGCCTTGCAATTCGGTATGCATGATTATTGGACACAATATAACGCGATATCCACTTTACTATATCTGTTTATTACAATGAATAGTAATCACCACAAATCGTAATATCAAAAAGTCCATTCATTCCCGTGCGAAGAACGGGTACTTCAGCTAGTTTCTAATAAATTAATGGAAGTATTTCATTCATTTATAAATATTTATTTAAACCAGAAATATGAAAGGTACATCATGTTGAAATATTGCAATTTATTCAAAATTTAACTCTTGGAAATAGTATTTGTATTTTTCAGAAGACATTGCTTTTTACATTGGATCATTTTGTGATAATTTTTCATGAAACTTTTTACACCCTCTAAAAAAAGTATTCGACTGCAAGAAAATTTTCGTACGTCAATTTCATATTTAAAGCATGGTTCTTCATGAAAGGTGATTAATCATTAACAAAACTGAAATGGGAAATTTGGCTCATAGTCGGATACTTTATTGAAATCTGTACACACTACACACACAATGACAACAAACGTTTTGAGAGATCGAATTTCATTGTTTCTCCGAGTAGATGGTGCTTGTAGTTGTTTTATTTTTCTTATTTCTTCAGTTTTTTCTGAAAGAAATAAACTAAACGGAAACTTTAAGGGAAAAAAGTACAAATCTTTACATTTGGAGACAAAGTATTTTTGGGGACAAAATGAAAAAAAGATCTGTATTTGGGGACTGTCCTCGAATTTCGAGGACGTATGGTCACCTTAACTATTCTGACTTTTTTTTCACACTCAAACAGAAATAGATGCTCTTCTTCAGCGTTGTCCTTATTTACTGCACTTACCTCGCGTTCGTAAATTCATCAATTTGTGCCCTTATAGTTTTCGTTCAAAAACTGGATCAAACAAATGTGATTAGGAGTTTAGGAATGAGTTCAGTTTATTCAGTTCCGTTGCCTGAGTGATGCTTTTGTTTACCAGAACGTCCTCGGAAGAACTGTAAACAAACTATAAAAAACTGAATCAACTGGCTGCTGTCTCAGTTGATTTCATTCTGCGACTATTTGCTACCACTTGATTTTAAGAACAATAATGAACCGGTTTAGGTTCTAAACCTGAGAGTTTAAGAACGCCTGAATCTAAAACCCTTTGCACAAGTGGCACTGGTTGAGCGTTTGCGAACACGCCATTACTCATGCTTCACTTTCGACAGTCTGATAACCCTTTCCCTTACATCATACCATCAAAATTTTGCATAAATCGTTGAACCAAGCGTCTGGAATATTTTCTGAAAAAAGAACGATTCATTGCTCTGACGCAAATCTAATTTAAAAAGGAAAGAAACATCTTTCGATCTTCAGACGATGTCTGTTGCATCACATCATTCAGATTCGGTGATACCATTTCACACCATTCGTCTTCATATATACCTCGTACGCAAGCGAGCGTTCTTTTAACATATGCAATAAACAAACGATTGCTCTTTAGAAATTCATCTTCATCAGTCCTTCCGGAGAGGTTTTTTTTTTTTTTTTTTTTTTGTTGTTGTTGCCAAAGTCTCTGAAGGACACTTTCATTCATAATCCTCCTTTCTCTGGTTCAAGGCGCAAATATATAATCAACGGCAGGTCATGTCCCGTCCCATCTGATAACTTATCCGCATTTAATCCGTTTTTCCCGTTTCAATCCTTGACCTGATGCTAAATTAAACAACAACAACAAAAAAAATCACCGTAGATTACAGTATCTTTGTTTAACGCTGCCATTTGGATGTAATTCAAACGTAAAGTTTCTCATTATAAAAAATTAATAATAAGGTTCCGATTTCGATGTGGTCCCCAAACCCCCTGCCACGGACCGGTATCGATCCATGAATCAAATGGTACCGGGCCGAAGAAGGAACGTTAACTTATTTCCATTTTATTGACTGTGGTCTATATCTCTCGGGTTTGCGCCACTTTGTGCTAACTTATATCCTTGTAACAGAATAAATCTCGAAACTATTTTAAATTGGTTCACTGTTTATTAAACATTTCAAGACTACGAATTAAAATTGCAGTCACAAAAATCAGGGTTCTCACTGATTTAGCGTGTTAGTGAGTTAAAATGTTAAATCACTTTATATTCATTTTTTGGTGTAACTGTATTTTATTTTGAAGGCATGTTTAAATATGCAGTTAAATTAAAATCATTGAATCAAAAGAATCTAAAATATAAGAATCCCCCCCCCATTCTCAGAGGCCGCGATAAAATTATCAAACGTTGACCGGTCCGCGAGGATAAAAAAGTGGGGAAGCACTGCCTTAAGACGTCCTCCGCCCAAGGCATCTTGCGGAGTAGGTTTGCCCCAATACGCAATACATACTTAATTCTTCCTCCTCCCCCTCCCCCCTTGGAACTTTTCCGGATCCGCCACTGGCCGCAGCCTGAACTCACTATGGAGTGAAAACAAATATACATTTTTTGCTTGTTTTCAAGACTCTTCTAAGGCCGAAAATAAATGAGCTTAAAATTCACCCTCTTCCTTCGCCCCAGAGAGTCAGCCGTTGTGCCCCGGAAACCCACTTATTTAGCGGGAGGCCGAAACGCCTTCTGAGCCGTTCTCTCGTCACGGCTTCGGTTGAACAGGGTACACGTACAAACGCTACCTGTGCGGCATGACGTCGTCGGCCCCCACTGTGTGCGAGTAGTAGTAAGTAACACCGTTCTACTGCTCACTGTGCAGTTATCTCGGGGCACGTTAATCTAATCCTAACTAATATTATAAATGCGAAAGTGAGTTTGTTTGTTTGTTTGTTTGTTTATGACGCTTTCACACCTAAACCGCTGAATCGATTAGAATGCATTTTGGTTTAGATATAGAGGGGACCCTGGAATTGGTTATAGGCTAATTAGAATTTTATATTTTTAATTACTTTTTTAATTATTAATTAAAAACCGTTTTTACGTTGCCATGCTTGGCGAGTTTCGCCCGTATCAATCAAATGATTCATGTTTTGAGATAACAAGAATGCTATTGCTTCAGTAAAGAAGCGAGTGCGTGCATCTGAAAAACATTAAATTCCACGGAAATTATGCCAGTTTTATGCCAAATCTATCTATCAATAATAATAAAAATGAATGTTCTCCAGCAGGGTTGGAAAAAAAAGCCGGTTTATTTGAAAAAAACCAAAAAACCAGGTTTTTTGGTTTAAACCGGGTTTTTTTGGTTTAAACCAGGTTTTTTTGTTTTTATTTTTAAATCCTTTTATAATTACCTGTTAAATACTTATAAATAAAAGTATTTATAAAATGTTCAGATAGCAATTAATGTTCCTTCAGAAAGTAATTAAAAGAAAGTAAATAAACAATTGTTGCTATACTTATGTGGACATTGAAATCATTCAATTTTAATATTTTATTGAGAGATACTATTTTTTTACATTAAGTATATAATATAATACAATAGTAACTGTTTACTACATTTTACATGGAATCTTGCACTTAGATTCATCAGCAATCATGGTGATAAGTTGTTCAAATGATATTTTTAAGGTTTAAAAATAAGTTGTTAAAACACAAAACCTGTATTTTAGAAACAAATTAAAAATGCAGCCTATAATTTAATTTTAATAATGATTTTAATAATGATAAAACAATAAGATGTCTGTTAGATTGATATAAAAACTTATTGTTGATACTTATAAGGATAATTTTAAAAGATATCAGAACATATTATATCTGTAGTATTCAAAATTTTAAATTATTCTTTTAAAAAAACCAATTGGTTTTTTTGAGAAAAAAACCATTTGGTTTAAACCATGATTTAAACCGTGGTTTAAACCAGTCGGTTTAAACCATGCCAACCCTGTTCTCCAGACAAATCTACAGAAAGCAGAGCTTTGAAAATTTGAGCATGAAGCCCATGACTGTGCACCTGAGGCTCAGAATGTTGAAATTTTAAATACTTTTTTAATTATTAATTAAAAACCGTTTTATCGCCCACACAAAATGATTTATGCTTTTGAAATAAAGCTGAAATTCTATTTTCAGATAAACATGCATTTGAAAAACATGAAATGGTATGGAAATTATGTTGATTTTACGCCAAATTAAAAAGCATTAGAAAGAAAAGTCCAAATGTGTTTCTTAAACTTCATAAATTTCCAAATCCTACCAATAATATAAAAACTCGGCTGTTCGAGCCTCGTCAGGGGGAGATCCCCCTGAACCCCCCTAATTTTTTAGTTTCATTATTGCCATATTAAAACTATATTAATTAACTTGGCATTTTATCGCTCATCTTTCGCGTATTTCGCCTGGTAACCCTATGTTGAAATTTTTATGAGTGTAACCTATTTATAGAAAAATACATGTGGTGCATATTCTACAGTTTACGAAATATTGTAACAATAGATTAAAGCTGTTGTGAACTAATAATATTTGAATATATGTAAAAAATACATGTGAAGCATATTCTACAGCTTACGAAATAGTGTAACAATATCGAGACTAAAGATAGCTTTAATCTCGATATTAAAGCTGTTGTGAACTAATAGTATTTAAATACATGTAAAATTATGTCGCTTTTTTATGTCTCTTTATGTCGCATTTTTGGGACACATTTTTCAATAAGGGTATTGAGTAGGGATGGACGCGAGACGGCATTTTACGAGACGAGACAGAGATTTACAGCTTTTTTGCGAGACGAGACAAGCATTTTTAACATTATGATTTAGGGATTTTTGCGAGACGAGACAAAGCTTTTCGGCTGTTTTGCGAGACGCGAGACACCTAATTTTCGTCTCGCGTCCATCCCTAGTATTGAGAGATAAAATGACATAGTCATTAAAAAAGTGTATGTTTGTGTGTTTAGATGTTTTTGACTGAATCACACACAAATTGCTGAACGGATTTGGAAAAATTCGTAATGAAGATAGCTTATGCCCTGGATTAACATACAGGCAACCTTTCAAGCATATAGCATAAATAATTCTTTTACAAAAACATTCAAAATAATTCTAATGTATTGCGCTCTGTGGAAATTTTATAGCTACTAAACCGATTCTAAAACTTCGTTACACTATTCCTAAGTATTATTGTTTGTTTGTTTGTGGATTAAGACCGATTGACTGCACTAGGGTCCTAGGCCTATATGGGTTATTCCTCTGTGGGGAACTTTTTAAGGGATCCTAGCCCGTATTTACGCGAGGTTTTGGAGAAAACCGCGAAAAACTGCGAGCGGCTAGGTCGACAGGCTCGACCAGGGATTGAACCTGGCACTTCCAGCCTTCCAGTTTTGAGAGTAGAACTTCTTAGACACTGGTGGGACCCCGAGTGTTATAGGCTACCTTTTATGCATATATCACAAGTAGTTCTTTTACAGGGATACTCATAAGAATTACATTACACTCTATGTGTATCTCTGTAAGTACTGAACCGATTCCAAAACTTTTTTCACTGTTAGTAAGCTACACTATTCTTGAGTATTATAGGCTAAAATTCATACATGTAGTGCAAATAGTTCCTTTACAGGAACACTCAAAATAATTCTAATACATTAAGCTCTCTGGGTATCTCTGTAACTATAGAACCTATTCTAAAACTTTTTCGCTAAGAAAAAGCTGCACTATTCCTGATTAACGTAGGCTAAAATTCATGCTATAGCATAAATATTTCTTTCACAAGAACAACAAAAACAGTTAGCAAATACTGTCGTAAATGTATTCGCCAAATGCCTGAAAAAAATCTAAATTTAGTAACTCTGCTTACTCTCTTATTTTAAATGAAGTATACTACCACGCGTTATACTTCATATAAAATAAGTAAAAAGCAAATAATATTTAAATGCAGTTTCTTTTGTCGCAAACATATGTGTTATTCACACATGCTTCTTTTCTTTTGGGACCTAACTCTAAAGCCGACGCGGACGAAGTCGCGGGTAGCAGCTAGTCTAATATATAAAATTCTCCTGTCACGGTGTTAGTCACCATACTCCTCCGAAACGGCTCGATCGATTTTAATGAAATTTTATATATATATTCGTTAGGTCTGAGAATAGGTTTTTAACTATGTCTCATACACCTAAGTCATAAGGGCGGTCCACCCCAAAATTTTTAGCCCCAGAGGGCTATTCATTTCAATCAGGTTTTTTGTGTAGACATTAGCGTGTTGAGTTGAGTCCCTTTTCAAATGTGTTTGCCAGATAACGTGGAGGGGGGGGGTATGGGGGAGTTGTCGGAGGGTGTTAATAAAATGTTGAAAGTCGCACAAGGTTTGCAATTTTTGATAATTGATTGCTAAATGTGGAGCCAAAACGTGACAATTTATTATAAATATATTTCGAGTATAGTTAGAAAACGCCTGGCGTATATTGTAAAACAGTTTTATTAGGCGATTTTAATATAGATTTCTATTCCGAAGAAGTGCTCTGTGGAACAAGAAAGGAAAACACGGTACACTCATGGATTATGTTGTCCATTCCAAACAGTATTTAAAATGTCTTTGCGGTATAGTTGGAATATGCCTACAGGAAGAATATGCCTGGCGAAGATTGTAAAACAGTTTCAGTAGGCGATTTTAAGATAGATTTCGATTCCAAAGATGTGTTTTTTGGTACAAGAAAGAGTTGATTCCTATTTTAACGCCCCCACTCTCGCAACCTAAAAAATCCCCGTACTTTGGCGAGCTTTGCAGTCATGGGTCTCTGGGAGTTATGCACAAGTTTCAACGGTACTTACGTATTATCCCGGCGATCCGCCAAGACAAGCAATTTTTCACCAAGATAAATGCCGGGCACATGAAATTGTTGATGGTTTGGAATACGATTGGCAACGTATTTAAAATCTACGAAAAAGTAGTTTGGCGGAAGTGACCGCCGAGATAATACGTAAGTACCGTTTCAACGCGCCAAAAGAACTAGATGAAAACTAAAGTAAACAAACTAGCGATAAACGCACCAGTTAAGCAATCTGAAGACACTTAATTATTACAGCTACATTAATTGGCAATCCAAAATAAATAAAAATGTAACGGCATGCTGTACTTACATGTTGTTCCAAATCGCCATTTTAATTCTAAATTACGATTGCCACATAAATGTCATTGTAACTGCATATGTTTAACGATCGCCACCTTGGCGAGAGTCGAGGCGTTAAAGTAGGAATCAACCCAAGAAAGACAAACATGGTACACGCATGGATTATGATGCGCATTCGAAACAATATATAGAACGATGAAGTGTAGTTGTAATGTACTTGGCGAATATTGTAAAATAGTTTTAGTAGGCGATTTTAAGATAGATTTCGATTCCAAAGATGGGTTTTACGAAATAAGAAAGAAAAATACAGCACAGTCATGAATAATGATACACTTTCCAACTTAATGGAATATGGAAGAAAAATAGGGACGACGCATAAATTATGATACGATTTTAATATATAGCACTATAGTGCGTATTTAAAATCTGGAAATGTTTCAGATTTTCATCCTTTTATTATTATTTTTTTTTTTTGACAAAATTTTTTATGGAATGACTATCAATAAGTCTCAAGGCCAAACTATGTTTATTTGTGGCTTATATTTGAGCACACCATGTTTTTCACACGGACAATTATACGTGGCATGCTCTCAAGTGGGCAAACCATGCAGTTTGTTTGTGTTAGCTAAAGATGGGATAACAAAAAAGATTGTTCACTCTATTCCGTTAAGAGATTGATATTATTTTTTAGTAAAATTATTGTAATTAGCGATATATATAAATTTAAAGAATAAATTACAATGAATTAAAAGTAAAAATGTTTGGTATTGTGTTATTTTTACATTCCAGCATCGTTCAAAGCGCTCCATGCCTCTACCACATCTTCACACACTTACAATAAGTTAGTCATTTCTTTCTACTAAAACAATCCTAGGAATAATTTATATGGCAAAACAACGTTTGCCGGGTCAGCTAGTAGATAAATAAAAAAATAACAACACAAAGGAGCATGCGAAAAATATACACCAACACCTTTTCACATGCCAGTGATTGGAATAATTTCATTTACCCCCCCCCCCCAATCCCCGTTTCAGAAGAATTCTTTTATAACGCTAGCTGCTTCTTAGAGAGCATTATATTTCAGGCTGACTGTCTGCCTTGTCTATATGCCCCTGAACGCGCTCTACCATAATAAATCGTTAAGGCCCATTGAAAACAAGATGGGAAAAGTCATTTTTAACTTTTCCATTATAAAACACTTTCCAGCATAATCTTATTTGCACATGAGCTAATGCATTACTAACATAACTACTGCGCAACAGGTTCGTTCCCTTCATTGAGAGCGCCCGACGGCAGTAATTCCCTTTCTGTGCTCATCTTTGCTTCCGCCAAAGCACACTTGTGGAAAAAATTAAAGTTAAAAGCATGAAAAATTAACAAAAAAACTATTGACAAAAAACGGGTTAAAAACATATGAATTTGTTATACTAATGCTGAAAAGCAAGAAATGGTAATAAAAATATTTGCACAGCAATTTAATGTAGGTTGATATATGCACATGAGAGGAACATCGGTCAAAAGTGGGATATGTCATAACTTTTTATTGCTTTTTCTAATAAGAGAAGTGGGCACCTCGTAGAGCTAACAAGCTTCACATCGAGCTCTCATGTGGTTAATGTGGCTAATAGTTTTTGAGATATGCGAGTTTAATGAATTTCGGCCCATAGAGCGTAGTGTATTTCGAATGTTTTGGGAGGTCCTGTAGATAAATTATCCAGTTGATTGGGACAAAAACTGTATTAGCATCCAGTGTCAAGCACTACAAGTTTAAAAAAATTTATTTGAACTTGAGTGGATGAAAATGTATTTTATTATCAATTGAAAATTTGTACAAGATATATAATAAAGAATGGGAACTAATAATAGGAATTGAATAAAAACTAACTGGACATATTTTTTTTTTCCGCTTTTGCTTGAGGTAGCAAATGATGATCTGTGTTACATAAGTATAAGGGTGTTAACGCCTATATTATCTGATGTCTAGTGATTTTAATGAAAAAAAATATATCTTTTTATTATTTTTTATTTATTTACGTAACTCAAAAAAGAAAAACATACAATTTACTCTTAAAGCATGTAAACTGACCTTCACCCAAATATACAAATGTTGTGTTTTAAGCTGAAAGTGTATGCTAATTTTTTATTTAGTCCTTCAGAAGTAAGTCTACAGACCTCGTAGACGTGTATTCTCTGCAGCATAATAGCATTCAGAAAGCTTGCCGCATCGCATAATGTGCGTTAAAACATAGCACGTGAAACAAACGTGCATTTTATTTATTTGTTTATTTATGTGTGTGTGTGCTACCGGAACACATAAATATCCTTCCAGGTTTCAATAAAAGTATCTACAGAAAACTGTTAAGTACAAAATATTTTTGTGTTTTCATAATCATAAAATATAAATGTTTTTCTATTTTAATCTCTAACCTTGACCCGATAATGCCATGGTGTTTGGGCAGAGTCTGATAAGAGATGTGCTAATTCGTCCTCGCCCAGAAATGTCTGCAAAAACAACTATCTATCTATATAAATAAAATTAGACTTTTGTCTGTACATTTCTTGGAAATCAAAAATTTTGCGATTTCTATCCGTTTCAAGCACCCGGGAATCCGATGCGACCCTCAAAAAAAAGTTTGTCTGTCTGTCATTCTGTCATTCTGTCCGTGACGCTTTTTTTGTTTAAGCATCACGTAAAAACGACTGAAGCGAATGATATGAAATTGGGTGTCATGATAGGTGGTCACTCAACTTAAAACATAGGTGTTCAATTTTTAAAAAATCTTGATTGGATTTTGAGATTTTGCGAAAATCCTTTCAAACTGCGTAAATTTCTGTTCGAGCATCACGTAAAAACGACTGAAGCGAATGGTATGAAATTGAGTGACATGATAGGTGGTCACTCAACTTAAAACATAGGCGTCCAATTTTTAAAAAATCTTGATTGGATTTTGAAATTTTGCGGAAATCCTTTCAAACTGCGTAAATTTGTGTTCAAGCATCACGTAAAAACGACTGAATCGGTGAAATTGGGTGTCATGATAGGTGGTCACTCAACTTAAAACACAGGCGTCCAATTTTAAAAAAATCTTGATTGGATTTTGAGATTTTGCGAAAATCCTTTCAAACTGCGTAAATTTGTGTTCAAGCATCACGCAAAAACGACTGAAGCGAATGATATGAAATTGGGTGTCATGATAGGTGGTCACTCAACTTAAAACATTGTCGTCGAATTTTTAAAAAATCTTGATTAGATTTTGAAATTTTGCGAAAATCATTTCAAAGTGCGTAAATTTGTGTTCGCACATCACGTAATAACTTCAAAGGTGAAAAAATAATAGTTGGTGAAATGATAGGTAGTCACTCACCTTAAACTATAAGCATCTAATTAAAAAAAATCGATCAGATTTCGAGATTTTGTGAAAATTGTTTAAAACTGAGTGAATCTTTGTTCCCGCATTACGTAATAGCGACTAAAGCGAATGATATGAAATTTGGTCACACGATAGATGGTTGCTCAACATAAACTATAGGAGTCCAATTTTTTAAACATTTTTATTAGATTTTGAGATTTTGTGAAAATTCTCTCAAAATACGTTCAATGATGATTTCTTCAAACTTCACGTAATAACGACTAATACGAATGCTACGAAATTTAGTGATATGATAGGTAGTTGCTAATCTTAATTTATAGGCGTTGAATTTTAAAAATATTTTGATTACATTTTGAGATTTTGCGAAAATCGTTTTAAAATGCTGAAAATTGTTCCAGCATCACGAAATAAAGACTGCAGGGAATGAAACGAATTTGGGTGACATGATAGGTTGTCACTCAACTTAAATTCTAGGCTTCCAATTTTTCAAAATGTTGATTAAATTTTGAGATTTTGCGAAAATTATTTCAGTATGTGTAAATATTCATTCGCGCATCCCATAATTACGACTAAAGCGAATCAAATGGTATTACTTAGTTACTCTCTAACCTGTAATATTTAACAATACATAAAAATTATAACTTCGCTTTCTTTACTTTGGCAACATACTACATTCATTCTGTGTACTCCTACAATGCTGACGAAAGTTCTTGCTTTTTGGAAATTTGCATTCACTAACCCGTCGAGGACGGGTACTTCAGCTAGTATATATATATATATTTAACAAGCTTTCTAATTAAAACTTGTTTGTCTATTTTTTTTTCAACTAGATTAACTTTCTAAAAAGGAGAGGAGCATCAACCTTGCAGACAAGAGCTATAAAATTAAATTGTGAATTTAGCAATTATTTAGGTTATGAATATACATTTGAAGCAATCAATTTGTAGAATGAAATAACCATTTACCTCGATCCCAGGCACGTATTCAGGGGAAGGGCCACGGGGAAGTAGCCCCCATCCCTGAAAGTTAGATTTTTGATTATTGGATGTCAATAAATCAAAGCATAAGCAATCGCAGCGAGAAAATCTACCTTTTGGGCCTTCCAAAATTCTTTTCTCTCTGTCCCTGTTGTCACCTCTCCACATACTGTATGTATTTACCTCATCCCTATATAAGTTATGCTGCTGAATTTCAAGATTTCGACATGGGGGCAAACCATTAATTGCATTTTGGAAAGAAACTAGAATAACAACAGCTGGCAAAACAGTAGAACGCGTGCGTCGGCTTTGATTTTCCGTTAAGAACGCACTTTGCAAAAGTTAACACAATGCACCAAGTGCGGGAGAACTTTAAAAACATTTTTAAAAAGAAATCTGAATACTTTTGAGGATTTGGGGAACCATCTGTTTCTCCTGGCTTTAAAGTAAGTAAACTAAATTTACTTGAGACAGATACTTGTTAAGGTGCGAGTGAATCATTTCGGAGAAATTGTATTTTGTTTTCATTTTAACTTCGAAAATAATCTAGGAAAAAAATAGACGGAATTTTGCGCTTATTTTTGACCCTGAATTTGGTTATATGACACAAGAAGTCGTGAAACTTGGTCACTATATTACCGTGAACTTAAGCATGGTTCCATCTGTTTACCCAAATATTCGGATTATGGAAAGATATTTACGATCAGGATATTAAATATCGCAGAACAGTCGAAAAGGTATTGGCGAATTTTGTACTGGATGCGAAATCATCCATACAGTCAAGTCTGATTCACTTCGGAATCAGTCAGTCAGTATGAAATAGAATTGCCTCTACATTCTTCTGAGTGATAAATTAGTTGTATTAGTATACATATTGTAATTTCTTTGGTGACTTGTTTGGATGTTTTTGTCCAGAAAAATATCGCTATGGGAATTGTGAGTAAAATGACTGTCTTCATTTTTGAAGTCTTTGAAAAATCCAATAGTATACAAAGCCAGCAATGCTTTCTTTAAAGCCACAAAAAATCTTCGACTTAAGGATCGAGTTGGAAGACCATCACGATGTCATTATTAAGTACACAGCGAGCACGTGTCATTTAAAAATTATTTTTTTTTTGTGTGTGTGTTTTTTTTTTTTTCTTTCTTTCTTTCTTTCTTTTTTTTTGGTAGTAGCGTTTTTCCGAAAACAGCAGAGCCGCCCAGGTGGTGTAGTGCCTGAAGAACTATAGTTTGGCTGCCTTAACTTGGCAGTCGACCTTGGGCGATTTCATTCCTTGAGAGGGCTCCAAGTTCGTTTCCTGTCTTGATCTTGGGTGTCAATTGGTCTGTTCACTTCTTAGCGGGTAGCGTTGGCCACCCACTGGGTGCCCCCATAATAGAATGGCCAGTACCTTCGGACCTTTTGTGGTGGTGAATGCCTAATCAGCAAGTGCCCATCCGTGATTTCAAAAAATAAATAAAAAGATAGAAGGAGATTGCTATAGAGGAGATAGAATACTTACCCTTGCTGTTCTATTTCTCTGTATTTTTAGTGCTATGAACAACTTAAATTTCAGTAAAATAATGCTTATAAAACCAGTATTTATAAGAATTAAAACAAAAAATATTTATCCGAAACACCAAAAGATCTCTAAAGTAAACTCTCATACGGAACAGACTCAAGTTGTGCATTTTGTTTTCTATAAAACTATTGATAGGCATTCTTAAATATTAATATTGAAAACGAGGGACAGAAAGAAAAAAAAAACTAAATTATTCGACTCTAAAATCTGTAATAAACCGGGTAATTAACACATTCAAGGTTTCAGCCAAGGTTACCACACAAAATCCTTGTCCATTTTGTCAATAATTTAAGTCAAAATCATATATTCAAGGGCAGGTTTAAAATCAGTGAGCAATTCATGTTCCGTGGATGTTAAATTTAATGACTGCACCCTGTTATTAACTGGATAATAATAAGGAAGATCATTCTTGAAATTCCTTTTAGCACTCAAGTTACGTAATTCCTGCAGGTGAAGTCCCCTTATTCTAACACAAACTGGATCGTGTGTAACTCGATTGTAGCAGAGCCTATGTTATGTAATACGTATATAACTGTAAAGCTAGTGGTAATCAGGGTTTAGCTTTCAGTAAAAATATTAATATTAATAATAATAATAATAAAATTTCAACTCTGATTTTCATGATTGTAATACCAGACTGTAGTCTGATGTTATATTTTAAAGTCCTCATTGTTTCCGACTCTTATTACAAATATAAAAAATCTGATGTGTCCAACACATGACTTCCTTGCACGTCCATTAGATCAAAAATATTTTCGACGCACTTCCTCTAAACTTATTTGTTTGAAAGAGATAAAATATCAATAATAGTAAGGTTTAGCGATTTCTAGACAAATATTTCGATATCGCCAAGCTGAGTTCAATTTGAAATATTTCCTTCTGACACTTTATTTGGCGATATTTCACCAAAAGCCGACAAACTTGAGATAGTCTGCGAGATTTTGGGGATAGCCAAAGTAGTCATTGACCACAGACTTTCAATGAATTGAATGCATCCATACACCTCAATGTATTTAAAGTCATTTGGCTCACCCTGTAAATAAATTCTCAGTCGATTGCTGTCAAAAAAGATATGGAAAACAGTTAGATATTACAATAGTTCTAAATACAAAAGTTCAAAAATCTACGGGTTAAAGTTTTAGTGTTATACAAAATACGAAATAATTTTTGGCGCCAAATTTGGCGATATTTCGGCGAAACTCGTCAATGTCGACGAAATTTGGCGAGATTTTAAGCATGAACCAAACAATGACAGATTATCGCCAAATTTGGCGACATTTCGCCAAAACTCGCCAAGAACGATGACAAATGGCGATACTTTGGGCATGGACCAAATGATTGACTATCGCCAAATTTGGCGATATTTCGCCAAAACTCGCCAAGGTCGAGGACAGACGGCGAGTTTTTGGGCATGTACCAAACAATGACTGTCTACAGTTGTATTATATTGAAGATGTCCATAGACATTAAAGTACTAAAATTCTTTTCGGTGGTCCTGTAAATAATCTCTCCAGTAGATTGGAACCAAAAAATCGAGATACACAACTAGATGTTACAACATTCTTATATATGAAATTTCATAATAGTTTTTGAGATTTGAGAGTTAAATATGCACACACGTACACCAAAAGTCGCCAAGCTTGGCGACTTTTGGCATAGTTCTTGAGGGAGGCACGTGACCGTGGTCGGACCATTACCTAACTTATGTGGTAGGACGGTATTGTGCTTGAAATGGATGAATGCCCCTAAAATAGCCATTGACCGTAATGTATTGGAAATCTTTTGAGTGTTCCTGTAGCAGAACTACAAATGATAAAGACACGAAAATCGTTTTAAAATGCTGAAAATTGTTCCAGCATCACGAAATAAAGACTGCAGGGAATGAAACGAATTTGGGTGACATGATAGGTTGTCACTCAACTTAAATTCTAGGCTTCCAATTTTTCAAAATGTTGATTAAATTTTGAGATTTTGCGAAAATTATTTCAGTATGTGTAAATATTCATTCGCGCATCCCATAATTACGACTAAAGCGAATCAAATGGTATTACTTAGTTACTCTCTAACCTGTAATATTTAACAATACATAAAAATTATAACTTCGCTTTCTTTACTTTGGCAACATACTACATTCATTCTGTGTACTCCTACAATGCTGACGAAAGTTCTTGCTTTTTGGAAATTTGCATTCACTAACCCGTCGAGGACGGGTACTTCAGCTAGTATATATATATATATTTAACAAGCTTTCTAATTAAAACTTGTTTGTCTATTTTTTTTTCAACTAGATTAACTTTCTAAAAAGGAGGGGCGGGGGGGGCTTCATGGGCGGGGGGTTAGAGGGGTCATAACCCCCCGCCCATGAGAATTTTTTTGCCATGCAAAATGTATATACTTCACTACATTATCACACATATGTATATACATATATATGAGTTGCAGTAGTCGTAACCCCCCCCCCATGAAAAATTTCTGGCTACGCCCCTGCCAATGAGTATCTATATAAATAAAATTAGACTTTTGTCTGTACATTTCTGGAATTCAAAAATTGTGCGATTTCTATCCGTTTCAAGCACCCGGCAATCCGATGCGACCCTCAAAAAAAAGTTTGTCTGTCTGTCATTCTGTCATTCTGTCCGTGACGCTTTTTTTGTTTAAGCATCACGTAAGAACGACTGAAGCGAATGATATGAAATTTGGTGTCATGATAGGTGGTCACTCAACTTAAAACATAGGCGTCGAATTTTTAAAAAATCTTGATTAGATTTTCAGATTTTGCGAAAATCGTTTCAAACTGCGTAAATTTGTGTTCAAGCATCACGCAAAAACGACTGAAGCGAATGATATGAAATTGGGTGTCGTGATAGGTGGTCACTCAACTTAAAACATAGGCTTCGAATTAAAAAAAAATCTTGATTAGATTTTGAGATTTTGCGAAAATCATTTCAAACTGCGTAAATTTGTGTTCGAACATCACGTAATAACTGCAAAGGTGAAAAAATGATATCTGGTGAAATGATAGGTGGCCACTCACCTTAAACTATAAGCATCTAATTAAAAAATATCGATCCGATTTCGAGATTTTTGTGAAAATCGTTTAAAACTGAGTGAATCTTTGTTCCCGTATTACGTACTAACGACTAAAGCGAATGATATGAAATTGGGTCACACGATAGATGGTTGCTCAACATAAACTATAGGTGTCCAATTTTTTAAACATTTTTATTAGATTTTGAGATTTTGTGAAAATTTTTTCAAAATACGTTTCTATTTCCTCAAACATCACGTAATAACGACTAATACGAATGATACGAAATTTAGTGATATGATAGGTAGTTGCTAATCTTAATTTATAGGCGTTGAATTTTTAAAATATTTTGATTACATTTTGAGATTCTGCAAAAATCGTTTTAAAATGCTGAAATTTTGTTCAAGCCTCACGAAATAAAGACTGCAGGGAATGAAACGAAATTGGGTGACATGATAGGTTGTCACTCAACTTAAATTCTAGGCTTCAAATTTTTCAAAAATGTTGATTAGATTTTGAGATTTTGTGAAAATTATTTCAATATGCGTAAAAATTCGTTCGCGCATCCCATAATTACGACTAAAGCGAATGAAATGATATTACTTAGTGACTCTCTAACCTGTAATATTTTAACAATACATGAAAATTATAACTTCGCTTTCTTTACTCTGGAAACCTACTGCATCCATTCTGTGTACTCCTACAATGCTGACGAAAGTTCTTGCTTTTTGGAAATTTTCATTCACTAACCCGTCGAGGACGGGTACTTCAGCTAGTCCAAAATAAAACCTGCTTTACACATGCGAATGGCATTTCATAAGACACCTTTTGATACTGTCTGAGTATGCACATACTCTCGCCAACGACTGAGTAACCAGTGGCGGCCCGTGGTCAAAAATGTTAGTGCAGCCGGAAACATATGACCCCCACCCCTAGGAATGGAAAATCTTTGTTACTGAATTCGAAAGCTGGCGGATTAAGCTCTCATCCAGGAAAAAAAAAGAAATTACATAAAAAATGTAAGAGATCCTATTTTACTTCTATAAAATGGACATAAATTTCAACCAACCGCTCCTATCCTCCAAATTGCATTAATCCGTGTCTGATTCGAAGTTTCCTGAGAATTTTCTTTTGTAATGATAACTTGAGAAGAAAAGAAAGAAGAAAAAAAAAACGAAAAAAAAAAGAAAACTTACTTATTTTTTATAAGTCAAATCAATTCTCTTTTCTTTTAAACTTGCGAATCAGTCAGTGATGTCCTCATAAAAGGGCGTTGTTTTAATTCAGATATCATTAATTTTAAAAGCTCTTTAAAATCCCCCATGTTTAAAGAATTTTCTCGCTCGCCATGTCCTCTTAATACCAGTTCTTGCTTACTTAAAAACAATACTGCTTTGATGGGTAATTGTATGAAGCGTCTATTCAGGCTTACCTTCTTGATAAATTCAGCAATATAAAGTCGAGAGTTTTCCTTTAATGCGTCAGCAATTTAGCTCCCACTTCTTATCAACTCCTTAAATTTTCATAGCTAATCTTCTTTCCATGTGTTAAACGGAGTTTCAAGCAAGACGCAAACTGGATAATAACGGGGCTCCTTGTTTTAAAACGGTTAAATCATAGATTCCAATAACACATGGACACAGTAACAAATAAGACTAAAAACTTTCAACCTTCCCAGACAACAAAAAACAACTATTGTTTCCGCTAGAATGGGCTAGAACAGCGGTTCTCAACCTTTTAACGTCGTGCCCCCCCCCAACAAAGTCTAACTTACAGTGGCGCTCCCCCCCCCCTCACATTTTTCAGCATACATTGAGATTTTTAATCTTTAATAATGAACATTTTAAGCGAAAATGGATATTCTTTGAGTAAAAATGCGAATAAATAAGATGATTTTTAAAAAAATGCATCCTGCTCTATAGTTTGCCCTATTGCTCTATAGTTTTTCTCATTCCCCCCCCTGCAAAAGTTCTGCGGGGGGCGCGCCCCCCCTCAGGTTGAGAAACGCTGGGCTAGGACATATATTCTGTGTCTTTATTCTCTTCCTCACTGATCGTCCGAGCCAATCAGTTCGTTGAATTCACGAGTGCTGCAAAAGACAGAAACCCTTTCTTCGGCTGTGTCTCAGCTAAAACACCCTATGCTATCCTAAGCCAGAGAAACTGCTTACGTACTCGTTACCATGGCAACGGTGCTGCCAATTCCTTAATCAGCGCGGAGGGCTGTCCCGAGGCCTCCGAGAGAGGAGAAAGATTCTTTCTCCTCTCTCGGAGGCCTCGGCTGTACCAACGACTTTCGCAGTTGAACTGCGGGAAGATTAAAGGGGTTTTTTTCTGAATGAGAGATCCGGCCGTTACTGCAATAGGTTTTTTTTTTTTTTGAGATTTTTTTTAAATTTACGATAGGAATTCCATAATTCTAATCTGAATTTAAGAAAGTTAGTAGAATAAATTATTTTAAAGTATGTGCTGATAATTTCAAGTGCAGCCCGGCTGTACTTGCTGTATCCCACGAGCCGCCACTGTGAGTAACCAGAATAAAGCCTGTCTTTACACATTAGTTCTTACGGTTTACGATATCTGATGATCAGAATTATAAACTAGTGATGGGCAATCGATTGATACTTGTTAAATTTCATTTTCACTGGGAAAAAAGTTTAAAAGTTAGCTTCCAAAACTGGCTAAAAGCCTTTCCATTAATCTCCATACTGAAAAATCAAGGTTGAAAATAAAGTAGAATTATTTTCGAAGCGCACTTATAGATCGGTATTAAAAGACAAGTCTATATGAGGGGAGGAGGGAAGGGGGGGGAGGGAGGGGTAATATCTTCTCCAACAGGATATAGTGAAGTATCCCAGACGAGTGTTAGAGCTTTGTTACCCAGAGCCTTGATTGCTCTTCGATATTTTGCAATTCGATGCCATCTGGTGTTGACAGAGTTACTTTGCTTATCTCCATCTTGCATCTGAGTTTTTTTTTTTTTTAAACATTCAGTTCATGCTTCCGACTCATTTGTTTCGACATCGATTTCAAGACACAACTTTCGCTCCTTTTTTATTTTAGAATTCTAATATTGCTTAACGGTCGAGGTTATTTATGTCTGCTTTCGGAAGAAAAGAGGTCAATATAGTAAGATATTAGAAAAAAAAAGAATCAAAGAATAAATCAGGATCTTACAGCATCAAACAGCTGTTGAATAGACGAGGTTGCTCAACAAGTTAGCCGCCATCAAGTACCGTTAGATATATTGCTGTTGCTGTTTCCCACAGGAGGGAGTCAATCCTTAGGATGTATGGCTTGATACCTTCCCGGCAACGGGGAATCTCCTAATTTGGAATCATTTCCAGATAAGAGACTTGAACCTAGATTGGCATCCAGTGGCGGCCCGTGGTCAAAACTGTTAGTGCAGCCGGAAGCATATGAGCCCCCCCCCCCTCTTTCCTACGGACAGGATTGGAAAATCTTTTGTTACTGAATTCGAAAGCTGGCGGATTAAGCCCTCACCGAGGAAAAAAAAAAAAAAAAAAGAAATTATATAAAAAATGTAAGAGTTCCTATTTTACTTCCATAAAATGGACATAAATTTCAACCAGCCGCTCTTATCCTCAAAATTGCATTAATCCGTGTCTGATTCGAAGTTTCCTTAGAATTTTCTTTTGTAACGATAACTTGAGAAGAAAAGAAAAAAAAAAAAGAAAACTTACTTATTTTTTATAAGTCAAATCAATCCTCCTTTCTTTTAAACATGCGAATCCGTCAGTGATGTCCCCATAAAAAGGCGTTGTTTTAATTCAGATATCAATAATTTTAAAAGCTCTTTAAAATTTCCCATGTTTAAAGAATTTTCTCGCTTGCCATGTCCTCTAAATGCCAGTTCTTGCTTACTTAAAAACAATACTACTTTGATGGGTAATTGTCCATTCATAAGCGTCTATTCAGGCTTACCTTCTTGATAAATTCAGCAATATAAAGTCGAGAGTTTTCCTAACATATATACTCCTTACCCATAGGCGCACCCACGGGGGGGGCTATGGGGGCTCAAGCCCCCTGCTAAAGGTGGAAAGTTTGAAGGGAAAAACTTAAAAAAATGAAAATTGTCACTAATGAATTATTACTATTATTAATATTTATTGTCTTCAAATTATTTCTAAAGTATTTTTTACCTAAAAAGATGTCAGTTTTTGAATAAATACTTACAGAGAGTTTATGAAACACTGTTAAAGTCAGTTACAATATCACTGAAAAGATCAGATAATTATTTATGACTCTATAATGAGTTTTTGCTTGTGGGCTTGTGTTGTATGGACAAATCAAGTGGTACAGAATATTTTGATGTTATAAGAGGGTTGTAACTATGATCGATCTCACTATAACAGAGTTCAGCAGTTTTTTCAGCTCAGCCCCCCCTAAACTAAAATCCTGGGTGCGCCACTGTCCTTACCCCCTCCCTCCTTCTCGTCCGAGCCAATCAGTTAGTCGAGTTCTCAAGTTCAGCCGCCGTTAAAAAATCTTCGGCTGTATCAGCTGCATACTCCCTATGCCGGAGAGGCTGCTTACGTAGTCGTTGTCATGGCAACGGTGCTGCCAATTTTCTTTTCAGCGCTCTGGGCTGAACGAAAGATTTTCCCAATTGAAATGCGGGAAGATTTAAGTGCTTTTTTTCTGAATGAGCGATCCGGCCACAATACGTTTTTTTTTTTGTGTTTGGTTTTTTTCGGAGATTTTTTTAATTTACCGTAGGAATTCCACAATTCTAATCTGAATTTAGTAAAATTAGTAGAATAAATTATTTTAAAGTATGTGCTGATAATTTCAAGTGCAGCCCGGCTGTACTTGCTGTATCCCACGAGCCGCCACTGTTGGCATCCCAGTATGTCCCAGTATGTCCCCTTTATGTCCCAAACTAATTTATTTTACGGGCAAAAAAGCATAAAACTTTTTTTATGAGCTATTCGAAACATCTCATGTTAGTAACGTTTTTATGTATTACGAACACCTCATATTAAATCAAATACTAAACTACAGGAACAAAAGACCTCGCTCGGCGTTTATTGCAGGTTTATGACCTATTAAGTAATTTTACTGATGGGACTTGGGACTTTAAAGTCCCATCTTCAGACTTTAGATTTTAGGGACTTTAAAGAGTTAACATGGAGGGCATTGCAGCTATGAACAGATTTTATGTACATCTGCTCCCTTTAGAGTACACGGTCCCACTGTAGTCCAGTAAAGAGAGGTCATATTCCCAAGCGCTGATCGCACACAACACTGCTTCACTTTCAGAGTTCTCATAGGAACCAAGTCTCGACCATCTGGGCCATTGCGGTACTCGCTGGGAATCTTTCGATCCATGATAAGTGCCTCATTGAGGGACCACAAAAAGATTACTGAATGCTCCTATTGCGCATGTCCTAAGGCCCCAACGAAAACATTTAAAGACCCATGGCATGTGCTACGCCAGTTATGGGCAAGGGTGGGCAAATACCCACTCTTGTGTCAAGCAATCGCACAACATTATAGATATGAAAAACTTGAAATCTTCTCATTTTTTTTTTTAGTCTGATGCTAAGCAAATCACTAATTTTACTTAAATATGTCATAGAGGAAAAATGTACAAAATTCTTAATCTTAAAATAATTTCTTGAAGAATATTTTTGGGGAAAAATAGACTAGAAAAGTGAAATATAACTAACGAATTGTAGGATACGTAGTTGCAGTGTACCACGTACTCGTCCAAAATCTTTTATATAAAGTGTCCCAAATCCCCATTAACTTTTTCGCCATGAACACTTAGCATAGTCCGGATAATGTCTGATCCGTCATTTCTGATCTTATCTCTACTAGACTTAACTCTACTAGAGTACTGAAAAATCTTTCTACTCTTCACAGAACCTTTTCCCAAGCGATGTCATTAATCCATCCAAATAATTGATATTTTAAAGTACTCTTCCTTCTGCCTCTGTTTTAATTCCTGGATTAGATCTGCAGACCTGGTGACTAACTGGACGTGGACTCTTTAGTTCAATATACTGAGTTTCTGCTATTTTCTTTAGCAGATATAAAGAGAGTGATGAGTTTTGGGGGTGGCTGGCTAGTAATTATAGATTCCGCCGGCTCGTCCGCCGGCTAGTAATTATAGATTTACGACAAAAGTAAAATAAACAACACTAAATTAACCTAAATAAAAGCTATGAAATCCAACAACGTTGAAATGAAAAGCCATTAAAATAAGTTTTCACAAAAACACTACATTTAAACACTTTTAACGTTTAAAAACACTGCGGTTTTTGAACTGAAAAGAGCCAATGGCAACTTTTTAAGAAGTTTAAAAAAAAAAGCTTCCCACAACAATGAATTCAAAATTAAACAAACACTTCTGGATTTACGAAAAAATCAAAACAAATGTCCCAAAACAATCTAAATAAAAGTTATGGTCCAACAACGTTGAAATCAAAATCCATCCGGTTAAACGAATTCAAAATTAAACAAACGCTTGTGACAATGTACCACAACAATCGAAATAAAATTTATGATCCAACAACGTTGAAATCAAAATCCATCTGGTTAAACGAATTCAAAATAAACGGTTGCAGCAAAAACAAAATAAACAATCTAAAACACTCAAATACTTTTAAAATACGATTTCACAAAATGTCAGACCGTTAACATTTAAAAACACTCCGGTGAGAGGAATTAAAAAAAAAAAAAAGCGTGACTTCCAAAAACAGTAACAATATACGTTTACGTTGCCAATTTCTAAAAAAGAATTCCTGCAAACGGATGTTTAAGTGTTGTGCCAAGGCTAAACTTGTGAAGTATGGTTATCTAGGTAAAGTACAGTTATGCAATTTAGCCTTAGTTGTGCAAGCAAAATTTTAAGCATTTTAAATAAATTTGCCCAAAGTCTACCAAAATTTTTTAGTTAAATAGAACTTAAATAAGGAGTATGATGTCGCTATGACGTCATCTAATCGATCTACACCAGAGATTATGTTCCGTGATTTTTTTTCAATATTCCAGGAATGAATCATTTGCTTCCATTCTGTGTTTACTTTTTCAAGGCGTGATATCTCGCTAGATATTTAGATTGTGAAGAAGCAGCAAGTTTAAGAAAGGTACATTTTTTAGAGATCTTTCGAACTGTATAAAAAAAATTGTTTGCTTTTAGTTAGAGATAAAAGTGTCGTTTTTATCAAAATTTCAACATGTCGACAGATTCACCGGGGCGATGAGTCGAACACAGCAGCTTTATGAACTGCACTTTTATTATTTGGATTTGTATTTTGTTGCAGGAAAATCGGTTGACTACAACGCAAAATAGGGAGATTTGGGTGTACCCATTGTTTAACATAGGGATTTTCTCGAATTCTCGAGAAATACTGGCACTATCGATTAGTTGACTTCAGTTTTGAATGATTTTTTGGAAGCAAATTTGATGAGTTTTCGCTAAAAAGTCACCCAGCTTGGCGACATTTGGAGTATTTTTATTAATGGAGCCTATAATCTTTGTTTCTCTGCATTAGGATTATGCATTATGTATTATTTAATTTGCATTTCTATTAAATAATCAATTTTGCGATGGAAGCTCTGCAATGTCCGCGTAAAGTATAGAAGAGTAGACTCGTTCCAGAGTTCAGAGCAGATCAGTCAGCTGTTGCGAGCAGACGTTGATTCTGCTGAGAACAAAAGACTCTGATGTGTGCTTTTGTAAGCGAACTATCAATTATTTTGAGGAGCTTGTTTTTGAAAACTCTTTGGGCTTTCTTTATTGTTGAATCCTGGGGAACTGCTGATAATTTGTCTCAAGAATTTGCACTGAATTTTAGCCCGTGGAAGAATTTTTATTGCGTGTGTGTGAAATACAGCATCTGTCGGACAGTATTGCTTATTTATTACTGTGATTTGTGTATAGCAAATTGTTCATCAACTTTCTAATAAAATTTGTACTTCGCCCTGTCAACTGGACTGTTTACTAGAACTTTCCATCGACACTGTAACCCGAAAACTAAGCGGAGTTTCCCCGCTACAATAGTTTTGAATGTATTTTCAAAAGCACTGCGATTACATATGAATATTTTTTAATTTATCAAAATGCTCTCTAACAGAAAGCAAATAGATGTCAACAGGCTGCAGAGTGTTGGCTACAGGCTGTACGTATGAGTACTTTGCTGTGATGCATATTGCTGCATTGAACTTTAGCGAGGTTGAAGCACAGTAAATTGATACGCCTTTATTTTCGCATATTACACAGGCCCGCATAAGTACACACACATATATACGAATGTATTATAACGCATGTGTATACATATGCAAGCATGTCTCACTCTTAAATTTTGCCCACCCTTCAGGGGCGTAGCCACGGGGTGGGTTAGGGAGGTCATAACCCCCCCATGAGAAATTTTTTGCCATACAAAATGTATATTCTTCACTATATTATCACACGCACGTATACATATATATGAGTTGTAGTAGTCGTAACCCCCCCCCCATGAAAAATTTCTGGCTATGCCCCTGCCACCCTTGCAAAAAATCCTGGCGGCGCCCATGACCCATGGTAAAAAGCACCGATGAGTACAGTAGGGAAATCGCTGCTGCTACGTCTTTGCAAAGATTGGAGAGAACAGACTAAATTCAATAAGACACTGAGGTACTTATTTTAATCCTTTCCTTAGAATCGCTTAAAACTAAGAGATCTTTTGCTTCCCTTTACAATAGGACTATCAATTTTACATACGCTATTTTCGAAGGAGAGCATTCATTTTATAAACTTCACTGATCTATTTTAGTTCATTAATTTTGCTTAAAGCAGATGAATATCCGCGAAAAGAACTTAAAGAAAGAACCACGAAAAGAATAATGACAGTCCATAGACCTTAATGTATTGAAAGACTTCTGAGTAAAAAAAGAAAACCGACAGGTTTAAAAAAGGGGGAGAGGTCATAAATCCATAGCTATAGCATGCATAAATTTCTTAGCACTTGATGTCCATTTACGACAGTCAGAGACAAACCAAAGTGACAATCGCTTTACAACTTAACACTTTTTAGACAATCAGACAGTTTTAGAAATAAAATGACCGAAGAATTTAATTCGGAATCTGGTCTACGGAAAATTACTAAATGTGAACCTGATGTAAAATACTCTTAATCCAGTAAAAATTAGAAAAAAAAAAAAAGCAAATGGCGGTAAAAGATTATAAAGTTTTGGAATTTTGGGAAAACATTCTTGTGGTGAGCGTAATAGTAAAAAACAGGAAAGCTCCCTCCTCTAGGAGTGCCACATCCTCCCCTTGCCCCCTCCCCCCTACGCACGTACACACACACACAAAGTGTGTTTTTTTTTTCCTTATTTTTTTTTTAAATTTTATTAGTAATAAATTAACATTACAAAAAGGGCTCCGCGTGAAATTCTGCACAAAAAATTCCGTGACGAGTTTTAAGTGAGACTAACCGTTTTCGAGATATTAGAGTTGTGAGAGTTTAATTGTGCTGAGGGATTACGGCCAATTATCTACGCATGGGATCTAGGCCGAGGAGTAGGGTGCCCTCCGTGGGGATCTTTCTAAGGAGCTTTAACCCGTGTTTGCGCTACGTTTCGGGAGAAACCACTGAAAACTCCGAACGGTTAGGTAGGCGGATGCGATATGGTTTTGAACCAAGCACTTTCCGTCTCCCAGTTCAGAGCACTATGCGCTCGGCACTGGTGGGAAGAGTTTAAAGCGGTTCGCGTGTATGATTTCGTTCAATTTTCAACGTCGTTCTTTCTTTTTTTTCTGTCGAATTATACATGTTCTGTGCATATATAATCATAAATCATGTGTATACATAAGAATATCATCTGGAGAGGCACAGGGAGGGGGGGTCATGTTACCCCTCCAAATAGTCCACGCAGATAAGTTAAAAAAAATGAATGAAAGAAAAATGAGCCGTTTATGTAAAAAGTGAAGAAAATAGACTAGAACACATTTGGGGAGTCCAAAGGAGGGATACGGCACCTCTAGAGGAAGAATCTTTTCAGTTCTATTGCTACTACACACATTAAGAAAGTTTTCCAAAATTTCAAAAGTTTATAAAATTTTCCCCCATTTTTCCTAATTTGCTTGGACTTCTCAGACTGCTAATGTAAAACTTCTACTGTCCATCTTTAGTTGAGACATGGGAGGTATATTCAATCCGACTTTTCCTTGGCAGAACAGATATATTAAGTCATTCCCGCAACCTCCCTAAAAAGTTGTCGGCACGATGGCGGCCCTAGGTTTTTATTCGCATTATTGTCTGGTCCTCCATTGGCAATTTATGTCAGCGATCTTTGAACATTTATTGCTATATGTGGAACAATAAATGACAGTTCTGGCAAATGTGTGTTGTCTGGCTTTGAAATGGAAGTCGGGCTAAAAATACCTTAGCTTATCACGATAATAATCTAGCACGAGGGTGCAATCGCCGACATAAAGACATGAGACTCGAACGCCGGAAAAAGGTGGACGCACGGACATTAGACCTCTTAGAACTATTTACTTTTTTGTTTTCTTTCCACTTGATTGTAAACAAAGATTGCTCACGAGTCTTTTTTTTTTAACAATTCTGTGAAACGTGATACGTGACACGTGTTGCAAAAACTTAAACTTGGGTCGTGAAGAACGGGATTTTGAAAATTTTTGCGATATGGAGTAGCGATTAGCGCAAGAGTCCCGCCAGAAATCGGTCACTTGTGGTCAAAGGGACAAATTCGATAATTTTCAATAAAGTATCGAATCACCGTTAAGGGGAAATGGAGCTACTTGATAAGTTCATTTAAAGCTTAATTAACCACATTATAGAAAATGTTTGAAATTGAAATTGATTACTTGCACTAAGTTTAATTTTGAAAAAAAATTCTAAAAATATTCGTTTTAGTTTCCTTAGTTCCGTAATCATTTGCCTTTAGGATCTCCACTGCATTAAGCCGTCTCAGATCAGGCTTAAAGTATAATTTCGTTAAATTATTTCGTTAAAAGAAGGAGAGGGCTTTTTTATACATTTTTAGAGGATAGGAGGAGGAGCAATTTTTTTCTGAAAAAAATTGTCAACAATACTATCAGGAGAAAAAAACAAACAAAAAAAAAATCATTTAAAGGCTAGTAAGCATGCACTTAAATATTTGTAACACTTTTCATGGATGAAGATTAATAGATTAAATATAAATGTAGAGAGATAATGCAAGGATTACGCATAAGCATCATTTAGTCAATGTAATAAATCACTGAATATGACGAAACCTCGCTGAAAAACCACCTCTTATAAAGACCATTTATTCCTGGTCCGTAATTTTTGGTTATAGGCATATTGTTAATTTTCCCTCCCTGAAAGAACATTCGTCAACTTTTCTGTTTTTTCAGAAAATCTCGAAATGAGTTTTTATCTGAAAGACTATAAAGACTGTTTGTACCCTTTGCTGGAAACCCCGTGCAGCCGTTTTTCACAAGAAAGAAGTTCCCCAGAATTCAGTTTTATCTCAAACTGAATGCTTCTCTTTAAAAGAGACTGTCACTTGTCTTGCTGGCGGGAAATCGTTCTGTAAATCTGTATAGATATGATATATAATAAATTCATTCAATAACAATTTTTGTAGTAAAAACATATTGCATGAAAGTTTCTTTTCCCGATGACCTCTGCTCAGAGACCGCCTCTCTGAAAGGCATTTTCTGTGGTCCAGATGGGAGGTCTCTTTTCTTTTGGTTCTGCTGCTCCTCCGAAAATCCGCTAATAGTGGTAGTTTGATAGTCAAAGTAATGAGTTAATTTGGTTATAATTCAATCATTCATCTATTGACTAAGTTATTTAAATTATATTGCGTAATCTCAGCACTATCCATATTCACCATAGCATATATATCACAGTTGCAGTCTACATAAATTAAAAATTCCCTTTTAACCGGGAAAAAAACTTTTCATACGTTGCTTAAAAAATAAAGGGTGCGTCAGAAAAATGCATATACACTTTGAACTGTCATAAAAAATGTATTTTTTTACTTACACGGTTAAATTAGTAGAAAAAAGGGTAATATTAAATTTAGACAATCGAGTTTCCTGCATGCTCTTCAGAGTTTGAATGACACATCAGACGATGACATGTACCGACGTAATCACGCGACGTTCGGGAGTTGTGCGCGGGAGTCCCATTGGGCACTTTATAGGGCTATCACACTGAGAAAAATCCGACCAACTTTCCTTGCAAATCAAGTTTCCGGCCGATTTTCCCCGCCGTTACCTTGACGACCGTGAGCTCCAACTTTTTCCTTTCCGAAGGAAAAAATCAGAGTCGGACGAAATTTCGGCCAATCAGAGTACTTCTTCCTGCTACGTCAAAAGCAATTTCGAGCAATGGCGACTACTACTATGTTCGAAGCTTGGCTCGATGTTAGAATCACGTGTAAATAAAATTATGGCCGCGTTCAAATGGACTTTGGAATTAGATATTGCTGCCCATCCGACGCTGCCGATCTGATGTAAATATACCAACGCACAATAAGTAAAATAAGAACCTGCACGCCAAATAAGCAATGTGATGACTATTTGGCGTCGGAGAGAGTTTGTTTACTTTTGCAACTCTTAAAGATAACCACGCCTTCAAGTCCGTCGGAAAAGTTGGTCCAGTGCGAAGTTGCTCGGATTTTCCCTTTAGTGTGATAAGGCCATTAGTACGAAGTACAAAATCAGCTGTGACTCGTACTCGGACAGGTATCGATGTTGAAGGCCACCATTCTGAACATTTAGTTTAATTCTAACTACAATTTGGAACTTTCTGTTTGACCAGAAAGTGTATTTTTAAAATTGGGCTTACTTTTCCCAGAAACTCAACCTTGTAAGTTGGAAAATAAATTTTCTATGACGGTTCAAAGTGTGTATTGCATTTTTCTGACGTGCCCTGTATTTTATTGATTTAAAAAGGATCGGAGTAATTACCTGTTTATGGATTTCTTGAGAATATTAGAACGGTTTCCATTCATGAGTCGAATAAAATGTTTCTCTTCAGGAAGTTTTCTCTCGTTCATATTTTGTTCTGGAACTTCCTCTCACATTAGGACTTATATGTGTGTATATATATATATATGTATATATTCCTAATGTATAATAAATATTTCTTGAAATGGTTTGTTCTGCTAAGTTGACATAAGAGAAAAGAGAAAACAACAGCGAACTTCCCTTGAAATTTGCCTCAGTTCTGAGTCCAAATCTCTCTGCTAAGTTTTTGGTTAGAGAAGAGAAGATAACAGCCTGCAATGTATACGTACTTTTTTAACGAAACTTATTAATGAACTTGTTAACGAAATCTATAAAATGACCCCAAAAAAAAACTTATATTAACCCTTCCATAACTTTCTGCTCTTCTGGAACTGGTATCAAATAAGGTTTCCAGGTTTCGCAGACGCTGTTGAGGGAGTTGACATTTTATCTTAATGAAACATAACTTGCTGACAGGAAATATTGTCAATAAACACATAGTAGATTCAGTTAAACGTAAATACCGACAGCCTAATTATTGCGAGGTGATAGCAATGATACGATAACAATACAGTTACTCATCATCTGAATCTAGAGTGAGATCGAACATCAAGCCACTTCTGCATTCTTGTTATGGGCCTCTCATAATTTGTGCCCCAAACATCCTCGCTATGTGTCGTCATATGTAATTCATATCATATTGTCAATAAGTCCACCATAACCGCACTTGCCGTTAAAGAAATTTCCTTCCAATATATACTTGAGATGAGATAAAAATGTACTTAGTGAAACTTTGATGGGCTTGAGGAGAAAAGTATAAATTCATCAAATCTTGCTCAAAACACTAAACAAATGTAATCCCACAACAAAATTTGCCATGAACTAGGAAGCATAATCACCAGTAGCATTATTTGAGTCGGATGTTGAATGACTTTTTTTTCATTCAGGTGCTCTTTCAGTAGTTATGTTTACATTTCCATCTTGTGTTTCTGTTCCAGACCCTGCTAATCTCAGGAACAAGTAGAGCATGTTCCCAGACCTCCTTGTAAACTGAGAAAATCTTGCAGGTACAAACTGTTTGCTTCAAGTTCTTTTTTCTGAAGTAAATCGGGAAATTTGTTTAATATACAGAAACCTCTTCCTATCCTTCTCTGCGCATCTGTTATAAAACTGTCGAATCTCTACATTATACCTCGGAATGTCCTTTCATTATGTCCTCTTTCCCAGTCTTTGAATTGATGGGCACATTAATATTATGGAACGCCCGTCTCTCCAAAATTATTTACATTATGTTGCTGGAAGCGTTTCGTTCCCTCTCCCCGAAGATATAGATGTTGTAGAGGGAAGCGAGCGAGTTTGAACAGAGTACCGTAGTGACTCTCCATATTGTTTTTAGCCCATTTATGCCTTTTTTTTTTGGGACGGCATTTTCGCTGTCCGTCGAAAACGTTATTTATTTTTCCTATCCTTATTATTGACGAGTATTGAACCTCAACTCCGCAAAATTTTTCAACATGACCCAGTAGGATGTTGACATTTCAATTTTTATACGTAATGATTTTAAAAGATATCAACCGTTGCCGAATAAATTGGTATCAGAAATTTAGCTATTATTGCTAGTATTAACGAAAATCGAAGAAAGTCGTTAAAATATCTGGGCTCAAATGGGTTAGTAGTTGTTTTTAGTGTATTAGAAATAGTATGCATTTGTTCATTAAAATGTTAGTGGCTCACTATTGGCTTTTTATTTCTTGGACTAATTCATACCTGTTGCAACACACTAGATAAAAATAGGCTTTCTGTTAATGATGACAATATTTCATGCGATTCTCAGATAATATTCATGCTTTGTGCCCCATCTGAAAAAAATTTCTGGATCCCTCCTTCTGTATGTATGTATGTACGTAACTCGCATAACTCAAAAACGATTAACCGTAGAATGTTGGCATTTTGTATTTAGGAGGGCTGTTGTAACATTTAGTTGTGTACCTTTAGTGTGTACCCCTTTATGATTGCGACAGACTAGGTAGTTTATCTACAGGGTTATTTAAAAGACTTTCAATGCATTACGGTATACGAACATCTTCAATGTACTGAAAGTCTACAGTCAATCACTGTTTGGGTCATAATTCAAAATCTCGAAAAACTACCTCCAAAATTGGAGATCTTCGGCGAAATATCGTCAAAGTTGGCCTCAAAAACTAAGTTTCCGAAACTGAAGCCTTGGCGGTATCTCTTCTATTTTGCGAGAAATCTGATTTGATATCGATTATCGATCAATGTAATAATAAATTGATATCGATTTACTATTGCATCGTATCTCAATTTTAAATGAAAAAAGTTTGAGTGAAATGAATCAAAAATAGATGTACAAGGAAATCGTGTGGTGTCCACATCAGATATTTTATTAATATATTTCCATTAAGTAAAGCTGGACTAAAGTCCTACAATTAGTAAACATCCCAAGTTTTCGTTGAAAGATCGGCCTTAATTTTTCTGATATGCTGTTTATTTTAAGTTGCGCTAAAAAGTGCTGTAACTGATAAATCTGGATCTCTTATTTGATTTTAATAAGACTTTAAAAGATTGTATCTTTTCAAGATAAATGCTTTATATAATTCGTTTGTTTTTAGAGTAAATTTTACTGAATATATGCAGCTCATAAATATTAGTTGTTGTTTTGTTTTCAGAGATTCTATAAATGTTATTAAAAATTATTTTACAATGACACAAATAACTATATTTTCAAAAATAAAATCTGTCGTTCACATATTTCAAATCATACTAATATTATAAATTTCAATGTTTGTATGTGTGTTTGTTACTCTTTCACGCTGAAACGGTTTGACGCATTTGGATGAAATATGATAATTAAAGTCCTGGATTAAAAAAAAACAGGCTACTTTTTATCGCTTGCAAAAAAATACTGTTCCTATAATATACAAAAAAACTATCTTTTATTAAAAAAAAAAAAGAATACAAGGGTTTCTATTTTACAAAGCCGTCGATAGATGGCACTTACTTATAGAATATGCAGTTTTTAATTTTTAAAAATCCTTTTATTGTCTGCTACGCTTGGATAAAGAATACACCTGGAGAAGTTTTTCCTTCTGACAAGGATTTATAAGCAGCCTTCGGGCCAAGCACACAAATCAAAAAAACATGTTACACAAACAAACAAAAAATTAAGTTTTTGAAACTTTCATTCAGTTCGAATTATGCATTTTTTTGCGCGTCTTTTTTCCTTCTATTTCTAATGTATTACATCCAGAAAAAGGATGTTGGAAATATCAATTTTAAATTTGTTTAATCACACTCATGAATAATAATACACTTTCCGTTTTAATGGAATAAGGAAAGAAAATAAGGGAGACGCATGGATTATGATACGCTTTTAATATGTAGCACTTTAGAGCGCATTTAAAGTCTGAAAGTGTTTCAGATTTTCTTACTTTTTTTTTTTTCCTTTCGGTTTTTGATAACGGCCAATATATCTAGAAGCTCTTCAGAATTAATATTGGACGAAAATAATTTCTACCTTTTTGTAGGTTTTTACTATAAAACCATCTTATTTTTGTAATCAGGGACGGCCCGACACGGTAAGCAAGGTAATACGTTACAAGGCACTTACCCTAGGGCCGCCCCTGTTTGTAACCATCTTAATTTTTAATTCCATTCAGAATCTGAGATATTTCAGTGCCAAGGAAGCCGGTGAGTTACACAAGATTTATTAAGATGGCGTCCAACTGGTCACCAGAGGCGGCTAGTATATAATACACAAAACTATAATTCAAAAACATATTCATTGTGATAATTTAAAATGTACAATTTTAGCTTAATCCCTTAAGTTCACTTTCTTGGATCAATTTCACTCCGTGTAACGTTCTCCATTGTGTTCTTTATTTTTAATTTTTTTTACTATTACATGTCTTTCTTTTCGAATCTACCAGCTTCATAGTTTTAACATTAAGAATATAACAGTCAAGTATAGTACATATTATTTTATGTATGTATAGTTTACAAAATGTTACTCAATTGCTTTATTTTTTCTTCCAGCATGGGTTGGTTCAGTGTCCATCGGTATGACATTCCTGCTGTCTCCAGTGGCAAGTATTTTGACCGACAAATTAGGCATACGGACTACGTCTTTCATAGGTGGACTAATGGCCACAGCAGGCATGCTAATCAGTTCTTTTGTCTCCAGTCTGGAGCTCTTGTATCTGACGTACGGCGTCCTGCTTGGTTCTGGAGCTTCATTAGCATACACGCCATCCTTGGTGGTTCTAGGGCATTATTTTCACAGGCGACTAGGACTCGTAAATGGAATTGTCACAGCAGGCAGTTCGGTGTTTACGATGATTATGCCACTCCTTCTAACTTATTTACTGGACACAATAGATCTGTCAGCCACTCTACAGGTAAGTTTTTTTATTTCCTTCTATTAAATTGCTTTAAAAAGAAATTCATCTTAGCCTATCCCCCGCAGAATAGCTGTGTGCCAAATTTGCAGCATCGTAAGAAAGCTCAGAAGTAGCAGTATAAAATGTGCTTGGCACTTTGTGACAGCTTGACGTACTTCGTCGCGGGATTTTACGAACACTACAGTTTTCCATGACTTTGAGATTGTCTGGCGGGGGTTTGCCACGATGGAAAAGTGTCTGGCAAGGGATAAAAGGATTTCTAGTACTGCGAAGAAGAATATATAAAAAAATGAAACTTTATGAAATGACGAAAATATTCTGCAATTTTATACACCTTTGCCACCTGTTACCTGCCAAAGCCACGGTCATCCAAACTTTATAGTGCCCGATTGTTCCTAAATCTGTTGGGGGGTATGCGCAGAGAAAGTTTCAGCTTTTATACTATGACGAAGGTCTGGCGGTCGCTGGCTCTTAGACTATATTTCTTCTATGAGGAGAAAATGAAGTAACTGTACGGGTAGCTAGTAGAGATGAGACGGGCTCGGGCTCTGTAATTCACAATTGCGCTCGGGCTCGTGAAAAATTTCTCTTTTATTGAACATACTCCTTGAAACATATTTTAAAAAGTGATTCATAAGGAAAATAAAAGTAGTACTTATTAAAAAAAAAATAGCGGCACTAGCGCCTAGAAGGTGCGTTAGGCTCTTTGGATATTTCAGAACGGCGGCTTATATTGATTAGTTAGTCATGAGATCCAACATTATTTGATAAAAATGGATATATAAAGAATTAGAAAGTGCATTGAGAGTTTGCAACTATATTTCTCTTTAATTTGCACAAACGGCAAAATTCATCGTATTCTATCAATGAAGTAATTGGATTTTTTTTATCTTAGTTGAAATTTCGGGCTCGGGCTCCGACTTAAATAATATTGCTCGGGCTCGGATTAAAAGTCCTCGGGCTCGGGCTTCAAAAAATGAGCCCGAACTCATCTCTAGTAGCTAGGGAAGGGGCGTTGTTTGGAGTTCGATAAATCGTATGAGCTCCAAACGGCTCTTTAACTTCGAGCCACGCCTGCCCCCCCCCAAGGCTACGCGTTGGGTTACTTCATTTTTCTCCCCATAGAAGAGCTAGCCCAGACAGCACATAAGCTTAAATTAAGCTTGACATTTCTTTGAATTTGACGTATTAATACAAGCTTGACAGTTCAATTCATTTTAAGCTTGCAGTAAGCTTGGAGAAGTCATTTGAACTGTCAAGCTTGAATACAACTTGATTACTGCTTGATTTGGAAAGCCACATCCACATAACAAATAATTTATCATCAGTCATAAATGTACTTGACCACAGAATTAAAAAAAAAAAAAAAAAAAAAGATTCCATATTTCCAAATATGGAAATTCTTCAAAATAAAATACAATTATACTACGAAATTGATTTCAAAATCAGTGGTTTGTCGCGATTTTGGCCAGAATTGCACAAGATGAGTGTCGCGATATTGAAAGTTTTAAAACGTGTGCTGCTTTTAAGTTTATATTATTCTTATTTCCCTATTAGTAGAGTCTACAAATCACACATAACATTATTTTAATTTTGATTCATCCCATGGAAAAATAAAAGAAAGAAATCGGCATCGGGCACTGATCGATCTCGCCAGAAAACTGCGTGACAACCATGACAGTCACTTCAAACTTTATGCGTGCCAGCGCGAGGCAGATTGGCGGAACGGTTAGGACGCTGGCCTCCCAACCCTTATGTCCCGAGTTCTATCCCAGCCGCGGGCGCTTGACGGAAACCGATTAAATTAACTTGAAATTTCAGCAAAGAGGGGAAAATGCGTGGAAAAAAAAAAATATGTGGGGCGAGTTCGCCGACGGGCGCCCCGTGTATTTAAGAAATTTTTTTAAGCTTGAAATTAAGTTTGCTATGTCAAGCTTGATTCAAGATTGCTATGTCAAGTTTAATACAAGCTGGGCAAGTGTAAACTTGAACACTTGATTCAAGCTTGCATTAAGTTTACACGCTTGGAATTTTCAAGCTTAATTCAAGTTTATTGACTTGATAAATCAAGCTTGATGCAAGTTTGCTGTGCTGTCTGGGAGCGGATGGAGGAAAAACCAGTTACAATTGTGGCTTCACTTTTTTCCCCTCATGCCTCCTCCATATTATTATGTCCTCCAAGGTTATCCCACAAACTATCTGAACGGGTTTTGTTTTTCTTCGCATCATGGGGAAAATACACATTTTTACACGCATTCGATTTTTTCCCCCAAAACCCTGATTATTGCTATTCAGTTAATAATCATTTTCTTATTTTGGGGAGAGAGAAAAAAAAAAAAAAAACTACGCACCACAACCACCATAAATGGAGTGAATCCAATAGATATATGAATACGTTGAGCTGGCATCACCTGTCTGACAGTGAAGCCAAAACCGTAATCGAGCGACCATATTACTTAGACCATCCATATTAATTTTACATACAATCAATATCATACAACTAATAAATATCGTGAGATATGTAAAAATATTATTTCGTTTTTAAAGGCAGAAGAAAAAATCTTGTTATTCCGTAAAATCGTGCATCTTTCACAGTTGTTTAAAAGGACCAACTAAATGTTTTGGTCTAAGGCGGACCGCCTCATGAGGTTGAAGAACTTCTTTCACAGTTACTTCTTTTGAAGATTTCTGATGGCACGTCTCTGTATTCATATCTCTATGAGTGAGTTGAACAAATTTACTAACTCGGTGCTGATGCTCAAGAGCATCTGCACGCTAAACACTCTCCTGCGTAATTTTATCCTACACATTATAATATGTAGCTAGAGAATTCTGTCACATGTTGATAACTACGACAATGCGGTATCCAAACCCTAGATTGCACTCCAACATCAAACTCTTCCCACTCATCTTTGCCTAGACGCAATAGACATGAGCAGTGGAGGCTCGTGGAATACAGCAAGTACAGCCGGGCTGCACTTGAAATCATCACCACATACTTTAAAATAATTTATTCTACTAATTTTCCTAAATTCAGATTAGAATTATGGAATTCCTATGGTAAATTAAAAAAATCTCCAAAAAAAACCAAACAAAAAAGCCGTATTGTGGCCAGATCGCTCATTCAGAAAAAAAGCACTTTAATCTTCCCGCAATTCAATTGGGAAAATCTTTGGTTCAGCCCAGAGCGCTGATAAGAAAATTGGCAGCACCGTTGCCATGACAACGGTTACGTAAGCATTTCCTGCGGCATAGGCTATAATGGGGGTACGCAGCTAAGACTCAGTTCATTCAAGATTTTGAAAGGTCGGCAGCACCTGTGAATTCGACTCTCTGATTGGCTCGAGAAGTGAGGGAGGGAGTAAGGAGAATATTTGTTCGGCAAACTCTCGACTTTATATTGCTGAATTTATCAAGAAGGTAAGCCTGAATAGACGCTTATGAATGGACAATTACCCATCAAAGCAGTATTGTTTTTAAGTAAGCAAGAATTGGCATTTAGAGGACATGGCGAGCGAAAAAATTCTTTAAACATGGGAAATTTTAAAGAGCTTTTAAAATTATGGATATCTGAATTAAAACAACGCCTTTTTATGAGGGCATCACTGACCGATTCGCAAGTTTAAAAGAAAGGAGGATTGATTTGACTTATAAAAAATAAGTACGTTTTATTTTTTATTTTTTTCTTTTCTTCTCAAGTTATCGTTACAAAAGAAAATTCTAAGGAAACTTCGAATCAGACACGGATTAATGCAATTTTGAGGATAAGAGCGGCTGGTTGAAATTTATGTCCATTTTATGGAAAAGTAAAATAGGATCTCTTACATTTTTTATGTAATTTCTTTTTTTTTTCCTCGGTGAGGGCTTAATCCGCCAGCTTTCGAATTCAATAACAAAGATTTCCCATTCCTGTTCGGAGGAGGGGGGGGGAGGCTCATATGCTTCCGGCTGCACTAACAGTTTTTACCACGGGCCGCCACTGGACATGAGGTTAGCCAATGGGAAATAAGGGAAGCAGCTGCCCTCTCAAATGAAGCAAGTAGTTATGTGTCTGCGCGTGTGTGTGTGTGCGTGTGGGGGGGGGGGGGGGTAGTTGCACTCCAATATCTTCCTTCATGGTCCTGGCCCCCGCCCCTCATAGGTACACTCATGGCAATAGCTGATACACCGCTTTTTATGGCCAGCCTCACTTCGCGCATTCACCTTTGAATGTCTTAGAAGTGTGATACGAAAACCAACATGGGCACAAGAAGTTCTCTGGTGTTGCATCTTTGCATCAGTGGGAGCGAACGCTTTCAACATTTCCTCAAGGTTTTGAATATTTTGTTCTGGTTAGACATTGGGGGGGGGGGGGTCGTGAAGGATGTGTGAACCCTCCTCCGCTGTTGGAAAAATTCTGAGTTCTTTGTTCATCATTTTAAAAAATATGCTTGAGAAAATTGGTTGAGTTGTTCAGGTTTTCTCGGAGTTGGGTACATTCATCAATTAACATAAATTTATAGAAACAGGAAACATTTCCGTTTAATTACTGGCTTCCACTAAATATGCAGTATATTCGATCGAAGAGAACTAGACTGCCAGTCATTTATTTGTTTTTATCATTCGCGTTCATTTCATTCGGGGCACGTGAACGCACTCTGAGTCAAGCAATATTTTGCAACATCCTATCGCAACTAATTTGAGTTGCAGTACGTCAAAAGCTATTGAAACTATGCATATGTGTGTGTGTGTGTGAGTGCGGCTCTTCCTTCATACAGAAGAGAACTGGAAAACTCAATATGCTATAAACCAAGTATGAGCAACCTTTAGAAAGTTGCGGTCAAACTTTAGGATGTTAGCAAAATCGGGGGACGTATAATTGCGATTTATAAGGGATTTTGAATGGCTTATATGGACTTTAGATAAGTTCCGTTGGCACGATCAAATGCCGAGCCGGAAGTTGTCCATATGTGCTATAAACTGTCTCCTCTTTTTAAGAA
The DNA here is from genome assembly GCA_038373885.1 of Cheiracanthium punctorium. Classification (NCBI taxonomy): domain Eukaryota; kingdom Metazoa; phylum Arthropoda; class Arachnida; order Araneae; family Cheiracanthiidae; genus Cheiracanthium; species Cheiracanthium punctorium. The sequence continues at coordinate 191,560 of JAWZYV010013341.1, read as the reverse complement.
CAAGAAAGATACATCATTCCGGAAACTTGGTTACAAAACGCTTTTCAGTGCCAACTCATTTGCGGATGGTTAACCTTTTCTCTCCTATCGCTCCAAAATCCCGACGGCCGCGGCTACCATGCGAGACGAGAAATGGCTACGGTCTCGTCTCGTCTCACAGTTTACATCGAGGTATCGTCTCGCTGTCTCATCTCGTAAAAGCGCGAGAAGTCTCGTCTCGCGTCCATCCCTAGCAGCGATTTTTCTTCTGGGTTCATCGTTGCTTCCCGGCATGGGTTTCTGAATGCTACCGCTGTGAATCAGCGTTTCCTACATGTCATTTATTGCATAATGCATCCGATTATGAAGAGTTCGTTTGCGAGTAAAATTAATGCGTGCAAACTTGCTAATGCTCGGGCTCTTCGATCCAATTTCGGACCGCAGGATTTGCCTAGGGATGGACGCGAGACGACTTTTTGCGAGACGAGACAGAGATTTACAACTTTTTTGCGAGACGAGACACACATTTTTAACATTATGATATAGGGATTTTTGCGAGACGAGACAGAGCTTTTAGGCTATTTTGCGAGACGCGAGACGCTTATTTTTCGTCTCGCGTCCATCTCTAGATTTGCCTTCATTTCCTCAGACTTTTTTTTTTTTTTTAACTTCACCCAGAACTTTACCATTTGCACAATTTCTTTCATCAAGTTAATGAAGACAAGTTCACATTTCTGTTTGAAGTACCGCCCCACCATGACCAAGTTCATTAGACACTGAACAGTGGTAGATGGCTGAAGTGTGAAGGTTCAGGGTTCTGGTCTACTACATGGCTGTTGATCTACCTGTCTGGCGTTTTGGGTGGTTTTCTCCAGATGTAACGTGAATACGTGTTAGAAGCCCTTAAAAGGTCCTCCGCCCCTAGGCAGATACTCCTAGTGTCGGTTTGCCTTAAACACAATACACAATATTTTGTAGTTGCATAGATCTCAGATAACAACCAGAGCATTTGATTTTGAAATTATGTATCTGAAATTGTTTTAAATATTAAATTACAGGAGTGAGAGTTTATTGTATAATGTGTTTTGCATTGCATGCTTCTTAAGCGATACTTAGACACTTCGGTTCGTCTGTATTTATCTTTATCCAGAAATAGGCAAGCGATCTTAAACCTATATTTGATTTACAAAGTGTACCTTCATGTTGAACAAATTAGATATTATTTCAGTTTGCATCAGTTTTACCCGATACGTTTTTTAGCCGATGTTTTATATTTTTTAATATTTTCACGGCCAAATTTTTAATGTAGATTTATTTTACATTACAACCCAAGAAATGGGATATACTAATCCTTTAAGACTGTATGCATATACCTATTGTATTCGAGAAAGGTAATAAATTATTGTGCCTTTAGTGACTGCATGTTTATCACATGATGAAAATATAGGCAAGAGAAACCTCAGGTTTTCGACTTTTAAAATTTAGGAAATATCGGGTTTTTTCATTTTGGAAACTTGGCACGTCTGCACGTTGCATAAGCTGTATGTAGTGAATTCGTTTTATGTTAAGGCTCATTCACACTTACCACTTTGGACATTCATCTTGAAGGAACTGATAAGTGTAAATTGTCTTTCACTTTTGTTTCATCCAAAATGTTTCATCGGTTCGTGATTTCCCCTAACCGATGATTCATCCAAAACGAAAGCTCGGTGAAAAATCCAAACAAACCATCCGTTCATTTACTCAACCACACTCGTTCTTTATCTGGGAGCCTCATATATGAGAATTTTTGCGCACCCTCAACAGTGACAGTGCAGGTGAGGTGAAACCACCGAACTGGATGAAAATACGTAAACAAAGTATGAACCCTGTGGAGGATTTCATTCTGAGCGATTCACTTTGGATATACATCAAAACTTATTTACGCCTTCGGAAATTCTAGATTACTATTGTTTCATTTCCAACCCTCGTTTTTATTTATATTAGTAATTATATTAACCCCTTGCGCACGAGGGACGTACGTGCGTACATTTTTATAACGTCGCACATGAATACCATTCACGTACTTGAATGCGTTCGGGGTATTATTGCATACACTTAACCTTTTTCTATCTGCTATTCTTAGACACAGTGTATAATTGTTGTATTCTGAGCCGTGTTTTTTTCACATCTGGGTATTTTAGCTTTTATTTTCACTCGGTAGATGGCATTAGTATTTACTGAGTTAAATTGAGCTTAATAATCTGGTATTGCGGTCCCTTTAGAGATAAATTGGCCTGGTACGCAAGGGGTTAATGATCATGTATTATTAATTACCATACCTAAGACAGATAGATAGTATATTGAGTTCGTGTATATAGACGCAAACGTTTTGCTGTGAATATCTGTGTATATGTTAAAATTCACTTTTCTATTTTTTAGATTTTATCGCTCATCATGGGATCCCTTATGTTGTGCTCTCTCACATTTCGTCCACTCATAGTACAACATCAAAGAATCTCCGAGGATGAAGCACATTCCTCCGAAGAAAGCCTTCAAGATGTGAGTTATTTTTCCTCTATTCGATACTTTCATGATAAAACTGAATTCAGTAAATTAGTAAAGAATAATTCTTGAGAAGATGGCGTAACACATTTCTTTCTCGCAAATCTAACCATCGAATTATGACACATTTAACCTTTTGAAGAGCCATTATTTTCACATCGATATAGAAGAACGACTGGATATACTGCCTAACGCTGAAAACGTGCAGCCATCCCTCGATTTAATTACGCGCAACATGGCGGTGGATCGAGTCGCCAATCTGCAGCAGGGCGATTGTCGATTCGACCGGCTGCCATGTTGCTGGTTGTTAAATCATGCGATGGCAACGGCTGCTCTTTTTCAGTGTTAGGCGGTATATCCAGATGTTCTTCTATGTCGATGCGTTTTCATCAGAACTGATAAAAATAATTCTGACATTAACTTTACAAATAATTGATAGTATTTACTAGAAATTATGTGCTAAGTAAAGGATTTTCGCTTAACTATGTCACCTTTAAGTATGTATTACAGTGTAACCTCGATATCTCGAATAAATGTGTTTTCCAATTAACCCTCTTATCTCGAAAACTCGAATTTTTTTTAATTTTTTTTATTTATTTTTTTTTTATGTCCCTTCAACGTCGAAGTTATACCGAAATCAAATTTATTCTTCGTGAGTCATAACTTGGAAACTTGATTTAATACTTGAGTATTTGTTGCGACCGACAATCAGAAGGTCAGAATTTTGTTTCCTTACGGAGAGTATAACGCGTGTTAAAGGGTTAACTGTTTCATTCGTGAAATTCGTTTATTTTCTAATGAAAAAGTTTTTTATTTATTTATTTTATTTAGACTGGTTGTTGTGGAAAGTTCCTGGTTACATCCATATGGAAGAACAAGAAATATCTTCTTTGGGTGTTTGCAATTCCTATGGCATTATTTGGTTATTTTGTTCCTTACGTTCATTTGGTAAGTAATTAATTATTCTCAGACATGATGAAACATTTTTTTTTCCTTGAAATCTGTGGTATATCTATCAGTGGTTCTCCAATAAGACCAGAGCCCGAGGAGGTCGTGGTAACAGTGTAAACAAAAACTTTTGCACGGCAGTATGTCGTGCATGCAAAGTACATTTTTTTAAATTTATTATCACTTTAAATTAGAAAATTATATTATAGAAGTTAAACTATTTTAATCATTAGGTAGTGGCCTAGATGGCCTGTGCATTAATCAGGCCCTGAACAAGGCGTATTTAATCATCAAGGATAAAGTATTGCTACCTAGAACGACGAATGATCACATGGAGCAAACTGCGCATTGTGCTTCGCATCATTGTTCTATATTTTGATGCTCCAACATCAGTCATCATTATCTGGACAGAGTTTTATAGAGATCTATACCACTTTTATGGCTTTCGTCTCTATTTCCTAAGTACAATTTCATCCTTATTTCAAAGTACAATTTACAACACAATATTTGGACACACATACATCGATGGGCTACGAGATTCGAACACGAGAAAGTACCGCTCGCGGAGCGTCACAGCAGCGACAGGTGCGCAGACCCACGTAGCAGTCAGTCCCCCCCCAGTAATGATTTTTCGAAACTAACTTCTTTGTTTCGAATATATTAAGGAAATTAAATGTAAGAAATGGCGCAAGTCTGCATTCATTAGCTTACGTGATGGTGCAACCATTGTGCCATTTTGCCGTTATCATTTTCTTCTTTACCCCTTTGAAGCACAAGCATTTTCATATCAATAAATAAGAACAACTCGATAAGACTGCCCACAGCTGAAAAAGTGCAGCCCCTCAGCCAGCTGTCTCGGAAAACTTCTTTAGCTCGGTGAGGCCAGATGAGCGATTCGATCAACCGCAACATCAAACTGCATCCCTCGATTATGTCATCATCAGTTTTCAGAATTGCCTCCCACTAGTGGAAGCAAATTGAAAGACGTATTCACGTCCAAAAATCTGGCTCTTAAAATCGAATTATGCGGTGAATACAAAATGGGGGAACAAAGCTGAGGAAGCCTTAAATTCTTAAAATAAATCTCCGATATTATCGTCTTTATTTTTAGGTGCAGCACGTGAAAGATACGTTGCCCGATGCCAACGGCGAGGTGCTGGTGACGTGCATCGGTCTGACATCAGGAGTTGGCAGGATCTTCTTCGGAAAACTGGCAGACGTCCCATCTGTCAACAGGATTATGCTTCAACAAGTGAGTATGCCACGCGACTGCAAGAAATGCGGTCGAATAGAGAAATAATCAAAAGAACGATGGGCATTTTATTTTTTTCTCAAGGGCTTGTAACTTGATTATCAGTCATTATTCGGCACTACTAAGGCCCGAAGTATTGGCCATGTTATTATAGGGGTACCCAGTAGGCTGCCAACGATACCCGTTATGAAGAGACGGGGACCGTTTTAACCCTTTGAGGCGCAACCCTTTCACAATGCTGAAAAAGGGGCAACCGTTGCCATCGCTCGACTTAACTACCAGCAAGATGGCGGACGATAGAAACGTTCATCGCGTACCACAGATCTAGAGACCCTTTTTAAACGACAGCTGGCTGGCCCGCACAGCCAGTTGCATCAAAAAAGGGTCTCTAGATCTGTGGCACGCTATGAACGTTTCGATCGTCCGCCATCTTGCTGGTAGTTAAGTCGAGCAATGGCAACGGCTGCCCTTTTTTCAGTATTGGGCAATCTATCCAGCTGTTCTCGAATTCTTCCATTTTTCAGCAGATGTCAGTGCTGTTCAAAAGAATCGTGACCATTTTTTTACGGAAAATGACGTGCTAAAAAGTAAAGGATTCTCGTGGAGCTATGTCACCCGCAACTATTTTTATAGAAATCAAATCTATTCTTCGTGACTGGCAACAGTCAAAACGTCAGAGTTGGGTGTTCCCAGAGCGGGAACACTGCGCGTTAAAGGGTTAAGGCCAACGTAGACTCACGTGCGATTGCCGGACGCTGCAGGGTATGAGGGTTTTTTTTTTTAATGGTCAATTTGCACGTGCAGGCTTTGTAAAAGGGGGGAAACAGTGCAGTGGCGAAGAATTTATCGACATTTATTGACCAGTCGGGATTAGCGGACAAAGGATAACCCGTGAAACCACAAAAGCACGCTAAGCACTTTTCTCCGCAATCCGTCTTCCAGATATTGAAAAGTACATTGAGCTAGCGTACTGAAACGCACGTGAGTCTGCGTTGGCCTTAACACTCAAGCCCAACCCGGGAATAGAACCCGAATGTAGATTAACGTAGAATGGTTCGTTATATGCTGCACCACATGGACGGCCGTTTGGCAATATTGAGAAAGCAAATCATTCCGTAAAGCATCAATGTTAAAACGTTTTCCAACACAGTCTCATTTGCGTGATTTTACGTTAATTTACATGTTTACTTTCTGTCATTGCTAAAGACGCTTATTTTTTAAACAAAAAATTGAAAAGCATCCATGGAAAAAACATTTTTTTTAAATATAATGTGGACACCACATGTGACTTCCTTGATTCCACACTTCATTTAAACTTATTTCATTCGAAAGTTAGATCGGATCCTTCAAGAAGATTCAGGCTTAGCGATTCAGCGCCAAATATACATATCACCAAGCTGGGTTAAGTTTTTGAAACTTATCTTTGGAGCGATTCCGGGCATGGCCCACATATTGACTGTACATAGAGACTTCAATGTATTGAGAATCTTTTGGGTAAACCTGTCAATAAATTACTTAGTCGATTGTTATCCATAAGAGAAGCACACAACTCGATGTTACTACAGTCAGTCCTCTAAGTACGAAGTTTCAACATCCTACGGCTAATCGTTTTCGAGCTACGCGAGATACATGCGTGTTCATACATACGTACAGTTAACAAAACTAGACTTCAAAGACGAATAATGAAGTCATTTTAACTAGACAAAATTAGTTAAAATGACTTCATTATTCGTCAAACAAAATGGATCGCATACATACCCATTCACATTGTACACACGTATGCAGAGAATGTTTAAATTTGTCCAAACTAAATTTGGCGATGGTCAAAATCGATTTCTCCTTCAAAATCTGAACACCGTAATTTTCACGATTCCAATACCTCCTTCACATAGTACAAGAAAGATCACCCCAGAAATTCGTCTCTTTACCTCCTAACAAAAGATGTAAGGGATGATAGAGCACATCGAAAGAATTATTTTCGCCACACAAAGCAGACGATTAAATAAATTTCGATTCGTTTACAACAGAATAACAGCGCAAACTGAGGTTCATTCTCCTGTCACCACTTACGTAACGACAACTTCGTAGTTACGACACATTTGCTTTTGTGTGACAAAAATTGTGTTCAATCAGCCCCCATGGTTTACGATATTTCGCATGATGCGAAATGACGTGCCAATATGCTAAACTGAAACCAGAGGGTTTTCGCCTTTTTGCCAAGGCATTTGGAGAAAATTTGAAACTGAAGTAAAGAAGAGAGAGGGGTGTAAAAATAAAAACTTCTTGTTATAGAAAGGTGGGGGAGGGGGCGGGGCGACAATCTTTGATTTTCACCACAGATTTCAAATATATAGTTTACACGTCTAGTTTTCAAGGCCACTGCAAAAGCAATAGGGGGAAAGGTGAGCTGACACTATCTCTCTGAGAGAAAAATAGATTTATTCTTTTAGCATTTTGCTAAAGCATTTTTTTCCCCTTTTTTGAACTCAGCTTAACCCTTTCCGCACGTGGCGTCATCATACATAAAATAATTAATAGTTAATGCAATACGATTTTAAAAAACTTTCATGTAAAATAGGCTTAGCATTAAAAATTTCCGCCCCGGATCAGTCACGCAGTGCCGGTTTTGGTAACTTCCTCAAAACTCGGCGGCCGTCTGAAAAAGGTTGAATCTTGATCATCCCTTACATTTTTTATCAAGAACACCCTGTACATTATTGAGGGGTCACGAAAGAAAACTGAAAATTCAGTGCAGAATAGTTTTTGTACAATCAATTCTGCTATCCACGACTATCTAACAATTCCGGGTAACCACTACAAGATAAAACTTTTACCGCCACTACTCCAAAAAGATTAAAAAGTTAAAGACAAAAGTGCAATAACATCTACATCTGCTTGAAAGTTTTCATCAAGTGACAATCAAGCCTCAAGTGACAATCACGTTTATCAGGCTTTGAAGGCAAAATTGCAATTCCAATTCGTTTAAAATAATTTTTCCAGATTACAGTTTATTTCCCACCCCTGCATGAAGCATTGATACGAGAGGGTTTGTTTACACAAAACGAAATCGTTCGAATGCGTAAAGTTCCCGCGTTTTTCCAGAAGAGCATGAAATTCGATTTGGGTATATATTGTTACGAATTTTCGGGGCAACTCGCTGTTCTGGGGCTTAAAATAGTTCAAAATTAGTATTCTACGCGTCCAATAGTTAAATTTTGCTTTTTGTTGCATAAAAATCGGTCAACTAGAACCGGAGATTCGGAGGTTTCGGTTTCCATTCAAATGTATGCAGTTTCTAGAAATCTCGAGAAATATTGGTCTTAGGCCTTCGGTAACTTCACTTTTGGGGACTTATTTTTGGCGATATTTCGGCAAAAGTCGCCAAGCTTGGCGACATTTTGGTCATTTGGCGCAATTTTCCCAATGGAGGCTGTAAAGTTGCTTTTGCTGCATTAAAATCACATAATAACCTAGCATTTCTCTTTATGACGTAATCAAAATTCCCGCTTTATGTGGAATCCTCGAGAAATAGACTCTTCGGGAGGTTTATCGTAGCTTCTACGCCACCTATATATATGAGTGTTTCAGAGGCCTCAGTTCAGTGTGGTGCGATCTCCCGTTGAGAGCTGATACAGCTGCCGATGTGAGCGGCGCTTTGCTCTGCGATAGAAGCCGTGTTTTGGCTTGCTTTTCGAAGCTGATTTCTAAGTGCTGTGAGTAAATTCTTCACTGCTGTGTCTTAAGGGATTGTGCACGATATCCCTTGCATATTTTCACTGAATTTTTGCCTGTGAAAGTGTTTTACTTTGTGAGAATTACAGCATTTCTGAAAGCTTCGGTACTGAGTGGACTGTTATAAACGAGCTACTGGCCATTAGTGCCTGTGAATTTTGTACAGCTGATTATTCTACTAAGTTCTAGAAGCAATAAAGTTGTGTTCCATCCTGACAAATGGACTCTTTACTAGAACTTTCTACCACAACTGGACTTCAGAACGACGAATCCAGGAAACAAGCAGTGTTCCGCAACAATATAAAAAAAAAAAAATTGAATATGAAGTTGTTTATTTTTAGTGGACAAAGATTAAATGGACTAAGTGTATACCTATTTTTGTCGAAAGTTTTTTTTTTTTTTTTTTTTTTTTTCCTAGCGTCTGTTGTATAGTTTTATCCACATCTTCTACTGCTTCCGAAATAACGTGCCTTTTCTTGTTTCTCATTTGCGTGCGTTAACCCTTTGAGGCGCAACCTTTCCCAATGCTGAAAAAAAGGGCTCGCCCGCATCGCTCGACTTTAACTACCAGCAAGATGGCGGACGATCGAAACGTTCATCGCGTGCCACAGATCTAGAGACCCCTTTTTTGACCGGGCACAGCCAGCTGCCTCAAAAAAGGGGTCTCTAGATCTGCGGCACGCGATGAACGTTTCGATCGTCCGCCATCTTGCTGGTAGTTAAGTCGAGCGATGGCAACGGCTGCCCTTTTTTCAGCATTGGCCAATCGATCCAGCTGTTCTCGCATTCTTCCATTTTTCAGCAGATGTCAGGGGTGTTTAAAAGAATCGTGACCATTTTTTTTTTTTTTTACGGGAAATGACGTGCTAAAAAGTAAAGGATTCTGGTGGAGCTATTTTGATAGAAATCCAATCTATTCTTCGTGACTGGCAACAGTCAAAACGTCAAAGTTTGGTGTGCCCAGAGCGGCAACACTGCTCGTTAAAGGGTTAAAATTTGGATAAGAGGTGTAAAAATCTGGATTGCATTCTCTCTCTGTCTTCCAGCTCGCTTTCCTGTCGATCGGAGTGCTGACGATGGTTCTGGTGGTGGCCAGGAATTTCGTCCTCCTCATCATAGTGTGCCTCCTGATGGGCCTGTTCGACGGCTGCTTCATTTCCCTCCTCGGCCCTATCGCATTCGACGTGGTGGGGCAGAAGGGAGCCTCGCAGGCCATAGGCTTCCTCTTGGGTTTCTGTTCCATTCCACTGACGGTGGGACCGCCTGTTGCTGGTAAGACTCTTTATTATTATTATTATCATTATTTCGTGAAACGTCTTCTTTCACGTCGACCGAGGAACTGTACTAGTCCATTTTCAAAATTTTTTGGACAAGTTTTTTTTTTTTTTTGTAAAGGACCTTTCAATCCAGGGTTGTTATGATTTTGCCCAACCCGACAAAACCCGGGTGGTTTTTTTTCAAAAAAGCCCACTTGAAAAAACCCGAGAAAAAAACCCAACTGGGTTTTTTTCAAAATTTCAACTTTAATTATGTAGATCATACATCGCTTAATACCAGTACACCACTTATAAAGTTTATAAACAGCTCCCTACCTCGCCCCACACTACCAGTACCTAAGGGGGGAAAAAAGTCAGACTTCACATAGGCATTAAAACTTTCTAGAGTAAATTTTTATGCCTATCTGTATTAAAACGAATAAAGATTTTTTTAACCATAAAAAAAATCGTGTTGTAACTAAGCACTCAGGGGCGTAGCCAAGGGGGGGGGGGTTAGGGGGGTCATAACCCGCCCCCATGAGGAATTTTTTGCCATACAAAATGTATATTCTTCACTACATTGTCACACCCACGTATACATATATATGAGTTGTAGTAGTCGTAACCCCCCCCCATGAAAAATTTCTGGCTACGCCCCTGTAAGCACTAGTATATCACTGTTATAATTATGACTAATAGTCAATTTATCTAAGAGCAAACCATGATTGGGGTTGTTATTGTAATTGATTTATACATTTTTTCACGTATGATTAATAATTGTAATCAGTTATTACTATTAAATTAACCACTTTTTATTTATAATCAATTAGTTTGCTTTAAGTTGTATTTAGTAATAAGCAAATTTTTTTCAAATATTCTGAAACTCCATCCCTTCTGAAAAAACCCAGTGGGTTGGGTTTTTTCTGAAAAAACCCAGGTTTTTAACAACCCTGCTTCAATCTGACATCATAAACATTTCTCAACTTCGTACTATACACAATTAACGTACTATACAACAATATGTTCGTGTTTATCAGTTGATCAGAAAACTATGGAGAATATATCCATTCCACCGATTGCAGATAATCGGTGAAATGGGTGTATCAACTGATAAAAATGAACTTATTCGGTTATGTACTTGACGATTTCGTCAGCAATCTAAAATAAGTATTTTATTAAAAAATTCTTGTAATGTAAGCATTTGGCTTTGCCATGGTTTCCCCCCCCCTGTTTAATCTAATATCTGGCCGTGTGTAATTATCATTTTCTTTTCCCAGGCTTGTTATACGATCATATGAAGAATTACAATGTTGCCTTCTTTGCGGCTGGTGTGCCACCTATTTTCGGAGCGTTACTACTTTGTTTGATCCACAGGATTAAAGATGTAAGAAAATCTTTCAATAATAGTATAAGCATTTTTAAAATACTGAGTGCTTGTAAGGGTAGTTGGTTATATCTTCTTTTCATTTAACAAAAGAAAAAAAAAAAATCATAAGTGAATTGTAGCCTAGAGCTGTGATATGTTAGTAACGCAATAATTGTAAAGGTAGGTATTTGCGGACGTCAACACTTGCTCCTGGAGTGAGATCTCACCAAAAGAGCTGGGGCTATTCTTGGAGGTCATTAGTTTGGCTGAACTGGTCAATGTATACTTTACCTTTGCTGTTGATATGCTTATGTCAGCCAGAGCTTATGAGCTGCCAGAAAACCGCCTATTTTTTAAATTGTGAGCAACGGCACTGAAATCAGGCTTAGCAAAAATAGAAAACGTTTATGGTATTACAATGTTTCATTGCACGAATTCGCAGCGTTTGGGAGGGGGGGGGGGTGATGTTATTTCTGACAACAGCAATAGAAATACAGTTAGAAAAAAAACTTGAAAATGCATAAGTTATTCGTTACTAACGATAAATCGCGTAGGAAGGGGAAAAAACACAGGTCCCGAAAAACGGATTATTTCTAAGTTGTTTTGGCAATGGTAATGTAAATAAGGTAAGCAAAACTAATCGAATGGGGATAGTGCATAAGTTTTCCGTTTCTGGCGAGAATGATCGACGCGTCAGTATGATTTTTAAAAATGTTTACTAGCTCCTTTTGATTACTTTTACAAAACAAACTAACATCATTTATGTTGCATTTGATTTAAAAATCTTTATTTATCCCAGATATCAAATTCCGATGCTCTACAAAGAAGACTGGGTACTGTATCTGTATTCAGATACACTATTAGAAAGCTAAATATGACAATGCACAGAATTCTAACATATGTCCCTTTAAGGTTCGATTTTAAGTGCATTCATTTATATTTCCAAAACTATTACTTCGAATTTATATTTTTTAAAAAAAATCTGTGATTTTCTAATCCTAAAACTCATTCCAATTAACACAAAATTTTATGTTCCTTTAAAAGTAAACAATAATACGTATATTATTAAAAAGCAGACGGATTTTTCGAATCTAAACAGGAGACTCTTTGTCAATGCAATGTATGGACTCAGTGGAAGTGGCAGTTCTAGCACTAAGTAGATTCCCCTCCACCCCCCCCCCCAAAAAAAAGTAAGAAATAAAATTATTGCGATGTACATTTGCTTCATTGCACATTTTTGTTTAGGGCAAATAAGTTCTTTTTAAATTAGTCCCTCCACCCAAAAATATCTAGTATCCGCTACTATACAATGAAACAAGTTTTATATATAATAAAAAGAAAAAAAAATTAAGCCAATTCCTACTTAGTTCAACAAAGAAAAATTTTATTTTAGTTACTTTTTATTAAATTTGATTAATTAATGAATGGTCGTTTGTGAAGCAAGGGTCGATACCATTAATCCAGTTTGTTTAGTTTGATGGGATGGACGCAAGATGGAAAATCGGCGTCTCGCAAAATCCCTATATCTCTGTCTCGTCTCGAAAAATATTGTCTTGCGTCTATCCCTAGTTTGTTGTTTTCATTCATTTTTAATCCTACGTAACAGGATCTAAAATTAATTAATTTAATTTAATTAATGAATTAATATTTGAAAAAACTGTACAGTGCATCCCAAAAGTTTATAGACTAGCGTTTTTTTTTTTTTTTTTTTTTGGGGGGGGGGGGGGGGGGGATTTGAGAGTTAATCAAACAAGTAAGAAGGGAGTAGAAATAGGAATAGAAATAGTAAGAAAGGAGTAGTGCTAGGCTGGAATTCCATCAACCTGCAATATTTTCGCCTCTGAATGAAAAAGTTGGTGTTGACTGTTCTCTAGTTCCGAGGGAAATTTCCAGGAAAGAGATGCACACCTCTTTCCTGGAAATTTCCCTCGGTTACCTAGAGAACAGTCAACTCCAACTTTTTTGTTCAGAGGCGAAAATATTGCAGGTTGCTGGAATTCCAGCCAATCGTAGTGCTTCCTATTTCTACATCACAATACAAGATGGTGGAAGAGTCAGCATCAGCCATACCGCTCGTAGTGAAAGGGATCAGCGTGTGCAAAAACAAATGTCCGTGAAATAGAATATCGGCATGGAAATAGATTTCATTGACGAAAATAAAAATAAACAATCCGATCCGAAGATAGACACGAGGTATAAACAACCAACGACATGCTATTTATAATTACATGCTCTAGCTACCGCCAATTTGGCGAATCTCAAGCGTTTGTGAACACAGCAGAGTTTGTTTACTATGGCAACCCTGCGTTCTCATCTAGGCTCACTGACTTGCGAGAATGAATTGCAGCAACTAGTTGCTGCAACCAAAATTGCTCTAAATTTTGTCCGTGTAATAAGGCCTTTAATGTGAACATTTTTTCCAGTTTACATTGACCACTTATCCATAATGCATAAAGAATTGCAGTGTATTACCATCTTTTTGGGGCACCCTGTATAAACATTTATAACGGTTATTTCTTCATTTAAAAAATATAAATAACATTTAAAGTTCTTTTACATCATCTCCCAAAATTGCATTAATAGTGATATACAGTTTTTTTTTTTTTAAAAAAAAAGATTATCTCATACCTAATTGTGAGTCAAACTGAAAAACCTTGAAATTTAATTATGCAAATTTTGAACTAAGGAATTAGCCAAATGACCTCAAAGATATTTTTTACATTTGCAACAAACACAATAAATTTATTGTTGAATTAAACATATTCGGGGTCATACAAGAAAAAGAATTTGGGAAGGGTTCAAACGGTGGAAAACGCAGAATTTTTCATACAGACGTCATCATTATTATTTTATAAACAAAAATCGTAATTCCGGGGAGGGGGGGGGGGGGCAGGGCAGATCCCAGGTATGGCCTTGTAGGCATTTTAAAATTGGTTAAGTAGTTAGACAATAAAGACAGTTGTGCTGGAAATTTATTTATAACACATGCTTTTGGCATTGTTTTAAACAGATGAAACTAGTTAATTACCTAAAAAAAATGGCATTGTAAGCATTTATTGTACCCACCCATACTTTCTATTTCAGAATCAAAATGTGGATATAGAAAATGCCCTTCCTGTAGATATAAAAGATGTAGTTCCTGATCTCATTACTTCAAATGGTAAGTCTAAAATTTTTAACCTTTTGAGGCGCAACCCTTTCCCAATGCTGAAAAAATGGCAGCCGTTGCCATCGCTCGACTTAACTACCAGCAAGATGGCGGACGATCGAAACGTTCATCACGTGCCACAGATCTAGAGACCCCTTTTTGACGACAGCTGGCTGTGCGCGGGCACAGCCAGCTGCGTCAAAAAAAGGGTCTCTAGATCTGTGGTACGCGAACGTTTCGATCGTCCGCCATCTTGCTGGTAGTTAAGTCAAGCGATGGCAACGGCTGCCATTTTTTCAGCATTGGGCAATCGATCCAGCTGTTTTCGCATTCTTCCATTTTCCAGCAGATGTCAGTGCTGTTAAAAAATAATCGTGACCATTTTTTTAGGAAAAATGACGTGCTAAAAAGTAAAGGATTCTCGTGGAGCTATGTCACCCGCAACTATTTTTATAGAAATCAAATCTATTCTTCGTGACTGGCAACAGTCAAAACGTCAGAGTTGGGTGATCCCAGAGCGGGAACACTGTGCGTGCAAGGGTTAAGACAAATGTTACTTGCTGTTAAGCCAAAGCTACAGGAGGACTATCTAACTAAGAAGAGATGCCTTGGGCAAAGGACATTTTAAGGGGCTCTAACACGTATCATATTCATGTTACATTTAGAGAAACCGCCCCAAATTCCAGACCTTAGATCAACCATCTGCACAAAATTTGTTTATGCTTATTTTACTAAGCAATTGTACAAACACTACAAATGATCTTCAACATGACGCATTAAAATCAATAAAATAGGCATAACAAAACAAAAAAATCTGAAGTGATTCCACTCAACTGTCCAAACAATTGATATCTTTACCAAGCGTTTAAATAAATTTGATCAGCTCAATCAGATGTAGTGCTCAAGTGCTAGTGCACTTCAAATAATTCCAGTGTATGTATAAGAATACTTTTTTGTAGCTGTGTGAAAAACTGTAGGCCCAACACACACCAAAATCTATCCACCGCAAGACAGTAACCAGAGTTAAAATAATAATAAGTATTATTCATAGGATATTGTACTAACTCATACAAGCAGCATGATATGTAGAGCAGTGTTTGGAAAGGAGACAGGATTACAATGTTTCAGAAAGATCTATTCTTTTTAACACTGGTTGAAAAGTACGTCTGCCCTGATGTCGTAAATATGCATAGATTGCTATGAAATTTATGTATATTATTGGGGATGCAACGGATATCCGGCAAACAAACTGCGTCTAGCCAATATACCGGATATTACAAATATCCGGCAGTACATCTGGCCTAAAATTATATAGAGAATAACATAAATAAACGAATAAATTTTAGAAACTTCAATAATAATGCATAAGAACAAAGTTTTGTGAAAATATTTTGTTTTCAATATTTTTTAGAATGTATTCTTATTATGTATAGAAAAAGGGAAAAAAAATTGTGCTTCTATCTTTTTTAAGATTGGAGTAAATTATTACTGGAAGAAATTATTGTGCAAAAACTGGAAGAAATTATTGTGCAAAACCGTTTTTCAATCTTTGTTTAAGAATTCGATTACCTTCCCCCCCCCCCATAAATTGACCCTGCATATGAGAATAGCGTACTTGCTGTAGTACTGCTGGCTGGTGAGAAAATGCCCCCCCCCCCAAATTTTGATTAAAGTAAGGAAATTTGTTACATCGATTTTCCAACAGTTGAATAGAGCTGTCTTTCTTTAAAGAACTAATCTTTAAAGAACTCTGATTTTTTAATTAAACCATTTGAAAATAATGAGAAAATTTAAAGAATAAAGTAATAGCTCAATGATCTCAGAAAACTAGTGAAAAAAGAAGAAAACATACTGCTTCTGGATAACCGGATATCCGGTTGAAATTTTGGCCGGATATTCCGTATCCGGCCAAATTGATATCCGTTACGTTACTATTAATGACTATGTCATTTTATCTCTCATCCCCTTTATTGAAAATTGTCCCAAAAATGTGTCCCGACAAATTTTACATTATATTTAAATACAGGGTGGCCATAATTAAACTGCAAGTGTTCAAGGGGTGCTGGAGAGAAAACTACCGATAATATTCCAGTGAAATTTGGTATCTACACGTTTCAGAACATGCGCAAGTCAAATATGCGAAAAAAGAATCGTCATTTTCACCCGATAGATGGCGCTGTACCATATTTCTAAGTTCACCGGTGGTATATACAACATCCAAAACCGATAGTCAGCATAGTGACATTCTAAGAGACATATCTATCTTCTCTCTTCTGTATACATAAAACAAAGTCGGGTTTGTTCCAACACTTATAACTCAAGAATGGCTTAACCGATTTTAATGATCTTGTTCGTTTAATGATCTTGGATTCGTGTTCTCCCGAATAGCAGAATAAATATTAAAATTTTCGAAATTCCAATTAGAATTTTTTTTATTTTATGCAATTATTTGAATTTTTCCTTACCTAATTCGTAATAACGGCAGTAATTACGTTTGCAGCAAAACGGGCATTTACATCATCAGATAGAGAAGAAAATTTTCTTTTAAAAACAGTTCTTTCTGAATATGTAGCATAATTTGCAGATTTTTAGGAACTTTTTTACTAAAAATGAGTTTGGTGTATCGTTTACGACAGTTAAAGCTCTACGTCATAAATTAAAAAACGTTTGAAATTTGTATACTCTGCAACACTAACGTCCTATTCGCAATTAAAGCTATTCTAAATAGCTCCTCGAGATTACACAGCTTGATGTTTTACACGAGACAGAACCATAGAGTATTTACAAAGTATCGCTATATTAGATACATGGAAATTAAAATTGGTACAGCTTGGATATTAAATAGTTCTAACATTTTTAAATAGTTAAAAATTAGTATGCAAATGAAAATAAACATTTATAATATACTAGCTGACCCAGCGAATTTTGTACTGACAGTTAATGAATGTAGTGATAACTTTTAGCCAAACTTAAGTTATGATTTTAATTAACGTAATAAAATGAATACATTTCAGGGTTGGAAACGCCACATTCAGAAATGCAGGAGGCTGCTACTTTGAAGATTTTTAATAGGGCTGTGGCAGGTTTGCGAGCAAATAGCAAAGCGGCCTAACGTAGAGCAAGCCTACTGGTTAGTTTGCCTACCAACTTGTCACCCGCTACAAGCCTATTAATCGTAGGAATGTTCAACTGGGCAACTGGACGTGACGCTTCAGTGACAGCCTACTGCACATCCTTTCTGCGCTTTTCTTTTTAATCTTGAAAATCTAGCAACAGTAAACCCATTCTTTTTTTTTTACATAGTTGTAATATTTTGAAATCGCAGGTGTATAAGCTGTAAATCGCGAAAGTATAATTTTTTTTTGTTTAATGTTATCTGTTATTAACACCAGAGTGCTATTAATTTCTCCCAGGTTTTTTGTGTAGGCATTTTTTCCTACAATTAGCGCGTCGAGTCACTTTTTAAATCTGTTTGCCAGATAATGTGGAGTAGGGGGGAGGCGTTAATAAAATGTTGAAGTCGTACAAGGTTTGCAATTTTTGATAAATGATCGCTAAACTGGGTGCCAAAACGCGACAATCCTAACTAATATTATAAATGCGAAAGTGAGTTTGTTTGTTCGTTTATGACGCTTTCACGCCTGAACAGCTGAATCGATTAGGATGAATTTTGGTTTAGATATAGATGGGAGCCTGGAGAAGGCTATAGGCTACTTAGAATTTTAGATTTTTAATTACTTTTAGAATTATTAATTAAAAACCGTTTTTACATTGCCATGCTTGGCGAGTTTCGCCCGTATCAAATAATTCATGTTTTGAGCTAATAAGAATGCTATTACTTCAATGAAGAAGCGCGCGCATCTGAAAAACATTAAATACCACGGAAATTATGCCAAATCTATCTATCCATAATAATAAAAATGAATGTTCTCCAGACAAATCTACAGAAAGCAGAGCTTTAAAAATTTGAGCATATAAGCCCATGACTTCGGTAAAGTGCACCTGAGGCTCAGAATTTGGAAATTTTAATTACTTTACTAATTATTAATTAAAACTGTTTATCGCCCGCACAAAATGATTTATGCGTTTGAAATAAAGCAGAAATTCTATTTGCAGATTTACATGCATTTGAAAAACATGAAATGGTATGGAAATTATGTTGATTTTACGCCAAATTAAAAAGCATTAGAAAGAAAGGTCCAAATGTGTTTTTTAAAGTTCATAAATTTCCAAATCCTACAAATAATATAAATGTGTATGTTTGTGTGTTTAGATATTTTTGACTGAATCAGACAAAACTGGTTGAACGGATTTGGAAAAATTTGTAATGAAGATAGCTAATGCCCTGGATTTACATACAGGCAATATTTCATGCATCCTAATATTATAAATGCGAAAGTGAGTTTGTTTGCTTATGAGATGACGCTTTCACGCCTAAACCGCTGAATCGATTATGATGAATTTTGGTTTAGATATAGATAGGACCCTGGAGAAGGGTATAGGCTACTTAAAATTTAAGCATATAAGCCCATGACTTCGGTAAAGTGCACCTGAAGCTCAGAATTTTGAAATTTTACAGCATGGAACCTGTTATCCGGAATGGTTGGGACCGGGTGTATTCTGGATAACTGGTTCGGGATTAACATGACATCTACTGATTTGATGGGTAGCATAAATGTTACTCTCTATTTTTGATTAGAAATAAACATTAATTGTTAATATATTAGAAAAATAATTCAAAAAAGCTCTTAATATGATAAGATAAATAATAATCATTTAGAGAGGAAGTAGTAAATATATGATAACTTCTCGAAAACTTAGTCACACACTAAAAAAATAATATACCTTACCTACCAGATTGCTTACTGTATAAATTCTAGCTGTAGTACTCAAAAAAACAGAAAAACAAAAAAAACATAAGAAATATTAAAAAAAACTCATTTTTTGCTTTTCTTTCAGAAAAAATAGGAATTTAATCGATTGAAAAATGATTCTGGATAACTGGTTTTCCAGATAAGAGGTTCCATACTGTAATTACTTTTCTAATTATTAATTAAAAACGGTTTATCGCCAGCACAAAATGATTTCTGCCTTTGAAATAAAGCAGAATTTCTATTTGCAGATGCACATGCATTTGAAAAACATGAAATGGTATAGAAATTATGTTGATTTTACGCCAAATTAAAAAGCATTAGAAAGAAAGGTCCAAATGTGTGTTTCCTACCAATAATATAAATGTGTACGTTTGTGTGTTTAGATGCTTTTGACTGAATCTCACAAAACTGGTTGAACGGATTTGGAAAATTTTGTAATGAAGATAGCTTATGCCCTGGATAAACATATAGGCAACCTTTCATGCATATAGCATAAATAATTCTTTTACAAAAATACTCAAAATAATTCTAATGCATGCGCTCTATGTAAATTTTACAGCTACTAAACCGATTCTAAAACTTTTTTCACTGATTGAAAGTTACACTATTCCTGAGTATTATTGTTTGTTTGTTTGTGAATTAAGACCGACTGACTGCACTAGGGTCCTAGGCCTAGATGGGGAATTCCTGTGTGGAGAACTAAGGGATCCTGGGAAAACTACGAGCGGCTAGATCCACAGGCACAACCAGGTTTGAACCTGGCACCTCGCGCCTTCCAGTTTTGGGAGCAGAACCTCTTACACACTGGTGGGAACCTGAGTGTTATAGGCTACCTTTTATGCATATATCACAAATAGTTCTTTTATAGAGATACTCATAAGAATTACATTACGCTCTATGTGTATCTCTGCAAGTACTGAACCGATTCCAAAACTTTTTTCACTGATAGTAAGCTACACTATTCTTGAGTATTATAGGCTAAAATTCATGCATGTAGCGCGAATAGTTACTTTACAGGAACACTCTAAATAATTCTAATACATTACACTCTCTGGGTATCTCTGTAACTACAGAACCGATTCTAAAACTTTTTCGCTAATAGAAAGCTGCACTATTCCCCTGATTAGCATAAGCTAAAATTCATGCATATTGCATAAATATTTCTTTTACAAAACAGTTCGCAAATACTGTTGTAACTGTCTCTATTCGCCAAATGCCTGAATGAAATCTAAATTTAGTAACTCTGCATACTCTGCTATTTGAAATGAAGTATACTACCATGCAGTGACGTGCATTCCGCCCAAGCAACCCAAGCAAGAAGGCAGAATATGGGTTTCGGAGTGTCGTCTCTGATTGGCTAATTCTCTGATAAAGTCATGTTTCTATAGCAACACCCCTTCAGCAGACATTGAAGATGGGTTGATCTCACGGCAGAGAAATGAAGAATCAGAAAGAAAATATACTTGTTTATCCACTTGACATTTATCTTTGTGTTAAGAAATTATGAATAAATAAGGTAGATGGTATTTTGATTTTCTTTCAATTTGTGATAGAAAGCAAAATTTAAAAACAATAATCAGGGATGAGAATACACAAATATGAAAAAAGAAGAAAAGTGCGTGAACGTAATTTCGACTTCGAGCAAAGTTCAAGCGCGTGATGCCCATTTTATATATATATTACAATTATTTTTTATCAACAATATATATGTTACAATTATTTATTAAAATATTTTTATTTAAATTATAATTTTTATTATCTTTAAAAATTAAAATTCATAAACATTTATGTGCAATTTTAGATGCAGAACATTCAATAATGAAACAGAGGTTATCATTATTTAAAGGATGATCTTAATCAATTTTACAAAATCTACAGTCAAGACAAAATCCTAGCTTTACAAAACAATTTTACTTTATTCTTTTGAAAGTGAATGCAATGTAATTTCTAGGGGGGGGAATTACCTGATTTTCTATGAACTGTCTCTCATGAAATTCCAGCGCAGCGTTAATGCGGTTTATGATATCCAAATGATTGCTTTCCATAACTGAGGACAGAAAACCGCAAAACGGATCAAACCACAACATGTAATAAAATTCAGCGCTTCCGCTTATCGAAAGGAACAAACTTCGCGGAGGGTCTTTCGACTTTTGATCTCCTCATTGAATATTCCCATACTTCTTCGATGCGCGCATGCTTAGCAAGTTGCAGCGATTCCATTGGCTTGGAGGAGTGGATCATAAAGGCTTCTCCTTGGATTCCAATCCTGCAAGATTTTTGAATACGCAATAAGCAGATTTAAAGATGTATTTCGGCGAATACATCTTTAAAAAAGAAAATTGCACTGAAAATATTTTTAAACGCGGAACTTAAACACACGAAAAAGCGGAAAGTAATGTCTTTTTAAAAACGCGGAAAATAAAAAAAAACAAAATACGCGGAAATAACCAAACCGCGGAATTCCGCGGAAGATTCTCATCCCTGAATAATAGCCTTATTTTCAGTTGCCCAAGCACTGCTTAGGTTGCTTGGGCGGAATGCACGTCACTGCTACCATGCATTATACTTCATTTAAAACAAGTAAAAAGCAAATAATATTTATTTAAATGCAGTTTCTTTTGTCGCAAACATATTTTTTATTCACACATGCTTCATTTCTCTCGGGACCTAATTCTAAAGCCGACGCGGACGAAGTCGCCGGTAGCAGCTAGTAAACAATATAAAACACCATTTACAGTTTATATAAATTCCATACACTTCGCTTCATAATTAATTTTTTACAGTCATATGTAATCAAAAATTAACGTAAATTAAGATTACAAATTAAACAATTCATAAAGATGCTTTGGGAAACAATTAAACAATTATTTATTCTCATTGACACTCAATGGACCTCTTAATCGTTTCATACGCCGCACAGTGGGGCAGGAGAACTTCAAAACTGGCATTAATTCAAATATTAATATTTAGAATTCGTAACTTAGATTTTTATTTACAGGGCTATTACTATTGTTGAAAAAACCTAAAAAAGTTTTTAAATATTCGGAAATTTTAGTTTTATTAAATACATAAATCGTCATAATGATTCATTGAAACTTCAATCTTCACTCTAAAAATGAAAATTTAAAATTGGTTGAATTCTTCATCATCGTCATCATAGCCATCGAGATCGTCATCGTCATCATCATCATCATCATCATTCCAATGATTGGATTCGTTTGGGGTTGATGGTTTTATTAATTCGAGTGCTTCTTTTGGAAGATGTTGGAGTGTTTTCTTTGGTAATTTTCGTTTAGCTGTGATTACGGGATCTGAGCTCAACAAAAAGAAAATAAAAATATCTCTATTTTTTTTTCTGGACTGCATTTTCTTGCGTAATGCTTGCTCTCTGCAGTTTTTGAAGTCCTTGTTGCGAGCTTCCTGCGCCTCCTTTGTTAAGTGACCTATTGGCAGAAGTGCCGATGAGATGATTTCCATGTATAAAATATTTATGCAAAGTGGGTGGCATATTGTACTAAGGATACTTCTCTACAAAATATCTGGCCGTGTTATGGGCATCCTGAATTTTTCAACATCAATATCATATCCGCTAGACACGAGACACCACTATCATAATTATATGATTTTTTTTTAATTAATGTCATGTCTATGTTTGTAATTTTGGCATGAAGTTCAGCATTCTTGAAAAACGTCTTGGTGTGTTGCCATCGTTTGAGCAACCGAATCCTGGTTCCGGTTTGTCAACAATCGGACCACACCTGTCCTTTGTTCGTTTCTTCATGTCTTCTGTCAAAAAATTTAATTTTTCTTGTATTATTCTGCTTCCAGAAATTTTCATAATGTCAAGAATCTCTCTTCTTGTCATAAACAAAATATTAAAACTCGTTCCTGAAATTTAAAACTGTGAACATTCAAAGTATTCTTCTTATTTAGGTACTACTCGAGTTTAAAACATAGCCTGTAACTACGAAAGTAGCAAAAAGTAGCAAAAAAATTAAACGGTCATATAATGTTCTCATAAATACTTATTCGACAAAACAAGAACGGATGCTGGGACACCTTTGGAACATAACTAAAAATATCAATATTTTGAAATATTATTTTAATTTCTAAAATTGCAGTGGTCATTCTTTCTCGACCTATTTATATTAATTAAATACACTTAAATACAAAATTATCGGTACTAGACTATACTTACATACCTGGACTTGAAGCTTCCATAGCATAATATTTAAATTATACGACATTTAAGGCTAAAACACTCCTCAAAAGTCACTTTGAAAAACACTGAAACAACGCTCATGTGTCTCAGCAAATAATTCGCATAAACTGAGCCTATGTACGGGTTGGAGGGTGAGTTTAATGACATAAAAACACCGTTTTATTGTTCTTGGGTTAGTTGTCTGTTGAAGGGTTGGACAGAAAAATGTTTACATAACGTTTAGTTTTTTATTTTTTGCCGGGTTTTGAGCGCTCCTGCCCCACTGTGCGCCGGTATTCTTTCAGACTGGCTGAATAATTGCTACCATTCTCATAGAATATCTTCACTAACAATGCACGTTCCTTCTAATTCAGAGCCATGATTGATCATTACTCAATGTGTCTTGTTTTTACACTGTTCGATGGATTTAAAATTTGCATATATGACGTACATAAGCATTGAAACACGATATAGCGCCATCTATCGGGTGAAAATGGCAATTTTTTTAATTCCATATTTCACTTGTGCATGTTCTGAAACGCGTAGATACCAAGTTTCACCGAAATATTCCTGGTAGTTTTTTCTCCCCAGTACCCCTTGCAGGGCCGGCCCAAGGGACGTGCGGGGCCCCAGGCGAAGCGCAAGCACGGGGCCTCTTTTCTATCATGCCTTATGTAAGTTACTACTAGCATTGATAGTAAACATCTTGCTTTATTTCTCGGCTTTTTTCGGGATATATCACAACCATCTACCAAGCTTGGTCTAATGCAGGGGTTCCCAAACTTTTTTCGTCGCGACACCCTTGTCTGGCTAAAAACTTTTCGGGGCACCCTTCTCAGGCTAAATTTTCGAGGCAGGTTAAACAATATGAATTTAAGGGTTAGAATGAAAGAATTTCGATGCATTTTTCACTATCTTTTATGTTTATAGGGCTAACAATGAAGCAAGTTCGCTCTTGGGAATGGGATATTAGAATATAGCAACTTCTCATGTCCTAAGGGAGTTCCTGCCTGTGGCGGCTTGTGGGATACAGCAAGTACAGCTGGGCTGCACTTGAAATTATCAGCAAGCATCACTAATTTTCCTAAATTCAGATTAGAATTCCTACGGTAAATTAAAAAAATCTCAAAAAAAAAAATGTATTGAAAACGTAACGAAAATTATCAGCATCTACTAATTTTCCTAAATTCAGATTAGAATTACGGAATTCCTACGGTAAATTAAAAAAATGTCAAAAAAGAAAAAGTATTGTGACCGATTCGCTCATTCTGAAAAAAAGCGCTTTAATCTCACCGCAATTCAATTGGGAAAATCTTTGGTACAGCCATGAGGTCTGAAAAAGAAATCGGCAGCACCGTTGCCATGACAACGACTACATAAGCAATCTCTCCGGCATAGGCTGTATAGGGCGAACGCAGCTAAGACGCAGCTCATAAAAGATTTCCTTGCACCGGCTGCATTCCGGAATTCGACAAACTCATTGGCTCGGACGAAAAGTGAGGGAGGGGGTACGACACACAGAACTAACGGAAGGAATTTTTTAATTTTTTTTTTTTTTTTTTTTTTTTTTTTTGTCTGGGAAGGTTGAAAGTTCTTACATTTATTTGTTACTGTATTATTGAAATTTATGATATAACCGTTTTGAAACATGCAGCCCCATTATGATCTAGTTTGTGTCTTGCTTCAAACTCCATTTAACATATGGAAAGAAGATGATAAACGACAACTACTAAAAGAAGATAGAACAACACCAAAAATGTCCATTCATAAGAAAACAGCAGATTCGTCTCAGCATGGTCGTAGCTTCCAGTCATCTTGGTATTCATTATTCTCGTGGTTATGTGGCAGTTTTTATTTACAAAAAAATGTTTTGTTGGCCGTGTTTAATCGTTGGGATAAAAAAGAGCGTTTGGAATGGTACTGGATTGGATGGGTTAACCACCATCACAAGAGCATGTAAAACACATGAAGGCTCAATCGAACATTTAAAAAATTCTTTAAAATTTAAGGAGTTGTTAAGAAAGGGGACCCAAATTGCTGACGCATTAAAGGAAAACTCTCGACTTTATATTGCTGAATTTAACAAGAAGGTAAACCTGAATAGACGCTTCATGCAGTTACCCATCAAAGCAGTATTGTTTTTAAGTAAGCAAGAACTGGCATTTAGAGGACATGACGAACGAGAAGATTCTTTAAACCGGGGGAATTTTAAAGAGCTTTTAAAATTATTGATATCTGAAGCTTCGATAGAATTACAACAGCATTATTTAAATATTAAAACTGTTTTTAAAGGTGAATCAAAAACTATACAAAATGAATTTTGATTGAGTGTTTATATTCTCATATACATGAATTTATAAAAAATGAAATTTCAGAATCTCCGTTTTTTGCTGTTGAAGTAGACGATACCACAGATATTTCCCCAAAATCACAATGCTCTATTATTGTGAGGTATGTTTCTTCAAACGGATTGGCAGTTGAGAGATTTTTAGGGTTTTTTGATGTTAGTATATCTCGTACAGAAGCTCTCTTTGAACTTTTAGAAACGGTTTTAGGACCTCTTGAATATCGCACAAAACGATGGAGCATGCTACGATGGAGCAAGTGTCATGCGTGGACATTTGACTGGCTTGCAAACCAAAATTAAATCGCAAGCTCCACAAGCATTATTTGTTTACTGCTGCGGCCATACACTTAATTTAATTTTAAAACAAAGTGTAAATAATATCTCAGACTGTCGAATTTTTTTTTGCAAACTTAAGTGGAATTCCTTCATTTTTCCATCATTCTGCGAAGAGGACATACTTACTAAATTCAACAATTGCATGGAAAATACCAACTAGCACTGACACTCGATGGCATTCTAATAGTAAAATATTAAGAGTGGTAACAGTTGAATGGAAAGGCTTCAAAGAAATTTTCGAAAACATTTTATCTGATCCAAATATGGATGAAACTTCCATTTGACATGCAAATGGATTTTTGAATTTTAATGATTTTGGATTCACACTTTTATCCTTAATTTTTTATTTTATTTTCCAACAAACAGGTGTTTTATATGACATTCTGCAAAAAAAATCTTTGGATATAAATTATTGTCTCCAGCAAATCAAGGCAACTCGGAACATAATAAGCCAAAACCGTAATGAGGACACCTTCAAACGTTTTTTTGAAATAGCGAATTCGAAAACAGAAATTGTTTTCAAAAGACAATATGGCTTCCAAACGCAAGAAGATGTATTTCGAAAATTTAAAATATTATATTTTGAAATGTTAGATACCATAGTAATGGAATGAATTTGATGCAAGATTTAAAGACAGCGAATGTTTATATTTTTTTTGTCTCGCCGATTCTTCAAAGTTTGAGGACTTTTCCATAAATAACATCCCAAAAAACGCTATAGAAAGCTTGAAAAACTCTTATCCAAATGTGATACTCATAGACTTAAAAATGAATTAAAACTGTTTTATTCAGATTTATCATACAGGATTTGTAGTGTGCAAGAAATAATTAAAAACATGCATGATAATGGAACGAAGGACATTTTCAAAGAAGTATATAAATTCCTGTGTTTGATACTGACAATACCCACTACAAGAGCAACAAGTGAAAGAAGTTTCTCTTGTCTACAGAGAATTAAAAATTATTTGAGGAATTCCATGTCCGAGGAACGATTGATGGCATAATCGACGCTATCGATCGAACGGGGAATAATTGATGAACTTAATAAAACAACACCTTTTTATGAGGACATCACTGACCGATTCGCAAGTTTAAAAGAAAGGAGGATTGATTTGACTTATAAAAAATAAGTAAGTTTTCTCTTTTTTACTTTTCTTCTCATGTTATCATTACAAAAGAAAATTCTAAGGAAACTTCGAATCAGACGCGGATTAATGCAATTTTGAGGATAAGAGCGGCTAGTTGAAATTTATATCCATTTTATGGAAGTAAATTAGGATCTCTTACATTTTTTATGTAATTTCCTTTTTTTTTTTCTCAGGGAGGGAGGGCTTAATCAGCGTTCGAATTCAGTAAAAAAGATTTTCCATTCCTGTCGAGGAAGGGGGAGGGGGGGGGGGCTCCTATGTTTCCGGCTGCACTAACATTTTTAACCACCGGCCGCCACTGGTTCTTGCAAAATGAGGAGACTGGACACTGAACGCTCTCGAAAATGACTGAAATATTTTTGCTTTTTTCCACTTGGTCATCATCTAGGCAAACTTTTTTGTGGAATATCGGTTCAGAGGAAATTTTTGGATTATACTCCCCAAAACTTAGAATTTTCTCGATTATCTCCATCGCACCCCTGGCATATGCTTGCGGCACCCTAGGGTGCCGCGGCACACAGTTTGGGAACCTCTAGTCTAATGTGATAGCAAGAAAATCTGATGTGGACAACACTTGACTTCCTTGCACGTCTATAAAATCAAAAATATTTTCGGCATACTTCAACTTATTTTGTTTGAAAGAGATAAAATATCAGTAATAGTAAGGTTTAGCGATTTCTAGCCAAATATTTCGATACCGCCAAGCTGAGTTCAGTTTGAAAGATTTCCTTCTGACACTTTATTTGGCAATGTTTCACCGAAAGCCGACAAGCTTGAGATAGTTTGCGAGATTTTGGATATAGCCAAAGTAGTCATTGACCACAGGCTTTCAATAAACTGAATGCATCCTACACCTTAATGTATTTAAAGTCATTTGGTTGACCCTGTAAATAAATTCCCAGTCGATTGCAGTAAAAAAATATAATGAAAACAGTAAGATATTACAATAATTCTAAGTACAAAAGTTAAAAATTCTACGGGTTAAAGTTTTAGTTATACAAAATAATTTTTGGCGGCAATTTTGTCGATATTTCGGTGAAACTCGCCACGGTCGACGACATATGGTGAGCTTTTAAGCATGGACCAAACAATGACTGACTATCGCCAAATTTTGCCAAAACTCGCCAAGGAAGATGAAAAATGGCGATATTTTGGACATAGACCAAATGACTGACTATCGCCAAATTTGGCAATATTTTAGTAAAACGCGCCAAGGTCGATGACAGACGGAGAGATTTTGGGCATAGACCAAACAATGACTGTCTACAATTGTATTATATTGAAGATGTCCCTAGCCATTAAAGTATCGAAATTCTTTTCTGTGGTCCTTTAAATAAACTCTTAAGCAGATTGGAACAAAAAATCGAGATCCACAACCTGATGTTACAACAATCTTATATATGAAATTTCAACATTCTACGGCTAATAGTTTTTGAGATTTGAGAGTTAAATACATACACACCAGGGGTGTAGCAATGGGGGAGGGGGTCATAACCCCCCCCCCATGAGGAATTTTTTGCCATACAAAATGTATATTCTTCACTACATTGTCACACCCACGTATACCACGTTGTAGTAGTCGTAACCCCCCCCATGAAAAATTTCTGCTACGCCCCTGATACACACGTACATGAAAAGTTGCCAAGCTTGGCGACTTTTGGCATAGTTGTTGAGGGAGGCACGTGACCGTTGTCGGAGCATTACCTAACTTATATGGTAGGACGGTATTGTGCTTGAAATGGATGAATGCCCCTAAAATTGGCAGACCGTAATGTATTGGAAATCTCTTGAGTGTTCCTGTAGCTAGCAGAACTATAAAGACACTTTTTTTAATGGAGAAATTTATTTTGTAACTCTTAGCAGCATATTTCACTTCTGAGTCATTTAAAATAGCCCAATACCTCTAAAATACGCTTTAATAAATTACGGTCCACAGAGCATAGAATCTCTTGGGCGGCCCTGCAGATAAACTATCTAGTCGAATGGAACCGAAAGGGGAGCTACACAAGTAGATGTTACAATATTCCTAAATATAAAGTTTCAACATTCTATTCCTAATAGTTTTTGAGATATACGAGTTTAATGAATTTCGGCCCATAGAACGTAATGTATTTCGAATCTTTTGGGCGTCCTGCACATAAACTATCCATTCGATTGAAACCAAAAAGGGAGGTACACAAGTAGATGTAAGAACAATCCTAAATATAAAATTTCAACATCCTACGACCAATAGTTTTTGAGATATGCGAGTTACATACATACGTATGTACGTACAGACAGCATGGAAAAACTGGCCAAAATAGACTCACCGCTCGTCAAAATGAGTTGCAGGCGCGTTTATATAATTGTGCATGCTAACTTACGATGAGATGCATCGAAAAATTTCTTAAAAGTAAATTTAGAGGTAGTCAAAACTGGTTTTTTCAGCGAAATCTGACCCCCAAAATTTTTCGTGTTCACATTACTTCCTTATACTTCGTACAAGGAAGTAAAAATGGCCTAGGAGCGGGGCCTTGGGCGATCGCCTACATTCTCACCCCCCTTGGGCCGGCCCTGCCCCTTGAATACTTGCAGTTTAATTATAGCCACCGTGTACTGTTAGTTCACAACAGTTTTAATCTATTGCTATAATATTTCATAAGCTGTAGAATATGCATCACATGTATTTTTCTATAAATAGGTTACAATCATAAAAATTTCAGCATAGGGTTACCAGGCGGAATACACAAAAGAGGAGAGATAAAATGACAGTCAATTAATATGGTTTTAATATGGCAATAATGAAACTAAAAAATTAGGGAGGTTCAGGGGGGTCTCCCCCGACGAGGTTCGAACAGCCAAGTTTTATACTATTCATATGTACATTACCATCTACCCTATTGAAAATGGTCTAAGTAGCATTTATAGTTCTTGTACAGAAACACTTAAAGGGTTCCTAATACACAGTACTATGTGGGCAGTCATTCTTGAAAGTGTTTTTAAGGATATTTGGCTATTCCAAACAAAACTAAATCGACGTATGTTATTAAGGATAAGATAAAGCTGTTCATCGAAAATAACATCTCTAGCATTTATAGTTCTTCCATAGAAGCAGTCAAAGCAATTTCAATACACTGTGATCTAGGGCAATTTAGAGGGACATTCATGCATTTCAAACACAAGACATTACAGGTTGATTCAAAATTAGTGTAACCAATTTTAAAATCATAACTATTATGGTTAATGTTAATCACTTAACCACCAGTTTTATTTTAAAATTGAAACTTCTAAATTACCAATTGAACTATTTTTATCAGTAAGAATAAATTACGGATCTGAAATTAGATCCTCAAACCCAAAACGAATTTTAAAGCTTTTGAAGGGTGGTTGTTCAAATTCTGTTATAAAGTTCCACAGAAAAAATGCAGATGAAATAATCTCTTCAGCTTGCTCTAGTTATTTAATAGAAGATTTGTTAAGATTTTCATTGTCTTTCTAGAAACATATGCGCATATATATATATATATGCGGTTTTTCGGGTTTTATAATACAATATCACTATATATATATATATATATATATATATATATATATATAAAATCGCACTTTTGTATATATCTCGCTTTTTTTATGTCTCCCAATATTTTTCTGTACTCTTGCTTTGTTACTTTACTAGAGAAGCAAGTACATTTGAAAAATGCATCTTCTATCACATAAGTTAGGTTGAATTGATTAATTTTCGCTCCTTGGTCTTTGTTGAAAAGCAAGATATGAGAAATATCAAATGCCTCTGAATCTTTTTTTCAGCAGGAAATGTAATGTGTATTTGTACATAAAATAAAAATTAAACTTCTTTAGCTTAGGAGCATATTTTTTTATTACAGTACATATACTATTAATTTCATCATATTTTAAAAGCATATGTTCATAAAAGTAGTTTTATCATATCCCCCCCCACCTTCTCTGCCCGTTATATCGCACCCTCGGATATATCACTCATTTTTCTTGTCTCCTGACAAGCGTGATATAACAAGGGGTTATTGTATTATCAATTATTAACCAATGATGAAACTGGCCTACACTCAAAAACCCCGAAAAGTTTATGCAGTTTAGTAGAGGGTGCTACATAAGCAAAAGGCTTTCTTCACATCAGAACAAAGTAGCGAACAGTCATTCTTCTTGTGGCCAAACTAGTTTCACTAACATTTTTTCAACAGCATTCCCCCCCCTTTTTTTAGGGGGGGGCGGGGGGAACGCGGTGAGATGATATAATTCATGGTGCTAAATACACCAATCTGCAACGGATTATGTATATGAAAATATGGATAAAGGTTTTCCGGGAACCTTACATGAGCAGTAATTATAGGTCATGGGCATGTGTAAATCGACAAATAATGAAAAATCGCCATTGGTAGCAAGCTATCCTTGCTGTTCCATAGTTTTTATCAAAGAAAATTTATAAAGTACTGTTTTCTTAGAGCTAATTATTAACTATACATATATGCAAATCGTTAAATTATGAAAAATCGCCATGGTTGGCAAATACGCAAGGTGTCCAATAGGTCTTACGTAATTAAAAATACAGCTGAAACAGATGTTCCGATTTTATTACGCTTTAGCTCCTAATTAATATAACATTTGAATGGCAACATTAAATATCATTGTGTTTCTGAGGAGTGCAAATAAATTTTCCAGCGATTATACGTAGAGATACGACACGGTCTTAGTGCGCATGCTCAGAAAATCATCCACGGCAGAAGAATCATCCAAACTACGGCAACCCGTTTTCCCTCAGTTGGCCGTTACTCGCGAAGCAGGAGAGTTTTATTTTTCGCTTTTTATTTCTACCTGTTAAAGGGTGCGAACTGAGCATGCATAATATCGTTCGTTCAATTATGGATGCAATGAGTACGGAGAAATAACTACAGTGCAGTCACATAACGATGTATTATTATTCCCCTTACATTTTGTTTGTCTGTTTGTTTTTGTTTATTAATTCATATTTGTAGTACATCATTCATAAAACCCTTACTTTATATGAATATTGGTATTGGTTGATTTTTAAATATTGGAAAACTGATATTTTTTTCCTTCAAGCATGCTTCCTATAATGTTGTTGTAGAAGTAAATTATGATTAAATTCACATGAATAACCTCATTTGTCAGTTTTAAATGTATACAAATACATATATTTGTGCTGATGGATAGTTTAAATGATAGGTGAAATATTAAGAATTAACAGAAGATTTATTTTTAAATTTAATATTTGGCAAGTTTTAATGATACTTCGTTAAAAAATCTAACTGGGTGAATTAACTGGGTTTTCCTTTTACGGCAGTCAGGAACGTGACTTCTTAAATTAAAAATAGCATGAGATTAAAACTACCGTGTTTACTCGCGTAGTAGTCGCCCTCGCATTACAGTCGCACCCGTTTTGAAGCAGAAAAAATCGTCAAAATATTTTCCCTACAGAAAGGTCGCAGCCACGTATTTGATCTTCATTTATGTCTGTAAAAATATTTCTATAAAAAGAAAAATTCCTCTTTTTTGTGTGCAACTGACGAAAGGACTATTTAACATACGGCAGATCATCTGGAAGTATTTGGTAACTTAGTAATTTTATTATAATACCAGTATTTTAACATTAGAGTGTAGAATATTGTGTAGTATATTTCCTCGCATAATAGTTTAATTTCTCCAAGAAAAATGGCAGAAAAGTGCTACTATTACGCGAGTAAACACGGCATGCCATAAAATTTACGTCATATCAAAGTAAATTCTCAAAGAAACGAGATTAAAATAAATACTATTCCCTTCTGCCGAAATATGGAGGATTTAAATATTTAAATTGTGCATTTACGGGGAAGAAACGAAGATGAAAGTAATAGGTATTATTAGTAGATTTGTTGCGATAATATGGGTTAAAGTACAATATGCCGTTAGAATATACAGAAAGGGACACGTGCTCAATTTTGCGTCAAGATCTTTTTATTTTTAATATTTCTTTGGAAATTCAAAAGGAACCATCGATAGAAGAAAAATCCCTCCAAATCTTTCCTGTGCCTCCCCTCCCCCCCCAAAGAAAAACCCCGTAAAAATCAGTCACACAACACCAAAGGACCATTAAAAGTACAAAAAGCAAAAATTGAAAAGTAAATAGTAAATATTCAATTACACCTCAATATCACGTAAATTTTTGAACAGCTGAATAACTTCTGCATAGAGTGCTTAAAATAACTCATGCCAGTAAATATTTTTCAGAGACTTGTATCTAGTAATTACGATCTCAGAAAAATATTGCTTATCTAAATATTTATAACTGAAAGTGAAACATTTTGACTCAAAGCGAAAAACCAGATGAAACGCGCCGAGTAAAAGGGAGCCAACAGCAGTTTGGCGTCGGTATTCTTTTCGCCAAATGCAGTCCGGCACATTCATGGAAAAAAGTACAAAATAGAAAGCTTTTGAAGGATTTTTTAATTAATTTAAAGCACGATATGCGCACATATAACATAAATAAATATTAAAACAATATTATTGTAAAGTTCAAACAAGGAAAGTGTAAGATAAGACTTAAAATTCAAGCTTCCGATGACAGCTCGAAAGCGAAACTACGTAAATAATCGCTTCAAAATAGTACTTAATTTCGGATTTCTAGTTAAAAAGTGATTTTTATGCATTAAGTAAGTATTTCAGATTAGGAAAATCGAACGGAAAAACATAAGACTGATTATTTAATGCTTAGATATAGCAGTTTTTCCGAAGTTACTCCATTCCAACAATGCTAACTCTACGGAAGATTTTCATCCATAGCCCGCGGCGGCTGATTCTCCGCTTCAGCCAATCAGAAACTATTTCACTCGTGTCGGGTCTCTGACGAAGTATAGGGTCTCTAATTATACGCGGAGTCCGTACTCCAGGTGGAGTATAGCTCAGGACCCGTAGAACACTGATTTCTATGAAGTTTAAATTTTTATGTACCAATGAACATGCAAGAACCAAGCAATTTGCAGTTGAGTAACAGTAACATTCTATCTGATCCCATCTTTGGGTTTTGTCTGATAAATTATGTCTTTTTTACGAATAAGCCTTATGTGCGGCTGAATGCCTCATACGAAAAGCGAGCGTAGCAAGTCTAAGGGCCTTGCCCCCTAGTGCAACAAACAAAAATATAGTTGATCACAAAAAGGATTGCATATGGAAACACGAATTACCAGGGTATCCCCAGAAAAGTTTCACTCCTCATTAACCTTTTATCTGTTAAATTGGCTTCCTTTTTATGTCTATTTAAAATATCCTAACTAATATTATAAATGCGAAAGTGAGTTTGTTTGTTTATGACGCTTTCAAGCCTAAACCGCTGAATCGATTAGGATGAATTCTGGTTTAGCCATAGATGGGACCCTGGAGAAGGCTATAGGCTACTTAGAATTTTAGATTTTTAATTATTAATTAAAAGCCATTTTTACGTTGCCATGCTTGGCGAGTTTCGCCCGTATTAAGTGATTGATGTTTTGAGCTATCAAGAAGCTATTACTTCAATAAAGAAGCGCGTGCATATGAAAAACATTAAATACCACGGAAATTATGCCAGTTTTATGCCAAATCTATCTACATATATGCTTATAAATAAAAATGAAATTATGTTTGTTGTGGATTTGATTAGTATACAAATCCACAAAAATGGACCAATCAGTCTGAAATTTTGCACAGATATGTAAAATAATATAGAATAAATGACAGTCCACCCGTTCCCGGAATTTAAGAGATTTTTTTTGTTTTCCACGCAGAAAGCTTTCCATAATTGTAACCTCTGTAGTGAAAAAAGTGCGAAATAAGCATTGTGGTTGCAATGTGTGGCGATTTTGCCGAATCATGTTTTAAATTCTTAAAGTATAAATAAAAGAATAATAAGGATATTCGTACGGTTATTTTTTTTTTAATTATAATATCGTGTGTATGGGAAATCAGAGCAGAAATGAAATGTTTTATACGCAAAATATTAAGAATTGAAGATTTCCGAGGCTAATATGTAAAATTTTTTAGTTTGGCAAAAAAATGACTGAAATGCCGATTTCGAGAAAGACAGTTCTAGCGTTTGCAGTTTTCGGCTGGGCGCAATTTACCGAGAGCTTAAGGAAATAGATTTTTGAAAATAAGTGCATAGGTTTTATTAGAATACAGCGTTAAATTTTAATAATCCGTGCTGAAATTACGCAGTTATTATGGGATTTCAAGCGATCTATCTTCAGAATTCTCGCCAATTGAGTACATTGATTGAAGTTGGGGGAATTCCGCCAAATTTCAGAAAATTTAAATCTTTGCATGTAGTACATCGGAGGAACGATGAATAAAACACGTTATAATTGACAATTTAAAAAATGCGGCTGTGTTAAGGGATTCCACTTTTCAAATAAATGTGTGCTTTACTTTTTGGCGATCGAACCATTTCCCATATTGATTGCTGCTAAGTCAATGCTTCAAATGATTCCCTGAAAAAACTCTTGCAAATGGCGTATGTTGGCACTTTGGCCAGGCTTAGATTTGAAACTGGATTTTATTTGAGACTGGTATATATAATAACAGTGGTTATAGATAAAAATGAATGTTGGTATGTGTGTATGAGGTTGAAAAATTCCAGCACCGTTTTACCTATCACCATGAAATTTGGTTCACCTAAGTCTTTTATCATGGAGAAGGTTTTTATGCTATCTGTTTTCCTCTAACTTGCCACTAGGTGGCAAAGCAGAACGTCGAATTCTATTCCGTTTAGCCATTTGCTATGCGAATATCATCCAACCGATTTCGATGAATTTGGTACACGCGGATATTAGAACACCGAGAATATTTTTCATTATCCATTTTGCTGTAACTTGCTGCTAAATGGCACTGCAAGGCATCAACTTCTATACCATTCGACCGATCATAAAATTTTTTATACTTATACATTTGATATATTCTGTGTTCCTTTTGATGTTACTCATCACTAGATGGCACAGCAATGCATTATTATTTTAACTCGCCACTAGATCACGCTGCAGCAGGCCAAATTCTTGACCATTCAAATGGTCGCTATGAAAATCAATATACATAGCTATTTTAACAAATAGAATATTTTGGCGTTATCCATTTTACTATAACTCGCCACTTGACAGCACTGTAACAAATCATTACTTTAATTAACCACTAGATGGTGCTGCAGTGTATCACTTCTTGACTGTGCAACTGATCGTAATGAAAATAGGTATACATAATAGATATTTGAACATGGGGAAGGCTTTGGCGCTATCAATTTTTCCTATAACTTGCCAATAGATGTCGCGTTCAGGACTGTCCAGCCGACCGTCATGAAAAATCATAGACATCGATTTCTGAATGCGAAGAATATTTTCGCTGTATCCCTTTTGCTAAAACTCGTCACTAATTGCGGTATGCTGCATGGCCTTCTGCACCGTACAAACGATTGCCTTGAAATTTGGTATGCATGATTATTAACACAATATAACACGATATCCATTTTTCTATATCTCTTTATTACAATAAATAGTAATCACAACAAATCGTAATATCAAAAAGTCCATTCATTCCTGTGCGAAGAACGGGTATTTCAGCTAGTACTAAATATTTCTGTTTTGATTCCGAAGCACATAAAAAGAGCTTTTTTGGAGTGGTCTGTAATGTACCAACATTTCTAATATTGTCACTCAATAAATAAAAATAACTGTATTGAGATTTCTTTTATTTTCTTTTTATTGGAAGTACTTAGAGAACTGTTTGTACTGAAGTTTCAAATTAACTCAAATACAAAATATCCCCAGGTACTCAAACAGCTAGAGAATTAAGAAAATTTCTAGCCAAATATCCAAAAAGGAATCAATAAGTCCATGATTCAGATAAAAATCCTGGTTAAAGTAGGAATCATTAGTTTAAATGGGCAAGAGTAAAAGAAATTTTTACCCCACCCAAGACAAATTATTTTT
The DNA here is from genome assembly GCA_038373885.1 of Cheiracanthium punctorium. NCBI lineage: Eukaryota > Metazoa > Arthropoda > Arachnida > Araneae > Cheiracanthiidae > Cheiracanthium > Cheiracanthium punctorium. The sequence continues at coordinate 154,470 of JAWZYV010013341.1, read as the reverse complement.
TTACTACAAGAATAGGAAATAAAGCTTTTAAGGCAGTGTTTCTCAACCTGTGGGGCGCGCAGAGCATTTGCAAGGTATGAGAAACACCAAAGAGCAAGTAGTGATGAATGTTTTTTTAAAATCATCTTATTTTTACTCAAAATATATCTATTTTTGCTTAAAATGTTCAAACTTACTCATAACATTATTTTGTAGGACATTCGACTAAATGTTCATTGTTAAAGACTGAATGCATGCTGAAAAATGTGAGGGTGAGGGGGCCCATCATAAGTTAGCCTTTGTCGTGGGGGCGCGACGTTAAAAGGTTGAGAACCGCTGTCTTGAGGGGGTTGATTAATGTTGACCTTACAAGAAGATCCAAAAAGCTACCCAGTTATAGCAATGGAAGGATTTTTAACTTTTGTACATTTTCTAGTTTCCAATAATACTGCTGTAAAAATTGTTCATTTCATGACTTTTGATTCTACAAAATTTTTTATTCTAGAAATTTCTGACAAGGTTCCTGAGAAAGTAGCACTGACTGAACAGTTAAACAATGATAATTGGAACACAGATGAACATTCTGAACTTCATCAATCATCACGAATCAAAATACAGTCATCTTTGCAAGAAATGCCTCAAATATGATAATGAGAGTAGCCATAAAATGAAGCATAACGTGATAAATATGTAACAAAACAATTCCAGTTTTGTCACTAACTAGGTGTCACAAGACTTAATGTGCCAGATACCTTATAAACTTTTGTTTATGTTCCATAATTTTAAATTTCAGCAATTTATTGTATTCTACAAGAAATCATTTGTGTATTTTTCCCGATTGAAACACTGCCGTATTTTTAAAAAACTTACCAAGAATTCAATAAACATTTTTCTTTTTTAAATACCGATGATTTTCCACACGTCGTAAAGACGCACAAATCTAATTGTATTTGAATATTTTTATTAAACAAGTATTCATGTACATTCTTACTAGACAGCAAGACATTCTCTTAATTTCAAGAACAGATATGGGTTTTCAAGAATTTTATAGTCAATGACATGGTTTGTAAAGACACCAAAAAACCCCTTAATAAGCTCAAAAATAACAAGGCAGAAGAATAAACATAAAATTCACATTCAGTTTCTTCGAGAGACAGGAGTTGTTTTACTAGCATCATTGTTCTAGTTTCTTTAATCAAGTCATGTCGGCCCCAACTCAAATGACAACTTTTTAATTTGAGCCATTGAAATTTATTTAGATAAAAATTGTGTCGCTTTATCTTATACCAGACTTGGCACTGGCAGAATAACACTGGTGCATAGTTTCCTGAATTACATCACTGATGTGAATTACCTTTTTTTTTTTTTTTTATGTAACAAAAGAAGGCTACTTTACCTTGCAGATTTCATGTTTTAACAGCATGATTTATCAAATATCTGGAATCCTTTTTTTAATCTGTTCTAAGTATGAGGACACAAGTTACATGCTGTAGACAATTTAAAAATTAATTTGTTAAACTTGGTGTTTAAAATATGTTAAGCATTAAATTACTTCTACATCAGTTAGGAACAACATAAAATGTGAACTGTATATTAGCAAAATATTTTTGGTAAACTATTTATTTCAATAAAAAGAGTATTCTGTTGTTAATGGTTTTTATTTTTCTACATGAGTGTGTTGATTAACCTCACTTGGAACAAAGTTATTCAAAAATAACATATGTAAATGGATTTAATGGTGATAAAGATACAGCTACTGTATGTTAGACATACTTCTTCCATTTTCATCGAGATAACAAGGTAAACATGGAACTTATCTTGGCAGAAGTGGCAACTCATAGAAAAAATCTATTTTTTATCGGCCAATTAAATATTTTTCATGCTATGCCAAACAGCACAACACTTTAAAAAAAAAAAAAATTCAAATTATCATCGAATAGCAAGACAGGCATTAGAACCAACATTAATAATTTCATTCATAAAATTATTTCATTTGTCAAGTTTCAATGCACCTGGTTTTCAATATGATCTATCAGCAAATCTACAGACATTTATTCAGTCAAAAGTGTAAATTAGTTTATTCTCCCACTCGAGTTTCTTAGCAGAAACAGGATGAAAAGTAATAACACATGCACAGGCAAGAGGCATTTGTTTTTCCAATTCAGATCATGTGTAAAAAATCTGACTTCAGGGGGAGAATATCTGAAACTTAGCATCAAAACTCAGGCAATGTATATGAACTTTATATAAAATGCAAAATGAAAGAATAGTTTTAGAAATTTTCATCTTTGAGTTCTGTTTGTGCAATATTGCTAACTCATTAAAATAATACTTGCTAACATAAAGTGGCCAGTGCACACACATACATTAAAAAAAATAGCACAGCACAAATTTTTTGAGTAATGCAAAAACTACTATAGATAGGTGTTTACTTACTTACTGTAGGTGTCACACCAAATAGGTAAGAAAGTTGTCACTTTCTTGTCTATGTGGATGGTGGAGGTTTTTGCTGCTGAGAAAAAGTGGACCTTCAGTACCAACAGAAATGTCCCTACAGTGTTTTTAGTTTAATGTGTTTTAATAAAACCAAATTTTTAATTTATGCAATAAATTTGTTTATGCAATATTGCTAACTCATTAAAATAATACTTGCTAACATAAAGTGGCCAGTGCACACACATACATTAAAAAAAATAGCACGTTCTATCACCAGTTTTTCCCCCATATTAATTCATATTTTTATCAAGCAATAGTAATTCCCAATATTGTTTACAGCAGAAAGTTATTACCATTCCATGTAAAAATTTGTTAAGTTTATTGAAACACCATAACAGAATACGTGTGAAACATCTCTAACCGAAAGGTAAACAAAATGTCTTAAGACTGCCCACCTGTCAGCAACTGACTTTGTGTTCTACCGTATATATTCGAGTATAAGCCGAACCTATAACTTTACTTAGAAAAATTAGTTTAAAATCGAAAACCCGAGTATAAGCCGAATATAAAAACGCAGGGCCGAAAAGATTGATCACTTGCCAAATATGGTAAATTTTAAAAATGTTTAAGGTCCTTGTTTTCCAGAGTTTAATTTACATTTTCCTGTGCCCGAGTATAGGCTGACCTGTCAACTTTTTAATCACAATTTTGATCAAAATTTCTCAGCTTATACTCGAGTATATACGGTAAATTAAATAGGATACTGTTTGGTATTCAAAAATATACATTTCTCCTACAATTTGCTTTAATCAAATCACTAAATTAGAATCTCTTTCCCCCCAACCATCTTAGCTTATGGATGATATGCATATTTTTAAAATGTAGGAAAAAATATGTTCTCCTTAATTTATAAAAACCAAGGACACAGTAACAAAACTTTTCCTTTATTTTTTATATCTAAAATTGAACATGCATAAGCACGCTTCACATAAAATGCCTTAATAAATATATACCATATTAGTTAAAAATGAACATTTATTGTTCAAAATCACTGGCAGGTAGCTTCATCACAGCACTTTAAGTTTTCTATAGACAAAATACTTGAGCTGAACTGCCGGAAACATATTATAAGTACAAGTAAAAAACTACAGATCATAATTGTCTTCCAGCAGTTTCACTTCTAGACCACCTCTCATATTATATGGTTGTACATATCCACTATACACCATGAAAGAAAAAAATAATTAGAAGGTTTGACAAAAAGCTGCAGCATGCTCTTCTGCACCATGTGTCATTGCCTTTCAACCTTAATTTTTTTTTTTTTTTTTGTATTTTTTAGAAAAGATAAATGAAAGGTGGGGAAAACAGGATAACCTTAAATGTTAACAGAAGGGGAGGGGGGTACAAGGTAGCAATGTCACAAACAAATTAGTTAAGTGCAGAAAACATGCATGCACAGTAAACAATACAATAGCAAGAACAGAATAAAACTGAAAGGGTTAAGGATAGATAGTGAGAATAGAATAAAGAAATGGAAGACTGTACAGTACACACTAAGAAAAATATACATAAAATTTACATGTGGTGGCCGGGAAGGGGAAAAAAAAAAGTATCTATGATAGAGAATATCTTTCTATAACCTACTATTTATAACATGCCAAAATCTAGGAATACTTGCTGAATACTGAAAAACATTTTTAAGTATCACACAGTCTGCAGGACAACTAGAACAATGGTAGACATGTATTCCTAATAACATAGCAAAAGCTTGAAGTTTGAAAAACTATTGATGATTGTGTGAACTCAGCATTACTCATCTTAAACGAGTTAAAACTTATTGTGGAAAGTTTAAAACCTTTGACTGAAATTTAGTCATTATGTTAAAAACTAAAGAATTCAACAGTGTTATTAGGATTTCCCTCATGGAACCCTTATTCTTGTGCGATTAAGATTCAAAGAAAAGACTAAAATTTGATAGACAAAAGCTTTACTTATTCAAATCAATATACAAACATCTACAATCTGAATTTAGGTTAAAAATAAAGCAATAAATTAAAGATTGTCTTTACCTAAAATTCAAATACAACATGAAAATTTAATAGTGGATGATTACATTTGGAATGGGTTGAAGCCAAATTTTAAATCTTGACAAAATACACTCATTAGTGGCATGTATGAAAAAAATTATACAAGATGTATAGGAAGTCCATAACAAAACTAAAAACTGTGCAATGATACATGTTAACAGTTCTGATACAGCAGACACACTGAAATGACTATGACAACTTTTACACATGATTTTTTTTCTTTACTTGAATGAAAGATCCATGCATGAATATGAGGCATAGAAAGATTATGTAAAACTACTAAGATAGTCAAACAGCTGACAATAAAAGTGACAGTAAGCCAGCAGAGTGGGAGCCATCTGTGGGAACAGGCCAGGCCAGCATGTGGTTATTCAAATTGAATTAAATGACACCTCACCCAATCATTAAAACTAAGAGCACTGTTCCCACATGTGCCAAGTTCCACTCTGCTTTTAAACTGTTGAAGTTAATGGATGAAAATAAATTTAACATGTTAATAGTCCAGACCAAAATAGTTTAAGCATTTTATGCCCACTGCTGGCCAAAGGAGTCCTGGTACCACTCGACGTCGCCCCCAGAGGCGCCCCTTGGCTGCTGGGGAATAGGCTGGTTGCCCCAGGAGTTGTTTCCCATGGCCCCTCGGCTGTTCTGGAAGCGGCGCTTGGAGGCCCCCTGGTTCTGATGACCACTGTCAAACTTACGCTTACCAGCCATACTGCCCCTTGGCTTGCCACCTCGCATTACACCTGACTTGCCTCCAGCACCTCTGCTAGAACCTCGGACACCTCCACGACCACGACTAGCACCACCCCTGGCTCTTGCAGATGAGGCTCGTGGGGGGGCTGAGCGAGCAACCCTGCCAGCAGCAGCTCTTGGGACCTACAAAAAACAGAAGTTTATAATTAAAAAGACTCAACAAAGAAGTCATTCACAAAATGTTTATTGCCATACCAATATAAATTAAAATAAATATTACTTTAATGCACATATTCAGATTTTAGGTAATATAATATTTTTAAATAGATGGCTTGACTATGTAAACATGGTTGCATCTCAAAACTGGTAGCATAGCAATTAATCTTAATTGCTTCATAAGAAGAAACATAATTTAAGTTAAATTTTGAAGGACTGAAAATGAATAATTCGCAACAGGGGGAGCTAAAAACTGAACAATCTTCCAGAGAAAAAATTGCACCCAACTAAACATCTCAAAGGGGCATTTCATTTCAGGTCAACTATTGTACACACTAACAGACTAAAAATTTGTGCTTTCCAATAACACTTTTGTGGAGGGGTCATAATTAACTAACTATGTGAAGAAGTCTCAAAAAGAACCCAATCATACATGTACCAATTTTACTCTATAGCTTTTATTCAGGAATCTGCTAAGTTTTAATTAAAGATAAAAACTTGGAGCTTTAATAATTAAAAAAAACTTTCCACTTACTCTTTCGGGAGGTGGTGGAGGAGGAGGTGGTCGAGTAGGAGGGTATGGTCTGGGTGGAGTAGAATAACCATAATCATACCCGTAATCGTCATAAGGTGGTGCATAGAAGTCATCATAATATGGAGGATCACCATAACCTCCACCGCCACCACCGGCTGCAGGAGGATATTCACCATAACCTCCATAATAGTCATAATCATAATCTGAAACAAAACATTGGTATTTTAAAATTCAGGCAAAAGATTGAGGAAAAGCTTGAAAATAGACAAACATCACAACAATCAACAAAAGAAGACAGAAGAAGAGTACAATCAACAATAAGAACGTTCACACATGCAACATAACGAAATCAAAGCTGTTTCTTGATTTTTCCTTTGTTTACCAATTGACAAGCTTTTGTAAATGATTTAAATTTCTTCAGCAGATAATTTTGTTCAATTCACACGAATGCATATCTGCCAACCTGGGAAAATTAACATCAGTAATAGTATGTGCTCATTTCAGCAACTTTTCACCTCACATCAGTAAAACTAGGTTTATTTTTTGAGTTTTTAATACTAATAACTCATGCTTTTGTTACACTACTTGTTAAACTAATTTATTTAATTTTCTTACATCATTTTCATTTTTAATTAAACCTGCCCTCTTCAATGAAATTTTTCTTTACAATTTTACATAAAGAAAACAATGATTAAAAAATAATTTAATTTTGAAATAAAACAGATTTTTACCCTTATGAAATTGGAAGTTCTAATAAAAATAAATTAAAGGAAAAATATTTGTTCTCAAAACAGATGGGAAAAGCTTGGAATTAGAATGCTGGAGCAAACAACGAAATTTTTCCTACCAAAAATTTTAATTAGGCAGAATTAGTTTAGGATTTTAACTAGAACACGAGAATGCGAGAATAAAATTTTTTCTCTTTTCTTGAATAAAAAGATTTTTACTGCGAGAAATTCACCCACCCTACAAATCAGTTTCATTCAGCACTAAATTCTCGCATTTTGAAATATGTGGGCACTCTCTCAAAAAATGGAAGTTGCACGTGCTTCCATTTTTCATAAATTCGTAATGTATGCACAAATCTCTCAGTTTCTTTTTTTTTTTTAATATAACTGGGCCAGACTTAGAGGCTCAGTTACATGTTATAAAAATAACTAAATATTTTGATTTTGGATGTTAACCCAAGGCAAGGGTACCCATTTATAAATGCTTTACCCATCGAGTATTTACCTAATTCACACCTTTAGTGAGAAATTCACTTTTTTTTTTTTTAATATCAATAATTCTGAATATCCGTGGAAAACGCTCATGCCTGTATACTGTATTTCATTAAAATATTACTTTAAATACCACCCCAGTTAGCAAACTTCTCCCGGGATCTGGAAAAAAAACTATGGATTTTAAAAGGCAGGTCTATGTTTTGTTGAACGTGGTGATACAAAACAGTCCATGCTCATTACAGGCATGAAACAGCTAAAAAGACTGAACTTTGCTGCGGATCATACAGAACAAATAAATTCACATTATCTGCTATATTTTTATATGTATTTATTATTAAATTAACTAATGTTCATCATATCACTGTATGCAGTAAAACTTAATTCGTTAAACTAATTTAAATACTAAATCTCAAATGCATCAATGATGTTGTAAAAGACTGAATTCAGTCAAAAGACTGAAAACTTTCATGCCTGTCATTATAACACAGCCACATTATGAAGACCATTTCATTATAGCTCATGATAAAATCCCAAACTGTTTCCCTATGCATTCTGCTATTTTACTTCCAGTATAGCGACCATCCAGAACCGTTTAATCCCAGTACAACGTCCAAATTTAGCGGAGGAGTCTTGCTGTCTCTGTGAATATGTCAGTGGCAAAATTCTGCTTCCAGGGAGGAAGAGAAAAGTATAATTCATTGTCTTATCTGAAAATTGATAGGTCGAAGGTCAGGAGTACAGTTTTGGCCGCTTGCTAATACAGTTTGGCCGCTTGCTTCCCTAATAGAGGGGTGAAACGAACATTTGGGTCTGTCTCGTTATGGTGAAAAGCAAACCGGAGTTTTATTTTTCCAACTGAACAAGATGTCAGCTTGAAACAAACTCATCATCACTAGAGACCAAAATTAAAATCTTAAAAGAGGTAGAATAAAAAGCGATGAAAAATGTGAAATAGCAAGGGTGTTTAAAATTCCCAAAAGCACCTTATTTGGTATAATTAAGAGCCGGGATTCGATTAAAAAAAAAAGAATTAAGTTTTAAATCATCTAGAAATCGATTCAAGGATGGGGAAATTTCAGAAGCTTGATGAAGGATTATATGAATGGTTAAAAATAATGCAATCAAAAAATGTTCCAATAGATGAGAATTCAAAGCTTCAGACGGATGGTTGCAGAAGTTTAAAATAAGACATGGTCTTTCTTTCTGGAAGCATTGTGGGGAAAGTGGTGTGGTCAACAAAGAAGTTGATCAATGGAAAGAGGAAAAACTAAGACATTACTGAAAATTATGCTCCAGAAGATGTCTAACATAGATGAGACTGGGCCTTTTTTTTTTCTTTTTTTTAAATGATAAAACCTGTCAGATCTTTTGTTTTTAGAGGCAAAACTGCTAGTGGTGGGAAAGAAGAACAAAGATTAACAGTTCTATGTTCAAATAAGTCTGGTACTGAAAAACTTACTCTTAGCAATAGGCAAACCTAAAAAGCTACGGTGTTTTAAAGGCATCAAAACCTTATCAGTTACTTACAAACACAATTCTAAATTATGGATGCCATCAAGAATTTTTCAGGAATAGTTACGTTGCTTGGATATAAACAAAATGACAATTAAACACAGAAAAATATCCTTTGTATCCTTTTAGCCAATCACAAGAATCCTTTGACGCTCCTCCTTAAAACTCCACCTCAAGTGACCTCAAGGCGGGGCAGAGTTAACCACGGCAAAATTTTAACGACGAGGGGAGAATCAACACAAAGGGGTCATTATAAGTTTCAAATGTAATTATAGGAAACTTATGTTGCGAAGAATTGTTTCTGGTGAAGATTACAAAGTGGATATACTCATGTTTTTTCACCTTTGCAAATCAACATGGAATGATGTGACAGAAAAAATATCAAGAATTGCATCCATAATGCTGGTTTTAAGCAACCAGAAATGGAATCTACTGCTGATTTAATTGGTGAGGAAATCAAAGATGAAAATTTCAACAATGAAGAGGAAACGCTGCACGAAATTTCTAAGAAAATGAAGTTCTATGAAAACTTGAGCTTTGGAGAGTATGCTACAATTTATTATGACCTAGAATGTGTCGAAAATCTGTCTGAAGATGAACCAATTTCTCATGCACAAGAAATTGCATGATCATCAGAGGAAGAAGACTAAGAGATAAGAGCCAGAGCTACCAAGAATAAAAAATGACATGCCATTCAGAAATTAAAAATGCCTTTTTTGAAAGGCAAGAGAACACAGAACATTATCATCGATAACTGAAATGGAATATTATGTTTTGAAAAAATCACAATTGCAGAAAAAAACTATTACTGAATTTTTTTTTTTTTTTTTTTTAAAGAAAAATGTTTTGTAAAGACACCTTTTACAAATTACCATGCACCTTCCCCCCCCCTTCATTTCTACTTTAAAATATGTTTTAGAAATTTATTTTTAATGTTAATGATGAAAAATAATTTGAGTGTTAATTACTCAAGTTGAAGTGTTTAGGCTGATTAATTCTTTACCAACTACGTGTCATGGAAATACCCAGCTCTGGAATTTTTCTAATAGTTGGTAAAGAATTAATTAGCTTAAACACTGCAACTTGCCTAATTAACTTGAAAGGTTGATAAAATCACTTTCTAAAATATGTATAATTTGAGTTTTGTTGACTGGAATTTCTTTAAAAATGGCCTACTATAACGGAATTGCTGAGCATGCACATTTTTTAATTGTATCCACTACGGCGACAAGTTGTTATAAAGGCCTTTTTCTGTGGTCTGCAGAGGGTCATAACAAGCGTCAACTACATTTTAACTAAAATCAAGTAATTAGTTAAAAAACATTGAAAGCCTTTAAAAATTCATTAAAAACAATAAAAATGCAACCCAGCAGTCCTTGTGTTTTTAATGTTTTTAAAGGCTTAACAGTTTTTAATTATTGAGAAATACTTCCGTATGTGAATCTTAACTTAATAAAATCAAGTATTACCAAAGTTTCTAGGAGCATTAGGAGGTAATCTTCCACCTCTTCCTCTGGGTGGAGTGGGCAGCATTCCCATCCTGCAAGAAAGAAAACAGATTAAGTAATTTTATTATTTAGTCAAGCAATCCATCAATCAGGCAAGATGAAAAATATGTTCAAATCAAACTTACATTCCACCTCCACGTCCTATTGTCTGCATCATTCTACGTTCTCTATTTCTTAAAACCTCTTCTTTTTTCTTCTTGTCAGATGGAGGTTTTGCTAAAGATACTTCAACAGTTATTCCACCAAACACCTTTCCATTAACTTCTTCCATTGCTTTAACTGCAGGATCCCTCTCAGCAAAATGAATAAATGCATAGTCCTTTATTTTCTTAACTCTTTCAACTTTGCCATATTCCTCAAACATTTCTTTTAGCTTTTCTTCTGTTAATTCAGCTGTCAAATTACGTGCATAAAGAACTTTGACCTAGAAGAAATTAAAAGGTGTATTACAAGATACTGCATATTACAGGTCTGATAAATCACAGTTGCAGAGGTGTTTTGGAGCATTTCTGCAATCAGGAAAATTGAAGCTTCGGAGCAGGTGAACAGATATAGGTAGCAGTTCACTTTCAATAATATCACTGCTTCAGAGCAACTTAATTATTAAAAATAATTATGACTGATTAATAGCAATAATTAGTAATCAAATTTAATAATTTTGAAAATATTATTCATTTAAACAAAAGTGAATATGTTCATGCACTCAAAAATAATCTTTGTTGATAATTGATTATTCATTCTTTTATGCATTTAAACAGCATGTGAAAGAACGAATCATCATGGCATCTTTAGGCAAATTGAAAAGGATGAAAATCAAAGGATGGTTTTAAATTTTACTACCGTCACACGCATACAGATTATTTCTAACGCACGACCACAAATGTCGAGCTTTGTAAACATGTACCCCATGTACCAAAGAAGAGATAAGAGCATACAGCTCATACACCAATCAGGAGATACTTTCGCAGTGACATAAGAGCTAGCAGTTAGCGATAAAAGAGTTTGAGAACGTCAATGGGTTTAGTTCAGGAATGAAATTATTGGATATGAGGAGAGCAGGGACGAATGTCTACAGCGAATCGTGCCATCATTGGAACTTTTTGCCGTAAGCTTTCAGCCCACTGAAGTGATTACAATCCTTGTCTCCAAGTCTGTGGCAGGAACGCCAATAAACATGGCGGTGGATTATTACACTTGACAGGAGTCGAAAAAAATTTCGACAGATTGCACTTACGAAAAATTTTTTTGCACTTTAAATTTTAGAAAGAAACCTAAAATAAACAATATTTCCAGGAGTCAAAACTAAAATTTCAGGAGTCTACAGAAAAATTAGTAAAATCCAGGAGTTTTCCAGGGCCCTTAATGTTTTAAATCGAAATCCAGGAGTATTTAAAGATTTCCAGGAGGTGTATGAACCCTGTGTAAAGTAACGCTAAAGGAGGGGGAATGGAAGAAGACAAAATTTTAAATAGCCTCACTGTGGCCAAGTGGATAAAGACACTGAACACAGTAGACAGCTGAAGGTTGGAAAGTGGGTTTGCACCCATTGCACAGTTGTTGATCTAACAGTCTGAGGTTTTGTTCAGATGTAATACGAATATGAGTTAGGACTTACAACCCTTACAAAGTCCTCTGACCGAGGCAATCCCCATACAAGGCAGATAGCCGAAACATAACTTTGCCATAGTAAAAATAAAATTTTAAAGATGGTCAAACCATGGCTTAGAGAATATGTTCATATATTAAGGCAAAAATTACTCGCGGGATATCTGCCTCAGGACGGGGTGCCTTTGGCATAGGACTTTAAGGAATTCTATTGCATATTCACATTACATCTGCAGAAAAAAACCCCAAAACTCTGACCGTTCAATCGATGGCCACACAATAGGCTAAAACCTGGACCACAAATTGGCTAAATCCTGGAACTTTCAGGATGTGGCAATGTATCATGTTCAGTGTCTTTATTCACTTGGTGATGTGGGGGCCTTAGAGACTATGATCACGATGAATGTTGCATACAGGGAATGGGCTCTCAACAATGTTAAGTGAAGAAATCAAGATAATATTTGAGGCATTTTCCTCTCAATGTTTTCCTGAATAAACTTTATGAACAGGTGCAAATTTAAAAAAAAAAAAAGGGGGGGGAGTGCTTCCATTTTTGTTTGTTTGCATGGAATAACCTTCAGACCTCTACAGTAGTCTTCAGTGTGTGATTTTGCAATTGATTGCTGGCCATGCCATTTGTAAAGGCTTGTTTTGCAACTGGTTTGTGCCATTGTTTCTGTCATTAGGGCTCCTCACCATTTCTGTGACATTGCTTTTGAAGTGAGGTAAAGGGAGGAGAATAAAATTGTGAAATGCACTTGCCGACTGCAAATAATTGTACTTTTCTTATATACAACTGGATAATTTTCCAGTATCAGCAAAGTATTTTTTGAAAAGTTGGTTTCGGAGAAAATTAAGAAAAATAGATGTTTCAGCACAAAAGGGAACCAGTACTATGCAATGAAGCTGGCTGGAGGCAATTGCAGCAGAATTAGAACAGCTACTGTTAATGATTTTCTTAGCTTTGCTTACCAACATCCAGATGCATTTAAAAGAGAAATTTATAAAAACAATTTGTAACAGGCATTTGTGTACTTAATAACTGCAACAGAGATATGAATAAAAAAAGTTATGATTACTTATTTACCAAGAGTTAAACTGAAGCTGGGTTTGGTAGTTGTGAAACATTGAGATCCACCGTAATATGTAATGCAGTTTTATTTAATGCATAAATTTACTAAAATATAAAATTTTTAGGATATACTGAAGATTCTCATCCTTCTATTTAGACTTGAGCAAATTTATATAATCTTAATTAAAATCAACTTGCTCAAGAAGCAGAACAATTTCGAACAAGATAAACATTAAAATACATGAACTAAACTCTTACCTTCGACATTGTTTCCTCATCAGGTTCTTCTTGTGGATCGGCCCAATCAACAATGATATCACATCCCCAAACTTTAATTCTCCCAGTTCCAAGTTTTCGCTTGGCAAGAGAAGCTGCTTTATGAGATTCATACTCAAGGAAGCAAAACCCTCTATTCTTCCTCTTATCATCAGGTGAACTATAAATTATTACTTCTGTTAAGCCAACTAAAAAAGAAGAAAAAAAGCTTTGTTTCAAATACCAGCCTAACATTACACAATAAGATAATTAAAGTACAAAAACTTTCAACACATAAAATGGAATGTAATGAAATGTGTGTGGGGGGAGTACTTGCTTTCTCATAAAATGGTTAAATTTCGGGAGTATCATTTTAAAGGTTGAATTAAAGAATATCCGCTACAGATGGGGAGGGAGGCAGATCTAACCTCTTATACTTAATTTTTTTTATGACTTTCCAATTTCAAGATAACTTCCATATACAAGACAAAGCAGCCATCAAATAGAAATATGCTTTTAAATTAATATTTTTTAAAGAATTATTTAAAACATCTTCCTTAAGCTGTTGGCATGCTATACATAAAAACAACATTATTGAGAACTTGGGGCAGGAGAGAGGGAAAAAGTTTCAGGTGTAATTCAGTGCATATTTTTAAGATTTGGGGTTTGAAATTAATGGTGGTCTATTACCACAAAACTGTATATTGGACCAACAGAACAATAATTTTGATTTCAGAGCAGTAATTTTTTATTTGTAGTTTCGTCTGTTCCTCCTTTTCCGTTAAGAAAAACAAAATATGAATATGTGTCATAATTCTAGAACAGTTCCATCTATAATAATAAAAATGAATGTTTGTAAATCTGTCTGTATGTGTGCGGTCTCCAGACAAACCTACTGCACGCAGAACTCTGAAAATTTGAATATATAAGCCCATGAGTCCGATAATGTGCACCTGAGAATCAGAATTTTAAAATTTTAATTACTTTTTTAATCATTAAATAAAAACAGTTTTCAGGATGCCATGCTCTGTGAGTTTCGCCAGCATGATACTGTGAAACAAAATCTCATGCATTGGAAAACATGAAATGGCATGGAAATTTTGTCAGTTTTGCACCAATCTATATCAAAAAGAATGAATGTCTGAAAATCTGCATGCGTGCGATGTCCAGAAAAAACTACTGGACGCAGAACTCTGAAAATTCGAACATATGAGTCCATTCCTTCGGTAATGTACACCTGAGGCTCAGAATTTTGAAATTTTAACGCCAAATCTATCTATCTCTATAATAATAAAAATGAATGTTTGTAAATTCGTCATTCGGCCGATTGGCACAAGTTACACCTTTTTCCATTCCGCTGCACCAATAATTTAGGGTGATAGATAGGATGTGTAGGCTTAGGAACGCATCTCTGTTTACTGTGAAGGAGAAAAAAATGGCATTCGTTCATTCCCCCCTCCACATTTTTCAGTCGCGATTTCTCGACAGTTTTGCATCGATCTCAGAAACAGCTTCAAAGACATTGAAAAAAGCAGATTCCCGCTTAAAAGCAGAACTCTTTCATGCCTGTTAATGAAGATTTTACCAAAAATGTTCTCAAACCTTTTTGAGTACATATGCACATCTAATCCTAGCACGAAAAATTTAATGCAAGGAAGAGAGGGCTTTTCTGGTCCTCTTGAAGGTATTAAATTTAGCTTATGCTAAAATAAGCTAATTTTAAAATTATGTTTTCAAAAGAAAACTTAATTACCAAGCAGTTCACTGTGGTATATATTTGGGGGGGGGGGGACTCTCTGAAAAGTTCTAAATGAAAACTTATAAAATGTGGAAGTTGCTTCCTGAACACTGAATCAGATACTACATAAATCAAACATTTAAGTTTCCTAAAAAATTAAATGTGCATGTACTAAGAGTGGATTTACAAGCACATTTATTTCACCTATCAAAGCTTAATGTGTTAAAATACACATACTGCATACTTTAAAAATAAAAAAAAAGAAAGAAAGAAAGCTTAACTGCTTTGTCTAAGACAACTTCTTTTGTTAAAATAAATTAATTTTTAAATAATCAAAATGTAATAGAAGACTTGATTTTACACGACTCTTTAAAATTAAATAACATAAATTCAAAAACGCAATTTTAAATATAGAATTTGAAATTAAAACTACACTAGGTGTTACAATAATTAATGTAATACTTAAATATACTTGATAAAAGTTTTAAAACATGAAGGCATATTCCAAATGATTGTGAGGACTGGTGTACTTATGTTACATTTAGAGCATAATTTTAAAATAAAAAATATTAAAAGTTGAAGAAAAATGTTTTAATAAATATTTTTCCATTTTACTTTTTTTTAGTGGGGGGGGGGGGGTCAGTTATTGTCTAATTGTGTAGATTCTACGCAAACCTTAGCTAGAGTGTAGCCGAATGTGAAGGAACACCCTATAGGCAAAAACAACCATATAGGCCCTAACAATAACATCACATATGATCAAGCCCATGCCAGAATCTGAACTTAGACACCAAGTTTGGTTGAATGGCGTTTCGCCAATGAACCACTTGGGTGGCAAAAAAAAATAATAAATAAAATGCAAATTAAGGCAAAAATTACTAATACTTAATGAAATGTATGCTTTAAACAAATCAAATAATGAAGGCTTTTGTGACATATGTTGCCTAATTTCTTACAGAATTAAAATTTCATTCAAGATTGAGACTAAATGTGTTGAAAGTTTTTTTTAGAACTATAATATTTACAACCACCAATCCTAAACCAAACACACAAAGAAAGAAAGGAAAAACTGGTCTAAATTATATCTTATTTTAAAAAGTCATGCTAAAATTTTTAAGACTACTTACTTGAAACTGAAGTACAGGTAGCAAAAAGAATTTTACAACTCAAATTTAAGGCCAAGACATGAAATTTTGACCATCTATTTTCTTTTGAATAAATTAGAAAAAGTAATTTACCTGTCAAATTAAAAAGGTTAGCAAGGTCAGCTTTAATTTTTCATACCTGTTAATTTACCAAATTCTTCAAAAATTTCCTCTTTGCTCTTGCTCTTAGGGATGTTACCCACAAAAAGCCGAAGATTTGGAACTGATACATTGACTTTCAGATTCTTTCCACTTTTGATTTCATAATTATCCAGCTGAAAGGAAAAAACCAAATTTTGCCAAAAAACTTAAAAATTTAGATTATGAGACATGCCGAAAGATATATAGATTTTGAATTTTTTTTTCTTTTTCATATTTAAAAAACAATTCATGGTTCAGTTCCATGAAAATTTCAAATTCAAAATAGGCAAGAGCATAAATTTATTACTTATGGAAAAGAAAACCCAAATGATACCATGGCAGTATGGCATTTGATAAAGAATAAATGGTTTACAGAAGCATACAGATTCAAATGTAAATTTTGTTCAAATCGCGAAGGCTCAGTCTGGGCTATTACTCAAATTGTGCAAATGTATCTATTAGTTTTCACAAATAAGCATTACTAATCACAACGTGGTTGCAACAGTAATTATTATACAATAAACTTTTAAAAATACCTTTCCTTCATAAGAGTCTGCTTATGTTAAAAAAAACTATTACACATGAAGCATCTAAAATAATTCGAGTAGGTAGTAAAATTAAAAATGGATCTTCTGAGAAATTTTTGGTCAGTTCAGCAGTTTTATGAAGTAGCTCGCTCAGTGAAACTAGTTGGGCACACTCACTTATTAATCACAAATGCTAAGAGAACCCTGAAATTAACTCCTTAGATTAGATTTTTTTTTTTTTTTAAATCCAGTAGATAAACTTCAAGGCCACTAAAATTACAGCGAAGCGAGAACTGCACGGAAAAAAATGCATCTTTATAAAAGCATGACCATAAAAACAAACTTTAACAAGATCTAACCTTATTAGTACCTTATTCATTTAATTGACCTGCAAAATACACTATTGTTTTTACATATCTCGTAAAATTACATAGTTTTTATAATCAGGAATAACTGGAGTTTTAAGGACAAACAGTAAAAGTAACAAGTATAAACAAACAAATGAATAGCTTAGAAAAACGTATGTAGAAAAATTAATTAAAACAGGCATAAAATCAACTTATAAAAAGTTACTTTTCTTAGCTATATATAATTACACTGCAGAATAATTAGTGTCGACAGTTTTTAAATTTTTCTGGTTTGATCCAAAGCATGAATGCAGAGGTGATAAATTTCAATATTTTCTGTATCAGCCAAAGTTCATTCAGATACTTAAAGCCACAAATGGAAATTGCTTTATTTACAGCAATATTGTTAATAGAAAGTAATAAGAATTTAAATTCATCAACTAAATAAATTAACAGGTAAAGAAAATATATTTGTTAATAACTTGATATGAAATTAGAAAAAGTAAAAACATGATTATTTAACTTGAATGAACTTTGATACATAACCCTGGCTTAATTATTCACTTTAAAGAGTTGTGAGAAGCTCTTAAAAAAACTTTGCCTAAGATTAGCACTGAATTATTAATATTAATTATTGAGCCAACATGCAGGTTATAATACTGTGTAAAAGCAAATCAGAAAACTCAAATTGGATTTTCATAGAATTTTTAAGATATACAGAGTAAGTGAAAGGATAATTAAATATAAAACAAACTCAGTTCTTTAAAAAATAAATTTTAAAAATTAATATTTTTTTAATGAAATTGAATTTTACATGATTCCCATATGCATTATTAATTCTATTTTTGTTTATAATAGTTAGCCTTGGAAAATTTTAAGACTAAAAAAGTCTGATATGACAGTAACAATATTCCAACAAATTGATGGGAGGAGTGATACTTTTGACTTTTGTGAATTAGTATAATATAATAAAAACTGAACAGAAAAAATTATATAAGTACGGGAATTAAAATGAGAAAATACATTTTAAATCTATGATCAGTAACAGTAACTTATACATCAGCAGTAACTTAATTATCAATGTGAAGAATTTTTTTTTTTTTTAAAGCATGCCCAAACCAGGGATTAAGCTATAGTAAAAAAGTTTTAGGATGTCACTTTAGTTTAAGTGCACGAATTATTTTCTTTTTGTCGCACAAATATACATTCTACTCTAACGAATATTATTAACTATTCTTCCTTAACTAACTTCTATTAACTAACTTCTATTAACTATTAACTAACTTCCTTAAAACTGACATTCGATATAAAATTAACTCAAGCTATGTTAACAATATTTTCTTCATAAAAGAAAGCTCAAACTAAAAAGCAATCTTCTGCCATAGCATTTGAAAAGTGAGTCAGTTTAAAAAAAAAAAGTTTAAGCCTTTTTCCAAAATTGCATTTCCTTTACTATCCCTCCTTCTTTCCAATCAACTAAAAAATTAGTTAAAATTTTTATGTGTAGTTAGCAAGTTTAGCATTCTGCTGTTGATTTTTCACTTCTTAGCAACAAGAATTTCTCCTCTAGCTTAAACCCTGGCCCAAACAATTATATACCTGCATATGATGGATATCTAAACATACCAAACAACACAATTTATTAACTCTACTAATAGTATGAAATTAACACTACACAAATTGTTGATTTGGCATATTATTTCTACTGAACAACTCACTTTGATTATATACTTATCTGAGCAGGTTTGACAAAATGAGTTTAAATTATGAAGCAAAAGAAAACCCAAGCTGAAATGGACTTCAAAAGTGATTTGACATGGATACAGATTAACATTTCACTTTATAATTAAATTTACATACATAGTGAAACACACTAACACTGAAATGCTCAACATGAAAAATCTGTTAATAGAAATACTTTGTACTGACAGTGTATAAAATGAAATTTTAAAACATCTTTTAGTATGAAACAAAAATTGCTCCACGCAAAACTCACACACCAAAATTATCTTCTGTCAATTAAAAAAAAAAAAAAAGTTTAAATATTTTGTATTAATGTACGATCATTGAGTGCATCTAATGATGTACTCAATACCATTCATGCATACAAGTATGCAAAGACAATGCATATACCTATAAGCAAAGCTTTTCTTTTAAAGAAATGCATACCTATAAATTGTGAATTGAATAAAAATTCTGCAAATAACAGAAAAGTAATTTTAGTTAAGATTTTAAGTAATATTCGCAGTTCAACTGATAATACTTCCTATAAGTAAAAAAATTAAAGCAAGAAATCAAATTATGAGTTTCACCTCATTAATAAGCCTATTTATATCAGAAATATAACGAATGTTTTTTGGCAATTCTTCGTTTACTTTTTTAAAAATTTCTTTCGACTGTATGAATGACTAAAAATGACGTGCTTTCTAGAAGCTCTACCTTTTAACACTGTAAACAAAACCATGTAGCCTTTATGCAAGTTCAAAACTAAATGCCATTAAGAAAACCATATGTAGTTAATGATTGAAAATCATTATTATAGATTTTTACTTTCACAAAATTTCATACACTGTCCAATTTTAAATAAACTGTATGTACACTGCAGCATTTTCTATAAAAAGGGGAGTAAATTCTAAATATTTGTATCTGTACTTATCGTAAAGATGTCTGTGGGTGGTGTTACAGACAAACAAGTACATGTAGATAACCAAATTTGGTAGAAAGGAAGTTCTGAACATGAAGTTATGCACCTTGAGATGTTTTCACAATTTGATCTAGAAATTTTTTTATTCAATATCATGAATTTAACTATTTTTCAGAGATATTCAGCAACCGCAGCAGATATAATATTCACACAAAAACTGTCATTATATCATCAGATAGAGGAGAAAATTATCTTTTCAAAACAGTCTGATCTGAATGTTTAACATTATCTACTGATTTGAGATTTTTTTCAAAGAAATTCTACATTTACCAGAAATTTTCAAGAAATAATTTTTAAATTGTTGCATCTTAAAATTATCTGTTAGAATATTTTATAATTTGGTCAGATAGTAAAATGCACATTCAACCCTCTTTTAAACTTCAAACGAAATACAAATTGGGAGATTTTATATGAATTTTTGAATGAAATAGCATTTTAAATTCAGTTAGCTGCTGTGTGCATGTTTCATTATCTATGTAATACATTTTGGTAACGTAAATATGAAATCTCTGCATTTGAGAAAACTGAGTTTTGGGGTGGGGGCCATAATTTCAAACATGGTTCCGAGTTAAGCGAGATATATGTCATTTGGATGTCACGAGGTTAAACACTTATTCGAAATCCATAGAGATTAATAGATTCCGCCTTAAGGACACATGAAATATCTTGACATGTAAAAAGAGGTTTTTGCAAAAGATTGACATGTATTTATTTAAAAATAGATAGAAATGAAATATTTTGTCCTGCGTATGTCACATTCTAATCTATAAATAAATTATAAAATAATTTGATTCATTAATAAATTAGTTTTTAAAAGTCAATTAAGTTTCTACATATCTGAGATTTTTTGAACACTAAGTCAGTTTGATACACTTTTCTAAGAAGCTGCTGAGTTTATCTCTTTAAAATTTGGTATGATATCAGAAAACATACTGAGAATAATAAGCAATTTTTATTTTGGCTAAAAAGAAAATTTTTAATAAAAAGCTTATCCTAAAAGACAAAAAAAATTCATTTTTCAAAATTTTTTCACTCAAATCTTAGGTTAGCTATTTTTAAGGAAACAAGTTTGTTAAAAAAATTTGGAAATTTTCAGTGGTTTACCTTAAACAGATTTTTAGAAGTGTATGAAAACATTAAAAAAAAGAACCCATTAAGCAAAAAACTAAAGCTTTATTGTATCCAAACCATGTTTGCTGACTTTAAAAGCCATATTTAGTCTCTCTATTCTAAACCGACATCAATTATATATATGTATGGCTCAGTCCTTTCCATCTTTTAGGTTGATACATGAAAATTTGAGCCAGATCAGAATTTGTCAGACAGAACGTTTTTTAATTTTGTTAAATAATAAAATGCTTATTTAGACCTTTATTTTAACATAACATGGTTCTTACATCACAGCGCTAACTTTTTACCAAGAAACCTAATATTCCAGGGGTCAACCTAGGAATTTTTTTGAGGGTCTCATTTTTGTAAAAACTGTTTACTTTTAGGAATTTCAACATTACTTTTGTGAATTTTCATGCCAATTTTTGTTAGTCACTTTTTTTCTTAAAATAATTTACAAAACAGAATACAGTCAACTGATGATTTTGTGACCCTGATGAAGGCCTGGCCATTTCTTAAAACCTTTTTTATAAATTTTCGGTTTAACACCCCACTTGTCAAGGTCCATGAAGGTTGTTAAAACGCCAGTCAAATGTATACAGTAAAATGCCAATGAAGGGTCTATTTTAATCGATTGTTATTTCGTGAAGGGGCCTTAAAAAAGACCTAAATTTAGTCTGCATCGATTGCTGTATTCACTCACATTCACAAATACAGACCCATTTTTCTAAGTAATGGTAGCCTGGATTAATTTTGAACAGTTCCTTTTAACTGTATCTGAACTATTCGATTTAAGTTGTTCAATTTCTAATTACATGAGTAAAACAAACGCACATCTGGTTTTACAGATGACATCAGTAAACATAATTTTCCATGACAACTAAAATGTTATAAAATAAAGATGTGGTCCACATCATGTAGTGTCTAAGGTATTAATACTATAACTTAACCTAATAAACAGTATGATGTAGAAATGACATTTCGAAAGTGAGGCGTTTAACCTTCAAGCTTTTTCTTTTTTGCTCGCGAATGACACTGACATAGTTTTTCTGTCATGATATTGCAATGATATCAGGTTAGTATTCACGACACAAACTTTACGTCAAAGAGTCAAATAGTTTTGCTTTTTTAGATTCCGCATCACTGGACAATTCGAATGACACCCAAAGAAAAATTTTGGTTTCGTTGCGTGAGAAAAACAGGGACACAGCTAGTATTTAAATAAAGAAAAAGAAGTTTCAGAAGTTTAGCCAAAAGTACTGCTAAATATTATTCTAACATGATTGTTGAGTATGTATATGAGGGACATAGTTAAGTCTTCACTTTGACCCAAAATTCACAAAATGTTAAGTTGTACATAAGATTTGTTCCCCTACTGTGTGGATTTCAGATTGTCAGCATGCTTTAAAAAGGTTTATTTGCTTTGACGGTAATAAACATGGTCAAGAATTCCAGGTTTTCATTTGAAATGACATTCTGACATTTCCAAGAAAACCTTGCTTTTAAAATTAATGATTTAATCAAAGATAGGATTTAACCTAATGAAGGTTCGTGAAAGAACAAAGAGTGGTATTATCTAATATTCTAATCATACCTGTTTAACAGCAGATTGGGCTGCTTCCCTGTTACAATATGTTATGAATGCATATCCACGATTTTGACCAGTCAGAGGATCCATCATAAGTCTCAGATCCCATATCTGACCACATTTTTCAAAGACTGGAATCAACTCATCTTCAAATATTGTTTTGGGTATTTTTCCAACAAAAACCTGCAATGGTAATTAAAACTATAATCAACAGACAACTTTAAATTAGATGTACAAAAAAAATATACTAAGACTGTAAAATTTTTAATTTTAGCATTACTAAGTCATTAAAAATTTTGAAGTAGACGGCACGACTTCCTTGTATGTCTTAAATTATACATTTCAGATTATCTTCCTTTAATCTTACTTCATCTGAAAGTGAGATACACACAATACTTCAATAATATTTTAGTTTTGGGATTATCTGATAAGCAGGGAACAGATAGCCAACCTTCAAATCAATTTTGTTATGAACAAGAAATTTTTTGTGTGCTTGGAGATGACATGATTAGAGGTATGGAATTTTCACAAATTACAAATTAAAAATTAAAATTTCACAAAAAAATTAAATTTTGCATGAACTACTTGTAAAACATTTTTATGCACTTAAAATTTATATTTAATGTTAATTAAAGCACCATTGTTATTTCTATACTTGACTGTTTTAGAGCTGTTCTGACTGTAAGGACATTAGTACTAAAGAAGTAATCTGCATCTCTGAACTATCAATAGGTTACAAATGCTCTGTAAAGCTATTTCAGCAAATCTTGGAAAACAGCATTTATTAGCTCACAATATGACCTTAACTGCAGGATCTTTATTCCTGTTCACTGACTGTAACATTACACGATGAAAGTGGGTATACCCAT
Source organism: Cheiracanthium punctorium (assembly GCA_038373885.1). NCBI lineage: Eukaryota > Metazoa > Arthropoda > Arachnida > Araneae > Cheiracanthiidae > Cheiracanthium > Cheiracanthium punctorium. The sequence continues at coordinate 131,177 of JAWZYV010013341.1, read as the reverse complement.
CAATGAGCTAGTATTTTGTAAGTAATCTGAAGAAAGTAATTTTTGAGAAGCTTTTGTATAGATTGCAAAACATGGTCAAAATAATTGACCAATGTGAAAATTTGTTTCATGTATTGTGTTTAATTTCACAAGTAAGAAAAATTCATTGGAATGTGTGTCAGATGCTGTTTTATCCAGATGTCCCGACTTGGTTGTTCAAAAGTTTCTTTTAAGCCTACTAATTTGCTCCATAAATGGTGAGCAAGTGGGTAACTTGAACTTTCGAATTAGTTTATTAATTTTATTGATTTCAAAAACAGCTCGGATATGAAGCTTATTTGAATCTTGAGTTTGTAATCCAAAGATTCTTCGATATAATTTTCTTTTTTAAAAGAAAAAAAAATGGTACTTGCAGTCTGCCAAGACAAGCGCTTTTTTGCCAAGATAAATGCGGGACACATGAAATTATTGATGGTTTGGAATACGATTGGAAAAGTTTGCAAGCATATTAGACGAAAAAATAGTTTGGCGGGAATGACTGCCAGGATAATACGCAAGAACCAAAAAACCCTATTTTTTGCACATATTGGCAAAAATAAATTTTTTCAGAAATTCAAATCATGCACAAATTGCTTATATTTCTTATCTATTAACAATTATAAGAAAATTTTGCATAAATTTACATCTAGTTCGTAAAAGCTAAAATTCAGTACCTCCAGACATGATATACATATTTTAAAAGATCTCTGGACACTGAATGGAAGTTTGCTTTTAGTGTCTATGTCATGCTATCGCCCAGCAAATTTCATATTGTTCTGTCACATATTCATTTAAACTTCATAAGTTGTGTTAGTGTTTTTCATGATTTGTCACTAGAATAAACTAAATTTGAATTTCTTATGGCTTGAAAGAAAGATGGAATTGCAAAAGTTGATGCAAATACTTTTGTTTGTTTGAATGTATTTTTTTTTTTTAAGTTTTATTTTGTGAAGACTGGTTGAGGATTTTTGGTTAATCATGCAAACTAGAGAATCCAAGAATTTCTTTTTTCTTTAATCAAAAATGAAATGCTAATTTCCATCCAGGAGCAGAATTATATCCAGTGTTCTGCAACATAACTGACCACGATAAAATGCAAAATAGGTATAAAAGTTATGCAAAAAGTGGAGAAAGAAGGCATGGCATAAAGGGCACATCGCTTTAATTACTCTGCAGAACATATCATTTTACATCTTTCTTTTAAAAGATGAAATGTTCTGCAAAGACTGATTGTTCTGCGACATACATTGCACTTTTACCCACTTTCTGCTTTCGGGATTTCCGTTTTCTTATTGGTGTAACAGTGAGCTGTCAAACCCGAAGTTTTTTGGGTTAAAACTGGACTACTAGTTGCTGGCTTTGGCATCGCTGTTATCAGGGCAACAGAGTTTTTTTAGGTTAAAAATGAAATATTAGGTGATAATTTTGAAATTTTTGTACAGCGAGCTACCAGATTCACCAAAGTTTTTTGCACGCTAAATATGATTCAACGATTGAAGATTTGAGTTATTTTAAGGTGAACATGGCCTTTATTCTGTTTTTACTATTTTGATTTGAAACTCTACACTTACTTCACATCCGCTACCAGGAGGAGATTTATCATCCCAATTTGGAGGTGGTCCACCATATTTTCTTTGTCCAGTAGTAACATCTAAAGTATAGCCTGTTCTATCTAAAATTGCCTAAAAGATAAAATAATACTGTCATAAACAATCCAGAAGAATATCCAAGAATAAATTCAGTTTAAAAGACTGTCTGAAAAAACCTTTGGTACTTTTTAATTTAACCCTTTATCAGGCCATTTTTTTTCTAGTAATTGGGATTAACAGAGATGAATTTAGAAAAAGAAATTTATTTAGCTTATTACCTAAAATTATAAAATATGATATATAAAATGAATAATAATAAAATAATGTTATGTAACAATTATTTGAAACAATAACTAAAATTTCTGAAGTTAGAAGCAAATGGCAGTACTAATAGGTGGGAAAGTGTTTTCCCCATGGAAAATTAAGTTAGAAATTAATGAAATTGGTGGGAAGCAGGTCTATGTATATATAAATATGCAAAGAAAAACCTTTGTGTGCCTTTTGCAGAACATTGCTCAAACAGATGAGTGCGAATATCAGCACAGTTAAAATTCGTATGGAGGTGTTTGTGCAAATGTTAAAATTTTTGTGTAATATGCTAACGCACCATAAAAATTTAGAATAATTTTCAATGCAGTATTTTGTGCCAAGTCGAGCGATTGTTCCATTGTGCCAATTTTGAAATAACAATAAGTTATAACACTGCTATAGTGATGTAGTATTTAGAAAAATGGTACAGCTTCAGTATGGTCCCTTTGGCGCGCTTTATTTTTGGCGATTCTTTTGGCGCGATAAAGGATGCCAATATGGGAACCCCGCCGCCGGATGCTCCGGAGTGGTAACCCTAACCTCGGGCGAAAAGTGGATTCTTCCGTGACATCACGGATTTGCTCGTGTTCGTCCGGCGAATCGCGACCATGTGTTCCTTTCATGAACTTTTTGAGCCCCGTATATCTTAGCCCGCGAGGTTTGAGTGCCGTGATCCGCCATTACAATGTGCTTTATGGTTTTATTTTAATGGCTTTATTTTACATTAAATTTTATTATTATTTAATTATTTTTGAAATTTAAAATGGATGTTCAGGTTCATACTAACTATTTATATACAGTTTTGTATGAATAAACATTCTTTTGATAGTACGTTTCAGGTTAATATTTTCGTTCTTGATTGTTTATTTGCTAAGGGTAGAAGCAACAAATAATTTAGTTATTAATATTTTATACAGTGAAATAATTTTAGATATTTTGATTTTATTATTTCCATATTGCAATAATTTAGAGATTTTAATCAAGGTATGTGATAAGCACTGTTTGTTTTTGTTATTACCTTTGTTTATTTGTTAATGGTAGGAGCAACAAATAATTCCGTTATTAATATAATATTTGATATTTTGATTTTATTATTTCAATATTGCAACAATTTAGCGATTGTAATTAAGGTATAAGATAAGCATTGTTCGTTATGATTTTAATTAGTTCTTCATTTTGCTTACGTAGTCTTGTCAAAATGCTAAAATGTATTTTAATTTTTTGTCTTTTTTATTTGTTATTTTTGTGAGGTATTGCCTTGCACAAGAAGAAAAGTTATTAAATTTTATTAAACCGAATCTATATGTACATGTAAGCTTGTTATCTGTTTAATTTTCTTTCATAAAAATATTTAAAAGCCATTAAAATAAATCATAGCAAAATTAACGGTGACTATCAATTATCTCAAACCAGCACCATCCGATCCGACATATTGTTTACAATTGGCATCGGCAAGGCAAACTTGGGTTGGCGACAAGATTTTGTCGCCAAATCAAAAAATCGCCAAAAAGGGACCATACTAAAGCGGTTCCCAAAAAAATTGCAAAAAGTGAAATTATTCACCAGTTTGGTAAAACGCCAATGACACAAAGTGTGCAAAGTGTGTTGTAAATTCCATGTTTTGAAGCTGTGAAAAAACAAACCGAACAGGGCAGGTTGCAATCTAAGAGACACTACACTGAAACACATTAACTCGAAAATTTCTTCACAATCTCCTGCCATGCAGTATGCTAAAGCAAATTTTCTCCAAAACTATTGAAAAAATACCTCAGCAATCGTTTCCCAGTAAAATGGGCAGGATTTGAGCCTGGCTAACCGAAAAATACTGTAATTTGCCACCACATAAGTTAGTATTGAAGTTAATTGCATCGTTACACTAATCAGAAACAAATACAAAAGAAGCAGTAAATGGAACGAGAATGCACATAAAGTTTACAGATCTTAATGCTATTAACTGCGAAGTTTGAACTAACCACAGGCAATAAAAGAGTTAATTCCAATTATAAAATATTCTGGTACTATTTTACCATATCCTTTCAAAGAACTCAATTACCTGCATTTGTGATGACAATAAATAAATCTCAAGGACGATCATTCAGAAAAAGTACAAATTTATTGAGACTGCAAGTTCTTATACATGGCCAGTGGTACATCCCATCAAGTAAGAGTTCAATGATTCGATGGTTTAAGATTTTATAATTCCGAACATAATGGGCCTTTAGCCGAGCTCCAAACTGAATTTCAGAGTGGGCCACTAGACTTTTTAGACTAGCCTAAATTGTGCAAAACGCAAACTGAATGTGTTAAATCATACAGGAAGGTGCAAAATCCAAGGTCGATAGAGGGAGATGACCCCCCATGATGGAGCTGCCTTTGCATTTCAGGGATCGCGCTGATGTCTGATAAAAGTGGGTCACAAAAGCCCATTATCTTGAGAGATATGGGTTTTTGCATATGAAAAACCCATTATGTGCGTACTTTTTTGCATCACAGTCAACAAAATTTGGGTAAATGACTCAGAAATCTGAGTAAACGCGAACCCTGCATTTAGCAAAATATGATAGTTTTTACAAAAACACTGTCTTCACGTAAGTGTGGTGACTGTAAAGTGAAATATCGTACAAAAGTGGTCACTATAGACAGATAGTCTATTACCAAGGTAAGCACTTGAGTAGGTTCCACATAGACATACTGTTTGACAGAACATTATTTGTGCTCAAATTTAAAAAATCCAATGCTCTACAGTCAAATTTCGACCACTGGTAGACAACTAGTTCTTTTTAAAGGATTTGGACCTTTAATAATAGGATTTTTTTAAAGTTATATATCAAGGTTACCTTTATTTTTTCTTCATCTGGACCCTTAGCAGCAACAGCTTGTGTTCCCATTTTTGTCTTTTGGCGGTAAGTTTTCATAATTCCACATAAATATGCACTTTTGTTGGACACATGTTCAAGGCTACTCTCCATAAATTCTTTTAAAACAGCCAAGGCACCATCAACTGGAAATTCTTTGAGTGCTTCCAATGCCCTTTCGTCCAATTCAGTAAATGTGAGCTTGCCTAAAATACAGAATGAACATAACAAAATATAGCAACTTATATTTTATTTGGACTATATTCCGTATACGGTGCCTTGTTTACATGTCAATGGTTTGTTTACAAATCATTGGCGAACAATCTGACGCGAGAGTGAGCGATGCACCGCCAACTGCCGGTGGTAGTTGTGACTGGCAACCATAAAGAATACGTGTTTCGTCAGGTTTGGGAATTTGAAATTGTTTGCGTTATTGATGGAAGGGAATGAAATGTGTTATGTTAATATAAGAAAAGAATTTGTGGGTGTTTGTTAGAAATATAGTACGTTATAAGCCGGTGGGTGTTGGGGACATTTCTGAGCGGTTATTTACCAAAAAAATAGAGGTAAGTGTTCTTTTTTAACGAATCTTTCGATGTTTAAGGTTTTTAATGTGAATTTTAAATTGATATTTGAAGTGTTTATGTTTTCGTAAGTGCTATTTACGTGCTATTCTAATCATACTGACTTTATAAGAGGTGTACAACTAGGTTGTTTAATCCACCGATGTTTTTTTGAGTTGAAAACGGGCCAGTGTTTGCCCAGTTTACATTAGCTGTACAACTAGGTTGCTTAGTTCACTGTTGTTGTTTTTTTTTAGTTAAAAACGGTCCACTGGTTGCGTAGTTTACATAGCTGTACAACTAGGTTGCTGAATCCACTGAGGTTTTTTTAGTTAAAAACGGGCCACTGGTTGCCTAGTTTAGATAGCTGTACAGCTAGGTTGCTGAATCCACTGATGTTTTTTTAGTTAAAAACGGGCCACTGGTTGCCTAGTTTAGATAGCTGTACAGCTAGGTTGCTGAATCCACTGAGGTTTTTTTAGTTAAAAACGGGCCACTGGTTGCCTAGTTTAGATATCTGTACAGCTAGGTTGCTGAATCCACTGAGGTTTTTTTAGTTAAAAACGGACCACTGGTTGCGTAGTTTAGATAGCTGTACAACTAGGTTGCTGAATCCACTGAGGTTTTTTTAGTTAAAAACAGACCACTGGTTGCCTAGTTTAGATAGCTGTACAACTAGGTTGCTGAATCCACTGGGGTTTTTTTAGTTAAAAATGGACCACTGGTTGCCTAGAATGACTAGTAAACATGGCGACAGTCGCTGGAGCTTGGCGGTCGCCAAGCTCCAGCGACTGTCGCCATGTTTACATGGGGTGGGCACCGGCTTGTATGATTTTACCTTTTATTTACATTTCAGTCATTAACATCAAGCATCACCATTAAAAGAAAATAACTTACCTGCTGTAAATAACTCTTCTAATTTTGTCACAACACTTTCATTCAAACCGTAGTCTGCTAACTCTTTTGACTTTGAATCTGTTTCCATTGCTTCTCCATTCTTCTCCTCTTTCTTGATCTCAACCATCTCTTGATCATTATTCACTTCATTGCCTTCGGCCATGCTAAAAAGTTACACAATCAGAAATTTAAAGGCTGCTATTTTAAGCATTGTGTCATGTAAGTTGGTCTTCAGGATTGTTAAACTCAAATTATAAATGAACACTTTCTGGTGCAATTTTTATGACAAATGAAAATAAATCCTGATATTTAAATTTTCACAATTAATCCCTGTTCTTAAAAATTGAATTGGTGGATTCTGATGTGTTTTATTAATGTGCAACTGGGTTGGTAAGTGAATAGAACAATTGTCATGAGTTAATAATGGCCCGTAGGCAGAGGTTTTGTATACCTGATTTAAGATTTTCAAAAATCAATTATTTTAATCATTATTAAAATCACTGGTTTAAATCATTGACAACCTGTCTGTAACCATATTCGTGTCAGTAGTCTGAGAGAAAACATTTATTGGATGTGCAATAAATACACTAAGTATTAAAAATTCAATTATAAAGCTATGAAAATTTCTGAAAGATCTCTCATTTCATTATTGTTATTTTGTAATCTTAGCATTGCTGGTCACATGCTAGTCACTTGTTACTTTGATTTCAGTCACTTTCTCTCCCAGAGTTGGCAACACTGTCTAGCCACATGAATGTACCATTAGCTCCCACTACTTAGACCCTTGCTTTTATTTTTCTATTTGCAATGTTTTGCATTAAAAAAAAAAAAATCAATGAGAAAAATTATAAAAACATCTTTTGCCAAAAACCAAGAAATGTCAAAATCTTTGTAGAGAGGGTTTAGCTTTCACCTAATTCTACCAACGAGTTGAGAATGTTTGATAGGGAAGGCAGATGGGAGAATAGTGTGTTAAGGAAAACAAGCAACAAATCTAGATTTGAGAATTTTCTATTTTTTTTTTACTGTTGTTAAAATTCCAGATGTGCCAAGTTTTTGAAATTGAAAAGCTTGAGATCTCCTGCTTTTTAATGTCAAAAAGCCCGAGATTACTTATAAGTAATTTAATTTATATAATATAGCATTTTATGTTGAAAATATAAATTTCAAAAATTTGCCAAGAAATATAAGAAAATATATAACATCAGTCAAAATAGATACGGGATAAACCATTCTACTTTAAAAATTATATTAAAATAGGTTGTGCCTGACTAGCTTGAAGGAAGCAAGAACAGATCTTGCAGAACTAATGAAGAAAACTATTCAATTGAAATTTTTTCCAAACTTTCCAAAATAGGAACAAAAATCCTGAGACTTGTCAACTCTGAAGTTCAGTACTTAAAAGTCTGGGTCTAGTCTTCTATACTGAGCAAGAAATTGCCAGTACTTAATGCTAAACAATGGGATTTTTAAGGATTCATATCTATCGACAATTAACCAATTTACTTGCAACTTCATGCTAACTTTGTTTAGTACATTCAACATTAATCAGTCAATAAATTTTACAGAAGCAGATACCCCAAATTCAAAGCATAAGAACATCAACAGGCTGTTCGGATACTTTTGCAATGTTACAGTTAAGGAAACAGATGGTTTTTTATTCTTCTGAATATCTACAACACTTCTGTTTTTGAATGCATCTTAATGAAAGAAAGTTGTTTTTCTTGTTCAAAGAACAGATTCAGAGTTAGTGATAAATTTATTTAAGTAACATACTTTATTTGTAAATTAGCTTAACACTTTCAACATATACAAACAGAAAAGGTAAACAAAATGAAACTTTAGACTTTCCCTCATTTTTAAGATAGGATACTGAAATAATCAGGCAATTTTGGATTACTTCAAGGTTATAAATTCTAAAGACATGAGAACACTATTAAGTGTTGAAAAACTCTGCTCAAATGAAGTGCATCTAAAATTAGAACTAGAATGTTTAGACTGTCGAGAAACTTAGTTGCAACTCACGAATCATAAAAACATTACATTTTTATATAGCTATTATTACATTTTTTTTATAAAGCTATTATTGCATTTTTACATAGATCTTTCAAAAAGTAACCGTCGATCTAAAAAACAAGCAAACTTATTACTTTTACGAATAATAAAGCACTACCCTTACTGTTAGATTACACTGCAGAATTTTTAAATTCATCCGTAGAAATCAAACTACAGTAAAATATTATCGAATACGCTTAAAAAATCAATTATGTAAAACGCCGGTACATTGAAACATAAAATGGTGCATAAGCGAGTTAACTAACATAACAAGCACCCTATATAGTACACAATTTTAATCAACAAGAATATATAAAATTTCACCTTAAAAATTATTTTACTTTACAGACACGATAAAACTTGCAGCAATAATTAAATAAAATTCAATAGCATACAAAGATGCCGGTTTCGACAGTTCAACGTGCCGGCTCTACGGGGTCTACTAAAGTTATATCAAGGTCATAATGTAGCTTTGATCACACAGATTAAATCATAACTTAAACGTTTGAATAAAATAACTCGTAACAATATATCACACAACAACGTAAAAATGCAAATAATACTTACTTGAACTACAAATGTAATTAGTTATATAAAATGCTAAATATGAAATTCATGAAATGAACACCGATGATGAACAAAGAACCGGCGAGCGAAGAAAGCCGCGAAAGAACACTAACTGACTGATGCGCGAATGAAACCGCAAACGGATCGTGAAAAATCAGCCAATACGAGCTCGCAACGATGATGACGTCACTGATACTTCCATACTTTCGGCTGTTGTGTGCAACTCCGTAGAAGGAGGGGCGTTTTCTCTGGGCTTTATCACTCAGGGCTAAGGTAGGTGACCGAACGTCCCCATTTTCAGGACGTTTTTCAAATTGTCCCCAGAATGTAAAAATGGAACTGGGGACAATTTTTTATTTATTGCATTGTTTTTCAATTAAATTACTGTTAATTATTGCATTAATTATAAATGTCGCCAGTTTTGTTGTCAGAATCGGGGACATGTCCCCGATTCTGACTACAAAAATCCATAGATATAGTAATAACTAGATCCGTATGCTAGTAAGAGGTTTTTCTTGTTGCCAAATATCTTCTGTGGCATCACCCATGATAGTGGCAGAAAGCAGCGTTTTGATCATGGTTTATGGTTATGTTCGCCACTAGTCCAACATCTTATTTATTTATTTATTTTTATTTAACTTTAAGCATCATCATGCCCAAGTCGTGCTGTGCATATAATTGCACCAACAGGTTTTGGAAAGGATGTGGAATATCCTTTTACAGGTAATAAATGCTTGAAATTGGTGGTATTGAAAATCAAATACCAATTGAGGTTCAATAACGGTAGTATTTTTAAATTTCCTATTTACTGATGCTTTTCATTGTGAAGTAATTGAAGGAGATATTGCACACCCTTCTTGAATTAAAGTAGACATTGCTTAATTCATGTTTCTATATAAATTAATCCTAAAACATTTGACCGTGCGATATATATATATATATTCTTACTTTTAAATTGTATACTTGGCACTTAAACTATAAAAAATGAGATAAATGAAGTATCGTAATTTACTTTTTACGAATAATTATTAATCATATTTTACAGGAAATGATTAATTTTTCTATCATTTTTCAAAAATAACTCTTGAACTGGGGATATTGAATTTACCTTATTTATTCTAACTAGATTTTCCCCATTTGAGCATTTTTTAAGGACTTTTAAAATTACTAGTTTTAATATTAAATTCATTTTTTTTAGTTCAACGTGATTGTTTAAGTCTTTATTTGTGTTTGTTTATACTTTTGTTTAAGTAACTTTATTAAGTTAGTGTTTTATGGTTAGTATTTTAACTTTTGTTTTTGAAATAAGCATATAAGCTCTGTAGTGTTCTATCATTTCACAGTTTAATTTTAAAAAAAACTGGCTGTTGACGCAATTTGTTAATATTAACTGAAATTCTATGAAATCAGTGATTTAATTGAATGTACGCATAAGTTTACACATCCCTGTCTGAACAAACAATAGTAGATTATAAAATGTATAAAAAGCCATAAAAAAGTTAAGTTATCCCAAGCAATGTTGTCATGGGAGGATTATTTCCGATGCTTTTTGTGCAATGTTGTGCACTAAAAGTGCACATGCTTTGTTTTCAAGTATATATACAATTGGGGAATTTTTTTTATAAAACCTGAATTATCAAGGATATTTTTTTCTTAATTCTTGTAGCCACCATGCTTTTCAAAATTATAAAAGTGTCTTTGATATTTTTTAGGATTACTGAATTAAACAATCATCTTTAACAATGTATTTTAATGCACAATAAGCAAATGAAGTAAAATGTTAGACTGCAGACTCTTGCGTACATATTGAAATGGTTATTGGCACCTGAGGCAATCCATAATTTTGCCATCCCTCTCATTCTTTCATCCAGAGTTTTGACATTGAAATTTGTTAATGTTGCTTTCCTATTTTAGTTTAGCTTTGATTTTTTCAAAAGTATTTTGTCAGGAAGAATACCTAAAAATATGCTATACATAGTAAGCCTTCATCGAACATGTACTTTTATTAAATTGATAGTTATTTTTAAAAATATTTTAGTACGGCTTCAACTTGGTGGAGAATTATCTCGCTTGAATTCCAGCATAAAATAATGCTTTATTCCTGATATTTACCCCTGATTTATTTTTTAGATGCTGCAAATTTGATATTGAAATAACAATAAAATATTGTTCCAACGAACTTCATCTTTACAAATATTTCAGATAAACAAAAATTTGGTATGAGATCATCATTTACCTACTATTACAATTTTAAGGTATGTTTGTCAGAAAAGGATGTAAAAATAATGAACTTTTGTGTATTTGGGATTCTGAGAAATAAATGTCTGTTTCTCTGTAGGAAACAGGGAGACGCATGAAATAAATATGTATTAAATGCATGCATTTTCACGTACCTTTTCCCATCAAGCTTTTTGAAAAAATATTTCTTCAAATTTAGCCGAGAGTATGGTAAAATTAAAGAATGGAGAAATTTTTTATTCAAAACAATGACCCTTGGTATATTTAAACAAGGAATAATAATCTATTGAAAATATATTAACTGTATTAAAATAATCTATATGTACTATGTTAGTCATGAAAAATGTGTGAAAAACATGCCCCTCAGAAAAAAAAGGGGGGGTGTTTAAAATATCCTAAATATTAATATTAGCTAAACATGTTTTTACCTGTACAAAGTTGTGGATGTAGATAAGCGAAAATGCACTGTTCTAGAAAGGCAATTTTTTAAAAAACTGATGTTTACATTTAGGGTTCCAAGTTTATTACAGTGTAATATTTTTGGAATATAACATTATAACTTTTTGGAAATCTGTTTCTTTTTAAGATATAAAGGACGTGTAAAAAACACGTTTCGGACTCCCACTTCAAAAGGTATAAAATTTCCTAAGTATAGCCTTTTTGCTTAAAAGAAAGGCGTATTTGAAACTACACGTTAGAAATACATATACGAGGGAAAGAAAGATCCAAACTCAATCACCAAACTATGCCACAATATTATGATTTTCTTAAAATGTAACAAGAAGCACAATTCCTCCCCCCTTGATATGAACGTAGTTTTCTCTTACGAGATGTATGGCACCTCGGCATGGGCGCCGGCAGAATATTTCCCGGGGGGGGCAAAGACTACTTTAAGTATGGTTACCATGTTGGAAAGAGCAAAAAAGCAAGGGAAAACAATGCATACAAAAATCCAGGGGGCCATTGCCCTCCCCCCCTTGCCCTATGCTGCCGGCGCCCATGCACCTCTGTCTTTCACCCTAGTACTTCCAATACACAGTTGATGTTTTATTTCAGTTTACATCTTTGTTCAGATAAAGTTTTCCTTTTCCTTGTGTGCAAAAATAAACATTTAATCGATTATTTTAATGTGTTACATTTTTAGACCATGTTTGTATAAATGCATCTTTAAAATCGTACATAATAGTGTATATTTTCAAAATTTCAACACTCATGAAATTTGTAGCAGCAAAAATAAACTAAAAATAGCTAGCAAAATATCATAACAAAATGTTTCTTCGTTGAATTTGGTTCTGAATGCGTATTCTCAATGCTTGAACGAATCATCAATTCTATATTTAAATGTAAATTAATGCTGTTGCATAGCAGTCGTAAGCAGCGACGTTTTCGTCTTTCTGCCACTATCGTGTCGTCTGCTCCGGAAGTGCACTGGCAACAAGTTTCCTCCCTTGTGCGCAATCTAGTTAACTATAGAGCATTTCGACGGACCCCTCCTCTCTGCGATCGGTCGCCGTCTTGCGTGACAGCTTGGGGTTCTCGTAATGTATTTCAATGGGAAAAACCCGATTTTCAACATTCAAATAAAGTATTTAATTTAATTTTTTGGATGATTGTAATGGATGGAATTTGTTAATCAGACCTTCTAATTTTGTGTCCCAGGTGGCGTTTAATATTTTAAAAAGCTTAACATATAATATTTTAATGATATTTCAAGGGACTTTTTCCGCTGGTACTGCGTTCGGAAAGACAACATCATGTACGTGAATAAACACAACGTTTGTTTTAAGATTCGGCAGGTCATTCGGATTACTGTTTGTTTACAAATATCATTGTTGTGCATGTGAAATTTTCTTACATTGTGAGATTTATGCAAGAATAAAGTTTTGTTTTTGAATTATAATTCATCGGATATTCTGTATGCCCTAGAAAACATCAAATTCCATTAATATTTATATTAAAGAAGTGTTTATTTAAATTCCTATTACGATATATTCAGATTGTTTTTTTTTTCTTTTATAAAAAATAAATGTACTGCTGTATTTATCATAGTGTTCTTTTAAATATGTAAATGCCTGTAAAATAAGACCAGTTATCCTATTAATAAAAAAGTGTAACATATGCATTGCATAACATATTTGTACATGTAATTAATCTAATACGTATGAATATGAATTTAAAAAATAATCCAATAAATCAACTAAATTAAAGATTGATCGAATTAATGTAATCTTTACTTAGTTGCATAATTATTTAAATTGACAGTAAACATGAGTGCAAAATGTAAATTTATAATTCGATAAAGCTTCTGCCTTTTTATTATAAGATGGAAAACATGTTTTGCAATGTTAGCTCATAAAACTGTACTAAACAATTCTACAATTACATTTTTGAATTTTGTTTCAAGTTAGAATCAGAACAGAAATCAAAAGCTGGAACTCTGACCCTGTATTTTTTTTTTCTGGGTGAATTTTTACATATTAGGCAAAACCCAGCAAAGCTCATGAATACTTTGCTCTGAAGCCCAACACTAGTATACATTAATTCATAAATTTTCCCCTTTTCAAGCACAAACTGATTTTAGCAGACACGACAAATCATATTCGCTTCACCTCGACCAGATTTGAGAGTCCTGAGACCACCAGAATTTGGGTGTTTTCTGTATAATGTTTATATTTCTTCCTGCTAATTTCCGACTATTTAATTTTATATCACTGTTCTGTGAAATAATTATTATATGGGAAAATCTTTAAATTATCGTTATTTTAATTAAATGTGCTACCAACCCCATATTGCAGGGGTTTGCAGTTCGCTACTGAGTATTAACATAAGAATATTAAGGCTCCGGCACCTTTTTTTGCTAGAAATTACTGCTAGCCCTGGAGCAATTAAATGTTTTCTCATTGAAAAATTTCTTTCATTAATTTCCAAAAAGTTACACTTTTTGTATATAACCCGCATACAAAAATATCCCCAATCGGTAAAATGTGTGCCATATTCTGATGAGGTGATGTACAAAATTTGAGAATTATATCCTGAAAAGTGTCAAAGGTATGAAGATAATGAGTACTGACTTAAACTAATTTTCAGTAGCTCTTGAAAGGAAAAAAATCACAATCACATTTTTAGGGTCATACAGATATTATGAAAGAATATTTTACATTCAAATATAGACCCCAGTCACCTTTGTTTATAGATATCCCTTAAGACGTTATATGATGAAAGGCTGAAATTTTGTACATCACCTCATTTGTGCATGGGGTACATTTTATATTCTAGGAATTTTTTTGTAAGGTAGTTCTAAGAAATTTTAAAAAGTGTAACTGTGACGATCAGACACCTCCCTCAAAAACTGCATCAAAAGTCTCCAAACTTGGCAACTTTTGGTGTATATATTTCATTTGCATATCTCAAAAACTATTAGTCGTAGATTGCTGAGATTTTATATATAAGATTGTTGTAGCATCTAGTTGTACACCTAGATTTTTTATTCCAATCTACTGGAGAGTTTATTTACAGGACCACCCAAAAGAATTTTGGTACATGCATGTATCCTTGCAGTCTGCCATGAAGAGTGATTTTTCGCTTTGATAAATCCAGGTTGCATGAAATCATGATGGTTCCGAATACAATTGGCTACAGTTTGCCTGCACATTTTCCGAAAAAATAATATGGCACGAATGTCTATCAGGATAATATGAAACTACCAGAATTCCAATACATTAATGTCTATAGACATCTTCAAATAGTGACGTAGCCAGAAATTTTTCATGGAAGGGGTTACTATTGTAACTCACATATATGTATACATGTGTGTGGTGAGGGAGTGAAGAATATACATTTTGTATTGCAAAAATTTCAGGGTGTGTGTATGTTGTGATCCCTTATTTCCCCCCCCCCGGCTACGCCACTGTCTTCAATATATTATGTCTGTAGTCGTTCATTGTTTGGTCCATGCACAGAATCTCGCTATTTGTCATCCACCGTGTTTATCATCCAAAATATCGCTAATTTAACACCAAAAATAATTATGCATTTTGCATGACTCTAAAACTTTTAACCGTAGAATGTTGAAATTTTGTATTTAGAACTATTGTAACATCTAACTGTGCTTTTGATTGCTGTGGACTGAGTAATTTATTTACAGGGTCACCCAAAAGACTTAAAATATATTAAGGGTCTATAGATACCTTCATTTCATTAAAAATCTGTGATGAATAACTGTTTCAGCTGTGACTGAAATCTCGCTATCGCAAGCTTATTGGCTTTTGTCAAAATATTGCCCAATTAAGTGAAAAAAATCTTTAAAATTGAACTCAGCTTGGCGGTAAACTTTAGAATTGCAGTATTTTGTCTCTTTCAAATGAAATAAGTTTAGATGAAGTGCCCCAAAAATATTTCTGGTTTAATAGAGGTACAAGGAAGTCATGTGGTGTCCATATCAGATTTATTAGTTCAATGATTTGATTAAAAAAAAACAATCATAATAAAAGGAGTAGTATATAGATTTTTACAGTTATATTCTTCCGTGATGATTGTATGTAAGAGAATTTTTTTTCAACATCGTAAATTACAGTGTTACTTGAAAATATCTTTTCACATAATTTACACAGGAACCAGACTACATGCAAGCGATAGATATTAAAAAAATCAGATGTCAGTCAGCCAATTTAAATTACTTTAGAAGTTATTTACAAAAAAATTGAAAGAAAAAAAAAAGCATCATATTTG
Source organism: Cheiracanthium punctorium (assembly GCA_038373885.1). Lineage (NCBI taxonomy): Eukaryota > Metazoa > Arthropoda > Arachnida > Araneae > Cheiracanthiidae > Cheiracanthium > Cheiracanthium punctorium. The sequence goes on along the minus strand of JAWZYV010013341.1, from coordinate 115,358 downwards.
ACTGCATAAAATGATTTAGGTTCTTGAATCTAAACAGCAGGTAAGAACAGTTGCTACTGGCGTATTATCCCGGCACTCAAACAAGACAAGCGATTTCTCGCCAAGATAAATGCCGATCACATGAAATTATTAATGGTTTCGAATACGATTGGCAACAGTTTCCAGCACATTTGATGAAAAAATACTTTGTTGGAAATGACCACCGGGATAATACGCAAGTATCAAAAAATCTAAAAAATCTTCAGAATAATTTCTAATCCTAATATCAGCTCCACGCAGAACAGAGTGGAAATAGTTTTAGGTAAAAGAATAAGGATTTATTTTAACGAAGTACAGTTTAACCATTTAATCATCTGCCCATGGACACGAGAACAACAACAGTATAACCTTGATTTCACGAAGTCAAAGAAACAACAGAAAGAATTGAGATAAGAAGGTGAAATAAAAGAGGGTGTCAGTTTAATAGAAAAAACACATTTATTCAAGATATTTAAGTTCCACTCCATACCTAATTCAGAATACTGCAAAAGAATAAAAAGGCTGGTAGCCAAGTTTAGTGATTTTGAAAAAGTAGATTCTACAGTGGTTTTTTTTTTTTTTTTTTTTTTTTTTTTTAGCATAAGCAACAATAAGTAATCATGCATTAACACATCACATGCCAGTTTCAACATAAGAAACTTCCTGTTTTATTTATTTATTATTATTTTTTTAATAAACCAACCATTGGTACAAAACTAGTTCTGTAAACAATGTATAAATTGACTTTTTAATCAAAATATATTTTTAAAAAATAATTAACAAACCAATTCTTTCATGTTTTTTATTGATTTATTCTAATGCACATTTAATAACAGAAACCACACCAGAAAGTGTTATCCACAGAAAGCATGCACTAAAATTCATGTCAATCTAAGGATAAACCTATCTAGTCATAGTCATAGCTTCAAATTACATTGGAGACAAATTATCCATATATTTAAAAATCATGAAAAAATATCAGAATCCTAAACTAGAAACAATATCTAATTTTGCAATTAGAGTTTAATTAGTTGCTGACAGCTTTAAAATTTCTTCCATATTTCTAAATAAATAATGTACATTCTTTCGTGCACAGTCGTGGATCGCTGTCTAAACTGAAACGCCTGTTGCTTGCTATTCTGCAGTTTGTTTACATTCGTCACAGTGGGGCTGCGTTCGTAATCCGAAAACCCAATGAACCTCCTCAGATTACACGTAGTTTATACGGATTACTGAGATTCCTAAATAATACATTTAGGTAAAGAAATAACATGCGCAGAACGATGCGCGAAGCTGTCACTCAGCTGACGTCAGAGATACGTCACGTCGAAATGCTCTATTCCTATATCTATGCAAAAATCTGGTCACCTTACTCAGGGCCCGTTTACATGTGCAAAAATGCGGAGTAAATCCCGGGACTTACACTGCTTTCAACCCACTTCCCCTACTTAGGGGGAAAAATGCGGGATAGAAAGATTCCTGGTCGAAAGGAGGGTTAATGCAGAGTCAACCCCGCTTTCCAATGATGCATTGCGAGTTTTTCCCTGTACTCCGCTTTAACCGGGGCCTTCGCAATTAGTAACGGGCCTACGCGTGTATTTTGATGAGCCATCCAAAGAGGCCTACGGATGCTCGAGTCTTCACGTATACATCAGACATTTCTTAAGCTTCCCAGTGCTTTCAAACGTTATTTAATGTAGTTTTAAGTAATAATTGTGTTACTAATTCAAGTACGAACTTATGATTAATTTGTTTGCTATGATACATATTTACATAAAGAAAATAGATGCATATAATTTGAAGGAAAAACAAAGTAGCGCTTACTCTCATGATTCACGATTGCTTATTTTAGTTTCACAAGTGGATATTTAATATACTTTAAAATAACTAAATACACAAATGAGAAAGACATTTCTATAATGAATATTTCATGAACGTAGTCGTATTTCCTACGTTATTTTAAACAATTCAAGATTAATCTTTAACAAATGATGTATTAAAGCGCATTTCAGTGTTTTCGGGATATCCTGTATATTGGAGAAAATTGATAAAATACGCTCTATAGCGCGATCCCTAAATTAATTATTCTTTAATAAAGACATTTCATGTAGTATATATTATTCTTTTGTCGCTTTCTCAATCGAACTTAGGAATTGAGCAAGCATAATGAACGCTTGTACAAAATATTAACTACATTTGAAGTTTCTGTATAAACGGGCAAAAATCAATAATTTATAATTTACTGTATTTCTGCACGGTACCAGATGTAAGTCTTAATCACATAATCAAGGCATATATAACTGATAAATAACATTTTTAACTGGCAAAATTAAATTGTCTAAATAGTATCACAACGTCATTCTTATTTACAAGAATAAAAACTACTCAAGTAATACGATTTCTGATTAAAATAATTTATTTATAAATAACACATGAGTAATTATTCACTAAATATGATTTACATACATATTTTTAGAATTTCTAAATACATTATAAGCGTTCACTTACCTTTACATTCAGAGCAAAATGTTCGAATTTAAGGATAAATTTTCATGAGAGAAAATGGCGCAAGATTCACCTAACGATTACCTACATCTAAAGTTCTTTAGTACGACAAAAGTATAAAAAAATTGTTTTAAAATAATAAAATAATATAACATTTATAATACTTAGAATAATAAAATAGAATACTGTGACTGGGGAAAACAGGCCTCAATGATAAACTTATTTTTAGCGATGGCAACTCATAAGCAGGCCCGTTCCTTAGCGATGGCCCCGCTTTAACCCGGGATTTTCCATTTTCACATGTAAACGGGACTTCAGCCAAAGGCGATACGGGGCCTTCGCAGTTAGTAACGGGCCTGCGCGTGTATTTTGATGAGCCATCCAAAGAGGCCTACGGATGCTCGAGTCTTCACGTATACATCAGGCATTTCTTAAGCTTCCCAGTGCTTTCAAACGTTATTTAATGTAGTTTTAAGTAGTAATTGTGTTACTAATTCAAGTACAGACTCATGATTAATTTGTTTGCTATGATACATATTTACATATAGATGCATATAATTTGAAGGAAAAACAACGTAGCGCTTACTCTCATTTTTCACGATTGCTTATTTTATTTTAGTTTCACAAGTGGATATTTAGTATACTTTAAAATAACTAAATACACAAGACATTTTTATAATGAATATTTCATGAACGTAGTCGTATTTCCTACGTTATTTTAAACAATTCAAGATTAATCTTTAACAAATGATGTATTAAAGCGCATTTCAGTGTTTTCGGGATATCCTGTATATTGGGGAAAATTGATAAAATACGCTCTATAGCGCGATCCATGCATTAATTATTCTTTAAAAAAGACATTTCATGTAGTATATACTATTCTTTTGTCGCTTTCTCAATCGAACTTAGGAATTGAGCAAGCATAATGAACGCTTGTACAAAATATTAACTACATTTGAAGTTTCTGTATAAACGGGCAAAAATCAACAATTTATAATTTACTGTATTTCTGCACTGTACCAGATGTAAGTCTTAATCACATAATCAAGGCATATATAACTGATAAATAACATTTTCAACCGGCAAAATTAAATTGTCTAAATAGTATCACAACGTCATGTTTATTTACAAGAATAAAAACTACTCAAGTAATACGATTTCTGATTAAAATAATTTATTTATAAATAACACATGAGTAATTATTCACTAAACATGATTTACATACATATTTTTAGAATTTCTAAGTACATTATAAGCGTTCACTTACCTTTACATTCAGAGCAAAATGTTCAAATTTTAGGATAAATTTTCATGAAAGAAAATGGCGCAAGATTCACCTAACGATTACCTACATCTAAAGTTCTTTAGTACGACAAAAGTATAAAAAAAATTGTTTTAAAATAATAAAATAATATAACATTTATAATACTTAGAATAATAAAATAGAATACTGTGACTGGGGAAAACAGGCCTCAATGATAAACTCAGTTTTAGGGATGGCAACTCATAAGCAGGCCCGTTGCTTAGCGATGGCCCCGGGCGATACTGGCCGCATTCGTAAACGCCAAACGAGTTGCACTCGTGCAACGAGTTTCTCTCTAAGGTGTTCGTAAAGGAAACTGAGTGCTTTCAGTTTAAAAACTAGAGCGTTCGTATACAAAACTGAGTGCAATTAGTTTCAAACGAAGTAAATTGAGAAAGAATTAGTTTCGTTGAGTTTTACTTTCTGTGTGTTGTTTTTGTTTAGAAATGGCGTCCGTTGTTATGGAATAGTAATGTTATGAAAAGTATTTTACGTTTGCTGAAGCTGCAAATATTAGTTTTTAGAGGAGGAAATTGAGGCATACGTTAGGAACTGCTACGAAGGTACATACTTTTTCAAAGGTAATCATTTTCTTGTATTTTTCAATTTAGTAAATTCAAAAATGCATGTTTTAGTGTCGAGACTGAAGTTGATTTAAACTGTTATTTGCGAAATTTGAATTTCTCTTGCTAAATACTTTTGAAAGAATGAAGTTTAATTTGAAATTTCTAAATTTTGATCTGTGCACTTCAATTATGGCCACTCTTTCTTTTAAAAATCTTGATTTTATATTGAGTATGTGCTAAAAACTCTCCTCAGCAAAGTTAACGCATTCGCGAATTGTAAACCAACATGTCTCCTAGACGACGAAACTAAATGAACTGAAGTTGTTCGTAAAGGCAAAGGAAACTGATAACCACTGACAGCACTAAACACACGCATTCCAGTTTTCTTACGAAAACTCGTGCAACGAGTTTGTCGTTTACGAATGCAGCCACTGAGTCGGGCTAGTTAAGAACAGAGTAGGAGTAGATGCAACCCTGTTCCCAGGCCGGGAAAGGAGGAAAGACGATTCTTATCACTGGACCATCGCGTTTCATGCAGTAACAAAAGTAGCTCAAAGCTGCTACTTTTAATTTATTCTTCGTCAACTCACCCAGATTGTCTTTATTATAAAGATTTTTCTTTTTTTTTTTCAAATCCGTGTAATACAATCAGTCAAATAAAAATTGCCTTTTGTAAAATATGTTATGATAAAATAAATAGTTATAAACCTTCATATATTAAAAATGGTAGGACCGAGATGTGAGTATCGTTTCCGGTTTAATAATGAAACATAAGAAAAATATTTTTAGGCAAAATAACACTGTATAAACAGGAAATCTATTAAATAAATAAATAAAATTCCAGTTTGAATTTAGCTCAGAGGTGTGTTTTATTATTAGCTCACAGATAGAAGCATATTGTTAACAATGGCTACATTAAAGGTGGAAATTAAAAAAAAAAGACTCTTCAAACTTTGCACATGATATATATATATAGCTAAATAATGCAATTAATATAGAAAAATGCACCTTTAAAAGCCTTAATAATAATTACTTCCGAGAATCATATGACAAGAAAAACTCGCGAAACACTTCTATTTCATACAAAATTGCACACAGAACTGAAATTGTTATTCATCAAAAGAAAAACTTAATTGTAAGATAACATTTTTAATTCAAATAAAATCTTTGTAAACGTTATGCACACACAGAGTGCATATGTTCTACATAATGCAGGCACAATTTTAAGATAGTGCTACAAATGTAAGAAAACCTTCCAAAACTCGAAACACACACAGAATCAAAATATATTATCACATAATGAATTCTTGCATGAAATCCACTAAAATTTAATACACAATCTAAACGCAGATTAAAATAGCAAAGGTCATTTGAAGAAAGCATTCCAAAACAAAAGGCACACCAGATGAAAGTATCATCACTTATTGGATTCTTGGATAACAGAAAAACATTAAAATTAAATATACAATTTAAACAGTTTTAACATATCAAATGTTATTCGAAGAAAACCTTCCAAAACTCAACTCACCCACCGGATCAAAATATTATCACGTAATAAATTCTGAATTACCACTTAATACATTCTTGGATGACACACATTAAAATTTAATATACAATTTAAACACAGTTTTAAAATTGTAAATGTCTTTGGAAGAAAACCTTCCAAAACTCATGGCACAAACAAGAACAAAATATCCTTGCATAAATAATTATCGCATACCGGATATATAATGAAATTTAGTATAAATGTTATTGAAAAAAAGAAATATTATTGGAAGAAAGCCTTATAAACTCAAGAGGAAGGCAAGTAGGGCTAAGGTCGTGCTATTCGGGGAGGGGGGGGGTTGCTAAATTAAGGTTTGACCCAGGTTACGTAAATTCTAATTTTGGCACACTGTATCTAGTTTTTAATCTATAATCCCTACAAATAAGGAAAATAAAATGTTCAAAGATATGTTTAAAAATTCCATTCTACGGCCAAAGAAATTATGCTTTGGAAAAGTGGTGTAGCCATGAATTTATGGGGGGAATCCAAAATTTTCCCTTAGAATGTCATATATATATATATATATATATATCAGTGTAATAAAATAAGGATAAGATCCCTGAAATATTACTCTCTCTGTATATATGTTTCATGAACTATCAAAATCAACTTAAAAATTTTAGGTATTTACATTTTTATTATACTTAAATTTCACATAAAGAAATTAATCCCCATCCCATCATTCCGGAATCGGAAAAATTATGCAAACGTAGAAGAGGGGAATTACTTTTACACGGATTTATCACATTAGCGTACATAGATGTCTGTTTATTATTGCTTGTGTAGGGAGAGCGTGCGGCAACCGCTGGGTTTGAACCCAAGGACTCTGGGTGGAAAATGAGGCGCAATCCATCTCGGTCAAAAGGTACCCATTCGACCGGCCTTCAATTGCCGAATGTTGTGTACGCGAAGGGGATATCGTGCCGCCATACTACTCCTTGTAATTCCAAATGTTAGCGATAGGCAGAGCCGGATTATCCATTAGGCTAAGTAAGCTGCAGCTATGGGCACCAATGGCGCCGGCAGAATATTTCAGAAGGGGGAGGGCAAAGACTACTCAAGGGGGGGCAAAGACTACTTCAACGTATAGTTACCATGTTGGAAAGAGCAAAAAAGCAAGGGAAAACACTGCGTACAAAAATCCAGGGGGGCCATTGCCCCCCTTGCCCAATGCTGCCGGTGCCCATGGCACCAACCATTTCAGGTGCCCCGCAATAATTAATCAAATGAATTTTTTTATAAAGTTGTAATCTAACTTTTTAATTTATTTTCAGTTCATAGAATGACTTTGCATTAATGACTGATAAACAGGCAATATCCGTAGCCATTTGAGAAGATTTCCTCAAGATAGCGAGGTGAGCAGCCCCATCCCGGGGCAGAGGCCAAGGATAGCCCTTCCACTTTTTCTTCTCTTGCTGACCGGAGGCTGTGAGAGGGAAAAGATAAAGTGGAAGAAGCAGGCGAATACATAGAGAAGACAATTCAAGGAATGGACTGGTGGATGAGAAGAGGAAATTTTGGGGAGGGGGAATAAATAATAAAATTTCATTACTATTTCAGTGGAATTAGTTGCACTTATTACCGTCAGATGGCAGAATCAGACTTATATATCACTCATTTGTGAATTCAGTTTGGTGTATTTTCACAACATTGCGTATGCCATCCTTGTGGCCCTCTGTTTTTGGCCTTGGAATACTGTTAGCAAAATGTCAGAAACTATTCTAGTGATCAAATAAATGGAAAATACTGGTATCATGTTACTACACCACTGTAGTATCGCCAGCCGTTAAGCGATACTTTACGTATGACACCACGAACGTACAATTGTCTCGTAAATTTTATTTGAAGTAATTATTTTATTTTTTTATGTTTCGAAACAAAACAATTTATAATAACGCTGAAGAGGTTGATAAAAATAATAATTCTTATTAAGTTTACTCAAGCGATAAAATCCAATTGATAAGTTTTGATGTATGTGCTGTCATATATGCAGAACATTTTTTTTATGTCTGCATATTTAGACAGTTATTGTGACAATCCACAAAGTCTCTTTTTTTTCTATTGGCCAGCAGACAAAAAAGAAAAATACAGAACAGAAAATACAAAGAACAAAGTAGGGATCTGCTGCTCATACGTCCTCTTGCCTCCCAATATCGACCGCAGATATCCCGACCGGAGAGCGCAGCGCAAGTCTGCAGGTGGCGAATGTCCATTTCCTGTTGTAGGTAAGGTGACCAAACGTACCCATTTTCAGGACGTTTTTCAAATTGTCCCCTGAATGTAAAAATGGAATTGGGGACAATTTTTAATTATTGCATTGTTTTCAATTAAATTACTGTTAATTATTGCATTAATGATAAATGTCCCCAGTTTTGTTGTCAGAATCGGGGACATGTCCCCGATTCTGACTACAAAAATCTGGTCACCTTAGTTGTAGGTTACAAAGAGGGCAATTGGGGCTCTGGACAACTTTTAAACGACATAAATGTTTTGCCAGACAGTCGTGGCCAGTCAGAAATCGAAGCATAGCCACTGCCTCTGCCCTTGGTGTTTTTGGAATAAGATTGTAGTTCATAAGCCAACATTTGTCAATATTTCTAGCTTTTAAGTTTCGCCAAAAAGAGTCTTTTAATTTTTTTCTTAATGTGCAGTTTTATTGCACCAAATGCGACTGGTCGATTTGATATTTGCGAAATTGCAGATCCCCTCTTCGCCAAAGAGTCTGCAAGTTCGTTTCCATTTATTCCACAATGTGCTGGAATCCACTGCAGCACTACACTTGTGTTCTGCAGCATCAGGTCATTTATAAAACCTTGACATTAACCATTTGTGCTGGATATTTGCGACTTCTTCGATTTTTACTGAAACAAATAATAGATAATTTCTGATGCAACTTCTGAACAAGGATGATTTCTTTTAAATCCTAGTATAGAATCGAAATGCAACATCCTACTTGTCATGTTAAATATTTGTAGAGTTGGGGCTCATACTCATGATAAGGCTGGAAAAATAATACGTTTTCGACTATAGCGAAAATGCGTCCAAAAAGGGACACAGGCATAAAGGGTTAAAGAACTTCGTGTGACCTGCAACTCTTATCGATGTTATCGCCTCAATAGCCGTCTGGGAGTCGACAAGATGACACACCCCTTAAATTTACAACAGCGGTGCTTCAGTTGAGCTAGTGCCGTGTGTATCGCCTTTACTTTCCAACAGGGAGATAAAAAGAAAAATTGCTATAGACGCCTGCACCAGCATTTACAAGGCCATCCACTCTTGATCTATCAGTGTAGATGTGCATCCACTCACCCTCGGGGTATCTAGAATAAATTGTCTCCAGAGCAAGAGACCTGAGAATTACCTGATGAGTCTCCTTCTTCGAAACAGGCTGTATCAAATTAAAAAAATAGGTGACCGGTGCAGATATTACACATGGGTTTGGTAGTAAAGGGAGCATTTGTTGACTGCAATTAATGTCATGTGTTCTTTTAGCTTCCAAAACAAACTGCACAAATCCCTTCTGCGTTTTAAGGGACCTGTGATATGCCTTTGGTTCCCATCGAATCTTAAAAGGTATTCTTAACCCATTTATGCCTAGCGTCCCTTTTTTGGGACGGCATTTTCGCTATTAGTCGAAAACGTTATTTATTTTTCCTAGCCTTTATTCATGAGTATTGAGCCTCAACTCTACAAAATATTTTAACATGACCAAGTAGGATGTTGATACTTCGATTTTTATGCATAACGATTTTAAAAGAAATCATCCCTTGTTCAAGAAGTTGACATCAGAAATTTATCTATTAGTTCTGTTATCAGTAAAAATCGAAGAAAGTCGCAAAAATATCCAGGCACAAATGGGTTAACATTTATCAAAAAGAAGTAGAGTCTTTTCTTCTATTTATGATCGTATCGTTCTAAAGTTAGCAAATAGAAACAACGCATCTAATGGGGTGGACTTCACCGCTCCTGTGATAAGGTGAAGTGCCTGATTATGTATAGTTTCAAGTCTATCTAAAACACTACATGATGCGGTTCCCAAAACCTCACAACAATAACTCATAAGAGGTAAAACAAACGTCTTGTACGTAATTTCAAGTGTTGTACGTTTGCAAACTTTTCCAACAGTTCTTTCAACGTGCGCTCTCCAATTGAGTTTACTATCGAAATTAGCACCCAAATAGTCATATTCAACAGTATGAGCAAGAATGTCCTGCCTAAATCTTATTTCAGGTTTAATTTTCTTATGTGCAAGCGTGAATGTCTGGACAGCCGACTTTGAAGCATTCAAACACATATTATTGTCGCACCATTTGGACAATGTTTCCATAGCTTTATTGGGCATTTCCTTGATTTTCTTAACACCATTGTGTTTTTTGGTTTCAGTCCATAGGACCAAATCATCAGCAAAAAGAAGGCATTTGATACCTGGGACAGACCTAATCTCTTCAATTAAATCATTGATATAGATATTAAATAATATACAACTCAACTGCCCCCTGCGGCAATCCAGTTTAGAGAAGTTTATACTTAGAGAAGCCAGTTCCACATCTAACTCTACATAGGCGTTGGCCAATAAAGGAAATAAGCCAGTTAGGCAAATTTGAATGAATGCCAAGTTTTGCTAGCTTTACAAATAACTTCTCTTTCCAAACCAAATCATACGCATATCTGAAATCGACAAAGATTGCCAAGTAGTTGCTTCGATCCAATGCGTTTTTATGCCCTGACTTAGTAGCGCCACCTGCTGGTATGTAGACCTATGTATTCTAAAGGTGGATTCATATCTGCTGCGCCGCACCGCAACCATGCCGTACTGTTTCGCCGTTTTGGACCGTTGGCTGTCCTCGCGGCGAGCTTGCGGTACCGCAAGTAAATACACCAATGCTCTTATTGGCTGTAGCTGTAAAAGCTCTTCTGTAATTGGCTGTAGCTTTGCGGTCGCTGCGGTATCTGTTCTCGCCAGATATCCGTGATTCCGACAGATATCCGTGTTGCTCCGCCACGTGACGTCATTTCGGCGTCTTAGCGGTGCGGTACGGCCAGTATGAATCCGGCTTAAAGGTGGATTCATATCTGCCGCGCCGCACCGCAACCATGCCGTACTGTTTCGCCGTTTTGAACCGTTGGCTGTCCTCGCGGCGAGCTTGCGGTGCCGCAAGTAAATACACCAATGCTCTTTTGTAATTGGCTGTAGCTTTGCGGTCGCTGCGGAATATCTGTTCTCGCCAGATAATGCGCAAACCCTCGGCGCTCGCCGCGTTGCTCCGCCACGTGACGTCATTGCAGCGTCTTAGCGGTGCGGTACGGCCAGTATGAATCCGGCTTTAAGGTGGAATCATTCCTGCCGCGCCTCACCGCAACCATGCCGTACTGTTTCGCCGTTTTGGTCCGTTGGCTGTCCGCGCGGCGAGCTTGCGGTGCCGCAAGTAAATGCACCAATGAATGCACGACATTTTTATTTGTTGTTCTTCGGCGTACTTCTCTTTCGTTTCTTTTGTTGTGCTTTTAAAAGATTGTTTTATAATGGATAATCGATTAATGTTAAGGAGACTGTATCACTGTATTACGGGTATATTCAACGGAAATTTCATAAGGGATAATAACTTACCAGAGACATTTAAAGCAGTTCCAATCAGTGGCGGATCCAGAAATTTTTTTTGGGAGGGGCTAAATTTTTTAAAAAGCTTATTTCACCCAATTAAAATGTACTATAAATCAAAATTTTAGTCTAAACCAATGTATTAGGCTTTTGGGAGGGGCTAAGTAATAAAATATGATCATTTTAGCTATTTAAAGTGTACAATAAAGCAGAGTGTTACCCTTGAGCAATCTCTTTTGGGGGGGGCTGAAGCCCCCTAGCCCCTCCCCTGGATCCGCTACTGGTTCCAATTGCTACCCAAATGTTCATTTTTTTGTGGGTGTCTCGATATTCAATTTTGCTTTTGTTGTACAAACATTCATTTTGTTGCACAAATTCCAGCAATTTGAAATCGTCCATTTTGCAAATACAATAGACTACAAGTGATACACACACGTGCGTTCCGTCAACACTCAACAAAAATACTCTAGAAAAGCTCTTCTGTAATTGGCTGTAGCTTTGCGGTCGCTGCGGAATATCGTTCTTGCCAGATATTGCGCAAACCCTCGGCGCTCGCCGCGCGGGGGCCGTGTTGCTCCGCCACGTGACGTCATTATCATCTTAATTTATAGATGTTGAATTTTTAAAATATTTTGATTATATTTTGAGATTTTGTGAAAATCGTTTTGAAATGCTGAAATTTTTGTTCCAGCATCACGAAATAAAGACCGCAGGGAATGATACGAAATTTGGTGACATGATAGATTGTCACTCAACTTAAATTAGGCTTCCAATTTTTCAAAAATATTGATTAGATTTTGAGATTTTGCGAAAATTATTTCAATATATGCTTAAATATTCGTTCGCGCATCACATAATTACGAATAAAGCGAATGAAATGATATTTCTTAGTTACTCTCTAACCTGTAATATTTTAAGAATACATAAAAATTATAACTTCGTTTTCTTTACTTTTGGCAGTGTACTACATCCATTCTGTGTACTCCTACAATGCTGACGAAAGTTCTTGCTTTTTGAAAATATGCATTCATTACTAACCCGTCAACGACGGGTACTTCAGCTAGTTATATCTATAAAAGGTGTATGATTTCCTAAATTTAAACACAGTGCAGTGAAGAGTTCTGAATAAATTTACTGTATCAAACTGGCTTGTTATATAAAAAATGTTGCAATTTTTAGAATATATTTTTCCAATCTAGTTTTTGTTTTAATCGCAATGATCAGATTTCGATTTTAATTTTACAAGGAATAATGAGTTCCTTAAAATCGTAAACTTTTGACATAAAATGTTTTTGTAAAATAACGCGTATAATTTTATTCTAGTTTTAAGACCGGTTGTCGTTTATGTAGATTCTATTTCATTTTAATTTTGCGTAAAAAAAAAAAAAAAGTGTACCATGCTTACACAGAAAACGGAATTTTTGACAAACAGCACGTAAATCGATTTTATATAAAAGAAAAAACACAATTATCATGCAGCAAAAAACATAATTATGATATAACTTCAATGTAAGCACTGGAAAAAGTGCGAAGAATACATACAGAGGCCATCTCAAATTCAAAAACGAATTAAATTAGGAACCCCTTTACATTTAGTAGGCTACCCCTATAGTAGCCTTAAATTAAATCACCGATATAAAAATGGCGTTAGGTTCGTTTCCGCAGAACGAATCCCATTGCCGATGCCCTCAAGCATTTTCGCCGATCCCAACCGCCCGGACCCCGAGAGACCGGAAACCGCACAGAGCTTTAAGGACGATGCTGGCGCCATCTGTTCGTTGAAAATGTAGCTAGTTAATTATACTGATAATGAATTAATCAATAAATTAGATTATATCTATTATCTTCAATGAATATTTTTCAACACTCATTTTAATGTAATATAATTTTAGTTAAAATTAGTTTATTTTATAATAATCAAATAAAAGTGACTGAAGATGACACACATTGAAATGTAAATTTTCTTACCAGATCTGCAATTTTGCTTTAGCTGATGAAAAATAAAAGCATAAAAATGTTAAATTATAAATTTAATTTACATATAAAACGTAAATTAAGGCTTTTTAATGTAAATTTCTGAATTTTTTATTAAAGAAAAACAATATTTCACATTAGTGTTATTAAACAGATTTAAAGTTTTTGCTTCTTAGTTTTAAGAAATTATTTAAATCAAATGAATTTTAATAACTTGATAACTTTATAAAATGCTCAATTTCTAATAATTTAGTCTTGATTTTTATTTTTGCACTTTAAGTTAATATTGCATAATCCACAGTTTTTCTGTTTCAAATTTGGTGTAAACTTACACAGATATTTAAAAAAAAATTCAATCTTGCAATTATATTATTTGCATATAGATGAAGCAGGTATGAAGCAAGAAATGTTTTGTTATTTGGAGTGGGTGGCATAAAAATAGGTAAATTTTATATCTGAGATTCCAACTCAATATTCAAATTTCTTTTATCATTGGAATTACAAATAAAATTTTATAAAATTAAACATATATTTCAGTCTGTGGTTAATTTTTTTCCTCTATCAAAAGTTTTACCGTAACACTGAAGACTACATCTGAGTTTCGCATGACAAAATTTCAAGAAGGAGAAGATGAAGGATTTTTACTAGAGATGGGTCATTCCTCAACCCCCATTCATCTGTAATTTTGAACCCATGTTTAACATTTTCATTGCCATCATTGAAAAAATGCTACAGACTCACCTTCTATCTTTGACGCATGTTTGGAAGCTACATCGGTAAAGAAGTATTCTTCATTGTGCCTTTTCAATGATGAGAGTGAACAGGTTAAACTCTTAAGCAACTCGAAAAATTTTTAGGTTTACTTGTAGTCAAGAGAAGGGTGTACCCGCAACTACACTAAAGTCATTTCACGTTAATGTTTGGGAACATATTCTTTTTGGAAAAATTACGAAAAAAGTGTCTGTTGAATTGGGATAAGATGACACGGGACAGTTTTTATGCAAGAAGAAAAAACACAGCATATTGATATACACACTCAGGCATTATCAACAAAATTGGTGTTACGATATAATTACAATTGATGAGCTGTTTCACCTACGTCATTATCACTACGTCACACCTTAGCAACCAACTTTTTTTGGTCAAACATTCCTTCATTTGAGAATGGTCATTGGCCGAAAACGTGGCTTTGTATCCCTAAATATCCGAGTTGACCTAAAAAAAATTTCAGTGACGTCACGTGAAAATACTCTATAAACAGGGATCGATGCAAACGAAAACGGGGTCTGTTTTGCCCTACAATTTAATCTGTTTTAACAATGGCCTTTTACCTTACAGTTAAATCTGCTTTATCAATTATTTTAACAAAAAAGTGACTTTTAAAAATTTATATGAAAATTCACAAAAATCAGTGTTGAATTTCGCAAAATTATTATTGAAATTCACAAAAATGGGAGCCTAGAAAAAATTCCTGGACTGACCACCAATAAAATACTTTGCATTAAACACACAGATAAAGAAAAAAACCTTATAAACTTTTCAGATGGTAAAAAGGGTTCACTATTCTTTAGCTTCAAAAGTGCCAATGGATAAAGAGAGGCTCTGATTTGCAGTTGGTTTTCGGTTGCGCTGCAGCTGAAAAAGGGTGGACTCTAGAGATGGGGAAAAGCGTTATTTTCAAAGAACAGTTGTTCACTGTTCCCGTTCTTTTTCCTGTTCTTTTGAGAACAGGTTCTTTGGTTTATCGTAGCTTTATTATGACTATTTTATTCAATTTAAAAATGAAAATATACGTCCTTTTTAACATGTATTATGCATATATAATGCTAGTCTACAAATTCATATATTAAAAATGCAAACATTTATTTTGTTAAATTTAACCAATGACAATTAGAAACATACCAGTATATTTGTTTATATTCATTATTGAAAATGTTTATTTCAAAGACCATGTATTTTTATTGTTTTCTTATTGTCAATCGTCACTTTAGGAAAAATTTTTATTTTAAGGGCATTTTAAAAGTTGAATTTTAAAACAGAAAAATGAACACAAAAGTAGAGCATTCAAAACAATCTGCATAACAATCTTGCCGCAAGTAAATACACCAATGCTCTTCAGTAATTGGCTGTAGCTGTAAAAGCTCTTCTGTAATTGGCTGTAGCTTTGCGGTCGCTGCGGAATATCTGTTCTCGCCAGATAATGCGCAAACCCTCGGCGCTCGCCGCGCGGGCGGCGTGTTGCTCCGCCACGTGACGTCATTGCGGCGTCTTAGCGGTGCGGTACGACCAGTATGAATCCGGCTGAGTAAACTTCCGGTCTCTCGATCTCGCAGAGCATGTGCAGACGCGGTATTGGCCCGGGCGGTTGGGATCGGCGAAAATGCTGCCCCTCAATCAAAGTCCACCGGAAGCATAGATATAGGAATAGTAATAAAAGTTTCACATAATTCTTTCAAACTGTTTGTCGTAGGAGAAATGAATTAGTTATTCATAAAACTGATATAAGAAATTTAACTTATACTCGTGGCTATGGTGCGAACGAGAAAAAAATTCATGCATTTAAGGGTTAAAGATAGTTGGAACTACATCATCTTTTAGCAACATCCGATTATGATTTGATTCAAAACATTCAGCACTGGAGTGTTCTGAACAAATAAATGTATGTATATTAGGAGCAAAATTATCTCTTTTTACAGCAGAAATCCATTTATTTGTCAATTCTTTATTAGATAGTGGAAACCTAAACAATCAGAAAGTTATTAAAATCAGAAAGTCATCTAGAAAAATTAAGTAAAATGACAGTTTGCAGCATCGAAGCATTGCACAAAGCATGTGCACTTTTTGTGCACAATATTGCACAAAAAGCATCAGAAATAATCCTCCCATGATAAATTTGCTTGGCATAACTTAACTGTTTTATGGCTTTTTAAAAATACATTTTATAGTGTACTATTGTTAGTTTAGACAGGGATGTGTAAACTTAAACCTACATTCAATTAAAGCACTGATTTAATAGAATTTCAGTTAATATTAAAAATTGCGTCACCAGCCAGGTTTTTTTTAAATTAAACTGTGGAATGATACAACACTACAGAGCTGATATGCTTATTTAAAAAAAAAAGTTAAAATACTTACCATAAAACACTAACTTAATAAAGCTTACTTAAACAAAAGTATAAAGAAACATAAATAAAGACTTAAACAAACAATCACGTTGAACTAAAAAAAAATGAATTTAATATTAAAACTAGTAATTTTAAAAGTCGTTAAAAAATGCTCAAATGTGAAAAATCTAGTTAGAATAAATAAGATAAATTCAATATCCCCAATTCAAGAGTTATTTTTGAAAAATGATAGAAAAATTAATCATTTCCTGTAATATTCGTAAAAAGTAAATTACGGTGCTTTATTTATCTCATTTTTTATAGTTTAAGTGCCAAGTATACAATTTAAAAATAAGTATATATATATATATATATATATATATATATATATATATATATATATATATATATATATATATATATATATATCGTACGGTCAAATGTTTTAGGATTATATTTATATAGAAACATGAATTGAGCAATGGCTACTTTAATTCAAGAAGGATGTGCAATATCTCCTTCAATTACCTCACAAAGTGAACGGAAAACATAGGTAAATAGGAAATTTAAAAATACTACTGTTATTGAACATCAATTGATATTTGATTTTCAATACCACCAATTTCAAGCATTTATTACCTGTGAAAGGATATTCCAGATCCTTTCCTAAACCTGTTGGTGCAATTATACCAGGGCCGTAACCAGGATGAAATGTTAGGTAGGGCTTTGAATCTAGTTTGGGGGGCGGAACAAATATAAGTATTAGTAGGCGGAAGGGGGAGGGTTCAATTTGCACATTTTTTTTCGAGAGCATTTGCTTCAAAAAACACCGTGTTTTAAAAATATTTAACATTCATCATGTTAATAATTTTTCATTGATTCCATTAAAAATATTCAAATGATATTTTGAGAGAATGCAGTATTGGATATCGGTTAGAGTAATTTTTTGTACAAGAATAATTCACAAGACGTAGTTACTAGTTAATTGTGCCTTTTGCAATCCATTAAATGCTATCCAATAATAATAATACAGTGAAACCTGTTTTTAAAGACCACCACTGGGACCAAGAAAATGTGGTCTTTAAGGAGGGTCGGTCTTTGAATTCAGGTAATACGATACATTTTGACAAAATTTTAAGCGTACTTAATTTTTTCAATAGAATTGGAATTTATTTGATAATTACCTGATTATCACTGAAATGGCTTTATATAGATATAATTAGTAAAAAGCATCTATGTATTTACTTTTTTTATAAAATGTAGAGAAAGACAGTGAGATTTTTATATATTTTAATAAATGAAATTAGAATATGTTTAAATTTTTTAAAAAATGAAAAATATAATAAAATTTTGCTTTACATGGTAGGTACTTTATTATATTTTAAAATATGATGTAATAACAGATTGTTTAATCGCTTCTGTACACATGTCAGATGCTTAAATAGTTCATCACCCCCCACCTGCACGGAATAATTAAGCAAGGTGTTAAAGCCTTCTGTTGCTTCATTGAAAGTGATTGCAGTTTTTTGTTATGTGTCTTTATCAGAAGATGATATATTTTCACTGCAAACAGTTTATTCATTCTTATTTTCAGATTCCGTCACTGACGTACTAAATTGTTCATGAATAGCGTATTCTTCAGTGACACTACAAAAGAAGTTGTAATCCTAACCTAATAATTCATGGGCTAAATTATCATAATTATGGACATTATTTTCTACGATGGAATTATTGAAATCATTATCTATCTCATCTTCGGGGCCAGAGGCGTAGCCAGGGGGGGGGGGATATCGGGATATATCCCCCCCCACCGAAATTTTTGGATTAGTGATGAAATTCGGTCTATTTATACACATATAAGTTCATATCCTCCCCCGAAAAATTTTCCTGGCTACGCGCCTGTTCGGGGCATACAGTGAACGATTCACTGTAAATGTCTAAATGCATAAAATTAGGGATGGACGCGAGACGACTTTTTTGCGAGACGAGACACACATTTTTAACATTACGATTTAGGGAATTTTGCAAGACGAGACAAGCTTTTAGGCTATTTTGCGAGACGCGAGACGCTTATTTTTCGTCTCGCGTCCATCCCTACATAAAATTCTATTTTCAATAAATATCCTCCAAGAAGCAGTAACACAAGTAACTGCGTGCATCCCGCTATTGCGTACAGTGACTCTATGGATTAGGTAGGGGCCCGCCCGTCTCAAGAGAAGGGGGGGGGGTTATTGTGTAACCGATAAATAATAGGATGCGTTAACTTTTGGGGTATGGGGGAGGTACGGTGTTATTATTAATTAATTATGATTCACAATTAATGCAGTAATAAAATATTGATATATTAATTATAATGCATCATTCATACTAATTAATCCCTTGTTCATTCGGGAACCCTCTCTCAAAAAAGTTTATCAGGGAGGGCCCGCCGAGGGTGACGGCTCACCCGTCTGCAGACAGTCGGACGGCCAGTCCGAGCCGGAACTAAACAAGTGTCAGCTTTCGTTTTTATCATACCGCGTGATTGCATGAAATAAGAATTTTTTTAAGAATTTGCGGTCGTTAAAATAGGATTTTAAATAAATTTGTTTCTTATACATAGCGGTCGTTGGTCGCGTCAGGCAGGTGGTCGTTCAATAAGGAAAATAAACCATTATTTATAATTATATGGTACTCGGGACATATAATTAATATATGTCCCGAGTACCATATAATTATACGTGTTGGTATAGAAATCCCGCGCCACGGGAGAGGGGAGAAACCCAATGGAAACGCTTTGCTTTACCTACTCGGTGTGACGTCACAAGTAAGCGCCGCGGCTTTCCTCTCTAGAGGGCGTTGCTCGGGACCGCTAAAACATGGTCGTCAAGAACAGGCGGTCTTTAAATACGGGGGTCGTTCAACACAGGTTTTACTGTAATAGGCTCTGTAAAATAAAAAATGTTAACAATTAAACTTTGGAATAAAAATTTACTGAAAAAAGCATTTATTTTTCATTTTAAATATAATTGTAAGGTTAAAATTGTAAGGAACTTAAAAAGAAACCGGCAGTTTCGTGTACTCGGAAAAATCCGAAAACCGATGCTACATGCATCCAAGAGCAGCAAAATAATTAACCGTATGTATAGAAATCTGGCCATTGTAATGAGAAATTTTCCCAAAACAATAGGTATTTTTATGATGTAAAATTTAGCGATTATTAAAAATCAGTCGTTTCTAGAATTTCGTATTTATCTGTAAATTTAAAAATTTTGAAAATCTTAGGGGGGCTGAAAGCCGGCTAGGTAGGGCTCAGCCCCCATAGCTCCCCCTCTGGTTACGGCCCTGAATTATATGCACAGCACGACTTGGGCATGATGATGTTTAAAGTTAATGGAGGATATCGCCTCCTTGGGTTCGAGGCTATAAAAGTCACGTGACGGTGGAAAAAAAACAACCCTTTTGGCTTATGTGCTGGACTCCTGGTAATAAGCGCAAAATCAAAAAAAAAATAATTATACCTCTGTATTGTGTTGCCTACGAATGTTTCAATAACTCTCTGGAACCTGTACATGACAAAGATTCCCATTAAAAAGTGCTAACATATTAAAACTTATACTGAGACGAGGCTATTTCAGCCATGTGTGGATGGAAAATATACACTTCAGCCAATCAGATTACAGGGCCACTCATCAACACAGTCGAAAGGTCACGTGTTGGTGGAAAAATGACGTCATATCGATATCGTCCATTAAAAATAAATAAATAAATAAGATGCTGGACTAGTGCCACCGAAGATTTTTGGCAACAAGAAAAACCTCTTACTAGCATACGGATGCGTGATCTAGTTATTCCTATATCTATGACCGGAAGTAGGCCAGAGAAATTACGTTACTTTTGCTACGACTGTTGGCAACAATGCCTTTCTTGAAAATCCACATGGCAACATTGTTTATTTGTTGCATCAGTAAAATTGAAACCGAAAATATTGCAGGTAAAATGTTTAATGGGCTCGAATTTTTGTGCTTTTTAAGAATTTTATCTGTATTATGTATGTGATTAATAAAAAGAATTGAACTTTTTTTTGTTGATTTTAAATATTTATCGCACAATGATTCAAAGTGATTGAGCTTTTAGAGCGCTAGATTAACCTTAAACACCTAGGTTATTTTTTTTATCATAATATGTAATACATGTTATCGTTTCTTAGCAACTTTCTTATCCGGCAGCGCACTTTAGAGTTTGTTTTGGTGCAGTTATTTTCGGATTTGTGTAGTTTAGTCCGCTTGCACATCCTCATTGTTGTAAACAGGCAACATGTTCAAATACATACAGACCTGTAGTCTAAAACATCTGTTTAAAACTTGAATAAAGTATTCAAGTATTTGAGACGTATTCTGTCATATATACTAACATACTGAAATAATAAAATATAATCCGCTTGATAAATTTTCGGAGGGGCACAGACAGGTTTTGCGAGGCCCATTGTACACATAGCAGAGTTGTTAAAAAAAAGAGGGAAGGGAGAGTTAAACCGGGTTTATTAGGCCCTTATGGATTTTCCACAAAAGTTCAATGGTATTTGACATTGGCATTAAACAATTACTTGGAAATATATACTAATAATTTAAATTGTAGTAATTTGTGGTACTTAACGTATTATCCCGGCGGTCATTTCCGCCAAACGATTTTTGTGTCAAATGTGCTGGCAAACTGTTGTCAAACGTATTTCTAACCATGAATTATTTCATTTTTCCAGCATTTATCTTAGCAAAAAATTGCTTGTCTTGGCAGACCACCGGGGTAATACGTAAGTACCCAATTTTTTAATAATAAGCAATTAATGTTATTCTTCTGAAGAACTGGCAGGGATTCCGTCCCCTAGAAAATATGAGCTTGGACTCATTTTTTGAAGTGCGAGGACTTGCAATCAGAGTCAAAGAGTCATTAAAGGGTAAAATCATACAAGACAGTGTGCACCCCATGTAAACTCTTCGACTATTTTGCACACTAGTGTATGTTATTTTCTTGGATAGGAACGCCATGGCCAAGGGGGGGATTTCAGGGGTTCAACAACCCCCCCCCCCCCCAAAACTTTCAGGAACATGTATTATTATTTGTAAAAGGGTCTTTAAAACCTGCGACATTGATACACATAAAACTTGAAAACCCCTCCTGAAATTTTTTCCTGGCTACGGTATAGGCCATGGCTGACCTTTTTCACTTACCTCTATACTCCCTTTTTGTCTTTGCATCCACTACTGCCCCCATCGAAACTAAATAGAGAATTTTCTTAAATATTAGCTAGGATAAATTAAAGTTTTAAGGTTTTTGGTTAAGGCAAAGCTGCAGAAGGTCTATTTGCTTAAGAGGCCTCTATACTCGGCTTGCGGAGATTCACGTCCCAATGCTTTCCTATGAAGAAAAGTGCCTTAACGCCTAATCATTTTTCTCGGAAAGTATTTGGTATTTTTACATAAAATTTTCTTGTGTAAATCTTGAGAACTGTTCGCAAATATTGCGTGAATCAGATTTGGGTTAATTAAGCCGAAAGAGATTTTATTGCAATCTGAAAAGCAACACAAATTCTAAAACTGTTATTTTCATTTTTGGCGATCCGTTATTTCAAAATCCCGCTCTTTAGTAAAATTTTAACTCGCGTAATACATTGTATAGCCATCTCACTATTTTTACATGCTTTTTTCATGTTTTTTCAATGACAACTTTTCGTTATTTTCAATTAAATGTAAACGTTATATGCTATGAAATGTATGATTTCAACGCGAATTTCATCCCCCCACTTTGGTAACCATTAGTTGTGGTGATTGATGAGGTGGGCGTATATTGACCAATTGACCCCCTGTGGTGTCCTCACTTCCCACCCCAGTGCCTCCAGAAACATTCTCTTCACATTTCAACTTTCGTTTGTGTGTGTATCTGTAAAATCATCTGGCTCAGTTCCTTTTGCATAGCCTTTTGTAGTAAAAAGTGTTGTTATTTTACTGCTCTCAAGTCTGTCGAATACTTGCTTTGAGCAGTGTGCATTCTCCCGGAGCTCATTGATCCACCTTACAAAATGTCTCTTCGATTCAGAAATCCTTTTTACATTATTGACGCAACTAAACATAATGAAGATAAAAAAGATTTAAAAAAAATTAACAAGAAATGAAATTAAAACCATCTATAGCTTTTTTTTTTTGTATGGTATTGTATGGTATTTTTTTCTTTCAGCAAATGCAATGTAAATAAGTGTATTTTTATGTACTGTAAATACTGCGCTTTATGTGAGTGTCTAATACGGAGTTCTCTGAAATGATGCAGTTGATAGTTCAGAGCAGTGGCGTATGCAGACTTCCTTCGAGGGGGTGGGGGTGGTTATAGACATAACTTTGTGTTAAAATGCGTAATAGTTAAGTTGAAAATTGACGCCACTGGTTCAGAGGGTCATATTTTACTTTTAGAAAACTCATTTTTTAATCCAATTCATTTATTGTATGTTATACATTACAAACAGCTGATGTGAAACGAGCACCCCTTGATTTATCTTATTTGTTTACAACTTATTGGTAGTATAGTTATCTTCGGAATTTAAACCAGAATAGCGGCATTTTTTTTCTCAGCACATGCAATGTAAATATTTTTATGTACTGTAAATACTGTGTTTTATGTCTACGGAGTTCTATGAAATGATGTAGTTGATAGTCCACAGGGTCGTATTTTACTTTTGGAAAACACAATTTTTTAATCCAGTTCAAAAAGATGCTAGTTGAGGATAAGACGTTAAAGTGGTGATCATAAATCCTTCCTTACGAGTTCTACAAAATAAACACATTACAAATAATTCGTAAAATTGGGTATTAAAATTTCTTACATTTTTTTACAGGGTTTCTACGGATTTCACAGCTTTTGCTTCCCTGACTTTTCCCTGACGTCTATCATGCTCTTTCTTCCCTGACTTTTTAAACAGCGTGCTTTCCTTAATTTTGCATTTCTATTTTTAATTTTACATCCTTTAATTAATAACTTTTTATATATTTTGCCCCTTTTTTTAACAAATAATAATAAAATCAATATACACAAAAATATTATTTGACATCACTGGATTCTAACAAAAACCATGTTTGATAATAATTTAGGATCAAGTTAAGCATATTTCAACTGAAGAAGATATGTTCATAAAGGACACATTTTAAAATTATTTATAAAGTTAAATAAGAAAATGAAAATAAAACAATTTCTACAATTAGGTTCGAACAGGAAGTATTTTCTTGATTTTGCCGCATATTCTTGCATTTCCCTGACCTTTCTTCAATTTCTTCAAATTTCCCTGACTTTTTTCCAAAATCCCTGACTTTCTCTGATATTCCCTGACTTTCCAGGTCTGTAGAAACCCTGTTTTATTACTGCATTTATTTTCATTACATCCAAACATAGAATTATGTGAGGGTTGGCATTACTTTTGCTTAACAAATAGTCAATGTCTGCCTGTATACTTGACATAGCTAACGCAAAATTCCTACAAGATGTTCCTGGGTCAAAAGAAACCTAGATCTCGTTTTCACGGTTTTCATCCTTGAAAATAGCTGCTCACAGCAATATGAGACACAGTAAAAGAGACAGATGTAAATAGGCTCGAGCAGTCTTTTACAAAATTTCTATCAGATAAAGGTTTGTCTCCCCCTTCGCAATTTCTTCGACAATCAAAAACAGATCTTAGTAACATTCTCAGAATTTAAGTTTATTCTCCACAGCATTTCTTGGAACTATTTGCTTTTCCACTTGAAATACTACTAAAAAGGATTGCTAGACTGTTTCTGCGATTTTCAAAAAGTAGTAAGTGGGCAGGATTCAAACAATCGGCGGGCCATATGTTGGACAACCCTGCTATACACCAATTAAATACAGAGAACAGAAAAAAAAAAAAAAAAATCTGGAGTGACTCCACTCGACTTTCCACTTACGATTAAGATCATTACCAATCATTTAAATAAATTTTAATCGATGAATAATTCAAACATATACGTATACTAAATTGAAACTCAATCGAATGCACCATTTAAACGCTAGCGCACTTTCAAGACTTTCTCCCCGTGGGCCATAATGTAAAAGAATTCTTTGTCCTAGCCCCGCAGAAAAGCTATAAGTCCTATAAACATCAAAATCAATAACGGTCTTACGATGGTGGTTTATAACAAATATATACAATTAGAGCACAATCGAATGTACCGTTTAAACGCTAGCGCACTTTCAAGAATTTCCCCTCATAGGCCATAATGTAAAAGAAATCTTTAGCCCTGTAGGAAAACTATAAGTCCTATACACACCAAAATGAATACCGGTCTTGCGACGATGGTTTATAACATATGTACCCAATTTGAGCTCACTCGAATTCCCTGTTTAGGGACTATCGTGTTCACTCACACACACACACACACACATACCTCGTAAAAAACAGCATAACTGAATTCAGAAGACCTCAAAACGTGTCCATACACCAAAATCTCGAAGCCAATTTTTTTCATGATTAAAATACTTTCTTTACATGGTACATGTTCGGAAAATAAAAATCCCGAAGTGCAATAGCATTAAAAATAAATATTCAGTCATGCTGTGAATTAGTTGTCTATATAATTTTATATTTTGAACGATTAGTTTGTCTGTGGGGGCGGTTAATTAGAAGATTCACAAATACATCTATTTTATGGAAGTAAAATAGGATCTTTTACATTAATTTCTTTTTTCTCGGAGACGGGGGGGCGGTGCGTTTTGTTCGATCAATAATTGTGTTCTTTTTTCATTTCGTTCTCTCTCTCTTTTCTGTCTCCCCCCCCCCCTCTTTTTTTTTTTCGAAGGAGAGAGGATGGAGGTATAATTGATATCATAAACTATCTAATTCTCTCTTGTAATGACCTTTATATTATCTTGTTGAATAAAAGAGCTATTAAAAATCTTGTATTTTCACATTTCAATTTCTGAAATAAAAACATGAATGCGTATTAAAAAATGAAAAAAAAAACGCTCGGACTATATTCCGTATACGGTGCTTTGTTTACATGTCAATGCTTTGTTTACAAATCATTGGCGAACAATCTGACGCGAGAGTGAGCGATGCACCGCCAACTGCCGGTGGTAGTTGTGACTGGCAACCATAAAGAATACGTGTTTCATCAGGTTTGGGAATTTGAAATTGTTTGCGTTATTAATGGAAGGGAATGAAATGTGTTATGTTAATATAAGAAAAGAATTAGTGTGTGTTTGTTAGAAATATAGTACGTTATAAGCCGGTGGGTGTTGGGGACATTTCTGAGTGGTTATTTACCAAAAAAATAGAGGTAAGTGCTCTTTTTTAACGAATCTTTGCGATGCTTAAGGTTTTTAATGTGAATTTGAAATTGATATTTGAAGTGTTTATGTTTTCGTAAGTGCTATTTACGTGCTATTCTAATCATACTGACTTTATAAGAGGTGTACAACTAGGTTGTTTAATCCACCGATGTTTTTTTGAGTTGAAAACGGGCCAGTGTTTGCCCAGTTTACATTAGCTGTACAACTAGGTTGCTTAGTTCACTGTTGTTGTTTTTTTTAGTTAAAAACGGTCCACTGGTTGCGTAGTTTACATAGCTGTACAACTAGGTTGCTGAATCCACTGAGGTTTTTTTAGTTAAAAACGGTCCACTGGTTGCATAGTTTACATAGCTGTACAATTAGGTTGCTGAATCCACTGAGGTTTTTTTAGTAAAAAACGGTCCACTGGTTGCATAGTTTACATAGCTGTACAACTAGGTTGCTGAATCCACTGAGGTTTTTTTAGTAAAAAACGGTCCACTGGTTGCATAGTTTACATAGCTGTACAACTAGGTTGCTGAATCCACTGAGGTTTTTTTAGTTAAAAACGGTCCACTGGTTGCATAGTTTACATAGCTGCACAGCTAGGTTGCTGAATCCACTGAGGTTTTTTTAGTTAAAAACGGGCCACTGGTTGCCTAGTTTAGATAGCTGTACAGCTAGGTTGCTGTATCCACTGAGGTTTTTTTTAGTTAAAAACGGACCACTGGTTGCCTAGTTTAGATAGCTGTACAACTAGGTTGCTGAATCCACTGTGGTTTTTTTAGTTAAAAACGGTCCACTGGTTGCTCATTTTTAGTGGAATATATGTGCAATTTTAATGTGCTGATAGTGGAAAATGGTTGGCGACAGTCGCTGGAGCTTGGCAGCTGCCAAGCTCCAGCGACTGTCGCCATGTTTACATGGGGTGCGCACCGGCTTGTATGATTGTACCAATATACATTATATTTTTATACTACAGTATATATTAAACATCCCTCCATAAATATAGATTTTTACGGAGTCGTGTTTGTGTATATTCAGTATTTTAAAATCATTTCAAACAAAGTGATATTTAGAACATTTAAACTACTCATTTTTATAGTAAAACGAAAAAATCCCATACAGTCCAAGTTCTCAAACGGAAGTGATAATGAATAGCTTATTTCCAAACAACTAGGAGGAACAGGGGTTGTTGTGTGTGCCCCCTCACTCCTGGGGGTCTTCTGTAAGATGAAGACTAGAGGTGTGGTCAAGAGAGTAATAAAACTGTCACAGATTGCTATCCCCTCTTTCCCAATTTCCAGAGGATCTCAGAGGAAGCCACCGTTTGTGATTTTTTCCGTGAGTAGAGAGGCCTCTTAAGGGAAGGATGCCTTGAGCAACTAGGGCCCTGCATAAATCAGGTTGCATCCGCCGACCTAACCATTGGGAGTTTTCCGTGGTTTTCTCCAAAACATTGCGTAAATACGGCTTAGGATCCTTTAGAAAGTCCTCCACGTAGGTCACCCCCCCACCTCCCTTGGCCTAGATCCCTCTCGCAGATAATTGGCCATAACACCACATACATTCTAGGGCCCTGCACATTTCCACTCATATAAGTTTTAAGGTCTTTGGTTAAAGCAAATCTCCACAAGGGCTATCTGCCTAAGGGAAGGATGCCTTGAGCATCTAGGACCCTGCACATTTCCACTCATAAAATTACTTTAGAGTCCATGAAACATTTTGTAACAAATAGTAAAATATGGACATGGAACTTAATTTTCAAGCAATCAAAATAAACAGTCATTGTTAGTATTGGCTAGTATGAATGATTTTACTTATTATGGACTATTTTAAAAGTAGTATTTCAAATGTTAAACTGTTTTGTTTCTTATCATTTCAAGGACACTACAGTAGATATTTTCCTTTTGTACTCAGTGTTGTGTAAAATTAGAAACCTAAAATTACTTTCTGTGATACAAAATTGTTTTGTCACCCACTATTTAGTACAATATTCCTAACATTATAACAGTTAAATTTACTAGTCTTTAAAAAGAATGAGTCATTGTTTAATTACACTAAACTATTGAAACCGTTGACAGAAACTGCTCCTCAGTGACTAAAAGACTAAGCATCCTTCATTTCTCCTCTCGCCAAGAAAAATTTTGAACACATGATTTCACTAAGATGCAAAAAAGAACATAAAGAAGGAAAAAGGACCAGTCCAAACCACTGTGTGACACATGACTCCTTGCAATATGGGGAGTAATGTCTTCACATATTACATGGATTAACCACAGCTACATGACCTCCAGCACTATTGCAGAAGGTCTCGATTAACCTTCTGCAGTCAGGGGCGTATCCAGAGGGAGGAGGGCTACAGCCCCATCCCCTCAAAATGGGACCCATTACTTAGCTTACAATAGAAATTTAGCTTACAATTTGATACCCCCCCCCCCCCCCCCAAGAAATAAAGCCCTAGCTACACAACTGTCTGCAGTAGTGCTGGTGATTAATTAGTTTTTGTGTGAACTAAATGGCAAAAGATAATTTTATCTTTCAGTAGAAAAAAAAAAAAATCTTAAACTTTGCATTAACAATAAAAAAGATTCCTACATAACCTATAAATTTAAAAAGTATTGCACTATATAAGTTTAAAAGATAACAGTAAATCTGTACAACATTGAAAAAATAGCAAATTATCAAAATAAAAGGCACGATTTTTATTGCAAAACAACAGAAATAATTTCAAAACATGAAGCTGTTAATGATGTAGTGCATGCTTTGATTGTGATACCTAGTTGTGTAGTAGTGTAACTAGAGAATCAAAATGTGATTATATATATACTAGCTGACCCATGCAAAAATTTCGCACAATATCGTATTTAATACTACAACTGTAAATATTATAGTGTGAAAATGAATAAATGTGTCTATAAGTACATAATATTCTGTTAAATATTTTCACGGGTCAGTTAGATGTTTGATTGGAAATCATTCAAAAAGTAGACATTTATTTTAACAGAATTAAATTTATTTTAACTGTTTTATTTTATAAAACCCCTTTAAAAACAATATTAGCAGTTATTATGTGATCATCATTGATTTTTTAATGATATGTTTCTTTAATACAAACATGAATATTACTGAATTTGTGAACTCGTGAAAAAGCCACATATAATTGTCCATGTGAAAATACAGGTTCTGGTAAATACAATCCTGCCTTTTGAAGCGTCTGACCTTATTAATGGTCATAGCGAAGGCTACTTTTATTGGGAATTGTTTTCTTATCATTTGGAAGGGCATGGTTGGATCCGAAGGTGTGAGATTAATCCGTGGAATAAGCACAGTTTTATCAGAGCCGCCCACCCGGGGGCACCAGAAAAATATCGCCAAACCTTCGAGAAAATGGCATAGAACAAAATATTCTGCCGGCGACTGATGAATACAACACATTGAATTATCAAAATGAGACAGCTCAATTGAAAAGACAAAATAAGAAGTTCTTTTAACCTCATTTAAATATTTATTTTACAAACTATTTACAATAAAACCTATATTTCTAGTTACCTTCAATCATCCATCTAATCTATACATAAAACATAACAACAACTCTGAGCTGTTCTATTTTTCTTACATTTTTTATCTGTCGTTGCCTCTCATTTTTAAAGAAAGTATATTCAATTCATCTGACTCCATGGCAACATGGAACCATGGAGTTTGTTACATTTTTTTTGGGTCATGTATTTAATGAGATCTAGCCGCGTCAGAAAAAAACACCTTTGAGCAATAATCATATGTGATTTGCTTTTTATTTTTTTTTATTAACAAAAAGATTTTTTCTGCATTTTTCCATATTTTTTGTCAAGAGTAGAAATTATAAGCATAAACTGGGTATTTTTAAAATTCTTTTGGTCAAGTATTTAATGAGATCTAGCCGCGCCAGAAAAAAATACCTTTGAGAAATAATATATATGATGATTCAGGTTCATGCCAAAAATGAGCTAAACTCATTAAGTTAAGTATCATACACAGAAGTATTTCCAATACTTAGTTAAAAGCCATTGAAAACACAACACACCAAATATACACACCTATCCCATACCTATTCCATCCCATCCCAACACACCTATCTCATACCTTACTTTCGCAGAATTGCCAAAAAACTTGCTAACCTTGCCCGCAAAAAGAATGTTGGAATCCCTATAAAATCAAATAGTAACATTAAAAAAAAAATCCGCTCAGATAAAGAAAAAATAACTCTTAACTTTGGAAACTGCAGGAGTATATAAAATTAATTTTGTTTATGAAGATTCCAATCTTCCCGGCCACTACATAAACAAAAAGAAAAATAAAAGGCAGAATCAAAGAACACATTAATGGTATTAAGTTTAATAGACATAGTACTGCACTATCTCTCTTAGCTTTAAAGGAAAATTAAGAAATAGATTTTAATAATGTTAAAAAAATAGCCAATTTCAATAACCAAAACTACAGTCTAAAACGCGAAGCAATAGAAATCTTAATGCAAGAGGGCGCTGTCAACGACATGATGCACGCACAAATTGATGAAGCCTGGAGCGGCGTACTGGAACGAAGGAGGAGATTTTCGCCAGTTCTGAAGATGGCTGCGGGATAAGCAGCCAAAACACTTGGCATGTTGTGTTTTTAATGTTTTAACGGATTTTAATGGCTTTTAACTTTTTTCATCTAAGTATGAGCTAAACTCATTTTTCTGCATTGTATATACGTCTTCACACACGCGTATATATATATATATGAGTTGTAGCAGTCGTAAACCCCCCCCCCCCCCCATGAAAGATTTCTGGCTACGCCCCTGCGAACAGTGTAAGATTTACCACTCTTTTCGAGGTATGTCTTTTGAAGAGGCATTAATTCCTAATGCCTCCATTGGTCGACCACGAGAAAGAAAACATCTTTTATCTATCTTCATCATTCCACCGAATAAACGGTATTTGTAATACATTACAGACTATACCATTTACAGCAAACATAATGAAGGTGAATAAACAGAAAAGAAACTAACTATTATTATCATTAAAATTAACACAAGAAGAAATTCTAAAATTTTTAAAAGTCAACAGTAAATATCTCATGTCAAAATCTCAAAGAAATAATGTGGTTTCCTTTTCCTACACAAATTTGTTCTTGGAAATGCACTCTGCTGCGTTTTCTCACACTTGAAGAGATGGAACATTTTCTGAGGGATCTCTTCACCTGACCTTCAAGGAAAGCTGTAAACCTGAATGAAGCGTCTGCGGTTACCATGGCAACCCAACTATCAACTGCAGTGGAAGAGAAAAATTTTCATTAGCACTTCACAACTCACTTTGACCAGACTGTTTGTCGAAACCCGCGTACCACGTGACTCTTAACAATCGACCAATCGTGGCACAAGTCACTGAAACCCTCTCTTTCACTGCTAGTAAGAACGTGTTTTAGCACATAGTCTTACGGCAATTGGGCTTTCATCGGAATTTTAAGTATATTCTAACAGAATAAATTTGAAAAAGGATCATTGCTTGCTTACGTTAAACAATTTTTTGTTACTTACAATACTTGGTGAAGAGGCACTTCACCTACTTCACCTGAAAAGCCGCCACTGAAATAGATATGAAAAGTGAAGAGAGAAGAGATAGGGAATTTTGCTTTAAATGTTCTGTAGACAATGTTGTTTTTATTTTTTCTTTCTTTTAAAAGATTAAATGTTCTGCAACGACTGTGATTGTTCTGTGACATACATCACACTTTTAAATCACTTTCTGCTTCTGGGAATAAAGCCTGGAATCCACAAGAGCGGAATATGTGATGGAAAGCAGAAAACTGAAACAGAAAATTGACGAACTTCTGGTTTTTGAGCTTCTGTCAAGCAGAATCAAGGGCGGAAAACGGAGTTGAAAATGTTGAACTTTTCTGTTTCTGTTGGCATTTTCTGCCATGTGCCATCCAATAGGATTCGCCTAGATTCAGAGAGGTTGTCCATCCAAAAAACAAGATGATGTCACATTTCGATGCTGAAGTACTTGTATCTCAGAGATTGGAATGTACTATTCTTATTGCGTTATAAATTTGCATTCAATAAAAAAAGTAAAATAAGAAAAAAAGATTTTCTTAAAACCAACATTTTTGTATTTAAAATAGTGTTCTTCATCTACAGTTTGAGGAAAATTCCATATTTCTATCTAGGAAAATGCTTTAAACTCAGAATCTATGTTTAGTTTTTTAATTTCATGTGTTCTAATCAAAGTCATCCTATTCATAAAGTGAAAGCTTATTTTCGCGAGATATTATCCATTATTCATGTATTTTTTCGTGCTGTTCAAGCATTGAGTGTATGGAACAACAAACTATTTAAAAAAGGCGATAGATGGCACCTGCATCGTAGTATCTGCTAAGGTGTATTATGCTAGAGTGGAGTCAAGTGCTGACAGAAAATAATCCCAACAAAAATTCTGTTTTCCGAGAAAATTCAGCTTTCCGCCCATGTGGATTCTAGGCTTAATCCTTTTTTATTTTGTAATATTTATGTTTTAATGGTTGTAGCTAAGTATTTTAAGTTATCTAGATTTATGCTGCGATTTACAAAGTGAAAATGGAAGAGTGTATTTCGTTAAAGTTTCACACTTATTTCATTATATTCTGATACATAAATAAGTTGTTATTAATCAGGTGTTATAAGGAGCAAAAATATTATTTCAGCACTGGTTTTTCAGGTTCAGTAATTTAATTAAGTATGTTTTCTTTCACGTACATGAAAAATGTTGCGTTTCTGCACATTTTGAGGCATAATAATGTAGCTCATTAACTTCAGTGCAGTAGGTTCTGGGAAAGCAAAGCTATTCTCTGTCCACTAACAATGCGATAAACATCAAAGCATTCTGCTACAACTTAATTTACTAGTGAACACTCCCTGCTGCTGGTTTGCTGTGTGAAATACTTATTTTTTCTAAATCACTTACTCTTGTAAATTGACCACGCTTCGTCACATTTAGAAATTTAAAAATTTTTGTTCATCCCTGCTTTTGTATGCAGTTTCATTTTATAAAAAGTAATTTTTTTTTTTCTTTTTCAGCAGCAAGATTTATTCATTTTAAATTGGTTTGAAAATGTCTGGTGAAAGGAAAGGTACATTTAAAGTTCGAACCCTGCTGGAAATAGAAAAGCAAGTTCAGGAACAATGGGAGAAAGATTGTATTTTTGAAGAAGATGCTCCTGTAAAAGGCAAAGTAGATAAATACTTTGTTAATTTTCCGTACCCTTATATGAATGGCCAGCTGCATTTAGGACATACATTTTCCTTATCAAAATGTGAAGTAAGATATAGTTTGTTCCATTTTGTTTTGGTTTAATATTTTCATTAATCTCACTTTGTCCGTGTTATATCCTATTAGGTATTTCCAAAGGTTGTTATAATATAGAGTTGTTATGATAGGATTTCACAACAACTCTATGATAGGTGGTTTAGAAAAGGGTTGTATCTTTAACCCTTTCAGTACCAAGAAATTTCATCCCCCTTTTCACCACAAGGGGCCCACCGCTTCAGCAATCAATCTTAGTAGGGGCTGGGGTGGGTAGAACATAATTCACTCTGGCTTTCTATGTTATCTCTATTGAAAGTGGAATAACTTTTCAGCCAGTACTTTCCTTATCTTTAAACCATTGTCCAAAATATAAAAGAAGTACAACTTGTAAATTAAATGGAGGTTAAGTCCAACAAATGCATAGATTTCTCTTCCAACAGGTGAAATTCCCTGGACACATTACCGGGAGAATGATGGAATGATTACCACCTCCCTAGTATGAAAAAAAAGAGGGGGTCAAAAGCAGGTGTGTGTAATCACTCTTTCGGGCATTTGCCTGGTATTTCTGATGGACGGGCGACTCGGGCCCTATAGTTGTGAAAGGGTTAAACAAATAAAAATTTCTGTAAATAGACTTAAGCAGAACATTTTGTAAAATAAGAAAAAGAATTTCTAGCTTCTAAATTCTATTTTCTAACTCTGCCTCTGGTTGATAAGGCAAGCAATCTTTTTAACATACAATTTTCTTATTTTTGTTTTTTGAGATTTGTAGAAGTGTAGTATATTTCTAGAATTTCAAAATACTGTATCCTAAAACAGGGTGTTGGCCTGGACAAAAAAGTCTCGGAAGTCACCAAAAAGTTAGGAAAAGAGAAAAAGATTCCATAATAGAGGTGTTAGGTCAGAAATTTTGAAGTTTGCTTACTAATATCAACTTTGACATCAGTTTGTGTTTTTCTATAATAAATTATCCATTACTTGTTGGACAAGAAAGTCTCACATAAGGTCACCAAAAAGTCCAATAAAGGTGAAGATATCTTAAATCGGGTAGGCATCATGTAAAATAGTATACTTATTATAGTCACCACCAACATTCAATCACCAAGATAGTGGTGGGGAAATCTCTCTAAACTAATTATTAAAAACGTGAGTGTTATTGTTATAATTTTACTTCCACATTCACTCTTCATAAGTTTTTAATAATGCATGCTATATTGGCACAGTCCTAAGTCACCAAGCAAGCTCAGTGGTCTTTATTACAAAAGAGTAACACAGTAAAATTACAAATAAATTAGTTAGCCTTTTGCTCATCAGCTGGAGAGTTAATTAAATAATACTGTAAAAAAATAGTTAATTAATATAATTTTGAAAGGAAATGTTTTAATCTTTCTTAATACCTGTGATGAGTTATTTATTTTATTTTATTATTCATCCTTTGTATTTAGTAGCATCTATCAATAATTTAATGTCATTTATAGAATACTTAACAAAACTCACATGTACTGTGTCAAAACTATGGTTTTCATAAATATTCTTTTGTGTTTTTACAGTTTATAGTTGGTTATCAAAGAATGCAAGGGAAAAAATGTCTTTTTCCATTTGGACTGCACGCCACTGGAATGCCGATAAAGGTATTTATATGTATCATATTTTTTTATGCTTGTATTTTAATTATCTTAAATTTACTTTTTGTAAATGTTTTGTACAAAGTTAAAATCAAAATGTTATGATGTATTGATTGGAATTTTTATGTTAGCTGTATAAATTTTTACCATTCTTTATAAATTATGCTGGTTGAGTATAAAAATTTGTCCATGATAATGGATATGTTAGAGTACAATAGAATTGTTTATCATCTTTTGATTTATGCATTTATTTTAATTTTTATTTTCAGATTTTGGCATTTATCCCCCTCCCCTACTGTAAAATTTTATAAAACATAGTCAAATAGATGCCACAGAGTCGATAGGTTCTTAACACATAACATTAATAAATAAAAGAATGAATAATAGTAACATTAATTTCGAATATAGCTATAATCAGAAATAGTACACATTATACTCCATCAGTGGCTGAGCGCATAGCGCTCTGAACTGGGAGACGGAAAGTGTGTGGTTCTAATTCAGGTCGCGTCCGCTGACCTAACCGTTTGGAGTGTTTCATGGTTTTTTTCAAAACTTAGTGCAAATACAAGTTAGGACCCCTCAGAAAGACCCCACAGAAGGCAACCTCCCACAGCCTAAATCCCTACTGCAGATAAACGGCTGTAATCCAACAAACAAACAAAAGTACACATCATATCTATTTTTACCACAAAAGAACCTGTTCTCTATCCTATCACCAAATTCTCGGACCTACTTTTTTAATATGTTCAGTCATGTTTGAGAACTTACCATTTCTTTATCCCCTTATTAAGCATAGGTAGTTTTAATTATTTTCTATTGTTTTTAAAACAGGACCCAGAAAATTCAGAAATGTACCCCAAATATAGTAGTGAATCACATGAGTACCTTGAGCCCACAAATTAAATGAAACAGCATGACTCCCTGTCAAAATATTTACTGATAAAATACTTTTAAAACCTATTCTGGGACCAACCAACCCAAACCAACTCTGGGACGATTCCCAAATGAAATTTGCCTAATATTCTTGAAAGGTTGATGGAATCTCTTTCTAAAATATGTATAAATTCCACGGCGTAACGGAGTTGTCGCAAATTAATTGTTTCATCTGTTCCATCTGTGGTTTGCAGAAGATGATAAATGCCAACGGTTCTAATGCGAGAAATTTCATCTGGGAATCGTCCCAAAGTAGCTCAGTGGTAGAGCACGTGCACATTAAGAGGCAGTCCTGGGTTCGATACCGAGCTCTGGAATTTTTTGCATAGTTGGTAAAAAATAAAAAATTAATCAGCATAAACACTCCAACTTACCTAATATACTTGAAAGGTTGATGGAATCATTTTCTAAAACAGCTAAAATATTTTAATATTTTAATTGTTTTTATGCGCCACCGTTGGCACATTAAAATGATAATACTGGATATTCAGTAAAATAATGTTAAAGTATATTTATAACATGGTATATGCATACATTTAATAAAGTTTTCATTAACTTTATCAATTTTTGCTACTGTATCAGCAAATCTTTTCTTTTATTTTTCCAAATTGAGCATCCCTATATCAGTAGATAGCTATTGTTTCATTCTTCCCTTCTTTTTATGGCATTTGAATTCATAATTTTTTAGCGCTGTTTCTGAAACAATTAGTTTTTCTATGGCATTCTGTTTAGGAAAAATTCATAAATAAATTAATAGTAACAAGAAAAATTCAGCTATATAAAATCAGCAGATATTTGATAATTTAATGATACTTTATCTGCTAAAAAATTCTTTTCAAGTCAACTGTGTCAATTGGTTACTTGATTCAGTAAAATTTTGATTTGATTTTTAATTAACTAATCAAATTGGATCATCTGAATTTTTTACTACAATAAACTAAAAGGATGTAGAATAAGTAAAGTATAAATCTAATATGACATCACTTCTATTTTAACTGCCTTACTCAAAATTCAGAAATTACTGAGGTATTGAAGAGGGCTTATTACTTTTAGAAGAAAGACATAAATAATAAAAGATTTTTTAGTGTATTTTTAAAAACTTTTAGGGGCTTGTTGAACTTCTTGTGTAGTATGTGTTTATGTATGATACATGGTAAGTAAACATGCTGTACCCTAGACTTTGAATTTTGGTTTTGTTTTTGACTTATAGTAACTATGATGTTAGAATTTACTTCCTTGTATCATACTTAATCAAAAACTAAATGATTTTTTTTGTCCTTATTTATATTTTAGTATTTGGTTCTAATTGTAATTTCAAGATAATGAAGTACTACTATGAATTTTCTTAAAGGCTTGTGCTGACAAACTGAAGTGGGAAATGGAAACATTCGGCTTTCCTCCTCAGTTTCCTTCTGATCAGAATGCTGAAGCTGAAGAGAAATCTGATGATCCGAAGTTACCTGCTGATAAGGCTAAAGGCAAAAAGGTAATTTAATATAAGTGCTTTTGTGGGCTTGATAGCTGTGCCCTACCATCTAATCTCCATCAGTACAAGCCTATTTCGTACACATAGTGAGTACATGATCAATTGCTGTGGTTATTCGCTGACAAAATAACTTATTTATATTTTCATCTTCCAAGAAAGCAAAATTTTTAGTCTTTTTGCTGTGCTAGATAGCTGACATATCCTTCGAGACATTTTGAATTAATTGAAACTAATTCTATAAGCTAGCCCTGAGATCTGCTCTCTCTTGTAATGTAAGCTGGCAGTCGGTTTCTTAATCTGCCCCAGCTTGAGTAAAAGCATTAAGGGTTTTTGTGATTGGCTAATTGAGTTGATACCAGTTTTAAAATGTTGTAAGGTTGTAGTTTACAAGTAGTAACCTAACAAATGACTGCCGGCTTACAACCCGGGAAGAATACATCCTCTATAATTGAACTGTGGACAAAAGTGTGATTGCTCAGTGACATAACCAGCTTGAAGATAATTTTTATGTAGTAAGCATTGTTTTTGAATCTTAAATGATTCATATCATGATTGAGTGAATGAATGAACTAATTAAGTTACCTGATCCCAGGCAAACAGAGCTTTTTTTTATTATTTCATACATCACAACATAATATAATATAGCCTAAAATCTTCCTCAATAAATGAGCGAACATAAATATTTTTTTAGTAAGAGACTGGTAGTTCCTGAGATTAGTATGTTGAAACATACATACAAGCAAACTCTTCAATTTTATATGTTAGTAAAAAGTCTCATGTTTCTCATATGGTACTTCAAAAATCAGTGTAAATATAGATACATGAATATCCGATTATTTGATTATACAGTCAACTCCCGCTAATCCGCGACTCTATAATCCGCGAACGCCTGTAATCCGCGATATAATTCAAATGTAAACAAACTTGTTTGTTTACATTTTGAGCGGCATTTGACTGGTAGTATTACTGTTATAGAAGTTATTTGATTGGTTGAATGTTATAAAGACATTTATTAATGGTTTTCTACAGGTATTTGAAGTAAATAATTTCATATATTTGAGCATATTATCATGTAATTAAACATACAAAAACTTATATGCTAAGTTGCATGTGTTCAGGCAGTGAATGGATGTAAATAACGAACTCCAAAGCAATGCACCGTCTAATCACATCGCTTTACTCTTTTCCTGAATGAAACAAACAAACAATCAACGAAAACGTTTGCTCTATGAGAGAGAGAAAAACTCGCGAGACGATCATAAAGATTGACCGTTGCAATTAAAATTGGGTGAAAATATGTAACATGTTTAACTTTAAACGCAAACCGCGATTTGGCAGACGACACAACAGTTGCGCAATTTTCCGATTCTCCCCCTACCTCACCCTTTTGATCTTCTGTCTAGCGATTTATTATGCAACAAAAACTTTCTCCACATAACTGTAGCTCTGTAGGAAGAAAGAAAGAAAAGCATAAACAGACCACATGGCCTTTCTCTTTGTTTATATTTAGCTGCCAGAGGAGCACATGCAAAAATAATGAATCATCAGCACTTGAAATGTAATGCACGTGTGTGTGTGTGTGAAAAGGATAACATTCTTTTCCTCTTTAGATCTTACATAATAGCATAGAATATTTTTACATTAGGAGAAACCGAAAATTACCTCACAAGATCTGAAATTAATGTAATTCTGAGATATCAAATATACAAATGATGCACCGCATGTCCCCCCCCCCCTTCGTGAGCGACCATTGAAATTCCTCCCTTTCTGATTGAGCTTGTTTATTTTATAATAGATATATATTTAGTTAAAAACGGTCTTTTAAAGAAATTAAAAACAACAACAACTGCCCTTAAAAAAAAGAATGTTTGTTTGTTGAAAAACTTCCAGATTTGGGGTCTCTTTAAACATTTTGCAAAAGCAATCATTTGTCAGTGACCAAGAGTTACTGACAATTAGAAGGCTTCAGGACAAAATTTCTGAAGAAAAATTAAAATCTCTTAAACAAATTACAATCACTGCAATGTTTGAAAAAATAAAAAATAAATAAAAATTTAGAGAGAATTTATACTTTTAATTTTGTATTAGTAATTGTATTTAATATTAAATAAAATAGTGTTTTAGTTCAGCAGTATAAATATTTTTTTTCATCTGTCCTTTAGTAAATTCTCTAAATTTAATTGTATTATTTATTGTATTTATATTGACATTTAATTGTGTTTTTATTCAATAGCATATGCATTTTCTTTCATCATTTCCTATTTGTTTACAGTAAATTGACTATAATTTAAAGGGAAATTCTAAATGTAAAAATGTAAACAAAAAAAAAATGACCTATAATCCGCAAAATCCTGTAATCCGCACAACCCTTGGTCCCAGCGAGTGCGGATTAGAGGGAGTTGACTGTATTTTGTTTTCAATATAAAAATTTAGCTATGCACTTTTAACACACCAACCATTTTCGCAAATAATATTTTCTCAAATGATGCCATTTAGTAAATTTTATTTGTGTTCTTGCTGAGAAATGATAGAGTCAATTTGGTCCATCAACAGCATTGTCAGGTTAATACATAATTATTATTAATTGAAAAAAATTCAGATTTTGTTCTTAAAGAAGGTTGCAAAATGCATTACATATTAACAATCTATCTATAAAACAATAGCAAAGCAGTTAGTTTCAAAGGTTAATATTTAAATATTTAACATCATTCATTAAAAAGGTTATCTGGTGTATGCCAAAATTTAATTTAGTATTTACCTTCCCAGTAGTAATAATTCACGATTACTTTATACCAACTACTTATGCACATGCAGTTTGTTTATATTGAATCTATTGCCAACTTATTTTAATTTATTTATTTTTTTTTTTTTTTTTTCAGAGCAAATTAACTGCAAAATCAGGAGCAGCTACTTACCAGTGGCAAATCATGGAATCTCTTGGTCTTAAGAATGATGAAATCAGAAAGTTTGCAGATGCTGCCCATTGGCTGGAATACTTCCCTCCATTAGCTGTTAAAGATTTGAAGGCTATGGGTGCTAAAGTAAGCTAAACAGTTTATTTTGTGTGTGTAGAAAGATTGTCTACCTTACACTGATATGATTTGTGTCCATCATTTTAAATTTGATTGAATTTTGCAACATTAGGTAGACTGGCGGAGAACATTCATAACCACCGATTGCAATCCATATTATGATTCTTTTGTTCGTTGGCAGTTTTTGAGGCTGAAAGAGAGAGGAAAAATAAAGTTTGGAAAAAGGTTTGTGTTTTGATGTGAAAATTATTGTTTATCATATCATGGTTTTCATTGTTTATCATATCATGGTAGTTGACATTGTATAATTCTTTTAAGTAGTTGTACAGTAGTCTAGTTGTTCTAGTCTTCTATGTAGTTGTATAATTCTTTAAAATATCTTTATTGTTTTTTTGTGCTAATATGGCATAACTGAATTTGAAATTAAGGTTTCCTTTCAAAAGTTTATTATTATATATCCATAGGTATACCATTTTCTCGCCTAAGGATAATCAGCCATGTATGGATCATGACCGAAGTTCAGGAGAGGTATAAATTAATTTATTTATTTCCATTTAAGATATATGCATTTTCCCCCTTTAATAATATTTTAGCAACTATGAAAACTGGTGTTAATGAAAGCTAGTTCTTTGTTTTTGAATGTGCTTGTATGTTTTGAAGATGTGAAAGACTCAACTATCAACTTGTTTATTAGTACATCTCTTGTTTGATTAATCACTAATAAAATTATACAATTTTATTGTCTGAGGTAATATTTGAAAGTTTAAATTTTATACCTAATATATTGTTAAAAATGAAATGTTAATTAATAAAAAAGTTGTTAACATTACAGTGGCATTTTTAGAATTAAATTTGAACTTTACTTATGTTTCTAAGACTAATAATATAATTAATTATTAAGTATTTGCATATAATAAATTAAATGCTAAATACAAGGTAATTAAATGATGAACTCTTTATTTTTTAGGGCGTAGGTCCACAAGAATATACCTTGATAAAGATGAAGTTGCTGGAACCTTTACCCCAGAAGTTAAGGTATGATAGCAAATTTATCATACTCATGCATATATTTTGTACTCATGCATTGATTTTGAAATTAAAAAAACAAAATTATCAGATTTGTTTATGCTGATTGATTTGTTTTATAAACTAGGGGCCAAGGCCCCCAGACTCGCTACGCTCGCTTTTCGTATGAGGGATTCGGCCCCTAATCAGGCTTATTCGTAAAAAAGACATAATTTCAACAGACAAAACCCGAAGATTGGATCAGATAGAATGTTACTGAGCTACACATTGCTTGGTTCTTGCATCTTCATTGGTACATAAAAATTTAAACTTCACACTACAGTAGACCCCCTACCCCTCATAACACGGAAGATATTTTGTTATGGGAATCCGTGTTGCACGGGCCCTGAGCTATACTCCACCTGGATTGCGGAATCCGCTTATAATCGCTGGAAAAATTATTTGCACTCCTCAGAAACACAATGATATTTAATGTTGCCATTCAAAAGTTATATTAATTAGGAGCTAAAGCGTAATAAAATCAGAACATCTGTTTCAGCTGTATTTTTAATAATGTAAAACCTATTGGACACCTTGCGAATTTGCTACCTATGGCGATTTTTCATTATTTGGCGACTTGCGTACATGTAAAGTTAATAAAAGCTAGGTAACAGCTATCGCGCAGAGAAGCGGCAGGCTATTCTGTCACATGGGTGACAGAATAGCCTGCCACCCATGGCGACTTTTCATTATTTGGCGATTTACACATGCTCACAACCTATATTTACTGTTCATTTAAGGTTACCGGAAAACCGTTATCCATATTTTCATTTAAATAATCGTTTGCAGATTGGCGTACTTAACACCACGAATTATACCATCTCGTCGCGCTAGCAAATATCCAAAGTGTACTATAACTGCTATAATGGCATAGTTAACGCTGCCAAATATTTCTACTGGTAGCAAATAATCCAGCTGGACGAGAACCGGCTTTAAAATAATCTACATTTTAATTATTTTTCATTTTCAAGATATTAGTTATTCTGTTTTGGAAAAATGAATAATCGCTAATTCTAAACTCCTGTTGTCTAAGCGAACTTACACAAAGTTGAGAATTTTCAAATAGTAACACATTTTGAGTTACTTATTTCATATAGTTTTTATTTTGGCGTAAAATGGGCGTAATTCAAACTCATGTTTGTAAATTTCACGCGATTCTAGATACTTGGAAACGCTTTGTTGCAAAGGAATGAATGATTTTATGCCAAATCTGGCAACCATTCAGTTTATTTTTTCAGTTTTTTATTAATATCTTCTAAAATAATTCGATTTTCGAAATTTAAATCAGCTTAGCAGGTTCCTCAGAATTTTTTGAATCTGTGGGCACCTTAGTTGAAACTCAAATCCCCACGGTTTAGGAGGAGATAAGCTCACAAGCTTTGACAGCGGCTGCGACAGCGGCCTTTACTTTTTTTTAGAATAGAGAGATTATTTATATTTATCATAATTTATCGGGTACTGATATTTCATATATTTTGTAATGTTCAATGTAAAATGCATTTGAACAGTAAATTTTTGATTGTGTTTGCAGAGTAATTAATTTAAGCTACAAAACAAAATTGGTAAAATTAAAGCAACATCAATTTATTTTA
This sequence comes from Cheiracanthium punctorium, assembly GCA_038373885.1. Lineage (NCBI taxonomy): Eukaryota > Metazoa > Arthropoda > Arachnida > Araneae > Cheiracanthiidae > Cheiracanthium > Cheiracanthium punctorium. Next base: position 72,403 of record JAWZYV010013341.1, on the reverse strand, counting down.
AAGTATGCTAAATTCATTTTATACTTTAGGCCTTTGAGCAATGTGAGCAGAAGATTCTTAAATGCAATAAAGCTTTTTAGATTTAATTGCAGGTTTAATTGACCAGCTGTATACCCATCAGAAAAATTTTTGCAGTTCTTTTCAAAAGTTTGATGAGATGAGAATATTTGTGTATATGTATGTACAGTAGACAGCCAGAAATCTGCACAGCTTCGGTCCAGAGATTATATGGATTTCAAGATTTTGCTCATTTCAGGCTATTAAAGGGAGACTGTTACATTTACCATGAAAGATTAAGATCTGTGGCCAAGTGTATCTGCAAAAGATTGTAAATATTTTTCTTTTCAAAGCTGCAAAGTATTGTTACCCATCAAATTTTCAGACAAAGGAATATAATTAAATGCGTTTGCAGCATTGTGAAATACTATAATTGTGATGTACATACTCTTTAAAGAAAAAAGCATAAATTTTTCAATTGGCAAATGATTTTCATCACTGTTGTTTATGTAAGAGAAGCTACACAGATTTTAGATGCTGGTAAATTTTATGTCTGCTGATTTTTGGAGGTCTACTGTATGCAATTTCCCAAACAATGTAGATACCTGGCAAAACAAATTTTGCATATTTGGTACCTGTGAAACAGAATTGTTTCCAAAGTGTTCATTTTGCATTAAAAAAAATTAATTTAATTTTTTTAAAATTTAATTTTATTATTTTTTCTGTTTGATTCAAATATTTTCAGTTTTGCAAAACTTTATAAAGAAATTATTAGAAAACAAATTTTAATTTATTATTAACAGCTCTTTCACAGGCTTTTCAGTTTACCTTGTCGCAGCCACTTTAAGGCCAGAAACAATGTATGGGCAGACTAACTGTTGGATAAGACCAGATATGAAGTATGTGGCTTTCCAGCTGAGCAATGGGGATGTGTTTATAAGCACATTCAGAGCTGCTCGTAATATGAGTTATCAAGGTTTTACTAGTGAAAATGGAAAAGTGTCTGTTTTAATGGAATTAGAAGGAAAGGTATGTATGAATATTTGCTTTGATATTTTGCTCAGCGCTAAGTGTTGCATTAATTAGCAAAAGCATCTTTGTAATTAGTTTTTCTTCTTTTTAAAGAATTTTTCTGCCAGTAATATTGAATTACACATCCAAACTGTGAAGATTAAAAGGGCAAGAGGAAAATTTTGATACTGCCTTTTCTTTCAAATTTGAAAGAAAAATACAATTTTATTTTTCTTTCAAATTGGAATTTATAACAACATAGAAAAAAAATGTTTTGTTTTTTTGCCATTGTGCTAAAAAGAAAGTGGGGGATATATTCTTCTTTCAAAAATATTGTTGTGTATTTACTTGGAAAGCGTACTAAATTTCTGTAGCATGTAAAAAATATCTTAGTAGTTTTTCGGAAATTGTTTTTAAAGGTCATTTTTATTCTTATTCATAAGTTTTTTTTTTCTTTAAAGTAATGTTATTTTAAAATTAGAATAATCTAAAACAGATTTAGTACTTACAAAACTATTTCTAGGTGTCTTTTTGTACATGTAAAGATAAAATAATTTAATCTGCATTTTAGTACTTCCTCCATCCTTCTTCTCTTTATGAGAAATGCTCTAGTGTTTAATATTGCTATAATTATTTTTATTTGTTTTATTTATTAGTGTACTTTCAATAACTAATTGAAAGGACAATATGTAACTTCTCATATGTTTATTTTAATGAAAAATATACATAATTATGCATTTAGTAAAATATTTTGTGTATTTTTCAGATTTTTAAAGAAGCATTTAATTTGTTTTGCAGGGGAAGGGGGAGGATGAGTGTTAAAAGCTTAAAAGTTATATTAAAATCTGTGAAGAAAAATTTGTAATTATTTTATATCCTTTTCTAGGATATTTTAGGTCTTCCTTTAAAAGCACCCTTGACAAGTTATGATGTGATATATACTTTGCCTATGCTAACCATAAAAGATGACAAAGGTGAATGTTTTAACATTTCTCTCGCCCCTTTTTTTTATTTTCTGAAAAATGTTGAAATGCTAGAACACTATTCGCAAATTTCTTATCATAACAGTAATTGTGTATTTAAATTGTACTGAATAAAAAAAAATATTAGATCTATTTTTTTTGTGGAAAATATAGTAATAAAATAAGTGGATTATAAAATTAACCTTAATATGAAGCTGTTGTGTTAAAAGATGTCTCAGAAATCTGGTTAGACTCACACATGCCAAGCTATGCAAAATATTTTGGTAATAGTATTGAGCAGACATAATTTAATGTAAATATACAGTGCTTAATAAAATCGCTATTCAATGAAATCAGCTGCTTAATCTGATCTAATCACCAAGAACAGAATCAAATTAACGTAAATGTGTACTAAAACTGCTGCTTACTGAAATCAACATTACTGCATAATAAACTCAAAAAATTGAAGCCTCTAATCCTGCAAAAAGAAAAATTCTCAGAAAGATGTAAGAGGAGAGGAGAGAAAATACACATAAGAAACCATTATCTCACTCTGCTGAAACCTTTACATCTGGAATTACACATGCCTACCCATCATTTGTACTGGCTACTTGTTTAGATAATGAACCTACCCCCAAAAGGAAAAAGGGTGTTCTAAGCTTGATTGTTCATCTGCTAGTTAGTCTCATCCATCTCTATAGGGTAGGTGACTGGATAGAAACTTTTTTTGCCAGAGGGGAAGGAAAAAAAAAAAAGGGTGGCTGATGACCATGAGGAATGATTATTATTATTATTTTCTCTCTCTCTTTAATTGAGAGACTTTCTAGTTCTGTTCAAAAGCACTTATGAACAACATATCTCTTGCTAGAAACATTAAATGTTTAATTGTTCCATCCGAACAATGCAACACTGGTAATTTTTGGGAAAAACCTAAGTTCATTTTATACATAGTATATGTATATAAGTTTATATTTTAAATTTTGGATGATTAATAAACTAATAATCAATTAAAAATTAATTAATTTTATTTAGTAATTCTATTAATCATCTTATTCTAAAACTTCTCATTAAGTCTGGGAGGTAGCAACAGGACACATCCTCTTTGGGTAGGAATGCTCGCCGCATTTAAAAATTAACTGCTTGTTAAAAACAGCTTGTTAAATTAACCTGCTGAGTTATCAATTTAGCTCAGCAGGAATATGATTTTATTAAGTGCCAGTTACTGTAGCTACTTATGAAAATGAGAACCTAATATAAAGTTATGTTTAAATTATTGTTTTTCAGAAACTGCTTGGTGAAAGAAAGAAAATTTTGGTTACATTTTAATAATTTATTCAAAAATAAACACATATTTAAATTAGTGCTTTACCTGTAAACATCAAGGCAGTAACTGCAATAATAAGGACAGTGATCTGAGCTTAGAAAGGGGTGGAAGAAGTGAAGATAAAATAAATTTTGTAATTCAAATGTAAAAATAGAGCACACTGAATAATCTGCTGGTTTCCATTTTACCTTTATTGATCGTTTTAAAATAGATTGTTTTATAAGCTTTAATATAGTTTCTCTAGAGTTTTAATTCAGTTTTTCATAAAAAGAATTATAAAAAAAATTAGATAAAAATATTCTTTTGCAAGTGTGTATATTTTATTGACTAAAAAGTAAGAAAAATATAAATTTTGAGTCCACATGATTGTAAAACTTGCCTTAAAAGCTAAATTGCATATGTTTTATATTACACTGTATGACATTAAATTGATACAGCTATTTTTGTGTGATAATTGATGTACTATAAAATACTATATCATATGCAATTTTTTAAAAATGATGCTTAATTATACTTTATCACATATAAAAAATGTATGTAATATTGAAAAATAAAGATTTTTTTTTAAGGTACTGGTGTTGTTACTAGTGTACCATCAGATTCTCCAGATGATTTTGCTGCCCTCCAGGACTTGAAGAAAAAGCCAGATTTACGAAAGAAGTATAGCATATCTGATGATATGGTCCTTAAATATGATCCTGTAAGAAAACTGTGGCATTCAACCACATTAGCTTTTTATATTATTTAAAGTCATATTAAAATTTTTAAGTACTTTAAAGTGTTTTATATTTATATTTATGTCCAATTTAATTGTAAACATGCAGTTGTATTTAAAAATTAAATATAGGTTAATGAAAAGCATTTTTACATAGCCTAAATCTATAAGTTAAGCATTAATTTGATTTGAAGCATATGCTTATTTTGCTGTCTTTTTGTTAATTAGCAAATGAGGTGCTTATGTATTATCCTGGCAGTCATTCTCGCCAAACTATTTTTTCCTCAAATGTGCTGGCAAACTGTTGCCAATCGTATTCTGAATCATCAATAATTTCATGTGTTCGGCATTTATCTTGGCGAAAATTTGCTCATCTTGGTGGACCGCCAGGATAATACATAAGTACCGCAAATGATATTACACCATTAAATGTTGATTTATGTTCCTCATAGAAAATCTTGAATAGACTAAATACTTTCAAATTATATTTTCAATTTTCTTGTCCATTGTTAAATTTTCTTGATCCACCATAACATTTTTATCAAAATATTGTTACCTTTTTAGTAAAGTTTTTAACTTTGTTGTATACTTGAAACCATTTTCTATTTGAATTATTAAAGCTTAAAAATTATTTTATAAGCATGTGTATATCAATCCCATCATCGATAAGCTTGTGCGTATTGAATAGTAATTTTTGACCTGTTAAATAATTATTTGTCTCTGCTACAAGGTCTCTTATTTTCCTGACCCCTACAATGGCAATTTTTTCAATATGTTTATATTTCTGTTTTGCTAGGTTCCAGTAATAGAAATACCTGGTTATGGCTGTGTAGCTGCACAGACAATCTGTGAAGAGTTAAAAATCCAAAGTCAAAATGATAAAGATAAGCTAGCTATTGCTAAAGAAAAGCTTTACCTGAAAGGTTTTTATGAGGGTGTAAGTAAAAATAACTACGCTATTTGTATCTCTTACATTGTTTTTGCATGCTAACAAAGTTACTCAAATGGTAGCACATCCTTTTTTAGAATTCATGTTAATTGGTTTGTTTATTAATGGGTGTTGTGTTTAAATGCTGTTTATTTATTTTATTTTTTTCAAATAAATTTTTGAAAATAACTTTTAATAAAATTTTTTTCATTTTAATTCAAACACATTATTTAACATTAAAAAATCCTCATTCATCTGTGTAGCTAAATTTGAAAATGGGGTGAGCACAATGTGCACTTTAAAAAAAAAAATTTTTTTCTGCGCATGTTCAGCGATAATTTTTTACTGCATTGGCTGATTTTGATAGCTATTTTTTTAATGCAAAAACATTTCAAAAATATTCCATAGTAGTTCAAACATTTAAAAAGTTATTACCACATAAAAAAACTGTTAAAAGTATATTTCAACAACTACCATGGGTGTCATCATCCAACTGTTGCACTTCTTCTCCTCACCTTGAGAACGTTCCAAATGCTATCGAAGGATTTGTGCATCATGTCATTGATGGCACCATCGGTGGTTTAGGTCTCTAACGATTCACAAAAAAAGATCGTATGTCCTATTGTTATATAATCTGCGATTTTCCTAATATTTTAAAGGTCAATATGGATTTCTGAGCTTAACAGGAGAGGAAGTCCTTAGTTTATTAAGGTCATCAATATGTTTTTTGTTTATGTTTTGTCATATCTATGTAGTTGCCCTTTTCTTGAGAATCTCTTAAATCTTTATCGAAATGGACGTGAAAATATTGCCACTTATACAATCTAAAGCGATAAATTTTGATTTACAGTGAAACCTCCTCGAGCGGCCACCCCTGTATAGCGGTCACCCCTCTAAACTGACCAATTTTTCATGGCACGGATTTTTCAGCTCATAGACCTAATGTTAAAATAACCTCTATCAGCAGCCACCCAACCCCCTCTAAACGGCCACCAAGTGGGATCGCTCATTTCATTTTTCGGGAAATTCTACTCACTCCATGTTTTAATTTTGAGCAGAAAAAATCAAGGTCAGGTTCATGGTCGAATATAAGCCCAGGAATAATTTGCGAAGTCCATTGGAGCAAAAATGTCATTCACGTCCATGTTCATGCCAGTTTCATTTTATTAGGGTGTCAGTGATCTGAGTTGCAAATCAGAAAGAAAGTTAGCTGAATTATATAACTGCGTGAAAACGCAAATCAACAAAGTCATTAAAGAAAAGGATTTTATTTTGAAAGAATGCGAAGACTTCAAATTTCATGGTGTTGAACGGATGAAATCTGCTTTTTAAAGTAAATGAACTTGAAAACATGCTTGCTTCAGAGAAAAGTAAAAACTTAAAACAGGCACAAATTGTATCTTTATTTCAGAAAATGTAAGAAAACATTAAATAAAGTACTAGTTTCTCTTTAGATAAGTTTTAAATTTCATTTTAAATAAGGAATATGTGCCAGACTTGCTTATATTAAGCATTATAAGCAGTGATCTAATAATAGTAAATAAAACCTTTTAGAGCAGCCACCCCCTCTGAGCGGCCAAATATTCTCGGTACGGTGGGGTGGCCGCTCATTAAAATTGTAATTTTCTTTTATTAGAAAAATTTAATAACTAAGTATGATGATATTTCTAGGCCATATAACATGATGAGTTCATATTTAATCAATTTTTTTTTCTTTCCAAGAAATGAAATTTTAGCAAAAGTAGCACACTTGACACATGGTAACATTCATGAGTGTTCATTAACGAATTATGATGAATAAAGAGAAGATATCTTCAAAATTTTACAATTAATGTTTACTTACATTTAGAAGCTTTCGTAATCATAAACCTAGAAATAATTTATTAAAAAATGCTTCATAGTAGATACCAGTGAGATGAAATAAAAAACTTAAAGCTTTTGCTGTAAAAGTTGATTTAATTGTAATTTTCAATTATGAATGTGTAGCTTACGGTTTAGGACTAGTCATAAACAGTGGTCCTGGTCCATATTAATTTGATGTTCGGACGATTTTTCTTTCAGAAAATGGGGTTAAAAAAAAAAAAATCAAACCATTGCTCAAAGGGTTGCCAGTAAAGATTGGTAGTCAAAATATAAGCTCTGAAAATCGAATTAAGCTTGGAAATATCTTCTAAATTTAGCAAGAAATTGCCAAACCTTACTATTTTACTATGGGAATGGTATTGTTACGAATTTTCAGGGCAACCTGCTGCTCTGTGGCTTAAAATAGTTTAAAATTCGTATTCTATGCTTCAAATAGATAAATTTTGCTTTTTGTTGCATCAAAATCGGCCAATTAGAACCGGAGATATGGAGGTCTCGGTTTGCCATTGTTTTTCAATGGAGGTTCTAGAAAACTCTAGAAATATTAGTCCTAGAGCTTAGATCTCTTCACATTTGGGGACTTATTTTTGGTGCCAAATTTGGCGATATTTCGCCAAAAGTCGCCAAGCATGGCGACTTTTTGGTCATTTGGCGCGATTTTCCCAATAGGGCCTGGAAGTTGTTTTTCCTGCATTAAAAACGCATAATAACCTAACATTTCTCTTCTATGACGTAATCAAAATTCATGCTTTATGTAGAACCCTCGAGAAATAGACTTTTCTGGAAACTTCTTGTTCCTTCTGCGTCGGCTATTTATAGAAGCGCACGTCGCCCCGACAGTTCAGTGTTGATCAAGCTTTGAGAGAGTGAATACGCTTGCTTTGTGAAGGAAGCTGTATTCCGCGCTGTTTGTGAAGCTTTGAATTTATGTGCTGTGTGTAAATTCTTCATCGCTGAGTCTTGAGAGACTGTTAGTGTTATTTCTCGTATATTTTCACTGAATTCTTGCCAGTGAAAGTGTTCTATTTTGTGTGAGAGATACAGCATTTGTGAGAGCTTCTGATCTAAGCGATCGTGCGAACTGTTAAAAGCACATTACTGCTAGATTGTGCTTGTGAATTGTGTACAGCTGATTGTTCTACGAAGTTCTAGAAGCAATAAAGTTTGTGTTGCATACTGACAAGTGACCTTTTACTTGAACTTTTTACACCAACTGGACTTTAGAACGACGAACCCCAGGAGTAGCAGAGTAATTCCGCAAATATTTGGTGTCAGAATCGGGCTTCTAAAGAAAGACTTTAATTCTCCAGTGCATGGTTTTGACTAGACGAAAAATGGAAGAACAACTTCAAAAACTCATGGAGATGATGAAGGAGATGAAGTCTGGACAAGACAAGATGAAAGCCGAACAAGATGAGATAAAAGCTGTACAAGGCGAGATGAAATCCGGATTGGACGAGTTAAAGGCAGCGCACAATGAAGTAAAAAGCGGATTGGAGGAGTTAAAAGCCGCACACAACGATGTGAAGACCGGACTGGAAGAATTAAGAGCCGCACACGACGAGATGAAATCCAGACTGGAGCAGAAATTAGTAGCCGGACTGGAAGAAATGAAATCCGGACTGGAGGAAAAAATACAGACAAATCAAGAAAATATGGAGAAGAGAATGTCGATACTAGAAGAAAGCCAAGCAAGAAACATGAAAGAATTACGTGAAGAATTTAATAATAAAATCGAGGACAAATTGGATTGGAAAGAAAATATAGTTTCGAAAATACGGAATGAATGTGAAGCTAAAATGGAAGAAAAATTGGACTCTCTCGTCAAGCTGGGAAAGTTACCGGAAAACATCAGACTGTCGTCACGCCACCCAGCAGTGAAACTTACCACTTATGACAGAAAGTCTCCCTGGGAAGCCTACAAGACCCAATTTTTAATTGTCGGCAAAGCCAATGGTTGGAGCGAGTCCGAGAAAGCGGACCAACTGGCCGCTTCCCTTAGCGGAGATGCAATTAACGTATTGCAAACTATTGGAGCGACGAAGATAGGAGATTTTCACACCCTCGCAAGTGCCTTGGAGATGAAATTCGGAGAGAAGTGCCAGAAAGAATATAGTAGAATCCAACTTAAGTCAAGGATGCAGAGATCTGGCGAGACCCTTCAAGAGCTGGCTTCGGACATAGATAGGCTGTGTCATCTAGCCTACATGGACCACTTTGATAATGTCCGAGAAGAAATGGCGGTGCGTCATTTTATTGAAGCCATCCGTGATCCAGAAACCCAAAAATTAACTTATGTTGGAGGATTATCAGGATTTGAAATCTGCTCTCGTCTTCGCAATGAAGCTAGAAGCAGCTCAGTGGGCCGTCAGGAAAGATCGGCATGCTGTTAGAGCTGTCACGGTCCAAGAGGGAGCCGACAAAGACACAGAGAGCATCGAGAACAGGTTGAAGAGAATTGAAGATCTCATAGAACGAAAATTAAGATCCGATAGAACGAGAGATGGCCCAAAGAAAGTGAAATGTTGGAGGTGCAACAGCGAGGGGCATTTACGAAAATACTGTGACGCACAAAAGAACTCTCGTCGTAAAGATCGCAGTTATCAATGCACCAGAGAAGCCCATGAAGGAAGACAGAAAGAGACGACTTTCAGGTACAGAGGCTGACGGATATTCAAAAGCCTCGTTTGAGGCTCTTCGTACTTGGATACGTTAATGGTTCCCCATGCCACATGGTGATTGATACTGGAGCGAACGTAACCATCATAAAGACGGATTTGGACAAGAAATTAAATTTGAAGATTATCTGGACTCCGCCCTCGCCGACCCTCCAGACTGTGACAGGTGACAAGATCGAAGTGGGCGGAAAAGCGCAAGTAGAAATCACGTTTGGAAATGCCAGATACGACCATGTGGTATATGTCGCCAATATTACAGACTCTTTTATTCTCGGACTCGACTTTTTAAAATCGCACAAATTTAACTTGGACTTTAAGAATAATGAGCTTCGTTCAGACTCAGAAGAAATAGCTGCGTTCGATATTAAAAATGAAACTATTTTACCTGTTCAGCAAATAATAGCCCAGACTGATATCACTCTACCTCCCAGAACTGATTCAATAATTTCTGGAAGAGTAAAAGAAAGCAACAAATTCCGTTTTGGATTAATCGAACACCCAAACAATAGTGATTCCGTCAGAGGAGTACTTGTGGGAGCAACACTTGTGGACTTGTCGAGAACAGAAATTCCAGTTAGAGTAGTAAATGTGACGGACAAGTCGAAGGTGATAAAGAAAAATGAAGTGTTGGCGACATGCACTCCTGTTACCTGCATTAATAAGAACATCAATCAAACGACAGCTAAATCTTCCGAGTGCCTGACGAAGGAATTATTACAAGACGTGGAGTTAACGGCAGAACAGAGAAGCGCTGCAGAGAAAGTAATAGCTGAATTTGAAGACCTCTTCTCTCGTACTTCCGGTGACTTTGGCCGTACGAGGTTAACGCAACATAGAATAGACATAAGCAGCCATTCTCCCATCAAGCAACATCCTAGGCGGCTGCCATTTGCTAAGTAAGAAGAGGTGAGCAGACTTTTAGAGGAGATGCAGCGTGATGACGTCATCGAGCCATCGACTAGTCCGTGGGCCTCGCCGATTGTTTTGGTCCGAAAGAAAGATGGTTCCACCCGGTTCTGCATTGACTATAGACGTCTGAATGACATTACCAAAAAAGACAGCTACCCTCTTCCCAGGATAGACAACACATTGGACACTTTAACGGGAAATGAATGGTTCTCCACTCTGGATCTCAAGAGTGGCTACTGGCAAGTAGAAATCCATCCCGCTGACCGTGAAAAGACTGCGTTCACCACGGGACAAGGATTGTGGCAGTTCAAAGTTATGCCTTTTGGACTCTGCAACGCACCGGCTACATTCGAGCGTCTAATGGAGACAGTGTTGAGAGGACTTTCCTACGAAGCATGTCTCGTTTATTTGGACGATATCATCATCGCCGGAAGGACTTCCGAAGAGCATCTCGAGAACATTCGAAAGGTACTGCAGAAATTAAAAGAGGCAAACTTGAAACTAAGTCCGTCGAAGTGCAACTTGTTCCGTCGGGAAGTACGTTACCTCGGGCACATAATATCCGCCCACGGAGTCCGAACCGATCCCTAAAAGACGTCCGCAGTCAAGAACTGGAGTCGTCCCGAGAATATCCATGACTAAAGAAGTTTTCTCGGTCTGTGTACTTACTATCGAAAGTTCGTGAAGGGCTTTTCTCAAATTGCAAGACCTCTTCACAAATTGACCAAGACTGGACAGAAATTTCTATGGACTGAGGAATGTGAGGACGCATTTAACGAACTGAAGACGGCTTTAACATCTTCGCCGATCCTGTCGTATCCTCACCCTGACAAGCCATTTATCCTGGACACAGGCGCAAGTAAGGAGAGTGTTGGAGCAGTTTTGTCCCAGGAGATAGATGGCCAAGAACACGTCATTGCTTACTGGAGCAAATGCCTTTCAAAGGCAGACCGTAACTATTGTGTTACGAGAAAGGAACTTCTTGCTATCATCAAAGCCATAGAGCACTTCCATCATTACCTGTACGGCCGAAAGTTCCTGCTCCGAACGGACCATGCCTCTTTAACCTGGCTACTAAATTTCAAGAATCCAGAGGGCCAAATAGCCAGGTGGATACAGCGATTACAAGAATATGACATCGAGATACGTCATCGGAAAGGGTCATCTCATGGAAATGCAGATGCTTTGTCGAGAAGGCCCTGCATAGACAGTTGTCGCTATTGCTCCAGGGCAGAGAAAAATTACCATCTGAAACATCCCGTTGTCCGGCAAGAAATATCATCTTACAGTCCGACAACAAAACAATTCTGGGCTTTATGGGATTCGCTTCGCCTGAGGAATGGAGTCCTGTATCGTAAATGGGAGTCGGACGACAGCAAGATGCTCCGATGGCAGTTAGTACTCCCTCGTTCGAGGATTCCGAAGGTTCTAGAAGAACTTCATAATGGCTACACTTGAGGCCATTTTGGCGTAATGAAGACCCTGCAGAAAGTTCGCGAGCGCTTCTACTGGGTTAGGGCTCGAGGCGACGTCGAAAAGTGGTGTCAAGCTTGTGACGCCTGTGCCGCCCGTAAAGGTCCGAAGAAACGAAGCCGTGGAAGACTACATCGTTATAATGTAGGAGCGCCTTTTGAGAGGATTGCCCTCGACATCCTGGGACCTCTTCCGCGAACGTCGGATGGCAACAAATCCATCCTAGTTGTCATTGACTACTTCTCTAAATGGCCCGAAGCGTTTCCTATTCCCGATCAAGAAGCTACGACCTTAGCAGAGGTACTGGTGCAAGAATGGATTTCCAGATATGGAACCCCTCTGCAACTTCATTCCAACCAAGGAACGAACTTTACCTCTGCAGTCTTTAAAGGACTATGCCAACTTCTCGGAATGGACAAAACCCAGACTACGCCTTTACACCCACAATCCGACGGCATGGTGGAGAGGTTCAATCGCACAATTTTAAGCAACCTCTCGCTTCTGGTATATAGGAATCAAGAGGACTGGGACAAGAAACTCCCCCTCTTCCTGCTGGCCTATAGGAGCGCCGTCCATGAGACTACCGGCTTCACACCTTCCCAGATGCTGTTTGGCAGAGATCTTCGTCTTCCCGCCGATCTAGTGTTCGGCTGCCCTCCAGATGCACCTTCATCGCCAGAGGAGTACGTGGAAAACCTTCGGGCACGGTTTGAAGATGTGCGGTTGTAATTAGCTCAGACCATGGTCACTATGGCGTAATTCCTCTTTTCTTTCATCTCTCATTTCTTTCCTGTCTTTCCCTTCTCTTCCTCTTTCCTCAACTCTCATTCACTCACTTCTTACGCCATGTTTAGTGTACATATTTGTAATATATTAGTTTTCATTAATGCGTATTTGTTTATTATGTTTATGATTTATTACAGTGTAATTATTTATTATGTTGATTATTTATTTATTAGAGTGCATTTGCTTACTGTGTTTATTTATTATTTGCTTAAAATATGTTGTTAAGTTTTGGTTAAAGGTTGGACACTGTATATTTGTGTGACCTCCTAACCGGGGATTGTACTGCCCGGGACGTGCAGTCCTTGGGAAGGGGCAATGTTATGAATTTTCAGGGCAACCCGCTGCTCTGTGGCTTAAAATGGTTTAAAATTCGTATTCTACGCTTCAAATAGATAAATTTTGCTTTTTGTTGCATCAAAATCGGCCAATTAGAACCGGAGATATGGAGGTCTCGGTTTGCCATTGTTTTTCAATGGAGGTTCTAGAAAACTCGAGAAATATTAGTCCTAGAGCTTAGATCTCTTCACATTTGGGGACTTATTTTTGGCGCCAAATGTGGCGATATTTCGCCAAAAGTCGCCAAGCTTGGCGACTTTTTGGTCATTTGGCGCGATTTTCCCAATGGGGCCTGGAAGTTTTTTTTCCTGCATTAAAAACGCATAATAACCTAACATTTCTCTTCTATGACGTAATCAACATTCACGCTTTATGTAGAACCCCCGAGAAATAGACTTTTCTGGAAACTTCTTGTTCCTTCTGCGTCGGCTATTTATAGAAGCGCACGTCGCCCCGACAGTTCAGTGTTGATCAAGCTTTGAGAGAGTGAATACGCTTGCTTTGTGAAGGAAGCTGTATTCCGCGCTGTTTGTGAAGCTTTGAATTTAAGTGCTGTGTGTAAATTCTTCATCGCTGAGTCTTGAGAGACTGTTAGTGTTATTTCTCGTATATTTTCACTGAATTCTTGCCAGTGAAAGTGTTCTATTTTGTGTGAGAGATACAGCATTTGTGAGAGCTTCTGATCTAAGCGAACTGTTAAAAGCACATTACTGCTAGATTGTGCTTGTGAATTGTGTACAGCTGATTGTTCTACGAAGTTCTAGAAGCAATAAAGTTTGTGTTCCATCCTGACAAGTGACTTTTTACTTGAACTTTTTACACCAACTGGACTTTAGAACGACGAACCCCAGGAGTAGCAGAGTAATTCTGCAACAGTATTATCATTAGAAAATTGGAAAAACCATATTTTTAACCATTTCCTACAGAGTTGCCAGCTGCGTCATTCATAGTAATATGTCAAAAGTGACCAAGGTTAGCCTCTTTTGGTGATTTATTGCCAAGTTTGTCCCCCAAAAAATAATTTCAAAGCTATTATTTTACAATGAGAATATCTTTTTCCTATGGTGAATTAATTTAAAGTCAGTTTTCTTAAAAAGTTACCGATTGGATTCCTATTGGTATTCTTAGTTTTTTGCTTTTCAAAATTCTGAGCTGTGTCTTTTGTTTTATTGTACCTTAAGTTTATTGGCATTGTTGAATTAGATAAATATTTGAATGCACACTTCTAGTTAACATTCTAAAAAAACTTTCAAGGTTGCTATGTGTTTTATTTAATTTGGAGTAATTGAGAAACTAAACTGTCAAAGTAGTGATCTGTGGAGGATGCGTTTTATGTGTGCTTTCAAAATATTAAGTTTTCAGAAAATTACCATACCTTAATTTCACTGTAAAATATTATTTTAAAAAGTAGTAAAAACATTTTTATTTTGGGGGATTTCTAGGAATAGATGAGACATCACACTTTGCATTTGTTCAAAATGATGAAATTTATAAACTGAAATATTGCAGTGCCTTTATTATCCAGAATTTTTTTCAGAGGGATATTATTTTGCATATTATCAAATTTTCACTTATTTAATATATTTTCTATGTGTCACTTACTTATTCAGTAATTATTAAATTTTTATGTATTTTACAGGTTATGTTAGTCGGAAGCTATAAGGGTAAAAAAATTCAGGATGTAAAGAAATCAATTCAAAATGACTTGCTTAATAAGGTATTGGACATTTTATTGTGTTTGTATCTATTAATATATTTCTGTATTGAAATATTGTTAAAAGCATTAAATCTTTCTGAAAAGATTTCATTTGAATGAGCTACGTTTTTTAATGCATTAAAATTTATCATTACTCTCCTTTTTTTTTTTTTTTTTTTTACTGTAATATAGTGATTAAATTGAATGTTTTAAATTATTAATGTTAGGATTCAGATAATCTTTAACAATTCTGAAATATTTTCTTTTTCTTTCTACTGTAATCTGCAAACCACTTTTGGCAGACCTATCGTGTGGAGGCGCAACTTATGGTTTTAATCCCGTCCCTGGGCGGCGGATCGCTGCATGGGGAAACTCATTGCGTTATCCAGACTATTATTGGGACAGTGTAGCTGCCATGCTGATAGGGTCCCCTGCCAATTTGGTGTGACAAATTTCTTAGATAGTGGCACTCTTAGTTGTCTAATGGTCCTTTTGGTGTTTTGCTATTTTGAGAATCTTTTTTGGCTGTGGCAGGAAATGATTATTTTGGATATAATGTGAAGTAGGTGTTCTAGCCCAGGGGTTTGTTTAGAAGAAATTAAGGTCCATTAACGGCCCCTTCACAAAATATTTTATCATAAAAACGAACATTTCACAAAATATTTTATCTTAAAAATGGACCCTTCACAATATTTCTCATTTGAAAAATGGACCTTTCACAAAATTCTTCCGATGATGAACGGCCACCCTTTCACAATATGTTTTATATAATTTAATATTTTTAAATAAAACAAATTTTCCCAACATAAACTGATGTGTAAATCATTCTTCACCAGTTTGCAGTTTTTTTTTTTTAAAGGACTTTATATAAAATGTCTTAAAATGGAACTTTAATACTAAATTTAAATTTGTATATAATATATATTTTATAATAATTCACAAATACAGGACCCTGGCTAGAAAATTCTGATTGAACACTAATTTCAGATTCACAAAATTATCAGTTAATTTTTCACAATTTCATAAAAATAGAACCCTGACCCTGTTTGAAAAGTTTGGACAGACCCTTGTAGCCAATAATTTCTTTCAATGTTGATAGGGTTTGTTTTTAGTGTCACATATGTTTGCCAAATGGTTTTTGGATGCACGTAAATCAAGTCAGTGGTTTTTGATGATTATTACTAGACTGTAATATTGCTGGATACCAAGTCTTGATGTGGATGCCTCGATTTACTCAGTCTCCTAATTATGAGCTAATTTCAGATGGGAGACCTAGCACCTGAAATTGACATCCCCAGAGGTAGCATTGAACAGAGTGTAACTAATTTATTCCATTTTTAAATTCTTTATTATGGATATTGTAATTTTTATTAAGAATTATAGATATTTTTATTTGTTTTCTACAGGAAGAAGCAATTTTATATATGGAACCCGAAAAGAAAGTTATGTCCAGATCAGGTGATGAGTGTGTGGTTGCCCTCTGTGATCAGTGGTATGAATGGCGTTTTAACTCATTTTGTATGGAAAAAGTACATGTCTTTTATACTGTTATCCTCATATAAATTATAATTATTGTTATATAATTTTAATACTATTAATATTAATTTGTATTAATATCTTTACGAGGTGTTTTCAGAGTCTTAACTAAAGCAACATTAGGCCCGGGACAGACAGTGGTTGTGTGCATGTGGTGGGGGGGGGGGGGCTTTCATACTGAAATAAGCATGTGCATTCACATATGTATAAAATACTTTTATGTGTGTTGATCTTTTTTTGTGTACTTATGTGTCATACACATACATTTCTACTATAGGGGTAATGTTATCTATTAATCCTGGGAGGCCTTTATTCAGCAGGGGCCTAAGGAATCTGCCATGCCTTAATCAGGTTCTGGGTGCTTTCAAAATCATAGAACTCCTAAAAGTCACCAAAATTCCGAAAAGGTCACAAAATGAGATTTAAATCTTGAATTTCACACTAAAAATTCAGACAGTTGATTTTTAAAAAAAAATGTATTTTAAAAATGTCATGCAACTTCTCCACTTTTATAGGAGTGTGTTCATTTTATTTTTGTCATTTTAAAGACTCTTAGAAACAAAAATGCTTGTGCATTTAGCATACATATTGTTTTTAAAATGACACAAATTATTTTAAATAATTTTTTTAAAAATCATTATTGAATGTATATGTAGTTTTTTTATTATGTGAAGATACTCTTATAGTGATTATAACTAAAATAATTTAGGTATCTTGATTATGGAGAGTCCACATGGAAAGCCCAAGCTGCTCAATCTTTGTCACGAATGGAAACATATTCTGAAGAAGTTAGACGGAATTTCACAGCTACTCTGGACTGGCTGAAAGAACATGCTTGCTCACGATCATATGGTCTGGGTAAGAATTAAAGAAATACTTATCTAATATTTCTGCTACTACTGCAAAATAATTTAATAAAAGATTAATGGACTCATTATTATTTAAATAAATCAATGCTTCGTATTTCTACTATTTGTTTTCAATGTTAATCTTTCATGAAATTTCATTGCTTTTGTTTAAAACTTTTAACTGTAATGAATATTGATATGCTGACAATAAGATAATTTCAAGGAAAAGTTTTTATAAAAACATCTGTGTTAGTTTTATTCTATATTAGTTTTTGTGCCTAATTCTTTCCGGTACCGTGCTTAAGTCCACATATAGAATTTGCTTGATTAAAAAAATGTAATTAATGGTAGATCATTAGAAAAACACAATGCACTCACAATACAAAATTATAGTTTGTATTGTGAGTGCGAAATTTTTCCAATTTTATTCTTAACAATTTTTCTTACAATGTACTTTTATGTATATTTCAGTTATGTATAGTTTTAATTAGAAAAAGAATGCTAAGATATTATTTTAAGTATAAGACCAAATATTACTGTACGTCAGAGATTTCGCTAGAAATTTTGTCAAGGAGTGAAAATACTCCTTGATTTATTTTGGAGGAATGAATTTAATTTTAAAAGAGTAAAATTAGAGGTTTAAAAAATAAAAAGTAAAGAAAGGTATGAAAGTTACGAATGAGGGGGGGGGGAGATAAAAGCTAAATCCAATTTAATTGGTTTAAAAAAAAATTCCCATTTATTCATCATTTGCTATACAGGGTGTCCAGTGTTAATGTTGTTCAATGGCTATTTCCTAAACCATTTGTCAGAGACACATAGTTCCAGTTGCAAAAATCTTTCAATTGTATAAACTTTTATATCAGAAACAATCAAAGTCAGCGAATCAATTCCTATAAAAATTGTGGTATTTAAATTTTTATATAGTCCCCTGGTCCTATCAGTTATATTTAGAAAATTTTTCTTTATACAATTTGATGCACAATAAAAACATATTTTGTCCTTCTACAACCAAATTTCACCGATTTAAGAAGCATCTAACATTTTGGTTTAAATCACTTTTCCATGTTTAAAAATGCTCCGTTATGGTACGCCGTTAAAGGACCATATGAACATTGAAATTTTAAATTATAGGTTTAATTTCATTTTCTGGCATAATGCAGAGAAAGAAACAAAACAAATTTTAGAATACTGATCTTTAAGCAGAGGGTTATAGTCAGGCTCTATAAAAAGCGATCTGTGGCCAGACTTACTAAATCGTGTATGTGTAGCCTTCAGGTGGGTAGCACCGAGTATGCTATGCAAAGTACAGGAAGAGTTTTCTTCATGGGTGCGTATTTGCATTGCAGCTGAAGGAAGCTATACTTTGAGCAAATGTTATGCTAACAGGATTTGTGATATTGTTTTAAGTTTCTAAAATGCATATACTCATACACTTTAAGATGTTTAATTTTCTAATTTAATATTTAATGAAGTGTTTCATTTCCTTGTTTTTTTATTTTCAGTATAGGCTATATTTGTATATTAATTTATTGGATAAACATAGTTAAACACTAATCTTCTTCATTGCAATCTACATTCATAAAATAGTTAATCAAATTGCTAATAAATATTACAAGGCTCAAAAACATGTACATTAATTTTTCTCAAAGTCATTTTGTATACAACCCCTATTCACTGCTTGTAAAGTGTTGTAACTTTAAGTAGCTGTAACTCAATGAGCATGAAATTGTATGAAGAAAAATTTTCTAAATATAACTGGTAGGACCAAGGGACCATATAAAAACTTAAATTTTGTATTTTTTTTAGGAATTGATTTATTGACTTTGATTTTTTCTGGTATAATAGATTGTATAATTTAATGCATTTTTGCAATTGGAACTATGTCTGTGACTAACGATTTAGGAAATAGCCATGTGCTTTAGCACTGGACACACTGTGTATTAAAATTCTATTCATCTCCTTTTATGCATTTTCCACGTCTAAATAGCATCATCGAAATTAAAAGAGCAAATAGCATTCAAGTTTTTTTCAGCAATTTCAGGCCCTTCCCCTGATATGTGGCGCGACATAATGCTTTTGTAATTGCTTATACACTATATATATGTCAAATTTTATTAAAATTACAGAGCATGAAAAAATGCGTGGTAAAAATTTTAAAGAGTATTTCTTATTTTTATTGCATAAAACATGCTTGTAGAGGCATTAAAAATATTTCTGACTGCGTAACTTACCAAGTGATTTTTCATCATTCATAACAAGCTTGGAATATATCGCATTCATGTAACAATAGTGTCTTAACTCAAATATGTCATTTTTTTTGGTATGTGTACCAATGGCAAATCAAGAAAAAATAATCTCTCTATCATGTAAATTGTGTTAAAGAAAGAGACTGAAGCTTTCAAAAGATGACATTTGCAATGTGCAGTTGAATATACAGTTCTATAACAATTTTGAATAGTTTAATGCTTTTCCACAAAACCCACTTTTTTGAGTTAATTTGTGATATTCCTATATACCTATACCAATTGGGATACCTATTATGCTTATCCCAAAATATTATCTGATAAATTATGAATATTAAAAGTACTGATATATTTTCAGTGTATTTAAATTTGCATAACTATAAAATAAAAAAAAATAGCTGTTGAAAATCAATGAAAAAATATTTAAGAGTAAGCATTCTCTTTTGTGCAAGTAATTAAGATCTTTTACATTTAGGTACTAAGTTACCTTGGGATGAAACTTGGCTCATTGAATCCTTGTCTGATTCAACAATATACATGGCATATTATACAGTTGCACACTTACTTCAAAGTGGAGTGAAAGGCAGTCTTGATGGAAAAAAAGGATCTCCTCTAGGAATCAAGTAATGTTAATTATTAAAATATCTGAAATAAAATAAAAAGATCTTCATTTGTAACTGTAAATTAAAAATACCTAAAACTCCTTGTAATATATATTTTAAGTGTCATTTACGGTCATTTGTTGAACAGATTTTTTTCAGGAATTTATAATGAAACAAACAACAAAAGAAAATTTAGACTACCGTTTCTTAAAGAAGAATAACGGAATGTTAATGGTTTGAAGTTTAGTAAATTACTCACAGCCTCATCACATCATGCATAGAATAGTCATATATCAATAGATTTTGAAATTACTGCAAAAATTGTTAATCATAAAAATAAAAACCATGCTTTTCTGTGAGAATCTTTGGAGTTTTATTCAACAAGAGCTGTCCTGACATAACCCATATATGTATTGATGATGAATCAAAGGATTTGATTGAGCAAAGCAACCAGAGCTGACTGAAAATGGCTGTGAATGACAGCTGAAATATATATTACTATGGAGTTTTAGATGCTTTTAATTCATAACTATGGATATTTATCCATAAATTTTAATGTTATTTATAGGTCCTCACTTAAATTTTTTTTTATATATAAATTGCAGACAATTGTTTTATTTTTTAAACATCTGTATGTTTTTTGTGTACCTAGTATGTTGATGTCAGGTATGTTTTGAGCATTTGATCTTCACCATTCAAAGGTATAATTCAAAGAAGCTTTTTGTGCATCAGTAGTACATAAGATGCAAAATTCTTGATTTAATAAATGTAAAGAATCTGAACAGTTTTAATATAGAGTTTTTCAAAAATAAATTGAGTAATATTAATTTCTCAAATAATGAACTTCAATATTACACTTCATGTTATTTAAACTAAAACAATATAATCTGTCTAACTAAAATTTCAAAAACTATTAAATTTTTTTATTTATACTAATTTTGATTTTACCTATCACAATACACAAACTTGCATTTTGCAGTTTTCCTTATTGTGAATTAAACATATTTGTATTAGATGTTTAAGGGTTTTTTTTTTCTTTCCTTCTTCCACTTTCTGCAAATTTCTTCAGGCAATTAAATCAGTCACAAGAAAGAAAATAATTACTTTCTGGAGAAAAATGAATGCTTAAATTGTGCTAACTACCCAAATATTACTGTGCAGAGCTATTATTCATTCTGAGATTGTATAAAACCTGGATATATTTGTCAATCAGTATATTATTTAGTATTGATCTGTGATTTCTAATATTAACCTGTTTTAAAAAATTTTGAAATATTTGTACTACTGTGCATAGTGTACCTGCAAATATTATGTATTGTTTTTAATGTAACAGTTTAAACTTTTAACTGTAGCAAAAAACTTGCTTCTGTTAATTACATTGGATGTATCATACAGAAATTGTCAAATTACTTTAATGCTATGTGCAATTTGCTTTTTAGTTTAATATAATGTAATTTTAGCTTAGTTTTCTTTATTCATTTTCAGACCATCGGATCTTACTCCAGAAGTGTGGGATTATATATTCTTTAAAGATGCACCATTTCCAAAGACTACTATTAAAAAGGCTTCCTTGGATAAGCTAAAGGGAGAATTTGAATTTTGGTATCCTGTAGACATTCGTTGTTCAGGGAAAGATCTTGTTCCGAACCATTTAACATATTTTATATATAATCATTGTGCTATTTGGCCTGATCAACCAAACAAATGGCCCAAAGCTGTGAGAGCCAATGGACATTTACTGTTGAATTCAGAAAAAGTAAGCAAGTTTAAAATATCTATACTCTTTTATTTATTTATTTATTTTTTTTTTTTTTGCCCTTCCATTTTTTAAAAAAAGTATTTGTCTGAGAATCATTGCTTCATAAAAATTTGCACTTAGTTTGTTTTTTCCCCCTTTTCAATTTTCTAGATGTCTAAGTCTACAGGAAATTTCTTGACTTTATCTCAAGCTGTTGAGAAATATTCTGCTGATGGTATGTAAATAAAAAGGTTTTTCATAATACCTTAAAACCACATTGACAGTATTTTCTTGTATTTTTATCCATAGCTAACTTTTAAGTTGAAAATTTCTCCATTAATTTTATTTTAAAGATTTCAGATGCACTTTCACTGGAATTGTGCCTATTAATTCACTGAGTTTTAGCTTCAATTGATATTTTTTTTAAAATCAAATAATGAGTCAATTATTCTATCACCTAAAATTTTCATTGGAAAATTTTAGGTGAATTTCATTGAATATATATTCCACAGTGATAAAACTAACAAAAGTGAGCTCAAAATTAGTAGCATCAAGATGGCTGCAGTTGAAAGAGAGTTATTAATCTGTTAGAATAAGCTGTTTAAATTAACTTTTTTTTTTCTTTCTTGTGTGACAGATACATTGAAACAATATGGTTGCTTACGATAATATATTAAATCAAATCAAAGTATTTCTTAACTTGCCAGGGACAATTCAACTGGTTTCAAAGAGATGTAATAATTTTCAAACATTTAATATTATCAAAATACATTTAGTAGGCAAATAAAAGTATAATATATTTAAGTTACAATTACTGACTATGTCTTAACCTGAGAAAGGTTCAAGGTTACTTGAAGTATTTTATTATACCACCTATTATAGTTTTTTCTTTCTTAATAAAATAATTTAAGGGATTTCTATTTTGCATGTTTTTTTGAGATACATATACATTTTTATAAACACATTTGTGTTGCTTATTTAAGTTCTTTTTTAATTTCTTAAAATTATACTATGATCAATGCATAAATAATTATATAATTTAATTGTAACAGCTGGAGACATTTATATCATAAGGACATTGTAATTAATTATTATATACATATATACTCACACACACATAGACATGCATTACATTTACATTTTAATTCATATTTTTATGCAATCTGCTAAAATTTTTATTCCTTCTATTCTTATTCTCAAGTAAATAAATTCAAATAATTAGTTCTGTAGTTTTTTTTAATAATAAAAGGATATTAATTTCAATTCTTTAAAAAATGAGGACATTACATGATTATAAAATTTTATTGAATCAAAATAATTGCCTGTATTTATTACACTTTTGTGTGTAAAATAAATATCTGTATTGTATCTTAAATTTATTTTGAAGACATATTAAATTAAAAAAAATTAATAAAAGAATTGTTGTTTTTTATTTGTCACTACTAAAAATATTGTGATTGCATATATGTTAACATTTAATTAAAGGTTCAGCTGTAGTTAAATTAGTAAATTACTTGTCAATTAGTTATGGACTGCTCTTTGTTTATTATTAAAGATAGAATGAAAAATCAAATTTAAAGGCTAGTCATTGTTTTAACAATATAAAATTTAATGCAGCTTGAATGGAAAAACAAATCGTAAATGAATTCATTTTTAAGAAATTTCATTTTATGTTCAATGTAAAATACTGATAATCATACTGCACTTTAAATTTTTTATTTTATTTTATTCCGTAGGCATGCGCTTATCCCTAGCTGATGCTGGTGATGGTATTGAAGATGCTAACTTTGTTGAAAACATGGCTGATGCTGGAGTTTTGAGACTGTTTTCTTTCCTTGAATGGGTGAAAGAAATGATTGCAGCTAAAGATGATCTGTTTAGATCTGAAGACACATTTACTTTTAATGATAAAGTTTTTATAAAGTAAGCTTCAAAACTTGTCATATTTTGAGTGCAAAAAGGTTGATAGTAATTTGATTACAAAACAGTGTTTATAAATATGCTGTTGCACTTTATTTCTTAAACTATCTCAATTGACTTTTTCTGATTTCTGAGTTAATTTGAAAAAATAAATATAAAACCCAAGCTTTCCTTCAACTTTATTTCAATGAGATCTAGTTAAAAAATGAAATTGTGTTGAAAAAAAAAAAAATCTTTGGCCACTTAAATCTCCTAATATACCCCAACTTCTTTTTTTTTTTTTTTTTTTTCCCTTTTTAATTCTCTCGGAGAATAAGATGTACAAAAGTGAATTTTGCAGCAATAAACAAGTCAGATTAAAATTGCATCATCAAGTTGAGAAAAGTATTCCAAAACTTGTAACAAATTTAAATTTGAGAGTGAAAATTGCCTAATTTTAGTGAAGATTAAAAGTACTTCCATTTTGCATCATTTTTGATTACAGCATGCATATTTTTAAAGCAAATATATCTATCTGTTAAGGCAATCATGTTTATTGCCTTAATGTGAGGATTTTCCCCATATGCCTTGGTGATACATAGTAAATAGAGAAATAACTTTTAAAAACATGTTGTGAAAGCATTTCATGTTCCTACTTATCATTACAATACATTTTCTGTTTTAAAGAACAGCATATTCAGTTATGCATTGTGCATGCTTAAATGCAGTTTAATTAAAAAATATTTATTTGTTGTAGATTCTTATACATTAAATTTATTGTGATGCAATGACCTAATTTATTGCTATTATGTTAATTTGATGTTGAAATTATATTTTGCTCATATATTTTTAATGATTTAAATTTCAGTGAGATGAATAACTGTGTTCTTCAGAGTGCCGATTTTTACGATCACCTTATGTTTAAAGAAGCTTTAAGGACTTGTTTCTTTGAGTTCCAAGCTGCAAGAGATAAATACAGAGAACTGACAGTCAAAGAGAAAATGAGAAAGGATTTAATATTCAAATTCATTGAAACCCAAATATTGATCTTATGTCCGATATGTCCCCATATCGCTGAACATATCTGGTCTCTTCTTGGAAAGGTAATAATACTTAGCATCCAGTGTTGTAGTCCTAGGGAAAAAATGGAGGGATGTACATTTTTGAGAAATTTAGCTTGAACATGTGTAATTACTTAAATTTAATCATTATGGAAACAAAAAAATAACTAAACCAACAAATTAAATTATTTATTAGATTATTATTATTTTGGTATAGTTAATCCTGTATGGTCAAATATTTAACTCTTAGCCACTACAGCAGAAAACCATATTTTATGTAAATATTGTTTTAATTTTTAAGACTTATTAGTTTACATATTATGATGGTAGAGAGTGGTGTGCTAACCATCATACAATCTGGGGGTTGCTTCTGCCAATTGAGGATAAGGAAATCTAGCCTTAATTTTGTTTTCCCTTTATAATCTTGCATAATATATATTACTGTTTGTTCGATGAAAATTAATTACAGCCAACATGATGCCTGTGTATAAATTTAGTATGAGCACAAAGTGTTAATAAACTTAATTGTAAAAACAATGTAAATTCGATAGAGCTTTAAAAAAAAATTCTATCCTCATCAAAAATCTTAATATCAAAGACTGGCACTTTCTTTCTTTAAAAAAAATGTGTACTGCACCCTTTGCTGAGTTTTTTTTCCCCTCCCCAATCATTTGGGAAGACACTCTTTGACCAAGAGAGCGTTTGAACACTGGTTTGACCGGATTATGTGTATAAGAATGTATGTTTTATCTTGTCAAATATATTGTTTACAAAGGGATTGTATGTAAGTCTTAAAAGTCTACTTAGTGCTTCAAAAAATTTCTTTTGGTTGCCTTTCTGACAGAACTACAAATGGAAAGTTTTAACACATAAAAAAAAGCTTCAGTGCCCCCCTTGAAAATAGAAAGTGGGGAGACGCATTAGTTAAAATGGAAAAGTAGAGGGAAGGCATCCACCCACGACTACACCACTGCTAGCTTCATTAGTACTTCTACTTCATTAGTAGTTTTATTTTTGCGTTATTACTCTAATAAAAATAACAATATTTTTTTAATATACTCTGGAATCTTTTATAAACTTGCATCAGGTGCCCTAGTATGAACTGTTCTGTTTAAGGACTGATAACTTTGTTCAAAAATCAGTATGGATAAACATGCATTCTGTATAAGAAATCTCAGTAGCTGAGTATCTTATTTTATGATGCAAGAAAATCATAAAATATATTTTTATTGACATTTGCATTATCTTTTAGGATGCACTTATTATTTTGTGGTAGTTCTAGTTGTTTATAGTTGACACCTTTTATCCACAATAGTTTCATGTATAGTGCTTGAACTTATTTTGAAGTGTTAAATATTTTATTTGATAAATGCTTTGTGTATTATTATTTTAAATTTAGAAATGGTGCAAATCTTTAGATATGTAATCTGTTGTATTTAATTATTTCCTTATTATATCAGATTGGATGAGTAATCGAAATATTAGAGAATGGCCTTAATTGAATTAGAATGTCTTTTTTTTTTTCCTTAAAGGAAAAGAGTATCATGCTTGCTGCCTGGCCAAAAGCTGAAAAAGTTGATGCAGTATTACTAAAATCATCTGCTTACTTTATGGATGCTGTTCATAAGTTCCGGTTAAGATTGAAAACTTTTCTTGCAAAGGTATTGTATTTAATTATTTTTAAGATTTTAATTTATTTTATATAAAATTAATTAATTTTAATCATTTATTTCAATATTTTGACAAAATTAAAAATTTATTTGTATTGCTAAATTTAATCTTAGTGGCATAACAATATCTATAATGGCCTCATTAAAATTATTGTTTGTTGCTAACTTCAATGTTTAAACTTTTTCTCCTTTTCTGTTAAATCTGATCACTCATAATATGCCCATTTAACTATGTAGTAAGCATTTTAGTCCCATGGTAATAAATCCATATTAGTTCTTGTTCATATAAACAATAAATTCATAAGAACTTCTATAATAATTATTCTTTTACTATGGCAGCACCCCCCTTTTTTTTTTAACTGAGTTTTTGCTTTCCATATATGTAGAAAGAAATAAAATACTTTTGTCAGATAGCTTTATTTCATCAGTTGTTTTATCAATGTTATTTTAAACAATCATGCACAAATTAAATGTTTGTAACATTAGAAGAAAAAAGAAGGTAATAGGTATTTTATTATGAGAAGTTGGATACAACCACTTGTTTGATTGGATTGTTTGATAGTATAAAGTTTGCACATTAGTTATTTTAAATCTACTTAATGCCATTGCATATATACACCTATATTAAAAATAAATATCAACTCTTATAAAGGTTCCCTAAAATTTGTTTTTCATACCAACTTCTTCATACTATTTGATAAACCATTTTTAACCCCTTAGTGGTTGTATTATTTTCAAGAAAACGGTCATGAAAGTGCCTATTTTTTATTCCAGAAAATT
Organism: Cheiracanthium punctorium; assembly: GCA_038373885.1. Classification (NCBI taxonomy): domain Eukaryota; kingdom Metazoa; phylum Arthropoda; class Arachnida; order Araneae; family Cheiracanthiidae; genus Cheiracanthium; species Cheiracanthium punctorium. The sequence goes on along the minus strand of JAWZYV010013341.1, from coordinate 45,345 downwards.
GTATAAAAGTCCACGCACGGTATATGTATCCATTTTAAGGTTTTGGACATTTTTTTTTTAGCGGTAAGAAAAGAAAAAGTTGCATTTCTAAGAAAAGCCAAAATTTAGGGTTATTTTGACTGAATGTGTGCTTTTCAGTAAGCAGGACATTATTAAAAATATATACTTTAAACACTAAAGGAGACTTACTAAGCTTACTTCGTAAAATAAATAAATATTTGTAAAGTTTTCGTTGAATTAAAAAAAAAAAAAAAAGTGAGCTGAGATTGCACAATGCATGTCACAAATACACGTATTTGAGTACTACTACTATCCGTTTAAAAATAAGCTATCTCCGAACTAAGTTAAAAGTAGTCTGTTATTGTCATCTGTTGTGTAAATTAGATATATAAAAATCGTGCATAAGAATTGAAATGCTCTTACCTTTCTGGTGCATAACATTTAAACACTGTTGCCTGAAAATATGACCTGCATGAAAAATAGAGGGCAAAAGCTTAGCCCGTGATTTTGACAGGAGCGAGGCTTAAGGGGTTGAAAATGCAGCTATAACATTTGCTATGCATTTTAATCTAACATTTCTTTGTGATTATTTATTGTTAATATTCTTATTACTTTTAGAAAAATGCCAAAAATACAAAACCTAGTCATGCAGTTATATGGGTTGCTCGAACATTCCCTCCATGGCAGTCTGCAGTTTTGAACACACTTCAAAGACTACATAAGGTACTTTCATTGTTTGCTGTAAAAATTCTTGAAACACATTTGGTATCAGTTTTCTGCATATGAAGAAATATATTCTTTTTGCAAATCTGTACCATTTAACCAATGTGAACCCTGTGAACACAACACAAATGAAAATTGTCTGTCTAGCAGCTTTCAAAACCATCTGAAATCTTGACTTAGCTCTATTATTGTTTAACTGTAGATTCATATAGTGTTGTTATTGAAGGGGGGGGGGAATCTTCATTTAATTTTAAAATAGAAGTATTTGTTTTATGTGTAAAGATTTTTATCTGAAACAATATAACTGTTACATTTTTTTAAGTATAAATCATAAGTAGCATTAAACTGTTCTTTTGTAGTATATTATATATGCTCTTTGTACATAAGGAAATTTTTTGCTCCGTTTTTAGCATCCATTATCATTAACGGGACAGGTTATCTATTGTTACCACCATGTCAAAAATGCAAATCTGCATTTTTCTAGTTTCGAGTAAAATGCATTCAAAGTTATATTGCTTCAGTATAATTATCTATGGGGGTCAATGCAAACGGAAATTGGGTTGCAACTCCTCTACAAAATTACAATCAATTAAAACAGCCCCTTCCCAGAAATACATTCAATTAAAAACAGAACTTCATTGGCATTTTACCCTTCATTTTAATCTGTTTTATGAATTATTTTAACAAAAAATGTGCCTTTTATTAAAAATTGGTCTGAAAATTCACAAAAATAAGCAATTTTCACAAAAATGGGACCCTGGAAAAAATTCGTGGATCGGCCCTTGATGTCGTTATGCGAATATGACTTATGCTCTACACAAAATAATACAAAATGGTTTATTACATACTCTAAACAAAGTCTAGAGTCCTTTTGTTCATATAATATAGTCTTTCCCATTTAAAAATCTTTTTCACTTTTTTATAAGTTGTTTTGTTGTTGTTTGTTTGTCATGTCTGTTACTTATTATGGTAACAGACATGATATTTCAAAGAAAAAAAAATTCATGAATCAGAATAATTCCACAAGAACGTGAAGAGACATTAATTTAGACTAAAAATCTAATTAAAGTAACAGACATGACATGCAATAAAAATATTTATCACCAATATGCTATTGCCTTTGCAGTCAAATGCCAAAAACTCAAGATGTCTGTTTATATTTCAATCTCGACCATGCTCTAATGGTAAACAAGTACTGCTGTTCTCAAATTTCCATTTTGTTGTTCAAAACAACTCCCGTCCTGAATACTTTTTAAGTAAATCACACATAAGTAAATCAAACCATTAATCACATTTGTGGAAGCAATGTATATTCAATTTAGTTGAAGAGAAGAGCTGTTGCTTTTAACCTGTGATATTGTGCTGGGAATGGAATATGGAATTTAAAATGAATAAAATTATTACCAATGTAATCAGTCCTAATTCTTCTGTTGCACGATTTTTAAATTCCACGATTATAACAGCAAAGGTTGGAGTTGTCCTAATATTCCCAAATCTCCTAATTTTTAACATATCCTAAAATGTCCTATTTTCGTCCTAAGTTGTCTTAATTCTCCTAAAATTTTGCATTATTGCTTTATAGCGTAACATGTTTTAAATATGCAACAAAAACTTTTCTTTTTCAAATTTGATTTTTAAAAAGTGCACTCAACTGCATTTACTTGATAAAAAATTCTTTCTCTACTGAGAAGTTGAAACAATCAAATGTAGATATTAAATTTTTGGTACATTTTATTTATTCCCACCTTTTAAGTTAAATTTTTACCATTGTTACATCAGGGTTGGTTTTCTTATGGAAAAACTAGAAGAAATCAACTAGAAAACAAAACAGTCTCGCAATTAAAATGCAATAACTACATAAAATAATTAAAGTGTAATATCAAATCTAAAGTAAATAACTTACTATTTATTGATTTTTTGTAAATTTTATTTATTTTTAAAGCAATTTTCAGATTTGCAAAGGTGATTTTTGCAAATTAGAAGTGTGGGAAGGATTTATTTTATTTATTTATTTATTTTTTTTAAACTGTTTTTGCCAATTTTAGTAAGGGAATCGATTTTGTATTTTTCATGTAAAAATTCATTAAATTTTTAAAAAAATTAAAAATTGTAGTAGCATATATATAATCTCAATGCTGTTTTCATAACTTGTGAATTCATTTGTCTAATTTTGATGGTTCATGAATTTGTGAGTGTTTGATAGATTTTGTGATATAAAATGTTTAAAGTTGCAATTCTGAATGTCCTAAAAACTTCATAAAATTTTGAAAATAAAAAAAAGAGTGTCTATTTTTTTTTTTTTGTTGTTGTTTACTCCCATCCTTGTAACACTTTACATGTATTTTTAAATAGGAAAATCAGAAGTTACCAGAAAACAAAATCATCGCTTCTGAACTTGGTAAACTTCCAGAATTGAAGAAGTACATGAAAAAAGTTATGCCTTTTGCTCAAGTAATGAAGGTAAGTGTAGTTATACTGTCAAACCTGTCTATCTCAAACCTATATATCTTAAAAAAAAAAAAAAAAAAAAAAAAAAAATCCTCTTTTTCATGGAATTTCTAAAATTCCCTACTTTTACAATCAAAATTCAATGTATTTTCATGTTTATCGTGAAAAAATTTCCTTCAAACCATCTATATCACGAATTTTAGTTAGTGTAAATTACAAAAATTAGTGCTTAAAGAGCAACTTCCTTCAACAAAAGCTGCATACCAATGTGTCTAAAGAGACAACAAAAGAAGCACAGAAGGCTGTACTCTGACCTTTTCTTAAGTCTCAGGTAAATTTTGCGATAATGAATTCACTGCTCTTGGTAACTTTTGAAAGCTAGCAGAAAACAAAGGAAGTTAGACGTCAAAAGTCATGGAAAGACTATTTTTGTTATTAAATGTACATATTTAAATTTTAAGTGTTATGGATGTATGTAAAAGAAATCTGCAATCACACCACTGTATTTTTCTACAGCAAAAGGAAATAAAACATTTTTAATTGACAGCATTAAAAACCTCTATAACCCGAAACCTCTTTAGCTGAATTTTTTTTCCCCTTTCCCATGAAATTCGAGAAAGACAGGTTTGACTGTACTGTAAAACTTGCCTTGACAGTATGATTATGGATTGGGAAATGTTACAGATTGATTTTAATGGGTATGATTTGCTATTTAATTGGGAATTCTGAATGCTTTGGAAATCTGTTCACTTTAACACTTGAAGTTTTATTTATTTTGATTAAATATTTTTTTTTCCATAGCTGTAACAATTATTTAAAAAGTATTTTTTTATATTTCTATTTCACTGTTACTAGCATTTAAATGGAAAATAGATTATTAAATTTTTTAAAAACAGGTGTAATGTAGATAAAGTTGGAAAACTTATTGTTTAAATTAAATTATATATTTTTTCCTTGTATGGATACATAAATTTTTAAGTTGATAATTTAAACAAATCATGCTTATTTGTTTATTTTATTTATTACTTAGGAAAAAACTGAAACTCAAGGAATTTCAGCTTTAAATTTGTTTCTAGACTTTGATGAAATGACTGTGTTACAGCAAAATAAAGATTATTTATTGAGCACACTTGATGTAAGTATGCCATTTTTCATTGATATTTTTTTAGTGTATCATGTTTTTTTTTCTAATTTATTATTCTTAATAAAAACATTACATTTTTCTTATTTGTAGTTAGAAGATGTTTCTTTCAAATATTCTGATGAATCTAATGAAAAGACCCTAGAAGATTGTTGTCCTGGGGAACCAATTATAGTTTATTCAACAGAAGTATGAATGAATCATTTTTTGTTTTATTGTCATAAAAAAATAGCTTTTATCTTCTGGTATGTTTTGAGATGTTAGAGCTTCAATCTGCATGACATTTTCAATCTTATCAAATCTAAATTTCAATCCTCTGAATGCTCAGTTTTTTTTCAAAATTTGTCTTTCTTACTTTCTTGTGTGAAGTAAGGGAAGTATTATAATCGGTATTCAGATTTTGATGAAAATATTGATTTGACCATCTCTAAATCCAAATTGATAAGTTTCTGTGTGATGTCTCAGTGTACATACATATGTATGTATGCATGCCTCCATCATTCATTTTGACTAGTTTTGTCATGATATACCTCATACGGCTGAAAAATTATTATTCATAGAATTCTGAAATTTTATATTTAGGAGTATGTTAAATGGTTAAAATTAAGAGCCTTGTCAGTAACACACATAAATATAAAATGAAACAGTATGAACCATTTTGGGTGGTACAAAGGGTCCACCATTTTTCTGCTGTAAAAATTCCTTCTTCCACAAGAGCTTTGTAGATAAACAGGGTGTCTACCACAAAAAGTAAGCTTGATTTCTTGACCTTTTCTTGACCATAACAAATACGAAACTAATATCAAAAATACATCGTGCCAGGGATGCAGAATATGTTCTATCCGGCAATCTACGATTGGAGGAAATTTTAGCCATCTGGGGAAATTTTGCAGAAAAATATACAACTGATTTTGATTTTAACAATGAATTAAAAAATTCTTCGAGTTTTTCTTTTCTCTGCCCATTTTTAAAGCGATTTTTTTTTCAACTTTTTCACTGATCAGCCGTTTGCTTTCAGTTAACTTGGACCAATTGCTATTTTAAAAAAAGAAGATTTACCATTGATCGCCGTAAAAAGATTTGCAATGCAGCTTGTACATTGCAAATCTTTTTACATCTATGGTAACACAGAACTTATGGAAGTCTATAATATATCATAAAACTTTGGGGAAATTGAAGTTATTAGCTATGAAGCATGGGGATCAGTGATAATTATAATTGGAATCCAAGTTATTGTTTTTAAAAAAGAAAATGTGGAAAATAATCAAAACACTGAATTTAGCAGGGAATGAAGGGATAAAAAAATTACCCTTAAATCCAACAATTTTAACCTTTTTTTGAGGAGGGAAGGTGGATAACTGATATACTTTTCTCAAGGTTCGAAGATACATACTTGCCAACTTTTGAAATTCCCAAGGTGTAAAACAACACGCAGTTGACATATTGAACTATTGTCAGTTCACTATACAACTATTTGGCAGACATCATTTTTGAGGATTTCTGCTAAATAACATGTAAATGACATTTTAAATGAATTTTATAAATAGCAAACGAACAGTATTTTAAAGTTTTCTTATGAGATAAACACGTGTAAAACTGTTAAGTTTGTCTGTTTGCATAGTTTAAATAGTATAAAATAATAAAATTTACATAACACACTTAATATATATTTCTTAAACAAAAAAAAGGAAGCTACAGCGAACGGTTTTAATCCTCGCCTCAGGTCGGGAGGGAGAAGAGTGGACACTCAGCAGATGCCCCCCTCCACACACACACACACACCATTGATAAGAGGATAATCAAATCAACTTCCTTTCTCCCAGGAAATCACTCGTGAAATCAAAATACAAATTAAGGAAGTTAAGAAAAGATACATAAAATAATTTCTCTGACTGAACTTAGCAGAAAAAATTAGAAACTAAGAATTTGAATGAAATGGAAAAAACGTAATTGAGTCGCAAATCGTGACCTAGTGCTTCATTTCTTGACCTTTTCTTGACTTTCGTGACCTTTTCCCAATTTCTTGACTTTTCCGTGACTTTCGTGACCTTTGCATGATGGTAGACACCCTGATAAAGTTTTTCTTTTTTTATATTCCACATGGAAGTTGTGGAATATGCAATTAGAGGGTTAAATATTAACATTTTTATTAATCTTATTTAAAACTTATTTCATTCATTTACAAAGACATTTAAATTGTTAGTATGAAATTTGCAGATATGTTTATGTTCTTAGTAATAGTTTTTGAATGCTTTTTAAGCATCTCGTAATATGTAAAAGCCATAACATATGTAGTAAATCGAATCTCATTATAGCAAAGTTTGTTACAGAAAAATCTCACTGTAGTGAAGACTTTGGTAATTCCTAAATGAAATTACAATATGAAGGTACAGTATCGATATAGCAAAATTTTGTTAGAGCAAAATGAATTCACTGTTTCCTTGGACTTTGTTCCCTTCGATCGTTAAAACGGTATTTGACTGTAATATATATGGACTTCAGGAAGTTTAATTCCATGTTTAAACATTTCTTCCCTTCTCTGTTCAATGAGCTTATGACAAATCATGTTTCGGAGTATTAATTTGATTCTCACTATCTCTGTTCAGGCTTGGACATTACTTACCAATTCATACCCGTTTCTTTAAATGACACAAGAGCACAGGAGACCATTGTGCAAGTATTTTATTCAATTTTGGTGTTTGTTTCAAGTCCTAAGAATATAGTAACGCTCATACGCATAAGGCATATTAAATATCCTCATTGGCATAACTAGGGTGGGCTAATCTCACCTAAGAAAGATTTTAGCCCACTCAAGAAAAATTAGATTTTCTATTGTAAGAAAAAGAGATGGAGCCCTTAGGGTGGGCTAAAGCCCAGCTTAGAAATATCCAAAAAGCCTGCCCTGTTACACTATTGAATATCCTTGTACAAATTAAAGAATAATCCCCCCCCCCCCCCCAATCTGTAAAGTTTAGATGCTCATCTGGCAATTTTAGGATATAAAAATATTCCTTGAACTTTATTTTAAATTCTGTGTGTCCGGTTGCAGGAACCAAGTGACAGCAATAACATATTTTTGGGAAAGTTGGCAGAGTATCTTTGAGTTCATATCACCCCTGTGATTTCTTTAGTTATATAAACAAGTACTAACACCTACCAACCAATTATTATCATCTCAGTTTAAATTTAAAGGGTTATGTTATATTTTGCTTGATTTGTTATTTTTAAGCATTTACTTTGTGCTGGTATAGTGTACATTTCATTAATAATCTGCCACTTAACACTAGTTTACCTTGCAAGCAATTTTTGCATTAAATCTATATTGCAGACTGATACAGAAAATTCTGGAACCAGGTCTGTGAGAACTTTAAAATTCATGCAAATTTAGGAAAACACTAAGAAAATTATTATTATTTTTTTTTTGAATTATGAAACATAGCATTATATGGAAATCTAAAACCGGAGTTTAATTTAACTCTATAAAACTTGATTTTTTTTTTCTTCTGTGTCCAAAATTAAGATATGTGATGATGTTAGTGATTAGAATTTGTAGAAAAATAATTAAAAAAATAATAACCAAATGTTTTACTAGAAAATCACATTTATATTTCAGTTTCATGTGTAGTACACTGAGCCTTAACTATACATTTTTAGCATTGAAATTATTTCTTAGTATGGCAAACTTCAACATGCAATAATTTTTTTTGGGTCAAAACTTTTTGCTAAGTAGTTTTTGGTACTTTTCTAAAATAAACAAAACGACCTACAAAAGATTACGGTTTAAATTTCAATCAGTTTTAACAGTAATGATTTGTACACGCAATAGGCTGAATTATATCGTTGCATAATTATATCTGTGCATAAATTCTCTTAAAACTGAAAGATGCCTATATTAGCATTTTATGGACGTAGAGGAATAATTAAAGTGTTTGTTCCACTTACGGTACTAGGTGCCTTGTGGGGTTAAATATTTTAAACTGAATGCTATCTGAATGAAACTGAATGAAGTTTGGTGAAAAACTTATATTTTCAAGTATTTAAGATCATATTTAGTTTTTTACACTTTTAATGCATAGCATTATTTTTTATTAAACCATTTTTATCATGTGAATGTATATTTAGTTTGAATATTTTTTTTTCTCTTTCAAAGCCTTCTCTAAAACTAAAGTTAGTTAACCAGCAACCTGGCAATGGCTGCTTTGAAATGGATCTCTGTATTTATGATGGAACATGCGTATCTAATGTAATATCACATATCTGTAAAGCTCAGAAGATATCTGGTATGAACAATTTAGTTTTTTATAATACTTTTTTTTTATGTATACATAGCTGATAAATATTTTATATATATATATATATATATATATATATATATATATATATATATATTAATGGGCTTAAATCTTTACTAAGAGTTTAATTTAATTTTTAAGCTTCTGAACAATTTAATTTTAAATCTAAAAGATTTTCCTTACTCCAACACTTTTTACTTCCTTGTACGTAGTATAAGGAAGTAATGTGATCCCGAAAAATTTTGGGGGCCAAATTTCGACAAAAAAACCGATTTTGACTACCTCTAAATTTAATTTTAAGAATTTTTTCGATGCAACTCATCGTAGGCTAGCATGCACGATCATATTAACGCGTCTGCAACTCATTTTGACCAGCGGCGAGTCTATTGTGGTCAGTTTTTCCATGCCGTCTGTACGTACGTACGTATGTTCGTACGTACGTACGTACGTATGTATGTAACTCGCATATCTCAAAAACTATTGGTCGTAGAATGTTGAGATTTGATATTTAGGATTGTTCTATGATCTAGTTGTGCACCTCCCCTTTTGGTCGCAATCGAATGTATAGTTTATGTACAGGACCGCCCAAAAGATTCGAAATACATTACGCTCTATGGGCCGAAATTCATTAAACTCGCCTAACTCAAAAACTATTAGGCGTAGAATGTCGAAACTTCATATTTTGGATATTTGTAACATCTTGTTGTGCACCTCCCCTATTGGTTCCATTCGACTGGATAGTTTATCTACAGGACCGCCCAAAACATTCGAAATACATTACGCTCAATGGGCCGAAATTCATTAAACTCGCATATCTCAAAAACTATTAGGCGTAGAATGTTGAAACTTTATATTTAGGATTGTTGTAACATCTAGTTGTGCACCTCCCCTTTCGGTTCCATTCGACTGGACAGTTTATCTACAGAACCGCCTAAAAGATTCGAAATACATTACGCTCGATGGGCCGACATTCATCAAAGCGTTTTTTAGAGGTATTGGGCTATTTCAAACGACTCAGAAGTGATATATTTGTAAAGAGTTAGAAAATGAATTTCTCCATTATAAAAAGTGTCTTCATCATTTATAGTTCAGCTACAGGAACACTTAAAAGATTTCCAATACATTACGGTCAATGGCAATTTTAGGGGCATTCATCCATTTCAAGCACAATGCCGTCCTACCACATAAGTTAGGTAATGATCCGACCACGGTCACGTGACTCCCTCAAGAACTATCCAAAAGTCGCCAAGCTTGGCGACTTTTGGTGTACGTGTGTGCATATTTAACTCTCAAATCTCAAAAAATATTATGAAATTTCATACATAAGATTGTTGTAATATCTAGTTGTGCATCTCGATTTTTGGTTCCAATCTACTGGAGAGTTTATTTACAGAACCACCGAAAAGAATTTCAGTACTTTAATGTCTATGGACATCTTCAATATAATACAATTGTAGACGGTCATTGTTTGGTACATGCCCAAAATCTCGCCGTCTGTCCTCGGCCTTGGCGAGTTTTGGCGAAATATCGCCAAATTTGGCGATAGTCAGTCATTGGGTCCATGCCCAAAGTATCGCCATTTGTCATCGTTCTTGGCGAGTTTTGGTGAAATATCGCCAAATTTGGCGATAATCTGTCATTGTTGGTCCATGCTTAAAATCTTGCCAAATGTCGTCGACATTGACGAGTTTCGCCGAAATATCGCCAAATTTGGCGCCAAAAATAATTTCGTATTTTGTATAACTCTAAAAGTTTAACCCGTAGAATTTTGAACTTTTGTATTTAGAACTATATTATAATATCTAACTGTTTTCAATATCTCTTTTGACAGCAATCGACTAAGAATTTATTTACAGGGTTAGCCAAATGACTTTAAATACATTAAGGTGTATGGATGCATTCAATTTATTGAAAGTCTGTGGTCAATGACTACTTTGGCTATCCCCAAAATCTCGCAAACTATCTCAAGTTTGTCGGCTTTTGGTGAAATATCGCCAAATAAAGTGTCAGAAGGAAATCTTTCAAATTGAACTCAACTTGGCGATATCGAAATATTTGGCTAGAAATCGCTATACCTTACTATTATTGATACTTTATCTCTTTCAAACAAATAAGTTTAGAGGAAGGGCGTAAAAAACATTTTTGAATTAATAGACGTGCAAGGAAGTCATGTGTTGGACACATCAGATTTATTATTTCTGCTTAAGTGAGAAAGTATTCACTAAAAATTGCTTTTTATGAAAAATATTTTTTTCAAAATCACCGTTTATCTTACTGTCAAAGCAGCTTTTATCTATCTATTTACTTTTCTGTTATACATGTTTAGATTTATGAAATATTAGTTTGTATCAGTATTAAAACTGTTTTTTCCTTTTCCTTTTTTTTTTGTGGGTTGTGGGGGCTGAGAATTTAATTTTTTAAAAAGTTTTTTAAAATATAATTTTGGGTGCAAATTAAAATTTGTGAAATTATATCATCTTAAATATCAATGTAAATGCTTTTTATCTGAAATCGAGTTTTCAAATATATGCACTCAATTTCTTTAAGTAAAATTTCGTTATATTGAATTGACTGTTTCAGTTTCAAATGAAAAGATCAATATAAAGGGAAAAAAAAACTTTAGTCAGTATGGATGTCTATGCCATCTCTAATGCAAAACAAATACACACAGACACACACAAAAAAGTAGCTTTTATTAAAGACATGTTTTTTAAATATTAATTAGAAAGTAATTCACAGCTCAATGGAATATTTTAAAATCATTATTTGTTATAGAAAATATTGAAGTGTTCCTAGTGTATTATGCACAATATTTATAGTGTACCAGTATTTGTTATAGTGATTCAGGTTGTAGGCATAAAGTTTTATTAAGTAAACATTAAGCTGCTGTTTTGTGTTGAAATGTTTGAATACTTTTATTGCCTGTTATTTTTAAGTACATTTTGAATAGTATTATCCTTGTTAATAATGTACATTACAATGTGTGTATATATGTATACAGTGTGTGTACATCTTCCCTATAATTTATTTTCCAGATACAAGTAAAGTGAAATTATATAGGTATGAAGATACAGTACTGGGTCCTCGAAAACTGCCTGTCATGAATAATATTCTTAATGGAAAAATATTACTTGATAATAACTCTAAGTTACATGTGGAACTAGAAAAATCTTCAATATTTATTCAAGATAATGGCAAGAAACATGAAATTGGTTCCCAAATAGTCTATTTTGTAGAATAGAATATTTATTGAATAAATTTTTTAAAAGATTGTCTTTGTATATATTTGGTATAAATATATTATTACTACATATTCCATCAGTGGCAGCTTGTCATTAAGGACCAGAGAGGGCCTGGCCCAGCTTTTAATTCAAAAACTTTTCTAATTATATAACCTAGTTCTTTTGATAATTTGCCTTTATTGAAAAATGCACATATTTCATGCTATTGAATTAATTCTGTTCATTTAAAATTCACATAAAAGAATACCAGTACTGACTACGGTAATGATAAACTGTAGTCAGATTTTAGACATTGTCAGTAGTACAGTAGTCTCTTTTTATATTACACTTGTAGAAGACAAGAAAAAAATGCTCTATATATCCAGAACTGGGTAGTATGGTAAAAATTTTACTTTCATGAATATATGAAGTTAAATGTAGCAAAATTAAATTTGAATTACTCAACAATAAAGACAGGAAAGTTCCATTTAGTTTTTTAATTTTGTGTACTAGTACATCGTGTTTTTTTCAGCTGAAGAAGGCACTATCCAAAGTTAGAATGCTTTGATTTTTTTTTAACAATTAACTTTCTGTCGAACATCTATGAGGGAAAATTAATTGATTGCATTCCACTTATATGAAACCCATTAAGAAGGAGCAGCATTTTTCTTAGTAGAATGCAAAACAAGAGTAAAAAAACAGTGGGAGAGGGAGAGAATATGAGATACATAAAAAAATGCTTTCTCTCTATACAGGGTGTCGCAAAAAGGCAGTAACAGTCTTTAATTCTTTCTTTAGCTAATGAGGTGATGCACAGTTTGAGAATTATATTTTAAAAAGTGTCAGAAATATGAAGAATAAAAATATGCTGACTTAAAACCATTTTTTAATGGCTCTCTAAGGGAAAAAAATCACGTTGGCTGATCACATTTCAGGGGTCGTGCAGAAATTATGAGAGGTTTTTTTTTTTTTAAATGATCTAGTATTAAGCATTTACATTCAAAATCATGTATAGCCCCCAATCATCTTTGTCTAAATATATCTCTCAGACTCTTAGTGATTAAGGGCTGAAATTTTTACCTCATTTGTGCATGCAGTGCATTTTACTAATTGGAATATTTTTGTTGTTGTTGACACGTTATAAATTTAAAAGGTAATTTTTTTTTAATTAACAAGAAAATTTTTTCTTAACAAAGTCGTATTTCCAATTTTTTTTTTTTTTTTTTAACATTTTAAAAATTTACATTACCCACTTATCTCTAATAGATAAAGAATTAAAGCCCATTACCATCTTTCTGGGACACCATGCATAATATATATATATGTATGGTCAACTACCAGATATAGTGAACTTTTGGCTATAGTGAACACATTTCATTAGTCCCGATTCATATATGTTAGAAATGTTCATAGCATTTTTCGGTTTTAGTAAACCATGACTTTAATTATAGTGAACTTAAATAATTCTGGACGGCAGAAGTGATATAGTTCAAATCCTACGAAGAGTGTCTCTCGTGTTCGAGTAGAGAGAAAGAGATTATATCAAGCCCCTGTTGCGAAATACAGGTGGATTGCCAGTGTCTAGGTAAATGTACTTATACTAAACGAGGTGGGGAGGGGAGGGGTCATCATTTTTTTCATTGCTGTAATACATTCTAATCTTTAAAAGTATTCAGTAACAAAAGCAAGTACTTTTTAAAGTTAACCAAATTGCACTCTTCTTAACCTTCAGGCATGAAAGTTTTCCGTCTTTTGATGGAATTCAAACTTTTTTAACTCCATCCAGGCTGTTGAAATATTAGTTAAATAATGAATAGTAACAACCGGTAAATGTATTAATTGTAAGTTAATTTGATTGTTATATATCGCGTGCAAAGTTCAGTCTTTTTTACCAAATCACACTTTCATGCCTGAACCTCGGACGATTTCATTTTCCATTCCCTATGCAAAATCATAGGTCTAAAGCGACAGCACCTTTTGCCAACTGAATGGAATGTATTACATTATTTCCATAAATGGGATTAATTATGCTTGCTTTACTTAATAAATACTTCTGTAAGCATATGCGATCAATTATGTCAACTTTGCATAAAATGCTATTTTCTAGTTTTGTATTAAGTTTTATTGTTCAACATGAGGGAAACATCGATTTTAGTGAACTTTGGATATCAGAAACGACACTTGCTGGTCCCCAGAGGTTCCCTATAACCGAAGTTAACTGTATGTATATCCAAATACTTAATATAAAGAGAGTTACTGTATAGACTATATACTATGCATCGATAATAAATGTTTTAATGTATGTTGTTCTAACGGGGCAACAACACCCCCCCTCCCTCCCCAAAAAGAACAAAAGAAGGGGAAAAAAAAGTTGCATGTGGAAGTAATTCTTTAAAGTGCATTTCATAATCGTGAAGCAAGTAGTTGGAAGATGGAGTTGTAGATGTGACTGGATTGCTGTTGTAAATATGATCAAGAGACAAGGCAGTTCAATCCAATTAATTTTTACTGTTATAAACATTCCTTTCAAACAATTGGTTTAAAAATTAACTCTTCAAAATCAAGTTAACAGAAAATGAATGTCTTCCAATAAATAAATAAGTCCTTCTTTAAGGTCACTCCAGTAGCCAACATTATGTCAAAAAGTAAGTCAGCCTTCATCCATGCAATTATACATCTTCCAGCATAATGCTGAAACCAACAACTTATTTACAAAAAAAAAAATAGATAAATATACAGCGAATATAATAAATTATGCATGTAGAGTCACTCAAAATTTCCATCAAAAAAACTAAAGCAGAAAATTATTTGACAGGGAAAAAAGAAAAAAAAATAGTCATCAGTGAGAAGCTCATTTATATTACCATTCAACTCTACCTCAGTGTTTGAAGTATTTTTGTGCTCTTTTACGAGGCCGCAAGAATATTCCTGATATATAATATTCTATGAGCATATAATATATATATTTTAAATACACAATTTTACAGGATCACGGGGATTCTGCGGATTCACGGAATTCTGCATTTTAATTATTTCCATTTTTATTTAAAAACAATATGTAGATTATATAATCACGACAGAATTCCGAATCTCGTATCTGCCAACTCAAGTTCAATCTTTTTGGTAAATGAGTATTTCCTTTTCAGTATTTCTTTATAAACATTTCTAATGCAACTACAAAATACTTAAATGCTTATTTAAATTTATGTTTATAAATTTCTTGAATTTTAAATGCTTCTGAAACTTTGAATGTTAAGTTAAAAAATCACGACAGAGATTTAAATAAGACATTGATTTGCATAGATTGACTATGAGAAAAAGAACTGCTTTTCTTTTAAGTAAAGGTAAATGC
Source organism: Cheiracanthium punctorium (assembly GCA_038373885.1). NCBI lineage: Eukaryota > Metazoa > Arthropoda > Arachnida > Araneae > Cheiracanthiidae > Cheiracanthium > Cheiracanthium punctorium. The sequence goes on along the minus strand of JAWZYV010013341.1, from coordinate 30,168 downwards.
AGTTTTTAATATTTATTTTTTAATTAAATTAAGACTTTTGTCAATGAAACTAATTACACTGCAATATAATTTTTACTCTATTTCCGATGGAAGTTTTGAAAAAAAAAAAAAAAAAAAAAAAAAGTAAATAATAATAATATTAAACCTTCCAAATCAGCCTTTTTATGTTATTTTATTTGTACATAAAAAGAGATTGTCTGAAATCCATTCATGAAATTGTTTATCTTGACCTTAGATTTATGGGGAATTTGCTTAAAATCCTCTTTTTATATAATGATAGCCTGTTTTTCTATTGAACACTCTCTATCTAAAATTGATTATTAAATACTTATTTATGCATGAGTACTGGGAATTATTTTAATCAAGATAAAAATAATTAATTTGGTGTGCGATTGATATTTTATGGAAAAAAGTGTGTGATGCTCATCGAAATATTTTAAGTTAAATTCAAGTTTATGCACTTTTCCTCTTTTTTTCTCTTCATACATTCTCATCCCTAAATTTAATTAAGTTGATAATTTTAATTTAGTTAAGCTAATAATCAATGTGATATTATTAAAGATGCACAACTATTTAAAATATTAGGAGATGATACTATATGGCGTTATATGCCGTTATTGCGCTATGTCGTGTTTGGCCCCTTTTTTGATCATGAAAAGGACAGGGAATTTCATTTCAGGATTTGAGTAGCAACCCTGCTTATACTTAGTGGAATATGGGCAATAAATGTTTAGTGTGCACTGGTTTTATAGGGACATAAAAGAATTCTGATACATGATGGTTAATTTGTAGTAAATGTTTAAAGTGCTGTTCTTTTACAGGGCCTCACAAAGTAATTATTAACTAGTTTACTTTTCATATCAAAGAACTCTAGAAATTAGTTTTTATTTCGTTGTTTAACAACTAATGTGTGAGTAATAGGTTATGTTACTTTACTAAAAGTAGAAAATGAAACTTCCAGTATATTTTATGTGCAGGATATTGAGTGTAGTATTCATTAATACCAATAACCAGGGGCGTAGCCAAGGGGGGGGGTTAGGGGGTCATAACCGCCCCCCATGAGGAATTTTTTGCCATACAAAATGTCTATTCTTCACTGCCTTATCACACACATGTATGCGTAGCAGTAGTCGTAAACACCCCCTTCCCCATGAAAAATTTCTGGCTACACCCCTGCCAATAACAATTATTTTATTGCCTGAAGATTCCTTTTTAAGATCAAACTTAAAATTTACCTGCGAAGATTGGAAAATTTCCCTCAGCGGAGAAAGTATCCTCTGATGCCAGACTGATTCAGAACATTTTTTAATGATTATGTGTGATGTTTTGTTGCTCTAACATGAACGACATGACTTATTCATACGTGAAATTACTATACCCATTATGTAGAAAGAAAAGTTTTGCTATAGATGTGTTTTCGTTTATTTACTTACATGAAACACGGTTTGGGAAACCTTGATTTGAGATTTGGTTTTAAACTAATATATACGTATTACAAATTATCTAAACTTTACAAATGAGGGTTTCTAGAGGCTGTTCTAAATTTTCCAAAGGGAGCTGAGCGCTCTCATGTGGCCTTTTAGTTACAAAGCCTGATGGTAAAAAACACACATAAAATAATAGTTATAACAAGATACGATTGTCATATAAGTGCCATTTTATGTGTGTTTCTTACACAAAGTTTTCATTTATTTTATCTTTTAACACCACTATTTTGATTGTTTTTTCTGAAGCCTGATGGTACTTAGTTAAAATACCTCTCAATAGATGACAGAACTAGTATTCCCAGATTAGTTTTTACCAAAGTTTTAAGGTAAAGCTATAGTCAGTAGATAGCAGCACTACAAAACGATTTGGTGCTAGGTCTTGGAATACACTGAAATTTAAATCTCTATTTAAAATATTGATAGTTTATTGAGAGGTTTAGAAAGTAATTTATTTTTTTTTAGGTAAAATGCAATCATTTAATCCAGCTGTTGGCAACCGATGGGGCCCGAGAAAAAATAAGCAAAGAGCAAGTGACATTGCATGGTTTAAAAAAATCCCCTTTATTCTAAAATTATTTACTCCAAAACATCTATTTTACCTTAAAATGTTTATTCAAACTTTACTGATAACATTATTTTGTAGAAAAGTCGTTGTGGTGCTCATTGTGGAAGAATAAAAAAACTATATACAGTCAACGCCGGTTATAGTGCACATCTGGGGACCATCAAATTTCGTCTACTATATCCGAAGTTCACTAAAACCGAAGTCCCCCAATGGTGTTCAGAGATACTGTATGTGAATCGGGCCTAATGGTTGCGTTCACTGTAGCCGAAAGTTTACTATATCCGGAGTTGACTGTATACTAAAGAATGTTAGGGGAATAGGGCCGGACTGGCGATCGGGCGAAAGTCCGGTGTCTTGGAAGATGTGTATGGGCCGGCGCTCTGGACTGGTTTTGCTTCGAAACCACCTATTTTCGTAGTCAAGCGCAAAAATACATAAGCCTCTGTCAATTTTCCTGTTTCTGTTCCAAAATTAGAAAATCTGATTTGCACAGAATATTAAACATGACCAAGGGATATCTAAATCTTTTCACATTTTAAATACATGTTTTCGGGGAGAAAGTATCTAATACTTTTAAAACGAATGTGGGACTATAACTAAGGTGACCATACGTCCCGTTTTTAGGTGGCTTGTCCCGTTGTCCCCAAGCACAGCTTTGGGACACCGTAATGTCCCGTTTTTAGAGAATGTCCCCTGCAATGTCCCGTTTTTAGGAAGAGAGCAACCCACGGTAACGATTTCAATAAAGACCGCTAAAAATCTAAAATTATCCAACGGCAGTGTCTGTAAAAAGAAAACCTGACCTCCCTCCTCGCCTATCGAGACGCAAAGAAAACGTCGGGGGCATGTATTGTTTTTCTGTTTCTTCTTTTAATGTTCTTTTTTTGTCAACTATTTCAATTTATTTAATTTATTTCTCTTTTTTAATTTTTTCTCTTTTTTTTCTCTTTTAAAGTCATGTTCCTCTTTTGCTTATTCTTCCCCCTCCCCCACTCCCGATCTTCACTTTATTTTTCCTTTTCACTCTGGTTTTCTAAGAATTTTTTCCTTCCAAATGACAACTTCATTTTTTCTGTGTGTCCTTTTGTTTACATTTCTCACTTTTCTGCCTTGTGTCGGATGTTGTTTTTGAAGAAGATCCTAGCCCTTATACCACTCGAAACGTACGTCTTGCACTATTTTTAATAGTATATGAGCGTTTTATCAGTTTTTTTTTTCATTTTATTTTGATATTAACATTAACACAAGCTTTTTTGCGCGTTTTCTTAACAACTAAAAGATACCCAGATCTGTCAATTCAGTCTCCCTACACTATTACCTTAAAAACGGTAGATGTCCCGTTTTGAGGAACAAAACAAATACACTACAGTAGGCAGGCGCGTAGCCAGGAAAATTTTTCGGGGGGGCGGGGGATATGAACTTATATGTGCATAAATAGACGGAATTTCATCACTAATCCAAACATTTCGGGGGGGGGGATATATCCCGATATCCCCACCCCCTGGCTACGTCCCTGACAGTAGGCGGCGCTTAATATTATCGCGGATAATGTTATCATTCGTTTAATATTATCAAAATAATGAAGTTCCGAACGGACATGCTAAAAATATCGCTTTTTGTAATCAAATCCTTCGTTTATTGTTATGAGTTTTGCCTACCATTTTCGATTTTTTTCCCCACCCATTCTGTAACCAAAAGTGGGTGCCTTTTGTTGGCCGATGAAGGAATTTCAAGTTTGGCAATTATCTTAAGCCAGATAATTGCCAATGGATAAAATGCCGATTACTGGAAAAGCAGGTTCTGCTGGGTCTCCTCGCTCCTGTCGCTGTTCTTGTTCTTATCGTGAGCAAGTCGTCCAGACTATTGTAAGGTCTAGAATTTTTTCTCTTTGTCCAGTTAAAACTTACTGCACTTTCAAGCATTTTAGCAATGGAGAAAAAACAATAATTTAACAATTAAGGACAAAATTGACATTTTGAAGCGCTTTGATAATTTACCTAAGATAAGTCAAAGAAATGCTGCTGCTAATCTAAACATTTTTCAGCCACTACTCTGTAACATTCTAAAGAATCGAGACGAGATTGAAAGCAAAGCGAAGTTAAACGAAAATTTGAACTGTAAGCGAAAACGTACTGGGAAAAATGAAGAAGTGGAATCTGCTTTGACACTGTGGTTTGCCAATGTTAAGGAAAAGGATGCACGTATAAACGGTCCTTTAATGTGACTCAAAGCTGAAGATCTTGAATCTAAGATGGGCAAAAAAAATTTCATCGCAAAAGACGAGTGGTTTAATCGCTGGAAAAAAGAGAGAACACTGTGTTTAAACGCACACACGGATAAGAAAAGGATGCTGATTTTCCAGCTGCAAAATAAATGGATTTCTGAAGAATGGCTTAAGATAATTGCCGATTATGCCCCCCCACCCCTTCAGAATAACTACAACGTGGATGAAACCGGACTCTATTTTCGTGCCTTGCCAGAACAAACGTATCTCTTCAAAAACGAGAACTCTAAAGGGTGCAAAGTTTCAAAAGAACGTATAACTGTTCTTTGTTGTGCGACCATGACTGGACAGAAGAAAAAACTTTTTGTTATTGGAAAAAACAAAAAGCCAAGATGCTTCAAGGATGTTAAGAAATTGCCTGTGGATTATGCTGCAAATAAAACAGCATGGATGACAGCTGATCTATTCAGCGAATGTCTTATTAAGTGGGATGAAGAATTAGATCACAGTATCGTTCTACTCACCGATAACTGTCGTGTCCACGATGTAAATGTCATATTGAAGCATATTAAAATTATTTTCTTACCTGCCAACACTACAACAATTATCCAACCATTTAACCAAGAAATAATTCGTGCGATGAAAGCCTATTACCGTGGAGAAATGCGCGTTAGAGTTTTGGAAAGTATGGAGGTACAGAACAGCTCAATGCAAACGCATTAGCAAAGAAGACGAATCTCCTTCAGGCCCTCCATCTTTTGACGTTCTCGTTTTGATCATTCTCGTGGGATCGAGTATCCGAGAAAACAATTAAAAACTGTTTCTCACATGGTGGATTTGTTACAGCGGACGAAGGTATGAATGATGTATCGGAATTCAATGAAGCCGAACTCGTAGAATCCGACATGACTGAAATTGACTTTGCAGAATGGATGTCTATAGATAAGAACGTTCAAGTGAGTGTGAGAATGACTGATGCAGATGTATGCCGAACTGCATCTTATTCCATTGAGGCAAATGATGAAAAATCATCAGATGAAGATGAAACCGGTGTGGAAAAAATCCAGAATCCTCCAAGCGCTACTGAAATGAGAGAGGCGCTCCATGTCTTGAGACTTGGGGTGCAACACAGAGGCACTGCTGAGGACTTTCGAGAACAGTACAGGTATGAAAGTTTTATCAATAATTTGCTGAGACAAAAATCGAAGCAGACAACTTTAGAAGATTTTCCAATTGTTCCTGTACACTCCTGCTAAATTGTAATTAGTTTACCTATATATTCTATCACTGCTTTTTTGTAGAACTTTTTTTGAAAGTGGTTCTGGTAACTTGAACACTAATTGAATTTAAGGATTTGTTTAACCCATCCTTTGAATTAACCTTTACTTAAATTTGTACCTGCACAAATAAATGTTACTTAGTACATAATAAAATTAAATTTTTGTGTTTCCTTATACTTTTCGTTTATTGTTATCAGTCGGTTATTGTTATCAAATACCATCTGTCCCAAAGTGATTACATTAAGCGGCGCTACTGTATTTCCAAAAAAGTAATAGATGTCCCGTTTTGGAGGAAAAAATAAATGGTCACGTTAACTATAACTGATCGTTGCAGACGTCTGCGAAAAAACGAAAATGTGATACAAAAATAGGTGACCGTTGCTAGAATGTGATAAAAGGATTGTGGTGTAATGGACCACTATTAAACTGTGTTTTTTTTAAAGACTTTTCTGCTATGTTGGCGATTTTGGCCGCATTCGTAAAGGCCAAACGAGTTTCCATCAAAGGTGTTCGTAAAGGAAACTGAGTGCATTCAGATTATAAATTAGAGTGTTCGTACACAAAACTGCGTGCGGTTAGTTTCACACTTACATTAGTAACCTTAGCACGGAGTAGGTTCATCCAGTTGCTGAGAAGATATACTTGCTGCACGTTGCTGCTGTTTCGAAATAGCGTCCGCTGTTATGGAAAAGTATGTTGTTGTGAAAAGCATTTTACGTTTGCTGAAGCTGCAAATATTATTTTTTTCGAGGCGGAAATTCATGCATGAGTTGGGAACTGCAACGAAGGTACGTAATTTTTCAAAGGTAATCATTTTCTTGTATTTTTCATTTTAGTAAATTTAAAAATGCATATTTTAGTATTGAGATTGAAGTTGATTAAACCGTTATTAGCGAAATTTGAACTTGCTAAATACTTTTGAAAAAATGAAGTTGAAATTCCTAAATTTTGATCTGTGCACGTCAATTATAGCTACTCTTTCCTTTAAAAATCTTGTTGATATTATATTGAGTATGTACACCCTCCAAAAAAGTATTCGAGTAAAAGAGAAATTTCCTATTATAGATTTTCGAATTATAATTGAGTTTTTGAAAAACACACAACTTGACAAAAATATGGAAAGTCATATTTATACATAGCCTAATTCATATTCTATGATGAATAATTTTTAATATACGAACCAACGTAGGAAATTTATCTCTTACTCGAATACTATTTTTGGAGGGTGTATACTAAAAACTCTCCTCAGCAAAAATAACAACGGACGCGAATTGTAAACAAGCACGTCTCTTAGGCGACGAAGCTATGACTAAAGTTGTTCGCAAAGGCAAAAGAAACTGATAGCACTAAACACACACATTTCCTGTTTTCTTACGAAAACTCGTGCAACGAGTTTGCCGTTTACGAATGCACCCTTTGAATAATTAAAAAAAAAACTTTCCGAGGGTTTGATTAATCCATTAGCGTCCGACTTTTTTCACCACAATCTCTAATTTATGTTGATGACAGAAGTGATGAATAAATTTCCGACATTTGTGGAAAAATAAGTTTCTTTTTCTAAAAATGTGAATAAAACTGTGGCGTTGCATTTCAGAGCCCGCTTCAAGGCAAGCGCTGGTCAAAAACGCGCGCTCCAAGTCAACTTTACGAGCCGAAGATCCTCCGTACCAGCTGGCGGAGGCGCAGACTCGATGAAAAAAAAAAAAAACCTTTGCTCCTCGGAATGCAAGTCAGTTTCGATGGCTCGCCCGTAAATGCCGTTTGGGGCATCCCTCCTCACTACAAAAGAGCTGAATGTTTTATGTTTTAATCTTTCTGTTGATACACCTTCTGTTGATTTTAGTTAATAAATGTTATTGTCTGTTCTACTGTTAAACGTCCTTGTTTTATCACACTGACAAGTAACAAAACCGTGAAATTTTTCCATTTTACTTTGTTATCGCGAAGTATTTTGTGGGAATCATATTTATTATTCGAGAAATTAAAAATAAGAAAATAAATTAATGGTTAAATATTTTTCGACCTTTCAAAAATAGGACGCTGGGTGTTAATGAGTTAAAAACACAGCCGAATATTAGTTATATGGCATCAGCCGTCTTGAGTAAATGTTCACATCAAAATTTTATTTGAGATTGAGATATCGGAGAAATCAAAATCTAATCTGTACACGCATTCGTAAACGCCCATTTTTTAAAATTGAAACTGGTTAAACTTTATTCTTTAAGTCAACTGAGTGCATCAACTGAGACAGGAGCCAGTTGATTCAGTTTTCGATTGTTTGCTTACAGTTTCTTTCCTTCTGATAGGGCGTTTTGGGTTAAACAAACGCATCCCCTAGGCAACGAAACTGAACAGACTGAAGTCATTCTGAATCTCGAAAGAAACTAAGGCTGCATTCGTAAACGCAGAACGAGTTACACTCGTGCAATGAGTTTCCATCTAAGGCGTTCGTAAAGGAAACTGAGTGCATACATTTTTTTAACTAGAGCGTTCGTATACAAAACTGAGTGCGATTAGTTTTAAACGAAATAAACCGATCTTTGCAAAGGTTTCGTCAGTTGTTTAGAAGATGCACTTGCTGCACGTTGTTGTTGTTTTCAAATGGCGTCCGTTGTTATGGAAAAGTATGTTGTTGTGAAAAGTACTTTATGTTTTCTAAAGCTGCAATTATTATTTTTTCGAGGAGGAAATTCATGCGCACGTTAGAAAAATGCAATGAAGGTACATAATTTTTCAAAAGTAATCATTTTCTTGTATTTTTCATTTTAGTAAATTCAAAAATGCATGTTTTAGTGTTGAGATTGAAATTGATTTAATCCGTTATTAGCGAACTTCTCTTGCTAAATACTTTTGACAAAATGAAGTTTAAGATGAAATTTCTAAATTTTGATTTGTGCACTTCAATTATGGCCACACTTTCTTTTAAAAATCCTGTTGATTTTATATTGAGTATGTACTAAAATCTCTCCTCAGCAAAATTAACGCATTCGGGAATTGTAAACAAACACGTCTCCTAGGCGACGAAACTAAATAAACTGAAGTTGTTCGTAAAGTCAAAGGAAACTGATAACCACTGACAGCACTAAACACACGCATTCCAGTTTTCTTACGAAAACTCGTGCAACGAGTTTGTTGTTTACGAATACAGCCTAAGACCACTAATCACACCTGTTAAAGTTTTTGCACGAAAAATAGTGGCACGAGTTCATCAGTATACGAACACGCCCTGTGTGTGTTGATTACGTTTTATTTATACAAGTTCCTTTTATGCAATAACCATTTTATTTTTGATTTGGGAGGAATTTTTCTTATTTTCCTTCATCGTTATCTGGTAATATTGGATTTAACAGAAAACTTATATCGTATTTTTAAAAAGTGAAATGAAAGCTTATTTCTAATTTTAAATAACTAACTATTTAACCATGAGTGGTGTGCATTTTTATAAGCATGCATTTTTTCAACATATGTGTTCTGTGTTGTATTAATCCGTATAGTTGTTTGAAATGTTGTGAGTGCAATCTTTCATGTATGCTTACAAAAGCGAGCGGATTTACTGTGGATCTAATTAAATAATCGGCAGCTTAAAGAATGGACCAATTAAGGGTAAGTGTGGGTCAGTTTTCTATGCATAATTCAACTATAATTCAAGAGTTAAGGACATACTTAAGTTATATGCCTTTATTTGTACAAGATTTCGATCTGCATTAAAGTTATTAACGATCAGTCCTGTTATCAACGTATAAGTGTCTTAACATTGAACATAAAGAGTGTTTAAAAGTGTGAGCGTGACAAATGAAAATTGATAGTTGAAAAGATTTAGGCTATTTTGCGTCATATAATGAAATACGAATACCCTGAATATTTTATCTTCGGCGTACATTTTTTATTATTGGAACAATCAACATAAAATTGTTCATAAGAAAACCATATGTCTATTACCATTACTAAGGCACTTTCAGATTCAAAGAGGGGGTCAATAGAGCCATTTCCCCCCTCCCTCATCACATTTAAACCGCGGTCTCAGATAATCGAACACGCTATTGAATCCACGTTTAACAACTCTCAAAATTGAAAAGACGCAACGGAGACGATTCAATGTCTTTGAACAGCGTTGCTTCCGAACATGGATCTCTTGAATGCTCCCATTGAACCCAGTGATAACGCAATGCATTCGAAAACCCAAGCTTGGAAGAAACGCTGATAGATTCAAGGATGAATCCTCTCCGTCAGCTTCATTTCAACGGCGAGAGCGAACAGGTTAATCGTGGATTAAATAGCGGACAAGTTAAATGCCGGTTAAAGTAAAAATTAAAAATGAACAGGAGGAGAAACAGAAAAGGAATCAACAGAAAACACTCAAAGGAAAACTGGTGTTTAACAGATGAATTAAAATTTTGTAAAATAACACACGAAAGAGGAAGTTATCAATCAGGATACGCGTTTCTCATCAGCTTGAGTCAAGCCCGGACTAGGCAGGTCGGATCGTCTGCAATTACCCAGGGACCCCTGCCCGAGGGGGCCCCGGAAAGGCTCCCAAAAATGGATATACTACTTTATAATTAGATTTATATATCAAAGTAATTTGATTATTTTTTTCCCAGTAATCTTACGTCTTTATGCAGGGGCACAGCTGAGGACCCCAGAAACTCCGCTGCTCTAGGGGTCCCCAAAGCTCTAAAATGAGGTTTTTAAGCACCTAAACCTATTTTTCAAATATTACGTATTCTAATATATTCTTTCTAAATTCTTCAGTAAGGGGACCCTTTTCAATCTCTAGCTGAGGCCCCCCCGAAGGAGCCTGGCTGGAGTATACAGACGAGTGAGGACTGAAAAAATAAACAAACAGAAACAAAAGCTTTGGGGTTTTTTTTTTTTTTTTAGCATTTTATAATATTTCTAATTATGCTGGGCCTTATCGCATGGCCAAATAGGGACTTTTCCCAGTGCTCCAGGCTTGAAAGGGCACCCAATTTCAAATGTTGTTCTGAAGTATTCTTTTTTATATCAAAATTTTATGAAAAATAAAACAAATTTCATAGATGGGGGCCCCCAAATTCCTCAGTGCCCGGGCCCCCTTTTGGTCATAATCGGTCCCTGTAATTATGTTCTCTTTATTATGTTTTGAAATCGGAAATGTGTAAATGACTGCTCACGTCACCGAATACAATATTTTTAAGCTCATTGTATACCCGTTCACTCATTTAGATCTTTATCAGAGGAAACTCTTCAAAGTCCACACCACTCAGAATTCCCTGTGTATTTCGAAAAATATCATGTGATTTTGGTACATAAATTAAAAAAAAATTAATTATATGAAGTTCTTTAAATTTTTAGAATGTCTTTCTACACGGAAATAAACAAAAATCGTATATCTGTTATGAAAATTTTAGAAAAAATTCTTCAAAATCGAAAATTTTGCAGAACCGGCACTCTTGAAAAACTTTGTTGGGCAATCCGATGTTCGAGAATTTTCTCTCGTTTCATACTTTTTTTTTTTCATTTATTCCAGCATGTTGTGCAGCTTATTAAGAATCATCCTGATTTTTTTTTTTCCAATCCCTGATGCTATTAGTTTATTTTAATTTGTGTACCAAGACCGTGAAGTAGATTTTATTTCTTCGCCCTTAAGATTTTCGCTGCTCGCGCGCCCTCATAAACGATGAACTCAAAATAAAAATTGAAACCTATTTTTGTTTCCCTTTTGTGCCTAAGTTACGTTTCTTTCCTATCGCCCCCCCTACCCCCCCCCCCTCCAAAAAAAAAAGAAAAAATGATATCGTATGCCTACATTTTGCGCTTTGTCTCCGGAGAGAAGATAGTTATCTGTTCCAAAAAGAAGTAGTTCAGCTATCCCTGAGGTAAACGTTATTCCAAATGCTTTTTAGAAAAAAATTCAAAATTCCCCTCTTTCTCCCCCTTTCTTAACCACATGTCCTTTAATGTGTCTAGAAAAACGTAATTCGACCACTAGGCGTAGAGAATAGGAGTCATGTCCCCCATAAAATAAAAACAAAAAACTTTGTTCCAAAGTCTTCTTATTTCAAACCTTTGTTTCGAAACTTAAAATAAACTTTGCTTTTTTACTCTTAAATTGAATGTATCTCAACCCACTCCTTTCCAAAAGGAAAAAAAAACTGGTTTGGTACGCTAATGAATTCTATTGTTTAAAGCTTTAACCCTTTGAGGCGCAACCCTTTCCCAAAGCTGAATAAAGGGCAGCCGTTGCCATCGCTCGACTTAACTACCAGCAAGATGGCGGACGATCGAAACGTTCATCGCGTGCCACAGATCTAGAGACCCTTTTTTGACGACAGCTGGCTGTGCCGTCGTCAAAAAAGGGTCACTAGATCTGTGGCACGCGATGAACGTTTCGATCGTCCGCCATCTTGCTGGTAGTTCGCTAAGTCGAGCGATGGCAACGGCTGCCCTTTTTTCAGCATTGGGCAATCTATCCAGCTGTTCTCGCATTCTTCCATTTTTCAGCAGATGTCAGTGCTGTTAAAAATAATCGTGACCATTTTTTTACGGGAAATGACGTGCTAAAAAGTAAAGGATTCTCGTGGAGCTTTGTCACCCGCAACTATTTTTATAGAAATCAAATCTATTCTTCGTGACTGGCAACAGTCAAAACCTCAGAGTTTGGTGTTCCCAGAGCGGGAACACTGCGCGTTAAAGGGTTAAGCTGTTCAAACGAAGTTGCTTCTGTTAGGAATGCCAGATTATTAATAATACCTCTTGGAAAAGAAAATTCGGTGAAAGAAATTCTTTTTATCTTTATAGGATCTCAGGAAGAAAAGAACTCTGCTTGGTTTCGTGTGTACTTTAACAGTCAAAGGCTTCCTCGGTCTTCTTGATATTTTCAGCGTAGGTGCATGCTTCGTGACTGTTTTCTGCTTGATATATCTAACTATTTTGAAAGATTCCGCAGAGGTTCTTGTTTACGCTACCGTCAAGTACACAAGCAGAATAAAATGGCTTTGCAGAATTCTCAGGGTCAACAGCTTGCTTGAGATCAGCAGTGCCGACCTGCCAGCAGCATCGGAAGATCCTACGCTTCAGGCGGTTGCGAACCAACCTAACAGCCAGCAAATACATTCCCCAATCGCAGAACCGGCGGTCTGCGATTCAGTCCATGAAAATGAAAATTCTGCCAATCTCTGCGACACTTACAACCATCTCTGCGAGAATGCAAGTGGGGAGGGCTCAATCATACCGATTCCTGCTGCAGAAGCGTGTTCTTCCGGCAGTCCGGCTACCCCAAAAAGCCTCCGCAACTTCGATGACACGCATTTTGACTACGTGGACTTGACATCTGACGACGCTTTGGATGTGAGTCCAATCGCTGTTGTGCAATCTTACAAAGAGAATTCCCTCCTGAAGAGCGACATTTCTGGCTGGAGTCTCCAGCCGAGCAGACTGTTGAACTCGTTGCGCAAGAGCAGACTGCCCTCTCCGGATTCTTTGAAAGCAAACTGCAGAAGCATTGCGTCGAAAGTTGCGGACGTTTTCGCCAACCAAGCAGAAGACAAAGAAAAACTGGTGTCATTCGATGGCAGTCCCGAGCAGATAGGATGCTGCTCTTCCATTCCCCACTTCTTTAAGGCAAGACTCCAACTGAGCCCGACTGGGTCCGTGCAATATAAAAAGTTTTAATTGTATTCATTTTATGTGTATTAAAGACCTTTTGGCTTGGTAGTCAAATATTTTGTAATTTATGGATATTGTTGCAGAAAACGCTGCTTAGTTCTTGGGTTCGTCGTATTAAAGTCCAGTGTATGTATTATTAATGGCCTATCATGAGAAATTTATAATTATTAATTATCACCTATCATCGGAAATTATTTCAAGAGTATTCAGATTATGACCTATTTGAAAATATTTTCTATAATAGGATACAACCCTCCCCTCCCCCCTCCAGTGTTACATGCCAAGTCACGCCTATGACAATAAGTTTGCTAAATTCTTTCGGTTTTTACGAGAGGGGTTTGCAAGGATAGAAAGGTTGAGAACCACATCGTTATAACATGTATAACTACCTTTTGTTCCTCGTGAAATTAAACATTACTTTTTTGCTGTAAGTGGTTGTAACAGGTATGGCCCAAAGTAGGAATTTTGCAACACTCAGTTTCTATGCAAACATATGCCACTACCGGGAGGGGGGGGGGGTAGTTTCAATCTTATTTAAGCAGGAAGCCTCAACCAGCCTTGGTGTTAGAAAAAATAAAATTTGTTATATCATGGCGAAATCACATAGTATATTGTGAAATTTATCTTAAGGAGAACTTTTATTAATTTATAGCTAACCAATCTTAAGAATTCACGCCTTTCCGTGCAAAAGGTGGTAAATATATTTTATCTGTTTGATTAGATTAAACTAATCGGAAAATCCCTCCCTATTAGGCAAATCATCGGGTAGAAAAATCCTTCGCTGTGGGTGTGTTCACTCTACCTTCCGGGGTAGAGGGAACACACTCACAAACATTTATGAAATTATTCATTTTGATAGATCAGTCAAATATATTCAGAACAACAGTGGGAATTAGATTTAAATAGAAAGATTGAAAACAAAAAGTTAGACCATCTTGAACGACTGTATTTATTGTATAAAATGGTTCGGCCATGTTTCATGGCAAAGGCGGAGCTACTTTCAAAATAATCGGAAACCATGTCTTACTGCTATACTGGCTTAAAAACACAAAAAGGAGCAATCACAGGAGCTTATTTTGCGCTACCTTAAAATTAAATTATGGCCCACAGATTTGTCTATTTTAATGTCTGATAAAACCAAGGGTGGATACTTGTTCTCTTGATCAGCAGCACTTCCGATGATACATGACGAAATCAGCTAGGTGCTGTGCTGTAGCAATGTATATGGAAAATTCGTTAAACAGAGATTTACCTTTTAAATGCTTTAAACTGCATAAAACTGATTTTAAATTTATAAACTCTAAATATTATTTTTAAAAAGTAGTTATTCACACTTTTAAAAAATAAATTATACATGCTTTTTTTTTTTTTTTTACTTACTTATCAAATAGAAGTTTTCAAAGGGAAGAAAAAGGGGTAAAACAAAACGTCCGAAATTACACAGTATTTTTGGTTTTAAGTAAATCATTTTACAATGAAATAAATAAATTTTAATGTCATTGTCGTATTCATTATAAAACGTAAATTAAGAATACATTAACATCATGTGGTACGGTCGGCCCTAATTAAAATTAAGGACTCATGGTCCTTAAACTTAATTGCTGAAAAAGTCTGTTGATTTTGTCTGTTTTTAACAGAGATTTCACTACTCTCAGTGAGTTAGACACTTGGTAAAAACAGTTCATTAATAAAAATGCCATTAATGAAACAAGTCATTAATAAAAATAAAATGTAATAAAAGAATGAGTTTGAAATGAGTTTGAAATATGCAGAAGTTTGAAATGTGCAGATGAGTTCAAGATGAGTTTGAAATATGCAGAAATATTTAGAGAAATAGCGAAAAAAAGTTACATCCCAAGTTCGTTAAATAGAGAATGAACTTCGCTATTTGGAGGGGGTTTTTTTGCAAAAGGAGGCGGTTTTTTTTTTCAAAAAATTTGCAAACTTTTCTTGGTTCCGAGGAAAAATTCGCAAAATAGGGATTCGATGAATAGAGTCCGACTGTATATACAGTGAAACCTCCTTCAGAGGCCACCTCTGAACAAGAAAAACCTCCCAAGACCGATGCCGGTCACATATCAGCGGTACTGAACACGCTCCATAGGATTAACATTACAGCTAACCTCTGAACACCGAATTCCAAAACAATGGCAACTAGTCGGTTCACGGAAAAAAAAAAAAAAAATCTTAACAATCACCCAAATGTGTTCTCCCCCCCCCCCCCAAAAAAAAAAAAAAAAAAAAAACTCAAAGTGTGAGCAATGTAACGTTTATTTGCCCCACCACAAAATAAGCACATGACCAATATCCCGCAAAGGACAGGCTTCGAAGCTAATTACTTCCTTGTACGTAGTATAAGGAAGTAATGTGATCCCGAAAAATTTTGGGGGCCAAATTTCGACAAAAAAAAAACCGATTTTGACTACCTCTAAATTTAATTTTAAGAATTTTTTCGATGCATCTCATCGTAGGCTAGCATGCACGATCATATTAACGCGTCTGCAACTCATTTTGACCAGCGGCGAGTCTACTGTGGTCAGTTTTTCCATGCCGTCTGTACGTACGTACGTATGTATGTAACTCGCATATCTCAAAAACTATTGGTCGTAGAATGTTGAGATTTGATATTTAGGATTGTTCTATGATCTAGTTGTGCACCTCCCCTTTTGGTCGCAATCGAATGTATAGTTTATGTACAGGACCGCCCAAAAGATTCGAAATACATTACGCTCTATGGGCCGAAATTCATTAAACTCGCATATCTCAAAAACTATTAGGCGTAGAATGTCGAAACTTCATATTTTGGATAGTTGTAACATCTAGTTGTGCACCTCCCCTTTTGGTTCCATTCGATTGGATAGTTTATCTACAGGACCGCCCAAAACATTCGAAATACATCACGCTCAATGGGTCGAAATTCATTAAACTCGCATATCTCAAAAACTATTAGGCGTAGAATGTTGAAATTTTATATTTAGGATTGTTGTAATATCTAGTTGTGCACCTCCCCTTTCGGTTCCATTCGACTGGATAGTTTATCTACAGAACCGCCTAAAATATTCGAAATACATTACGCTCAATGGGCCGAAATTCATCAAAGCGTTTTTTAGAGCTATTGGGCTATTTCAAACGACTCAGAAGTGATATATGCTGTAAAGAGTTAGAAAATGAATTTCTCCATTAAAAAAAGTGTCTTTATCATTTACAGTTCTGCTACAGGAACACTCAAAAGATTTCCAATACATTACGGTCAATGGCAATTTTAGGGGATTCATCCATTTCAAGCACAATACCGTCCTACCACATAAGTTAGGTAATGGTCCGACCACGGTCACGTGCCTCCCTCAAGAACTATGCCAAAAGTCGCCAAGCTTGGCGACTTTTTTGTGTACGTGTGTGCATATTTAACTCTCAAATCTCAAAAACTATTATGAAATTTCATATATAAGATTGTTGTAACATCTAGTCGTGCATCTCGATTTTTGATTAAAATCTACTGGAGAGTTTATTTACAGGACCACCGATAAGAATTTCAGTACTTTAATGTCTATGGACATCTTCAATATAATACAATTGTAGACAGTCATTGTTTGGTACATGCCCAAAATCTCGCCGTCTGTCCTCGACCTTGGCGAGTTTTGCCGAAATGTCGCCAAATTTGGCGATAGTCAGTCATTTGGTCCATGCCCAAAGTATCGCCATTTGTCATCGTTCTTGGTGAGTTTTGGCGAAATATCGCCAAATTTGGCGAGAATCTGTCATTGTTGGTCCATGCTTAAAATCTCGCCAAATGTCGTCGACATTGACGAGTTTCACCGAAATATCGCCAAATTTGGCGCCAAAAATTATTTCGTATTTTGTATAACTCTAAAACTTTAACCCGTAGAATTTTGAACGTTTGTATTTAGAACTATATTATAATATCTAACGGTTTTCAATATCTTTTTTGACAGCAATCGACTGGGAATTTATTTACAGGGTGAGCCAAATGACTTTAAATACATTAAGGTGTATGGATGCATTCAATTCATTGAAAATCTGTGATCAATGACTACTTGGCTATCCCCAAAATCTCGCCGTCTGTCCTCGACCTTGGCGAGT
Organism: Cheiracanthium punctorium; assembly: GCA_038373885.1. Taxonomy (NCBI): domain Eukaryota; kingdom Metazoa; phylum Arthropoda; class Arachnida; order Araneae; family Cheiracanthiidae; genus Cheiracanthium; species Cheiracanthium punctorium. Next base: position 12,864 of record JAWZYV010013341.1, on the reverse strand, counting down.
TTTGCCGAAATGTCGCCAAATTTGGCGATAGTCAGTCATTTGGTCCATGCCCAAAGTATCGCCATTTGTCATCGTTCTTGGCGAGTTTTAGCGAAATATCGCCAAATTTGGCGATAATCTGTCATTGTTGGTCCATGCTTAAAATCTCGCCAAATGTCGTCGACATTGACGAGTTTCGCCGAAATATCGCCAACTTTGGCTATCCCCAAAATCTCGCAAACTATCTCAAGTTTGTCGGCTTTTGGTGAAATATCGCCAAATAAAGTGTCAGAAGGAAATCTTTCAAATTGAACTCAGCTTGGCGATATCGAAATATTTGGCTAGAAATCGCTAAACCTTACTATTATTGATATTTTATCTCTTTCAAACAAATAAGTTTAGAGGAAGTGCGTAAAAAACATTTTTGATTTAATAGACGTGCAAGGAAGTCATGTGTTGGACACATCAGATTTTTTTTCTTTTAACTTCTGAAAAGCTTCTTCGCAGTCAGCCGTCCAAGTGACCTCTCCCTTACGGGCCTTTCCCCTGAGAGCATCTGTTAAAGCAGCGGAGATAAGCGGGGCCTTCGCAATTAGTAACGGGCCTGCGCGTGTATTTTGATGAGCCATCCAAAGAGGCCTACGGATGCTCGAGTCTTCACGTATACATCAGGCATTTTTTCAGCTTCTCAGTGCTTTCAAACGTTATTTAATGTAGTTTTAAGTAGTAATTGTGTTACTAATTCAAGTACGAACTCATGATCAATTTGTTTGCTATGATACATATTGACATAAAGAAAATAGATGCATATAATTTGAAGGAAAAACAAAGCAGCGCTTACTCTCATGATTCACGATTACTTATTTTAGTTTCACAAGTGGATATTTAATATACTTTAAAATAACTAAATACACAAATGAGAGACATTTTTATAATGAATATTTCATGAACGTAGTCGTATTTCTTACGTTATTTTAAACAATTCAACATTAATCTTTAACAAATGATGTATTAAAGCGCATTTCAGTGTTTTCGGGATATCCTGTATATTGGAGAAAATGGATAAAATACGCTCTATAGCGTGATCCCTGAATTAATTATTCTTTAATAAAGACATTTCATGTAGTATATATTATTCTTTTGTCGCTTTCTCAATCGAACTTAGGAATTGCGCAAGCATAATGAACGCTTGTACAAAATATTAACTACATTTGAAGTTTCTGTATAAACGGGCAAAAATCAATAATTTATAATTTACTGTATTTCTGCACTGTACCAGATGTAAGTCTTAATCACATAATCAAGGCATATATAACTGATAAATAACATTTTCAACTGGCAAAATTAAATTGTCTGAATAGTATCACAAGGTCATGCTTATTTACAAGAATAAAAACTACTCAAGTAAAAACTGACTAACTACTAAACTCACTAAACATGATTTACATACATATTTTTAGAATTTCTAAATACATTATAAGCGTTCACTTACCTTTACATTCAGAGTAAAATGTTCGAATTTTAGGATAAATTTTCATGAAAGAAAATGGCGCAAGATTCACAAAACGATTACCTACATCTAAAGTTCTTTAGTACGACAAAAGTATAAAAAAATTGTTTTAAAATAATAAAATAATATAACATTTATAATACTTAGAACAATAAAATAGAATAATGTGACTAGGGAAAACAGGCCTCAATGATAAACTCATTTTTAGGGATGGTAACTCATAAGCAGGCCCGTTGCTTAGCGATGGCCCCGAGATAAGGGAGTAGTTTTTAATATACCGACTGTAATACCCTGCTAAGCCGAGAAAAGCTCGAATTCGTGTTTTCGTCCTAGGTGTGAGAAATTCTAAAACACTCCGAATCTTAGCTTCCGATGGAGATCGCAAACCTTGTCCGACCCTATGTCCTAAATATACCACGTGGTCCTGAGCAAATTTGCATTTTGATGGTTTTAATGTAAGCTTCGCTTCTTTAATTTTGCCCAAAACCATCTGAATGTGTTTTAAATGCGACTCAGAGGTAGTGGAAAAAATGGCAATATCTTCTAAGTAGGGAACGGCGAATTCTTCAAGCCCCTTTAACAACACACTCATGAGCTTACTGAAAAAATACCAGGCAATTTTCAAACCGAAGCTCATCTTCAAGGGTCTTGCCTTTATGCCGAATCTACTGAAAAGGTCCCTAGTCAAATTGCTCGTAAAGGAAGTTCCCTGATCACACTGCATTTCACGAGTGAAACCAACTCTACTAAATATGTGCAACAAGGCGTCTGTTGCTGAAATAGAGCTGCTGTCAGCCACAGGTATAGCATCTGAAATTTTAGAGGGCATACAAAAGATTTTAGATTTTTATTTCCATTCTCTCTTGGGGGTAACAGTCCGCAAGCATCTATACTATTAAAATCTCTCTCTCTCTCTGTGTGTGTGTGTGTGTGTGTGTGTGTGTGTGTGTGTGTGCGTGCGTGTGTGTGTGTGGAGCATCATCTCCTCCTAAACGGCTGGGAGTTGAGTTTCGATCGAGGTGTCCACTTATTCGGAAAATTTCGAGAAAGAACCTCCGCTAATTTAAATTTCGAAATTCGAATTAGTTTAGGAGATATTGATTAAAAAACCCATCAAAACGCTAATTTTTGCTCTCCGCAATTCCGTGATTGTAACCCCTGTAGTCCAAAAAGTGAGAAATAAGCATCGAGGTTGCCATGTTTGGCTATTTTATTAAATTATTTAGACTCCTGCAGTAAAAATAAAAGAATAATGATTTTTTTTTCTGTTTAGATTATTTACAAAGTTATTTTTTAATTAAAATATTGCGTTCATGTTAAATCAGAGCTGGAATTCAATGTTTTTTATGTGTAAAAGAATAAGGGATTGAGAGATTTCCGAGACTAATATGTATATTTTTTAGTTTGGCCGAAAAAAAAATGGCTCATTTGGCGATTTTGAGAAAGTAGTAGGTTCTACCGATTTGCACAATTTTGGGCTTGGCTCAAATTACTGAGAGCGTAAGGAAATAGTATTTTTAATAACAAGTATAAGTTTTATTAGAATACGGCGCTATACTTCGATTTTTCATACAGAAATAATGCAGTTATTAACGCGATTTTAAACGATCTACAGAATTTTCGCCAAATTAAATAAACTGATTTAAATTGGAGGAATTCCGCCAAATTTCAGAAAATTGAAATTCTCTCACTTTGTACATGGTAGTTAACGGTGATTAAAACCCGTTATAGTTAATAATTTAAATAACTGCTACTAATCAATTAGATGCCTATTGGATTAAATTTTGGCGAGTGAACTATATAAATGATAGATAACTATTTCCCATTTTGATTGCTGTTAAATCAATGCTTCGAATGATTCCCTGAAAACAAAAAAATCTCGCAAAATGGTGTATGTTGGCATTTTGGCGATTGAAGTATTATACGTGTAATTAATAATTGGTTCTTATGTTTAAGCAGCGCTACGTTTCTTTTATTGGAAACTGTTAGAAACAGACGTAATTAATACTGTCTAATATATTTTTTGTTTTACGTATTGAAATATGTGTTGATTTCTAATATAGTACATTTCTTAGGAAAGTAGGCGAAAAATATTCAAATGTAGTGCAACTCTGTTCGTATTATGAATTCCGTTCCACAATTGAGATGAGCCAATGTCACTAGCGTATGCATAAAAATTATTTTCTTTTTTAATTCCGCCAAACAGGGTATTGCGAATTAGCTTTAGTGTCAAGTTTAATTTGTGATTTGAGCTATTTGACATAGACTGGTGGCATTAATTACGCCAATATGGCAGTTCTAGCAAGGGAAACATAGATAACTTATTCCGTGTTCTATTTTTAACATTGCTATAGTTTCCGTAGCAACGGAATCCATTGTTGCCACTTAAGTTGTTAAGTTTTAGAATTAAGTGAAACCACTCCTTCCTACAGCTTTTAAGACTCGAAAAAGTGAAAACGTATCAAATGTGAAACAAATAGGACTGTAACAGACTTGCACCTTAAAACTAATCGAAGTTTTTATGCAATTGTACATATCTTTAATTTTATTTCCTTTGCGTGTGGATGTCATTTTTTACGTCATTTTTGCTGTTTTGCTGGCAGATTATCCAGAGCAGTACATAACCTCTAATATATTTGCTCCTCCGGACATAAGCAAGAGCGTATGTCCGGCGCGTATTTGTGTAACCCCATTGTGTTAATCAGAATTTTATGGTGTCAGATTTTTTAGACCATTTTTTACCGCGGAGATTCCGATCCTGAAGTATATTGATCACTGATACATGAAAAAAAAAGATCAATTATATGCAAGCAGGAGTAGCCAGAAATTTTTCATGAGAATGTTACGACTACTGCAACTCACACATATGTACACGTGTGTGTGATAAGGGAATGAAGAATATACATTTTGTATGGCAAAAAACTCCGCATGAGGGGTTGTGACCCCCTATCCTCTACTTGGCTACGCCACTGTAAGCAAGCATAAGTTGTCACGTAATGAAAAACCGTCGTAGAGGGCAAACACCGAAGTTGTTTTGGGGGTTATACAGAATTAAAAATTTTACTTTTAGTAAAGTTTACTTTTGATGCAGTTCGGGATATTTGGTTTTAATACATTTCGGCCACCAAGGTGAGATGAAATATTAGTAAATATGGCAACCCAGAATTTTCTAACTATTGAATTTGACATTATGCAACTACAGTAGATTCCCTAACACGGTAGATACGTTCCGTGTTATAGGAATCCGTGTTGTACGGGTCCTGCGATATACCCCACCTGGAGTGCGGACTGCTAATCGCGGCAAAACTTATTTGCGCTCCGTAACAATACAATGATGTTTGGTGTTGCCATTCAAAAGGTATGTTAATTACAAGAGCTAAAGCGTCATAATATCAGAACATATGTCTCATTTTACCGTGCTGTACAAGTCCCTTTTAACGTGTTACACGAAAACGATCCTAATGTTTTCGCCGTGTTCTAAGAATTCCTGTTGTAGACCCATGTTATAAAGGGATCAACTGTAATCTGTAAAAAATGAAATATGAAATTAGTTATTTATATATTGCGAATTGACAGCGAGATCAACGTCAGTTTTATGTAACAAGTGTGATACTGCATTAAGAGTTCAATAAGGGTAATAAGCTTTTTCTCAGAAGTTACATCACGAACGTTTTCATTTACAAAAGCGACATGATTTTCACCGGAGCAGGGTGCATTTTTGGCTTTTAAACGTAAATGACGCATCCATTGTTTCATGTATAGGTTTTGTTAATTTAGGTGAAATTCAATAAAGTCCTCGGCAAAATAACTGCGCTAATGCATTGTCCACGCTTTTCGAAATGCAAGATAAAATTGTTGCCAACATCATTTAATGTTATTTATGTGGTATATATTAATGCTATAAATTAAACCTCACAAAGAGAATTATATGATGTAGAAATCAGGCATTTTTCAAAAGAGAAACGCGTTTTGAAAGCATACCGTAAAGTTCTTTCTTTTTTGATCGCCAGTCACATTGACGTAGTTTTTGTGTCATGTTGCAATCGTCTAAAATTTGCACTCCTGACGTCAACTTTTAGTCAGCGTCTCAAAACGTGAAAAAATACTTGATAGTCACGATTCAAGTATTTTTTCACGTTTTGAGATTCCGCATTACTTGGTTTAATTCGAATTATATATGTGTTAGGAAAATATGCGTTTCCCACCGTGCGGAGAACGGGCACGCAGCTAGTCAATATTAATTTTTGTAAAAACCTCCCGAATAATGGGGACCAGTTTTAACGGCGCCTTTTTCTTGTCCCGGCCTTCTCCGCTCTCTGGCACGGGTCACAACTGCGAATATAATTTTCAATTTCTTTGTAGCAATTGGGCCAAAAGAAATTCCTGACAATGCGATCTTTCGTTTTTGTCACACCAAAATGACTGGAAACACCTTCGTGACACATTTTCATAAGGTTGCCCCTAAATTTCTGAGGAATAACAAGTAATTTCCGCGGTTCTCTGCTATGATCTTATGACTACGCATAATAAGTTCGTTTTCTATAATATGCAAGTTCTGATCATCATTCTCTACCTTTTCAACTATAGGACGGAGACTTTCCCACTTTTGCGCCTTACTTAATTCTTCGGTACTGCAAAGTATCAGTGAGCTATCACTATTACCCTGAAATTCCGCAGTAACCGGTCTGCCTCCTGGTTCGGGATCGATCTCCACCCTACTTTCAAATGCAGGAATATTTTCCCTTATTCCCTTACCTAACCTATCTCCCTTTTCTAATTTAGAACAGCTTTCTCTTGCGCGAGCCTTAGAACGTGTCACAACGCCAAGCAGTTCCAAATCCTTGATTTCGAACTTAGAATCTTTTATGAGTTGTGCAGTTCTGTTACCTAGTAAATACCTTCCTTGATCCAGCTCGTCGTCTATTACACCCGCCTTAGTTGTTACCTGACCGAAATCCCCATTTAACTCAACTTTAGCAACCGGAAGGCACCGAGCTGAAGTGTCTAAAGCTCCCTTTAACCAGACACTTTCATATGTAAAATTCTCCAGTGGAACATAGTTTTTACAAATTAAATCGAAACTGGCACCTGTATCACTCAAAATCGCCATTTTATGCCCATTTACAACCGCTTCCATTGTATAAGGTTTAAGATACTCCTCTGCGCTTCCTCGTGCCTCACTTACGATTCCTTCTGCGCTTTCCCGCACCTGATTTACGATTTCTTCTGCGCTTTCCCGTACCTCATTCACGGTCTCTCGATCTTTATTATGACGCTGGGGGACAGTTATAACGTAAATGATCAGGGCTGTTACAGACAAAACATCTAAACTGTCTTCTTTTTTCAAAACTTCGAAATTTCTCACTTTCACCTTTCTTAGGTGAAGCCGGGGTCTTGTCCCCTCGTTTATCATCCCTCTCTTTAGCCTGCAATTTGCTAAAGGACTCGTCCTGTTTTCTTTCCGTCAATACCTTTCCGGAATGAAAGGTTTTCTTTGAACTGTACCGCCTCACCGATTCATAATGATCTAGCTTTTCAGCAAGTTGGAAAGGGGAAGCTATTTCTGACCATTCATCTAAAGGTGCTATCACACGAGAGCTCTACGCACTGCAAAATGCACGTACAACACTTTTGTACTGCAGTTTTGCCCTTCAGTCAGGCGAAAACCGTTGTGTGATAGTATTTCCCTTGACACCGGACTGTTTCGAACAATGTTGAAAAATGTTTGGTATGAATGGCGAAATCAGCCAATCAGAGCTCTAGACACTGTCCACACCTTCATTCAAGATGGCGACCTCCATGCCTGCAATGTGGACGGCGGAAATAGAAGCCGATTTTATTTCCGAAGTACAAATCAAAAACCATTATAAACTTTTTTACTGTATTTACTTAAAAATGAACCTTCGAATTCCACCGTCAATGTCAATGTTCGAATGCACGGGGCGCGACAGGACGAGTGATTTTTTGTGACAAAAACAGCGATGACGTAATAACTGTTTTGTCACAAAACGAGCGATAACGTCGCCAAATCGGCAACCCCGTGCCAATCCACCAGATCGTTTTCTTGCCTTGCAATACAACCCTATACCTTGCTTTTGACAAGAAAAATGAAAGCCGAAAGAGTTGTACGAGCATTTTGAAGGGCGAAAATGCGTCGTCTGATAACGGCTTAATAAATGCTCTATTATATCACTATTCTTCACCCGTTTTTTCATCTGGTCTGCTATCATTAAATTTTTTAGACTTTTAAAATCTTTAATTTCCAGCCCGTCCAACCAGCCTTCCAAGTAATTCTGAAGCTCATAGGCAAAATCTATCCACATAGCGCTCTGTTTACGGTGGTGATTGGAAAACTTTTGTCTGAAGCACTCTGCTGTCATTTTATAACGGTTTAAAAGCAACTTTTTTACAAATATATAATCCTTTCCATTCTCCTCGGACTCTCTTAAAATAATTTGGCCTATCTCTAAAGGCAATAGAGCCAAAATATGAGATGCCCAATCCCCTTCCTCTATCTCAGCACTCTTCGCTTGGCGCTCAAACATCTCTAAAAATAAGCTGATATCTATTTCTTCAATATTAAATTTTGGTAATAACCTCTGCAAATCTATGACAGATTTTTTTCTGTAATTGTTGTGATGGCTGCGCGACAAGGGCACCTGCCTTATTGGCACTTTCAATTTTTAATTTTTCAATTTCAAACTGAAATTCTAACTCTCTTTCTTTCTCTTTTAGCCTATAAGCTTCCTCTGCTTTCCTTTCCGAAAGTATGGTGTCAAACACATTTTGAACGAATTCCTCATCGTAATCGTCACTATTTATTATGGCATTTTTAATTTCTGCCATTTCCATCTCCGGAGTTATCTCTACTCCTAACTCCGCTGCAAGATTTTGTAAATCTTGCTTCTTTCCTCTTCCAAGGAAAGCCATATTCTAGCAGTAAATTTTTACTAATACTACACAATACAAGGATTAAAAAACTAAAGCAAATAGTATAACATGCAAAATGTTTGCAATATATGTTACTTTACACTGTAATAATTTAAAAACAATGCAGATTTAAAGTATAAACACTCCAAAAAATTACACACAACTGTAACTTTCGCTAACTGAAAATTTTACTTTATAATAACTGCATTCTCACAGCAGCAATCACTTGCACTTTTTTTGTGTAACCTTTATGATTATAGAAAACACATAACAACTTCCGTAAACGCATTCCTGAACAAGATAATGCTCCACAATTTACTGGTATCAGTTTTACAGATTTCTCTTTAAAAACTTAAGAAATTCTATTTAAATTTTAACCAGCAACTCAAAAGATAAAATCAAACTCACCGTTTTGATTCGAAGATCTAGAACTACACCTAACATCCATCAGAATCTGGGCGGCTTTCTCCAATTACAACAGAGTCCGGGCGACTCTCCCTTCAGATGGCAGGGTCCGGATGACTCTCTGCTCGACAGGGTCCGGGCAGCTTTCTCCACTCGCACCAGGGTCAGGGCGACACTCCTTTCTTGCACCAGGGTCAGGGCACCCTCTTTCTTGCACCAGGGTCGGGACGACCCTCTCTATCTGCACCAAGGTCGGGGTGACCCTCTTTACTTGCACCACGGTCAGGGCGACCCTCTTTACTAGCATCAGGGTCAGGGCGACCCTCTCTACCTGCACAGGGTCAGGGCGACCCTCTCTACATTCACCAGGGTCAGGGCGACCCTCTTTAGTTGCACCAGGGTCAGGGCGACCCTCTCTACCTGCACAGGGTCAGGGCGACCCTCGCGACCCTCTTTACTTGCACCAGGGTCAGGGTGACCCTCTCCGCTGGGGAACGGCTTTCCCAAACACGAAAATCATTTAATAATTGCGAATCCAGGATCTAGATGATCCTCTCTGGGAAGCGAAAATCATTCAAAAGCCGTGAATGCAGGATCTAAGTGATCCTCTCTGGCATGAATCAATCCCACCGCTGCCACCAACTTAAAGTGCTGTAACATAGTAGAGGCAATTTCCGATGGTGGTAGCATAAATGTGGCCAAGGTACACTATGTACAGCTCCATTATTTACAGAAATTATACAATATTTACATTTCGCATAATTGGAACACGGCATGAACGGAGCAACAGTTTGCGTCCGTCTCAACGCTTCTCCACCATCGTTCTCTTCTTCCTTCGATTCGACCCCCCTTTAGACCAAGGGAGAAAAAAAAAACATCATAACAAAAAAATCTCTCTTCCCACGAAAGAGTGAGTCATCACCCGTTTCCCGGAGGTCGAAAAAGTTGACCGTGGGTCAGTCCAATGACAGAATATGTGAAAACATACGGGGGTGGGAGATCGTACAGTGGGCACGGCCCTCGTAGGCTCACCCGTCCCGTAGCTACGGGCCTGTGCTAGACAGTAGCGGATCCAGAAATTTTTTTTGGGAGGGGCTAAATTTTGAAAAAAACCTTATTCCACCCAAACAAAATGTACAATAAAGCAAAATTTTAGTCTAAAGTAATGTAAAACTTTTTGGGAGGGGCTAAGTTACAAAAAAAGATCATTTTATTTACTTAAAGTGTATAACAAATCAGAATGTTACCCTTTAGCAATCTCTTTTGGGGGGGGCTGAAGCCCCCTAGCCCCTCCCCTGGATCCGCTACTGGTGCTAGACGCTGCCAGCACATTTGAGCATTTACAGTAGAGCTTTTTCATTTCTTTTGCATGTGCTATATTTCCATCTACACTTTTTATTTCTAACCCCACACTGCTAATCTGCTATACAAAAAATGCTTCTTTATATGCATTTTATTCTCAAAGTTTGCCCTATGAATTCAGTTACACCCGGTATATGTATCTTGGGTGCATCCCCCTAGAAATGATCCTGCCGGCGCACTTGCTACGCGGCTCATCAAATTACTTTCTAAATGTTTAGAAAATTGGCTTATGCGAATGCGACCGATTCATAAATTCACATATCCGTAAAAGTGATGTGCTCGTGTACCAACTCAGTCTGTAATTGTAATTTCACCTATCCAAAAGGACGGGTTTACTTGATAGACCAGACAGAAGAATTAATTATGAAATGCAGAAGTAATTTTCTTATTTAAAAAATGTCTTGTTAAAATTTCTGGTTGTAGTAATTTTCAAATTAATTTTGTAGAAGTCGGAATCTTATCCATCTTATTCACAGACAATATTTTTTAAAATGCAGTCGAAAAGTTTAAAGAATTTTTCGTAGAAGGCGGCTATATAAATTTCATCTTTTGGCGTTCGTTGAAAAGAGTTTGAACAAGAATGCCCGCGCAGGTGATTGCAGAATACCCCTTCCAGAGGTGAAAGAATTATTGGGCCGGCACCACAGTAGCCTTGTAAGAAATAAAGGATTTTTCTCACACCTTTTGTGACCAGAGCTTAAGAGGTCATTTTTTTTTTTTAATCCGGCATCTTTGATGTTTGGTGAGCGGTTTACTTTTTCTTAATTTTGACTTCCACTTACTATGTACCGGAGATAAGAGGTTACGCCTTAGGTGCTCCAAAATATGTTCTACGTTACGTTACGATCATCATAAAATTGGGGCCAGGACAAATACAGATTTTTGGGTTTTTGCACTTACGAGATATTGCATATTACGCTTTTAAGTTTGGGGCACATATAGCTGCAGAAACATATTATATACTAAATATATATATTAAATATATTAAGTACTATATATATATATATTAAATACTTAGTACTAAGTTTAAATACTAAACATGTTGCAATAAAAAATATTGAAGGACTTTTGTGTACACGAATAACTAAGGGGCTAAGGAGTTTTGACAAAATGCTGATGAGCTTTAGAGTACCCTTAGTGGAGTGAAAGGCCAGAGAATTAGCCGCCAACTTCAGTATTTTTAAGAAAATGGCAAAAACATTTTTCACAAATTTTTTTAAAGAATTTTTTTTAAACAGATAAACATTTGTTTAAATATACAATTTTTTTTTCTCCCTTGAAATTAGTTGACCCAGGGCAAGAGCCCCGGTTACCCTGCCGATAAACAATTTCTGACTTTGGGAAGTGACATTTGTGGCGATTTTGCTCTCTGATTTAGAGATTCGAATGAATTTGGAATACTATTTCATATATTTTCTAAACTTTAAAAACCTGATTAGGGCTGCTTTAGAAAAGAAATGAAGCCATGAAAGGTTTAGGAATGGATCGGATATAGGTCTATGTATAGAAAATAGAACTTAATAATGGATGAACTTGAACAGACATATCAGGGGCGTAGCCCTTTGGCCACCTTTTGGACCCGCCCCGAATTTTTTTCTAGGCGTTATTTCGATCATGCAATTTTATATGTACTTTTGTCCGTTAATATACTGCAAATATTCCAATTTAGTATGAGTACTTTTTTAAGTATGAGAGTTATCCATTCGAAATATATTATTAGTTTCAGTCTCCAACTATTTTCCCACTATCACGGATAGAATGAAAAAGTTCAAAAACTTAGTAAATCCCTTATTTCCAAAGGCGGATCCAGAAACTTTTTTCGGAGGGGGGCGCAAATCGTGAATACTCATTTTATCTAGTGTAAAGCCCTCTTAATATTGGTGAAAGCCCATTTATCTAATGTAAATATATTTTTCTCGGAGGGGGCGCACGCCCCCTGCGCCCTCCCCTATATCCGCCCTTGCTTATTTCTGAAATTTTTAAACATGCCAGACAAAAAGAAACCCCATATTTAGAAAGAGCAGAACAAATCCTTTAAAATGGCATCAATTGTATTACAATATCTAGGTCTGACAACGAGAAAAATGCAAAATGAAATATTTGCCAACATTTTTAAACGTTAATTCCTTAAATACCGTTCAGGATACAATCAGTAAAATTTACCAAAAATTGGCCCTCTATGATAACTTTCGAGAATGCTTGTAGTAAACCATATTGGTTGTTCAGAAGAAATTTCAATTTTTCTTCGCTACAGATTACTGAATTTCTAGTTTCTGGAAACAGTTAGCTCCGCCCATCCGAATCGTGTGCACGCCTGGTTTTAACTTCTAAAAAAATTTCCTCTAGAACTTTGCTAAAACTTATTGAGAAAAAATTGTTTGGAATGGGCCAATTTTTAGCTATCAGAATGGGCCAAATTTTAGTAAATTTTACTGATTGTATCTTGAAAACTAATTAAGGAATTGACGTTTAAAAATGTTGGCTAATATTTTATTTTGCATTTTGTTCACTGTTTCATTGCTAGTAACTCGCCATCAACTCTAGGTATTATAATAATACAATGGATGCCATTTTGATGGATTTTTTCTGCTCTTTCTAAATATGGGATTACTTTTTGTCTAGCGTGTTTAGAAACTTCAGAAATGAGGGATTTACTAAGTTTTTGAACATTTTCATTC